>OZ012735.1:490483917-491180644 GCA_963859935.3 Lathyrus sativus | reverse complement strand
CTTCAAGTCATCTCCAATCAGCTACAAGCTTCAGGCAAGCCTCAGTCTTTATCTCCACAGCTTTCCAGCAAGATCTTGATCACCAATCTTCCATCTGCAATGGTTTTTCTTCAAGTCTCAATCTCCAGGATGAACATCAGTCAACAAGATGAAGTGAATGAATGTTAGACAGTCAATTACCTACCAAGGGTGGTTCATTAACTGTTAACATTATACAAATAATTTTCCCTCAAAAGTTCTATCTTTCAAATACATTCACTGATCCTTCCAAAGGAAGGAGGTGGGTATTTGATAGAGACTTTGAATCATAAGGAAAGGATGGATGCAGACAAAGCATTCCATGTTTGAGAAACAAGCTTTCTAATCTAGAGCTCTACCTAGCTCCTAACCCCTAATCTCCTCAACAGCTGCTAGCAGGAATCTCCTCTTCAACTCTGGAAGTTGGTCTTCAAGCTCTGGATCTCTAATGGCTTCATCATCACAAGTCTTCAGCTCCCCCAATCCCCAGACAATCCCAATACCCATACAGACAACAATAATCCCCAGAGGGCACACCACACCAATCAATCAAATATAGACAGTATACTAATAGCAGTAGGGGAATCCTAGTGATTTTTAAGGGATCTAATAACTACCCATAGTCCCTATAGTCCCATATCTAAAATATTCAATCTCTAAGTCCTAAGGAAAATGAACTAATTCACCTAAGTCATCACTTAAACCCTAATTTTATTCATGTTGTTCACACCTAAACTAAACACCTAAAATTAAGTCCTAAAAATGGGAACTAAATTTTATATACAAGATAAAGGTCTAAACTAATCAACCTAAAAAGAATGGATTAAAAATGTTAAAGCACCTATTAGAACAAAAATTATCAAATTCATGCATGAAATGAAACACCTAAAATAGGCATTTATTTGGAAAATATGGGAAAAATATCAAATAAAAAATAAAATGCAATTTTTATTTTTTCTAATTTTCTAGACATCTTGAAGAAATTAATGCAAAAAGAATCATTAAAAAATATGAAGTTTTCATTTTTTTTATGATTTTTACAAAATGCATGAAAATGAAAAGAAATTAAAAAAATGAAATATAGAGAAATAGAGGGAGGAGGTGAGAATAGCAAGGCGCTCTAGTTATAATATCCAGGTGGGCCACAGAGCAGGGGTGTGAATATCAAAGTTACTAGGCCCAGCACGCTTCAGAAATTAAACAAAAATCAAAAAAACACAAAACGGTGCAGATAGCAATTAAACCAGTTGAATATTATTGGGCCTTGGCTGAGAGGGGTACGAATAGCAAGGGAAATCTGAGCCCACTCAGAATCTTAAGTGAAACGCATCGTTTCACTCCTAGGACTTCCCTCCGTTTTTCCTTTTAAATCAGGGCCATTGGATCAGACTCTTGGTCCAAGTCAAAGTGATTATCCGACGGTGGTCCATCATCTTCCCCAATTGACTAGGGTTTCAGCCATTAAAGCTCTGCGCGAAGCTTGCCTCAACCAGAATTCCACCTCATCGTGCAACCTCAATTCTCCATGAAAACGAAAACTGCAAAGAGCAAAGTTGCTCTATTCTTTCCCCTCTACACAACCATAACAAAATCTTCCTCTAAAACTCCATCAAAACTCGAACCCGATAGCTAGAACATCTTGAATCCATCATTATCACCTGTGATCAAATCTTCCAATTCTTGCCAAACCTTATCCTAACCTAATCTACACTTTATGCTGGTCATTTTAAGCTATATAATGAGAATTATCGTGCCATATTCCATGAGATACAAACCCTAACATAATTGGTACATCATGCTCAACATTCATGAAACCTCTCCAAACTCACCAAAATCAATCCTCTAACCTATCCTAACAGTTCTATACTAACAATTCTCTATGATTCTAACTAAATCATGCAATACGAAGAGGAAACAAACCTGGTGCAAAATGGTGAAAACAGCTATGGAAACCCTTGAATCTGATGCTTGCAGTGATTGGAAATTGATCAGTGACCTTGATTAGGAGTTCTGTATGCAATGGATCTTGTGCAAACTCCTTGAATCTTGTACTTGAAACCTTCTTTCAACTTGGATGATGAAGATGGATAGCACAATTCTTGCTCAATTCAACCAATTTTTTGATGGAATTCTGATCTATGAATGATCTAGATGATGATCAAATCAAGAAATGTGAGAATTGATGGAGATTTGAGAGAGTTTGTGATGCTTTTGCAAATTGGAGAAAGTGTGTTTAACTTGTGGTTTTGAGCAATATGAATCACCAACCATGGCATGAACCTTCTCATATCAATATATACGTGAGAATAGAACCTCCTAGAAACTTGGAGAAACTTCCCTTGTATGATTTCCCTTGGATTTGGTTTATGTATCTTCCATTACAAGTAACCATGAATAACTCTTAAAATTTAAACTAACCTCAAAATTTCACTTTAGCCAATGTTCTTAAAATGATCTTTCCATTCAAAATGACCTATAATTTTGCTTCATTTGGCCAAAATATGAAAAATCTCATTTTTAAGTCCATTTTTATTCATTAAATCCAACAATTTTGAAACCTTGTGCTATGAATCTTTCCAATCTCTCATGGTCACTTTTCTAGACTCAAAATGTCATTTGGAACAAGTTTGATGTTGTAAAGTTTTCCATTTGAAGCTTCCTTGTATGGGTTTTGGGCATAGGCTTGAAATGACCTGTAATTCTCAGATGACCAAAATACCCTTTGCTTGCCAAGACCATAAGTAGAGTTCCACAAATCATATGAAGGCATACTATACCATTCTAGAAAGCTAAGACAATGAGGAACAACTCTTATGTTGACCAGAAATTCATTTGAAATCTCCTTGAGGGGTAAAAATGGATTGGAAGTCAAGTTACTTTCACAGACAAAATTTCAGATACCTCAGATGACCTGTAACTTGCAAGGACCATAACTTGAGTTCTATAAATCTCCTCGATGTCTTCCACCACTCAAATAAAAGGTCTTGATATCCTATACAAGTTTCATGTTGGCCAAGGATCCATTTGAAGCTTGCATTTTGACTTATCTTGCTTGGAAATTTGACCTAAACTAGGGGATTTTACACAGAAACCCTAATTTAGAAACTCCTCTTCTCTTTGATTTCTCCTGATTTCTTCTTAGCATAACAACATATCTTTCTTTACATGTCAAATGATGAACCCCACATCTCTCCAATAGACCTCAATGCCTTTCAATCAATCAAGTAACCTAGAGTTGACCTAGAGTTGACCCTAGTTAACTATCTTCAACTGCAATTCTTGTGACCATACCAATGACTTGTCTCCTTCTACAAATGACTTTCTAAGTCCTACAAGATGTCTAGATACTCCCCATGCTCAGCCCACAGCTCACAACTTACTTGATGATCTTCAGAGACTCTCAGATAGGAGATGGATGCACTTGCTTGATCCATTGACTTCCCAGCTTTCAAATTCTTTCTGATGACTTGAATGATATTGAATTTGGATAATAACCTCTTGATAGGCCTCGAGTGATGAGAATAATGATTGGTCCCCTGTTGGATGACTTGCCATGCTTATGCTATGCAGATGGTTAGGCTATGTACATGACTCTATATGCAAATGCTAATGATATGGAAAACCTAAACCAAGTGAATAAGGTTGAGCAAATTTTAGGGTGCAACAACTATCACACAATCTGACATCAATCAAGATGATAGACCCCCCACCAAAAGGATGACGGAGCGAAACTCACACAGGATACTACCACCAAAAGGATGATAAAGCAAAACACTATCACACAATCTGACATCAATCAAGATGACAAACCCCCACCAAAAGGATGACGGAGCGAGACTCACACCGGCTACTACCACCAAAGGATGATAGGGCAAACACTATATCACAATCTGACATCAATCAATATGATAAACCCCTCATCAAAAGGATGACGGAGCGAGACTGACACCAGCTACTACCACCAAAACGATGATTGAGCAAACACTATGGCACAATCTGACATCAATCAAGATGACAGACCCCCCACCAAAAGGATGACGGAGCGAAACTTACACCGGCTACTACCACCAAAAGGATGATAGAGCAAACACTATCGCACAATCTGACTTCAATCAATATGACAGTCCCCTCACCAAAAGGATGACGGAGCGAAAATCACACCGGCTACTACCACCCAAAAGATGATAGGGCAAACACTATCACACAATCTGACATGAATAAAGGTGACAGACCCCCCACCAAAACGATGACAGGGGGAAATTCACACCAGCTACTACCAACAAAAGGATGATAGAGAAAATACTATCTCACAATCAGACATCAATCAAGATGACAGACCCCCCACCAAAAGAATGATGGAGAGAAACTCAAACAGGATACTACCACCAAAAGGATGATAGAGCAAAACACTATGCACAATCTGACATCAATCAAGATGACAGACCCCCCACCCAAAGGATGACGGAGTGAAACTCACACCGGCTACTACCACCAAAAGGACGATAGAGAAAACACTATCACACAATCTTACATCAATCAAGATGACCGACCCCCCACCAAAAGAATGACGGAGCGAAACTCACACAGGATACTACCACCAAAAGGATGATAGAGCAAAACACTATGCACAATCTGACATCAATCAAGATGACAGACCCCCCACCCAAAGGATGACGGAGTGAAACTCACACCGGCTACTACCACCAAAAGGACGATAGAGAAAACACTATCACACAATCTTACATCAATCAAGATGACCGACCCCCCACCAAAAGAATGACGGAGCGAAACTCACACAGGATACTACCACCAAAAGGATGATAGAGCAAACACTATCGCACAATCTGACATCAACCAAGATGACAGACCCGCCACGAACAGGATGTCGGAGCGAAACTCACACTGGCTACTATTACAAAAAAGTTGATAGAGCAAACACTATCACTGAATCTGACATCAATCAAGATGACAGACCCCCCACCAAAAGGATGACGAAGGGAAATTCACACCGGCTACTACCACCAAAAGGATGATAGAGCAAACACTATCTCTCAATCGGACATCAACCAAGATGATAGACCCCCACAAAAAGAATGACAGAGCGAAACTAACACAAAATACTACCACCAAAAGGATGATAGAGCAAAACACTATCGCACAATCTAACATCAATCAAGATGACAGACCCCCCACCAAAAGGATGACGGAGTGAAACTCACACCGGCTACTACCACCAAAAGGAGGATAGAGCAAACACTATCGCACAATCTCACATCAATCAAGATGACAAACCCCCCACCAAAAGGATGACGGAGCGAAACTCACACCGGCTACTACCACCCAAAAGATGATAGAGCAAACACTATCGCACAATCTGACATGAATCAAGATGACAGACCCCCCACCAAAACGATGACAGAGGGAAATTCACACCAGCTACTACCAACAAAAGGATGATAGAGCAAATACTATTATATAGTCAGACATCAATCAAGATGACACACCCCCCACCAAATGAATGATGGAGAGAAACTCAAATAGGATACTACCACCAAAAGGATGATAGAGCAAAACACTATGCACAATCTGACATCAATCAAGATGATAGACCCCCCACCAAAAGGATGACGGAGTGAAACTCACACCGGCTACTACCACCAAAAAGCCGATAGAGAAAACACTATCGCACAATCTTACATCAATCAAGATGACAGACCCCCCACCAAAAGAATGACGGAGCGAAACTCACACAGGATACTACCACCAAAAGGATGATAGAGCAAACACTATCGCACAATCTGACATCAATCAAGATGACAGACCCGCCACGAAAAGGATGTCGGAGCGAAACTCACACTGGCTACTATTACAAAAAAGATGATAGAGCAAACACTATCACAGAATCTGACATCAATCAAGATGACAGACCCCCCACCAAAAGGATGACAAAGGGAGATTCACACCGGCTACTACCACCAAAAGGATGATAGAGCAAACACTATCTCACAATCGGACATCAACCAAGATGACAGACCCCCACAAAAAGAATGACGGAGCGAAACTAACACAAAATACTACCACCAAAAGGATGATAGAGCAAAACACTATCGCACAATCTAACATCAATCAAGATGACAGACCCCCCACCAAAAGGATGACGGAGTGAAACTCACACCGGCTACTACCACCAAAAGGAGGATAGAGCAAACACTATCGCACAATCTGACATCAATCAAGATGACAGACACCCCACCTAAAGGATGTCGTAGCGAAGCTCACACTGGCTACTATTACCCAAAGGATGATAGAGCAAACACTATCGCACAATCTGACATCATTCAAAGATGACAGACCCCGCACCAAAAGGATGTCGGAGCAAAACTAACATTGGCTACTATTACCAAAAGGATGATAGAGCAAACACTATCGCAAAATCTGACATCAATCAAGATGACAGACCCCCCACCAAAAGGATGACATAGGGAAATTCACACCGGCTATTACCACCAAAAGGATGATAGAGCAAACACTATCGCACTATCTGACATCAATCAAGATGACAGACCCCCCACCAAAAGGATGTCGGAGCAAAACTAACATTGGCTACTATTACCAAAAGGATGATAGAACAAACATTATCGCACAATATGACATCAATAAAGATGACAGACCCCCCACCAAAAGGATGACAAAGGGAAATTCACAACGGCTACTACCACCAAAAGGATGATAGAGCAAACACTATCTCACAATCTGACATCAATCAAGTTGACAGATCCCCTACCAAAAGAATGATGGAGCAAAACTCACACAGGATACTACCACCAAAAGGATGATAGAGCAAAACACTATCACACAATCTGACATCAATCAAGATGATAGACCCCCCACCAAAAGTATGATGGAGCGAAACTCACACAGAATACTACCACCAAAAGGATGATAGAGCAAAACACTATCACACAATCTGACATCAATCAAGATGACAAACCCCCCACCAAAAGGATGACGGAGCGAGACTCACACCGGCTACTACCACCAAAGGATGATAGGGCAAACACTATCACACAATCTGACATCAATCAATATGACAGACCCCTCATCAAAAGGATGACGGAGCGAAACTCACACCGGCTACTACCACCAAAATGATGATTGAGCAAACACTATGGCACAGTCTGAAATCAATCAAGATGACATACCCCCCACCAAAAGGATTACAGAGCGAAACTCACACCGGCTACTACCACCAAAAGGATGATAGAGAAAACACTATCGCACAATCTGATATCAATCAAGATGACAGACCCCCCAACAAAAGGATGACGGAGCGAAAATCACACCAGCTACTATTACCAAAAAGATGATAGAGCAAACACTATGGCACAATCTGACATCAATCAAGATGACATAACCCCCACCAAAAGGATGCGGAGCAAAACTCACACCGGCTACTACCACCCAAAAGATGATAGAGCAAACACTATCGCACAATCTGACATGAATCAAGATGACAGACCCCCCACCAAAATGATGACAGAGGGAAATTCACACCAGCTACTACCAACAAAAGGATGATAGAGCAAATACTATCTCACAATCAGACATCAATCAAGATGACAGACCCCCCACAAAAGGATGACAGAGTGAAACTCACACCGACTACTACCACCAAAAGGAGGATAGAACAAACACTATCGCACAATCTGACATCAATCAAGATGACAGACCCCCCACCTAAAGGATGTCGTAGCGAAACTCACACTGGCTACTATTACCCAAAGGATGATAGATCAAACACTATCGCACAATCTGACATCAATCAAGATGACAGACCCCCACCAAAAGGATGATAGAAGGAAATACACACCAGCTACTACCACCAAAAGGATGATAGAGCAAACACTATCGCACAATCTGACATCATTCAAAGATGACAGACCCCGCACCAAAAGGATGTCGGAGCAAAACTAATATTGGCTACTATTACCAAAAGGATGATAGAGCAAACACTATCGCAAAATCTGACATCAATCAAGATGACAGACCCCCCACCAAAAGGATGACATAGGGAAATTCACACCGGCTACTACCACCAAAAGGATGATAGAGCAAACACTATCGCACTATCTGACACCAATCAAGATGACAGACCCCCCACCAAAAGGATGTCGGAGCAAAACTAACATTGGCTACTATTACCAAAAGGATGATAGAACAAACATTATCGCACAATATGACATCAATAAAGATGACAGACCCCCCATCAAATGGATGACAGAGGGAAATTCACAACGGCTACTACCACCAAAAGGATGATAGAGCAAACACTATCTCACAATCTGACATCAATCAAGTTGACAGATCCCCTACCAAAAGAATGATGGAGCGAAACTCACACAGGATACTACCACCAAAAGGATGATAGAGCAAAACACTATCACACAATCTGACATCAATCAAGATGATAGACCCCCCACCAAAAGGATGACGGAGCGAAACTCACACAGGATACTACCACCAAAAGGATTATAGAGCAAAACACTATCACACAATCTGACATCAATCAAGATGACAAACCCCCCACCAAAAGGATGATGGAGCGAGACTCACACCGGCTACTAACACCAAAGGATGATAGGGCAAACACAATCACACAATCTGACATCAATCAATATGACAGACCCCTCATCAAAAGGATGACGGAGCGAAACTCACACCGGCTACTACCACCAAAAGGATGATTGAGCAAACACAATGGCACAATCTGACATCAATCAAGATGACATACCCCCCACCAAAAGGATGACAGAGCAAAACTCACACCGGCTACTACCACCAAAAGGATGATAGAGAAAAGACTATCGCACAATCTGACATCAATCAAGATGACAGACCCCCCAACAAAAGGATGACGGAGCGAAAATCACACCAGCTACTATTACCAAAAAGATGATAGAGCAAACACTATGGCACAATCTGACATCAATCAAGATGACATAACCCCCACCAAAAGGATGCGGAGCAAAACTCACACCGGCTACTACCACCCAAAAGATGATAGAGCAAACACTATCGCACAATCTGACATGAATCAAGATGACAGACCCCCCACCAAAATGATGACAGAGGGAAATTCACACCAGCTACTACCAACAAAAGGATGATAGAGCAAATACTATCTCACAATCAGACATCAATCAAGATGACAGACCCCCCACAAAAGGATGACAGAGTGAAACTCACACCGGCTACTACCACCAAAAGGAGGATAGAACAAACACTATCGCACAATCTGACATCAATCAAGATGACAGACCCCCCACCTAAAGGATGTCGTAGCGAAACTCACACTGGCTACTATTACCCAAAGGATGATAGATCAAACACTATCGCACAATCTGACATCAATCAAGATGACAGACCCCCACCAAAAGGATGATAGAAGAAAATTCACACCAGCTACTACCACCAAAAGGATGATAGAGCAAACACTATCGCACAATCTGACATCATTCAAAGATGACAGACCCCGCACCAAAAGGATGTCGGAGCAAAACTAATATTGGCTACTATTACCAAAAGGATGATAGAGCAAACACTATCGCAAAATCTGACATCAATCAAGATGACAGACCCCCCACCAAAAGGATGACATAGGGAAATTCACACCGGCTACTACCACCAAAAGGATGATAGAGCAAACACTATCGCACTATCTGACACCAATCAAGATGACAGACCCCCCACCAAAAGGATGTCGGAGCAAAACTAACATTGGCTACTATTACCAAAAGGATGATAGAACAAACATTATCGCACAATATGACATCAATAAAGATGACAGACCCCCCATCAAATGGATGACAGAGGGAAATTCACAACGGCTACTACCACCAAAAGGATGATAGAGCAAACACTATCTCACAATCTGACATCAATCAAGTTGACAGATCCCCTACCAAAAGAATGATGGAGCGAAACTCACACAAGATACTACCACCAAAAGGATGATAGAGCAAAACACTATCACACAATCTGACATCAATCAAGATGATAGACCCCCCACCAAAAGGATGACGGAGCGAAACTCACACAGGATACTACCACCAAAAGGATTATAGAGCAAAACACTATCACACAATCTGACATCAATCAAGATGACAAACCCCCCACCAAAAGGATGATGGAGCGAGACTCACACCGGCTACTAACACCAAAGGATGATAGGGCAAACACAATCACACAATCTGACATCAATCAATATGACAGACCCCTCATCAAAAGGATGACGGAGCGAAACTCACACCGGCTACTACCACCAAAAGGATGATTGAGCAAACACAATGGCACAATCTGACATCAATCAAGATGACATACCCCCCACCAAAAGGATGACAGAGCGAAACTCACACCGGCTACTACCACCAAAAGGATGATAGAGAAAAGACTATCGCACAATCTGACATCAATCAAGATGACAGACCCCCCAACAAAAGAATGACGGAGCGAAAATCAGACCAGCTACTATTACCAAAAAGATGATAGAGCAAACACTATGGCACAATCTGACATCAATCAAGATGACATACCCCCCACCAAAAGGATGCGGAGCGAAACTCACACCGGCTACTACCACCCAAAAGATGATAGAGCAAACACTATCGCACAATCTGACATGAATCAAGATGACAGACCCCCCACCAAAACGGTGACAGAGGGAAATTCACACCAGTTACTACCAAAAAAAGGATGATAGAGCAATAAAGATGACAGACCCCCCATCAAATGGATGACAGAGGGAAATTCACAACGGCTACTACCACCAAAAGGATGATAGAGCAAACACTATCTCACAATCTGACATCAATCAAGTTGACAGATCCCCTACCAAAAGAATGATGGAGCGAAACTCACACAGGATACTACCACCAAAAGGATGATAGAGCAAAACACTATCACACAATCTGACATCAATCAAGATGACAGACCCCCCACCAAAAGAATGATGGAGAGAAACTCAAACAGGATACTACCCCCAAAAGGATGATAGAGCAAAACACTATGCACAATCTGACATCAATCAAGATGACAGACCCCCCACCAAAAGGATGATGCAGTGAAACTCACACCGGCTACTACCACCAAAAGGACGATAGAGAAAACACTATCGCACAATCTTACATCAATCAAAATGACAGACCCCCACCAAAATAATGACGGAGCGAAACTCACACAGGATACTACCACCAAAAGGATGATAGAGCAAACACAATCGCACAATCTGACATCAATCAAGATGACAGACCCGCCACGAAAAGGATGTCGGAGCGAAACTCACACTGGCTACTATTACAAAAAAGATGATAGAGCAAACACTATCACAGAATCTGACATCAATCAAGATGACAGACCCCCCACCAAAAGGATAACAAAGGGAAATTCACACCGGCTACTACCACCAAAAGGATGATAGAGCTAACACTATCTCACAATCGGACATCAACCAAGATAACAGACCCGCACAAAAAGAATGACAGAGTGAAACTAACATAAAATACTACCACCAAAAGGATGATAGAGCAAAACACTATCGCACAATCTAACATCAATCAAGATGACAGATCCCCCACCAAAAGGATGACGGAGTGAAACTCACACCGGCTACTACCACCAAAAGGAGAATAGAGCAAACACTATCGCACAATCTGACATCAGTCAAGATGACAGACCCCCCACCTAAAGGATGTCATAGCGAAACTCACATTGGCTACTATTACCCAAAAGGATGATAGATCAAACACTATCGCACAATCTGACATCAATCAAGATGACAGACCCCCCACCAAAAGGATGATAGAGGGAAATTCACACCAGCTACTAGCACCAAAAGGATGATAGAGCAAACACTATCGTACAATCTGACATCATTCAAAGATGACAGATCCTGCACCAAAAGGATGTCGGAGCAAAACTAACATTGGCTATTATTACCAAAAGGATGATAGAGCAAACACTATTGCAAAATCTGACATCAATCAAGATGACTGACCCCCCACAAAAAGGATGACATAGGGAAATTCACACCGGCTACTACCACCAAAAGGATGATAGAGCAAACACTATCGCACTATCTGACATCAATCAAGATGACAGACCCCCCACCAAAAGGATGTCAGAGCAAAACTAACATTGGCTACTATTACCAAAAGGATGATAGAACAAACATTATCGCACAATATGACATCAATCAAGATGACAGACCCCCTACCAAAAGGATGACACAGGGAAATTCACAACGGCTACTACCACCAAAAGGATGATAGAGCAAACACTATCTCACAATCTGACATCAATCAAGTCGACAGACCCCCAACCAAGAGAATGATGGAGCGAAACTCACACAGGATACTACCACCAAAAGGATGATAGAGCAAAACACTATCACACAATCTGACATCAATCAAGATGATAGACCCCCCACCAAAAGGATGACGGAGCGAAACTCACACAGGATACTACCACCAAAAGGATGATAGGGCAAAACACTATCACACAATCTGACATCAATCAAGATGACAAACCCCCACCAAAGGGATGACGAAGCGAGACTCACACTAGCTACTACCACCAAAGGATGATAGGGCAAACACTATCGCACATACTGACATAAATCAATATGACAGACCCCTCATCAAAAGGATGACGGAGTGAAACTCACAACGGCTACTACCACCAAAAGGATGATTGAGCAAACACTATGGCATAATCTGACATCAATCAAGATGACATACCCCCCACCAAAAGGATGATGGAGCGAAACTCACACCGGCTACTCCCACCAAAAGGATGATAGAGCAAACACTATCAAGATGACAGACCCCCCAACAAAAGGATGACAGAGGGAAATTCACACCAGCTATTACACACAAAAGGATGAAAGGGCAAATACTATCTCACAATCTGACATCAATCAAGATGATAGACCCCCCAATAAAAGAACGATGTAGCGAAACTCAAATAGGATACTACCACCAAAAGGATGATAGAGAAAACACTATCGCACAATCTGACATCAATCAAGATGACAGACCCCCCACCAAAAGAATGACGGAGCGAAACTCACACAGGATACTACCACCAAAAGGTTGATAGAGCAAACACTATCACACAATCTGACATCAATCAAGATGACAGACCCTCCACGAAAAGGATGTCGGAGCGAAACTCACCCTGGATACTATTACCAAAAAGATGATAGAGCAAACACTATCACACAATCTGACTTCAATCAATATGACAGACCCCCCACCAAAAGGATGACAAAGGGAAATTCACACCGGCTACTACCACCAAAAGGATGATAGAGCAAAACACTATTGGACAATCTAATATCAATCAAGATGATAGACCCTCCACGAAAAGGATGTCGGAGCAAAACTCACACTGGCTACTATTACCAAAAATATGATAGAGCAAACACTATCACACAATCTGACATCAATCAATATGACAGACCCCCCACCAAAAGGATGACAAAGGGAAATTCACACCGGCTACTACCACCAAAAGGATGATAGAGCAAAACACTATCGGAGAATCTAACATCAATAAAGATGACAGACCCACCACTAATAGGATGACATAGTGAAACTCACACCGGCTACTACCATCAAAAGGACGATAGAGCAAACACTATTGCACAATCTGACATCAATCAAGATGACAGACCCCCCACCGAAAGGATGTTGTAGCGAAACTCACACTGGCTACTATTACCAAAAGGATGATAGAGAAAACACTATCGCACAATCTGACATCAATCAAGATGACAGACCCCCCACCAAAAGGATGATAGAGGGAAATTCACACCAGCTACTACTACCAAAAGGATGATAGAGCAGACACTATCGCACAATCTGACATCATTCAAAGATGACAGACCCCGCACCAAAAGGATGTCGGAGCAAAACTAACATTGGCTACTATTACCAAAAGGATGATAAAGCAAATACTATCGCAAAATCTGACATCAATCAAGATGACAGACCCCTCACCAAAAGGTTGACAGAGGGAAATTCACACCGGCTACTACATCCAAAAGGATGATAGAGCAAACACTATCGCACTATCTGACATCAATCAAGATAATAGACCCCCCACCAAAAGGATGTCGGAGCGAAACTCACACTGGATACTATTACCAAAAAGATGATAGAGCAAACACTATCCCACAGTCTGACATCAATCAAGATGACAGACCCCTCACCAAAAGGATGACAGAGGGAAATTCACAACGGCTACTACATCCAAAAGGATGATAGAGCAAACACTATCGCACTATCTGACATCAATCAAGATAACAGACCCCCCACCAAAAGGATGTCGGAGCGAAACTCACACTGGCTATTATTACCAAAAAGATGATAGAGCAAACACTATCGCACAGTCTGACATCAATCAAGATGATAGACCCCCCACCAAAAGAATGACAGAGCGAAACTCACACAGGATACTACCACCAAAAGGATGATAGAGCAAAACACTATCACACAATCTGACATCAATCAAGATGACAAAACCCCCACCAAAAAGATGACGGAGCGAGACTCACACCGGCTACTACCACCAAAAGGATGATAGGGTAAACACTATCGCACAATCTGACATCAATCAGGATGACAGACCCCCCACCAAAAGGATGACAGAGGGAAATTCACACTAGCTACTACCAACAAAAGGATGATAGAGCAAACACTATCTCATAATATGCCATCAATCAAGATGACAGACCCCCCACCAAAAGAATGATGCTGCGAAACTCAAACAGGATACTACTACCAAAAGGATGATAGAGCAAAACACTATCGCATAATCTGACATCAATCAAGATGACAAACCCCCCACCAAAAGGATGACGGAGTGAAACTCACACCGGCTACTACAACCAAAAGGACGATAGAGAAAAACACTATCGCACAATCTGACATCAATCAAGATGACAGACCCCCCACCAAAAGAATGACGGAGCGAAACTCACACAGGATACTACCACCAAAAGGATGATAGAGCGAACATTATCTCAAAATTTGTCATCAATCAAGATGACAGACCCCCCACCAAAAGGATGACGTAGTGAAACTCACACCGGCTACTACCACCAAAATGAGAATAGAACAAACACTATCGCACAATCTGACATCAATCAAGATGACAGACCCCCCACCAAAAGGATGACAGAGGGAAATTGCCACCGGCTACTACCACCAAAAGCATGATATAGCAAACACTATCCCACAATCTGACATCAATCAAGATGACAGACCCCCCACCAAAAGGATGACGGAGTGAAACTCACACCGGCTACTACCACCAAAAGGACGATAGAGCAAACACTATCGCACATCTGACATCAATCAAGATGATAGCCCCCCACCAAAAGAATGACGGAGCGAAACTCAAATTGGCTACTATTACCAAAAGGATGATAGAGCAAACACTATCCCACAACCTGACATCAATCAACATGACAGACCCCCCACCAAAAGGATGACAGAGGGAAATTCACACCGGCTAATACCACCAAAAGGATGATAGAGCAAACACTATCGCACAATATGACATCAATCAAGATGACATACCCCGCGCCAAAAGGATGTCGGAGCGAAACTCAAATTGGCTACTATTACCAAAAGGATGATAGAGCAGACACTATCGCACAACCTGACATCAATCAAGATGACAGACCCCCCACCAAAAGGATGACAGAGGGAAATTCACACCGGCTACTACCACCAAAAGGATGATAGAGCAAACACTATCTCACAATCTGACATTAATCAAGATGACAGACCCCCCACCAAAAGGATGATGGAGTGAAACTCACACTGGCTACTATCACGAAAAGGACAATAGAGCAAACACTATCGCACAATCTGACATCAATCAAGATAACAGACCCCCCACTAAAAGGATGTCGAAGTGAAACTCACACTGGCTACTATTACCAAAAAGATGATAGAGCAAACACTATCGTACAATCAAGATGACAGGCCCCCTACCAAAAGGATGACAGAGGGAAATTCACACCGGCTACTACCATCAAAAGGATGATAGAGCAAACACTATCTCACAATCTGTCATCAATCAAGATGACAAACCCCCCACCAAAAGCATGACGGATTGAAACTCACACCGGCTACTACCACCAAAAGGACGATAGAGCAAACACAATTGCACAATCTGGCAACAATCAAGATGACAGACCCCCCATCAAAAGGATGTCGAAGCGAAACTCACACTGCCTACTATTACCAAAAGGATGATAGAGCAAACACTATCTCACAATCTGACATCAATCAAGATGATAGACCCCCCACCAAAAGGATGGCAGAGGGAAATTCACACCGGCTGCTACCACCAAAAGGATGATAGAGCAAACACTATCTCACAATCTGACATCAATCAAGATGACAGACCCCCCACCAAAAGGATGACGGAGTGAAACTCACACCGGCTACTACCACCAAAAGGACCATTGAGTAAACACTATCGCACAATCTGACATCAATCAAGATGACAGACCCCACACCAAAAGGATGTCGGAGCGAAACTCGCACTGGCTACAATTACCAAAAAGATGATAGAGCAAACACTATCGCAGAATCTGACATCAATCAAGATGACACACCTTGCACCAAAAGGATGACAGAGGAAAATTCACACCGGCTACTACCACCAAAAGGATGATAGAGCAAACACTATCTCACAATCTGACATCAATCAAGATGACAGACCCCCCACCAAAAGGATGACGGTGTGATACTCACAGCGGCTACTACCACCAAAATGACGATAGAGGAAACACTATCGCACAATCTGACATCAATCAAGATGAGAGACCCCCCACCAAAAGGATGACAGAGGGAAATGCACACCGACTACTACCACCTAAAGGATGATAGAGCAAGCACTATCGCACAATATGACATCAATCAAGATGACAGACCCCGCACCAAAAGGATGTCGGAGCAAAACTCAAACTGGCTACTATTACCAAAAGGATGATCGAGCAAACACTATCGCACAATCTGACATCAATCAAGATGACACACCCCCCACCAAAAGGATGACAAAGGGAAATTCACACCGGTTACTACCACCAAAAGGATGATAGAGCAAACACTATCTCACAATCTGACATAAATCAAGATGACAGACCCCCCACCAAAAGGATGACGGAGTGAAACTCACACCGGCTACTACCACCAAAAGGACGATAGAGCAAACACTATCGCACAATCTGACATCAATCAAGATGACAGACCCCCCACCAAAAGGATGACGGTGTGATACTCAAACCGGCTACTACCACCAAAATGGCTATAAAGCAAACATTATCGCACAATCTGACATCAATCAAGATGACAGACCCCCCACCAAAAGGATGACAGAGGGAAATATAAACCGACTACTACCACCAAAAGGATGATAGAGCAAGCACTATCACACAATATGACATCAATCAAGATGACAGACCCTACACCAAAAGGATGTCGGAGTGAAACTCACAATCTAACATCAATCAAGATGACAGACCCCCCACCAAAAGGATGATGGAGTGAAACTCACACTGGCTACTATCACGAAAAGGACAATCAAGCAAACACTATCGCACAATCTGACATCAATCAAGATAACAGACCCCACACTGAAAGGATGTCGAAGTGAAACTCACACTGGCTACTATTACCAAAAAGATGATAGAGCAAACACTATCGTACAATCTGACATCAATCAAGATGACAGACCCCCTACCAAAAGGATGACAGAGGGAAATTCACACCGGCTACTACCACCAAAAGGATGATAGAGCAAACACTATCTAACAATCTGACATCAATCAAGATGACAGACCCCCTACCAAAAGGATGATGGTGTGAAACTCACAACTGCTAGTACCACCAAAAGGACGATAGAGCAAACACTATCGCACAATCTGACATCAATCAAGATGACAGACCCTCCACCAAAAGGATGACAGAGGGAAATACACACCAGCTACTACCACCAAAAGGATGATACAACAAACACTATCGCACAACATGACATCAATCAAGAAGACAGACCCCGCACCAAAAGGATGTCGGAGCGAAACTCAAACTGGCTACTATTACCAAAAGAACAATAGAGCAAACACTATCGCACAATCTAACATCAATCAAGATGACAGACCCTCCACCAAAAGGATGACAGAGGGAAATTCACACCGGCTACTACCACCAAAAGGATGATAGAGCGAACATTATCTCACAATCTGACATCAATCAAGATGACAGACCCCCCACCAAAAGGATGACGGAGTGAAACTTACACCGGCTTTTACCACCAAAAGGTCGATAGAGTAAACACTATCGTACAATCTGACATCAATCAAGATGACAGACCCCACACCAAAACGATGTCGGAGCGAAACTCACACTGGCTACTATTACCAAAAAGTTGATAGAGCAAACACTATCGCACAATCTGACATCAATCAAGATGACACACCCCCCACCAAAAGCATGACAGAGGGAAATTCACACCGCCTACTACCACCAAAAGGATGATAGAGCAAACACTATCTCACAATCTAACATCAATCAAGATGACAGACCCCCCACCAAAAGGATGATGGTGTGAAACTCACAACGGCTAGTACCACCAAAAGGACGAGAGAGCAAACACTATCGCACAATCTGAAATCAATCAAGATGACAGACCCCCCACCAAAAGGATGACAGAGGGAAATACACACCAGCTACTACCACCAAAAGGATGATAGAACAAACACTATCGCACAACATGACATCAATCAAGAAGACAGACCCCGCACCAAAAGGATGTCGGAGCGAAACTCAAACTGGCTACTATTACCAAAAGGATGATAGAGCAAACACTATAGCACAACCTGACATCAATCAAGATGACAGACCCCCCACCAAAAGGATGGCAGAGGGAAATTCACACCGGCTACTACCACCAAAAGGATGATAGAGCAAACACTATCTCACAATCTGACATCAATCAAGATGACAGACCCCCCACCAAAAGGATGACGGAGTGAAACTCACACCGGCTACTACCACCAAAAGGACGATTGAGTAAACACTATCGCACAATCTGACACAATCAAGATGACAAACCCCACACCAAAAGGATGTCGGAGCGAAACTCGCACTGGCTACTATTACCAAAAAGATGATAGAGCAAACACTATCGTTGAATCTGACATCAATCAAGATGACACACCCTGCACCAAAAGGATGACAGAGGAAAATTCACACCGGCTACTACCACCAAAAGAATGATAGAGAAAACACTATCTCACAATCTGACATCAATCAAGATGACAGACCCCCCACCAAAAGGATGACAAAGGGAAATACACACAGGCTACTACCACCTAAAGGATGATAGAGCAAGCACTATCGCACAATATGACATCAATCAAGATGACAGACCCCGCACCAAAAGGATGTCGGAGCAAAACTCAAACTGGCTACTATTACCAAAAGGATGATAGAGCAAACACTATCGCACAATCTGACATCAATCAAGATTACAGACCCCCCACCAAAAGGATGACAAAGGGAAATTCACACCGGCTACTACCACCAAAAGGATGATAGAGCAAACACTATCTCACAATCTGACATAAATCAAGATGACAGACCCCCCACCAAAAGGATGACAAAGTGAAACTCACACAAGCTACTACCACCAAAAGGACGATAGAGCAAACACTATCGCACAATCTGACATCAATCAAGATGACAGACCCCACACCAAAAGGATGTCGGAGCGAAACTCACACTGGCTACTATTACCAAAAAGATGATAGAGCAAACACTATAGCACAATCTGACATCAATCAAGATGACACTCCCCCCACCAAAAGGATGACAGAGGGAAATTCACACCGACTACTACCACCAAAAGGATGATAGAGCAAACACTATCTCACAATCTAACATCAATCAAGATGACAGACCCCCCACTAAAAGGATGATGGTGTGAAACTCACACTGGCTACTATCACCAAAAGGACGATAGAGCAAACACTATCGCACAATCTGACATCAATCAAGATGACAGACCCCTACCAAAAGGATGACAGAGGGAAATACACACCGACTACTACCACCAAAAGGATGATAGATAAAACACTATCGCACAATATTACATCAATCAAGATGACGGACCCCACACCCAAATGATGTCGGAGCGAAACTCAAACTGGCTACTATTACCAAAAGGATGATAGAGCAAACACTATCGCACAATCTGAAATCAATCAAGATGAAAGACCCCCCACCAAAAGGATGACAGAGGGAAATTCACACCAGCTACTACCACCAAAAGGATGATAGACCAAACACTATCTCACAATCTGACATCAATCTAGATCACAGACCCCCCACCAAAAGGATGATGGAGTGAAACTCACACCGGCTACTACCACCAAAAGGACAATAGAGCAAACATTATCTCACAATCTGACATCAATCAAGATGACAGACCCCCCACCAAAAGGATGTCGGAGCGAAACTCAGACTGGCTACTATTACCAAAAAGATGATAGAGCAAACATTATCGTACAATCTGACATCAATCAAGATGACAGACCCCCCACCAAAAGGATGATAGAGGGTAATTCACACCGGCTACTACCACCAAAAGGATGATAGAGAAAGCAATATCGCACAATATGACATCAATCAAGATGACAGACCCCGCACCAAAAGGATGTCGGAGCGAAACTCAAACTGGCTACTATTACCAAAAGGATGATAGACCAAACACTATCGCACAATCTGACATCAATCAAGATGACAGACCCCCCACCAAAAGGATGAAAAAGGGAAATTCACACCGGCTACTACCACCAAAAGGATGATAGAGCAAACACTATCTCACAATCTGACATAAATCAAGATGACAGACCCCCCACCAAAAGGATGACGGAGTGAAACTCACACCGGCTACTACCACCAAAAGGACGATAGAGCAAACACTATACGACAATCTGACATCAATCAAGATGACAGACCCCACACCAAAAGGATGTCGGAGCAAAACACTATCGCACAATCTGACATCAATCAAGGTGACAGACCCCGCACCAAAAGGATGTCGGAGCGAAACTCAAACTGGCTACTATAACCAAAAAGATGATAGAGCAAACACTATCACACAATCTGACATCAATTAAGATGATACATCCCCCACCAAAAGGATGACAGAGGGAAATTCACACCGACTACTACCACCAAAAGGATGATAGAGCAAACACTATCTCACAATCTAACATCAATCAAGATGACAGACCCCCCACTAAAAGGATGACGGTGTGAAACTCACACCGGCTACTACCACCAAAAGGACAATAGAGCAAACACTATCTCACAATCTGACATCAATCAAGATGACAGACCCCCCACCAAAAGGAGGTCTGAGCGAAACTCACACTGGCTACTATTACAAAAAAGATGATAGAGCAAACACTATCGTACAATCTGACATCAATCAAGATGACAGACCTCCCACCAAAAGGATGATAAAGGGAAATACACACCGGCTACTACCACCAAAAGGATGATAGATAAAACACTATTGCACAATATGACATCAATCAAGATGACAGACCCCACACCAAAAGGATGTCGGAGCAAAACTCACACTGGCTACTATTACCAAAAAGATGATAGAGCAAACACTATCACACAATCTGACATCAATCAAGATGACAGACCCCCCACCAAAAGGATGACAGAGGGAAATTCACACCGGCTACTACCACCAAAAGGATGATAGACCAAACACTATCTCACAATCTGACATCAATCAAGATGACAGACCCCCCACCAAAAGGATGATGGAGTGAAACTCACACCGGCTACTACCATCAAAAGGATGATAGAGCAAACACTATCGCACAATATGACATCAATCAAGATTACAGACCCAGCACCAAAAGGATGTCGGAGCTAAACTCAAACTGGCTACTATTACCAAAAGGATGATAGAGCAAACACTATCGCACAATCTGACATCAATCAAGATGACAGACCCCCCACCAAAAGGATGACAGAGGGAAATTCACACCGGCTACTACCACCAAAAGGATGATAGAGCAAACACTATCTCACAATCTGACATCAATCAAGATGACAGACCGCCCACCAAAAGGATGATGGTGTGAAACCCACACTGGCTAGTACCACCAAAAGGACGATAGAGCAAACATTATCGCACAATCTGACATCAATCAAGATGACAGACCCCCCACCAAAAGGATGACGGAGGGAAATACACACCGGCTACTACCACCAAAAGGATGATAGAACAAACACTATCGCACAATATGACATCAATCAAGATGATAGACCCCGCACCAAAAGGATGTCGGAGCGAAACTCAAACTGGCTACTATTACCAAAAGGATGATAGAGCAAACACTATCGCACAACCTGACATCAGTCAAGATGACATACCCCCCGCCAAAAGGATGACAGAGGGAAATTCACACCGGCTACTACCACCAAAAGGATGATAGAGCAAACACTATCTCACAATCTGACATCAATCAAGATGACAGACCCCCCACCAAAAGGACGACAGAGTGAAACTCACACCAGCTACTACCACCAAAAGGACGATAGAGTAAACACTATCGCACAATCTGACATCAATCAAGATGACAGACCCCACACCAAAAGGATGTCGGAGCGAAACTCACACTGGCTACTATTACCAAAAAGATGATAGAGCAAACACTATCGTACAATCTGACATCAATCAAGATGACAGACCCCTCACCAAAAGGATGATAAAGGGTAATTCACACCGGCTACTACCACCAAAAGGATGATAGAGCAAACACTATCTCACAATCTGACATCAATCAAGATGACAAACCCCCCACCAAAAGGATGACAGAGGGAAATACACACCGGCTACTACCATCAAAAGGATGATAGAGCAAACACTATCGCACAATATGACATCAATCAAGATTACAGACCCAGCACCAAAAGGATGTCGGAGCTAAACTCAAACTGGCTACTATTACCAAAAGGATGATAGAGCAAACACTATCTCACAATCTGACATCAATCAAGATGACAGACCCCCCACCAAAAGGATGAAAGAGGGAAATTCACACCGGCTACTACCACCAAAAGGATGATAGAGCAAACACTATCTCACAATCTGACATCAATAGAGATGACAGACCCCCCACCAAAAGGATGACGGAGTGAAACTCACACCGGCTACTACCACCAAAAGGACGATAGAGCAAACACTATACGACAATCTGACATCAATCAAGATGACAGACCCCACACCAAAAGGATGTCGGAGCAAAACACTATCGCACAATCTGACATCAATCAAGGTGACAGACCCCGCACCAAAAGGATGTCGGAGCGAAACTCAAACTGGCTACTATTACCAAAAAGATGATAGAGCAAACACTATCACACAATCTGACATCAATCAAGATGACACACCCCCCACCAAAAGGATGACAGAGGGAAATTCACACCGACTACTACCACCAAAAGGATGATAGAGCAAACACTATCTCACAATCTAACATCAATCAAGATGACAGACCCCCCACTAAAAGGATGACGGTGTGAAACTCACACCGGCTACTACCACCAAAAGGATGATAGAGCAAACACTATCGCACAATCTGACATCAATCAAGATGACAGACCCCCCACCAAAAGGATGACAGAGGGAAATACACACCGGCTACTACCACCAAAAGGATGATAGATAAAACACTATTGCACAATATGACATCAATCAAGATGACAGACCCCACACCAAAAGGATGTCGGAGCAAAACTCACACTGGCTACTATTACCAAAAAGATGATAGAGCAAACACTATCGTACAATCTGACATCAATCAAGATGACAGACCCCCCACCAAAAGGATGACAGAGGGAAATTCACACCGGCTACTACCACCAAAAGGATGATAGACCAAACACTATCTCACAATCTGACATCAATCAAGATGACAGACCCCCCACCAAAAGGATGATGGAGTGAAACTCACATCGGCTACTACTACCAAAAGGACAATAGAGCAAACACTATCTCACAATCTGACATCAATCAAGATGACAGACCCCCCACCAAAAGGATGTCTGAGCGAAACTCACACTGGCTACTATTACCAAAACGATGATAGAGCAAACACTATCGTACAATCTGACATCAATCAAGATGACAGACCCCCCACCAAAAGGATGATAAAGGGTAATTCACACCGGCTACTACCACCAAAAGGATGATAGAGCAAACACTATCTCACAATCTGACATCAATCAAGATGAAAACCCCCCCCACCAAAAGGATGACAGAGGGAAATACACACCGGCTACTACCATCAAAAGGATGATAGAGCAAACACTATCGCACAATATGACATCAATCAAGATTACAGACCCAGCACCAAAAGGATGTCGGAGCGAAACTCAAACTGGCTACTATTACCAAAAGGATGATAGAGCAAACACTATCGCACAACCTGACATCAATCAAGATGACATACCCCCCACCAAACGGATGACAGAGGGAAATTCACACCGGCTACTACCACCAAAAGGATGATAGAGCAAACACTATCTCACAATCTGACATCAATCAAGATGACAGACCCCCCACCAAAAGGATGACGGAGTGAAACTCACACCGGCTACTACCACCAAAAGGAAGATAGAGCAAACACTATACGACAATCTGACATCAATCAAGATGACAGACCCCACACCAAAAGGATGTCGGAGCAAAACACTATCGCACAATCTGACATCAATCAAGGTGACAGACCCCGCACCAAAAGGATGTCAGAGCGAAACTCAAACTGGCTACTATTACCAAAAAGATGATAGAGCAAACACTATCGCACAACCTGACATCAATCAAGATGACACACCCCCCACCAAAAGGATGACAGAGGGAAATTCACACCGGCTACTACCACCAAAAGGATGATAGAGCAAACACTATCTCACAATCTGACATCAATCAAGATGACAGACCCCCCACTAAAAGGATGACGGAGTGAAACTCACACCGGCTACTACCACCAAAAGGATGATAGAGCAAACACTATCGCACAATCTGACATCAATCAAGATGACAGGCCCCACACCAAAAGGATGTCGGAGCAAAACACTATCGCACAATCTGACATCAATCAAGGTGACAGACCCCGCACCAAAAGGATGTCAGAGCGAAACTCAAACTGGCTACTATTACCAAAAAGATGATAGAGCAAACACTATCACACAATCTGACATCAATCAAGATGACACACCCCCCACCAAAAGGATGACAGAGGGAAATTCACACCGACTACTACCACCAAAAGGATGATAGAGCAAACACTATCTCACAATATAACATCAATCAAGATGACAGACCCCCCACTAAAAGGATGACGGTGTGAAACTCACACCGGCTACTACCACCAAAAGGATGATAGTGCAAACACTATCGCACAATCTGACATCAATCAAGATGACAGACCCCCCACCAAAAGGATGACAGAGGGAAATACACACCGGCTACTACCACCAAAAGGATGATAGATAAAACACTATTGCACAATATGACATCAATCAAGATGACAGACCCCACACCAAAAGGATGTCGGAGCAAAACTCACACTGGCTACTATTACCAAAAAGATGATAGAGCAAACACTATCACACAATCTGACATCAATCAAGATGACAGACCCCCCACCAAAAGGATGACAGAGGGAAATTCACACCGGCTACTACCACCAAAAGGATGATAGACCAAACACTATCTCACAATCTGACATCAATCAAGATGACAGACCCCCCACCAAAAGGATGATGGAGTGAAACTCACGCCGGCTACTACCACCAAAAGGACAATAGAGCAAACACTATCTCACAATCTGACATCAATCAAGATGACAGACCCCCCACCAAAAGGATGTCTGAGCGAAACTCACACTGGCTACTATTACCAAAACGATGATAGAGCAAACACTATCGTACAATCTGACATCAATCAAGATGACAGACCCCCCACCAAAAGGATGATAAATGGTAATTCACACCGACTACTACCACCAAAAGGATGATAGAGCAAACACTATCTCACAATTTGACATCAATCAAGATGAAAAACCCCCCACCAAAAGGATGACAGAGGGAAATACACACCGGCTACTACCATCAAAAGGATGATAGAGCAAACACTATCGCACAATATGACATCAATCAAGATTACAGACCCAGCACCAAAAGGATGTCGGAGCTAAACTCAAACTGGCTACTATTACCAAAAGGATGATAGAGCAAACACTATCGCACAATCTGACATCAATCAAGATGACAGACCCCCCACCAAAAGGATGAAAGAGGGAAATTCACACCGGCTACTACCACCAAAAGGATGATAGAGCAAACACTATCTCACAATCTGACATCAATCAAGATGACAGACCGCCCACCAAAAGGATGATGGTGTGAAACCCACACCGGCTAGTACCACCAAAAGGACGATAGAGCAAACACTATCGCACAATCTGACATCAATCAAGATGACAGACCCCCCACCAAAAGGATGACGGAGGGAAATACACACCGGCTACTACCACCAAAAGGATGATAGAACAAACACTATCGCACAATATGACATTAATCAAGATGACAGACCCCGCACCAAAAGGATGTCGGAGTAAAACTCAAACTGGCTACTATTACCAAAAGGATGATAGAGCAAACACTATCGCACAACCTGACATCAATCAAGATGACATACCCCCCACCAAACGGATGACAGAGGGAAATTCACACCGGCTACTACCACCAAAAGGATGATAGAGCAAACACTATCTCACAATCTGACATCAATCAAGATGACAGACCCCCACCAAAAGGACGACAGAGTGAAACTCACACCGGCTACTACCACCAAAAGGACGATAGAGTAAACACTATCGCACAATCTGAAATCAATCAAGATGACAGACCCCACACCAAAAGGATGTCGGAGCAAAACTCACACTGGCTACTATTACCAAAAAGATGATAGAGCAAACACTATCGCAGAATCTGACATCAATCAAGATGACACACCCTCAACCAAAAGGATGACAGAGGGAAATTCACAGCGGCTACTAGCACCAAAAGGATGATAGGGCAAACACTATCTCACAATCTGACATCAATCAAGATGACAGACCCCCCACCAAAAGGATGACGGTGTGATACTCACACCGGCTACTACCACCAAAATGACGATAGAGCAAACATTATCGCACAATCTGACATCAATCAAGATGACAGACCCCCCACCAAAAGGATGACAGAGGGAAATACATACCGGCTACTACAACCAAAAGGATGATAGAGCAAGCACTATCGCACAATATGACATCAATCAAGATGACAGAACCCGCACCAAAAGGATGTCGGAGCGAAACTGAATTTGGCTACTATTACCAAAAAGATGAAGAGCAAACACTATCGCACAATATGACATCAATCAAGATGACAGACCCCCCACCAAAAGGATGACAGAGGGAAATTCACACCGGCTACTACCACCAAAAGGACGATAGAGCAAACACTATCGCACAATCTGACATCAATCAAGATAACAGACCCCCCACCAAAAGGATGACGGAGTGAAACTCACACTGGCTACTATTACCAAAAAGATGATGGAACAAACACTATCGCACAATCTGACATCAATCAAGATGAAACACCCCCCACCAAAAGGATGACAGAGGGAAATTCACATCGACTACTACCACCGAAAGGATGATAGAGCAAACACTATCTCACAGTCTAACATCAATCAAGATGACAGACCCCCCACTAAAAGGATGATGGTGTGAAACTCACACCGGCTACTACCACTAAAAGGACGATAGAGAAAACACTATCGCACAATCTGACATCAATCAAGATGACAGACCCCCCACCAAAAGGATGACAAAGGGAAATACATACCGCCTACTACTACCAAAAGGATGATAGAACAAACACTATCGCACAATATGACATCAATCAAGATGACAGAACCCATACCAAACGGATGTCGGAGCGAAACTCAAACTAGATACTACCACCAAAAGGATGATAGAGCAAACACTATCGCACAATCTGACATCAATTAAGATGACAGACCCCACACCAAAAGGATGTCGGAGCGAAACTCACACCGGCTACTACCTCCAAAATGATGATAGAGCAAACACTATCGCACAATCTGACATCAATCAAGATGACAGACTCCCCACCAAAAGGATGACAGAGGGAAATTCACACCGGCTACTACCACCAAAAGGATGATAGACCAAACACTATCTCACAATCTGACATCAATCAAGATGACAGACCCCCCACCAAAAGGATGTCGGAGCGAAACTCACACTGGCTACTACTACCAAAAAGATGATAGAGCAAACACTATCGTACAATCTGACATCAATCAGGATGACAGACCCCCCACCAAAAGGATGACAGAGGGAAATTCACACCGGCTACTACCACCAAAAGGATGATAGAGCAAACACTATCTCACAATCTGACATCAATAAAGATGACAAACCCCCCACCAAAAGGATGACAGAGGGAAATACACACCGGCTACTACCACCAAAAGGATGATAGAGCAAACACTATCGCACAATATGACATCAATCAAGATGACAGACCCCGCAACAAAAGGATGTCGGAGCGAAGCTCATACTTGCTACTATTACCAAAAGGATGATAGAGCAAACACTATCGCACAACTTGACATCAATCAAGATGACAGACCCCCCACCAAAAGGATGACAGAGTAAAATTCGCACCGGCTACTACCACCAAAAGGATGAAAAAGAAAACACTATCTTACGATCTGACATCAATCAAGATGACAGACCCCCCACCAAAAGGATGACGGAGGGAAACTCAAACCGGCTACTACCACCAAAAGGACGACAGAGTAAACACTATCGCACAATCTGACATCAATCAAGATGACAGACCCCACACCAAAAGGATTTCGGAGCGAAACTCACACTGGCTACTATTACCAAAAAGATGATAGTGCAAACACTATCGCAGAATCTGACATCAATCAAGATGACACACCCTCCACCAAAAGGATGACAGAGGGAAATTCACAGCGGCTACTACCAACAAAAGGATGATAGAGCAAACACTATCGCACAATCTGACATCAATCAAGATGACAGACCCCCCACCAAAAGGATGACGGAGGGAAATACACATCGGCTACTACCACCAAAAGGATGATAGAGCAAGCACTATCGCACAATGTGACATCAATCAAGATGACAGACCCTGCACCAAAAGGATGTCGGAGCGAAACTGAAACTGGCTATTATTACCAAAAGGATGATAGAGCAAACACTATCGCAAAATCTGACATCAATCAAGTAGACAGACCCCCACCAAAAGGATGACATAGGGAAATTCACACCGGCTACTACCACCAAAAGGATGACAGAGCAAATACTACCTCACAATTTGACATCAATCAAGATGAGAGACCCCCCACCAAAAGGATGATGGAGTGAAACTCACACCGGCTACTACCACCAAAAGGACAATAGAGCAAACACTATCGCACAATCTGACATCAATCAAGATAACAGACCCCCCACCAAAAGGATGTCGGAGTGAAACTCACACTGGCTACTATTACCAAAAAGATGATAGAGCAAACACTATCATACAATCTGACATCAATCAAGATGACAGACCCTCCACCAAAAGGATGATAGAGGGAAATTCACACCGGCTCCTACCACCAAAAGGATGATAGAGCAAACACTATTTCACAATCTGACATCAATCAAGATGACAAACCCCCCACCAAAAGCATGATGGAGTGAAACTCACACCGGTTACTACCACCAAAACGACGATGGAGCAAACACTATCGCACAATCTGACATCAAACAAGATGACAAACCCCCCACCAAAAGGATAACAGAGGGAAATACTCACCGGCTACTACCACCAAAAGGATGATAGAACAAACACTATCGCACAATATGACATCAGTCAAGATGACAGACCCCCTACCAAAAGGATGACAGAGAGAAATTCACACCAGCTACTACCACCACAAGGATGATAGACCAAACACTATCTCACAATCTGACATCAATCAAGAATACAGACCCCCCACCAAAAGGATGATGGAGTGAAACTCACACCGGCTACTACCACCAAAAGGATGATAGAGCAAACACTATCGCACAATCTGACATCAATCAAGATGACAGACCCCCCACCAAAAGGATGACAGAGGGAAATTCACACCGGTTACTACCACCAAAAGGATGATAGACCAAACATTATCTCACAATCTAACATCAATCAAGATGACAGACCCCCCACCAAAAGGATGATGGAGTGAAACTCACACCGACTACTACCACCAAAAGGACAATAGAGCAAACACTATCTCACAATCTGACATCAATCAAGATGACAGACCCCCCACCAAAAGGATGTCGGAGCAAAACTCACACTGGCTACTATTACCAAAAAGATGATAGAGCAAATACTATCCTACAATCTGACATCAATCAAGATGACAGACCCCCCCACCAAAAGGATGACAGAGGGAAATTCACACCGGCTACTACCACCAAAAGGATGATAGAGAAAACACTATCTCACAATCTGACATCAATCAAGATGACAAACCCCCCACCAAAAGGATGACAGAGGAAAATACACACCGGCTACTACCACCAAAAGGATGATAGAGCAAACATTATCGCACAATATGACATCAATCAAGATGACAGACCCCGCACCAAAAGGATGACAGAGTAAAATTCACACCGGCTACTACCACCAAAAGGATGATAGAGCAAACACTATCTTACAATCTAACATCAATCAAGATGACAGACCCCCCACCAAAAGGATGACGGAGTGAAACTCAAACCGTCTACTACTACCAAAAGGACGATAGAGTAAACACTATCGCACAATCTGACATCAATCAAGATGACAGACCCCTCACCAAAAGGATGACAGAGGGAAATACACACCGGCTACTACCACCAAAAGGATGATAGAACAAACACTATCGCACAATATGACATCAATCAAGATGACAGATCCCACACCAAAAGGATGTCGGAGCGAAACTCAAATTGGCTACTACCACCAAAAGGATGATAGAGCAAACACTATCGCACAATTTGACATCAATCAAGATGACAGACCCCCCACCAAAAGGACGACAGAGGGAAATACACACCGGCTACTACCACCAAAAGGATGATAGAACAAACACTATCGAACAATATGACATCAATCAAGATGACAGACCCCACACCAAAAGGATGTCGGAGCGAAACTCACACCGGCTACTACTACCAAAACGATGATAGAGCAAACACTATCGCACAATCTGACATCAATCAAGATGACAGACCCCCCACCAAAAGGATGACAGAGGGAAATTCACACCGGCTACTACCACCAAAAGGATGATAGAGCAAACACTATCGCACAATCTGACATCAATCAAGATGACAGACCCCCCACCAAAAGGATGTCGAAGCAAAACTCACACTGGCTACTGTTACCAAAAGGATGATAGAGCAAACACTATCGCACAATCTGACATCAATCAAGATGACAGACCCCCCACCAAAAGGATGACAGAGGGAAATACACACCGGTTACTACCACCAAAAGGATGATAGAGCGAACACTATCGCACAATATGACATCAATCAAGATGAAAGACCCCGCACCAAAAGGATGACGGAGCAAAACTCAAACTGGCTACTATTACCAAAAGGATGATAGAGCAAACACTATTGCACAATCTGACATCAATCAAGATGACAGACCCCCCATCAAAAGGATGACAGAGGGAAATTCACACTGACTACTACCACCAAAAGGATGATAGAGCAAACACTATCTCACAATCTGACATCAATCAAGATGACAGACCCCGCACCAAAAGGATGACGGAATGAAACTCACACCGGTTACTACCACCAAAAGGACGATAGAGTAAACACTATCGCACAATCTGACATCAATCAAGATGACAGACCCTACACCAAAAGGATGTCGGAGCGAAACTCACACTGGCTAGTATTACCAAAAAGATGATAGAGCAAACACTATCGCACAGTCTAACATCAATCAAGATGACAGACCCCCCACCAAAAGGATGACAGAGGGAAATTCAAACCGATTACTACCACCAAAAGGATGATAGAGCAAACGCTATCTCATAATCTGACATCAATCAAGATGACAGACCCCCCCCCCCCCCCACCAAAACGATGACGGAGTGAAACTCACACCGGCTACTACCACCAAAAGGACGATAGAGCAAACACTATCGCATAATCTGACATCAATGAAGATGACAGACCCCCCACCAAAAGGATGTCGAAGAAAAACTCACACTGGCTACTGTTACCAAAAGGATGATAGAGCAAACACTATTGCACAATCTGACATCAATCAAGATGACAGACCCCCCACCAAAAGGATGACAGAGGGAAATACACACCGGCTACTACCACCAAAAGGATGATAGAGCAAACACTATCGCACAATATGACATCAATCAAGATGACAGACCCCGCACCAAAAGGATGTCGGAGCGAAACTCAAACTGGCTACTATTACCAAAAGGATGATAGAGCAAACATTATCGCACAACCTGACATCAATCTAGATGCCAGACCCCCCACCAAAAGGATGAGAGAGGGAAATTCACACCGGCTACTACCACCAAAAGAATGATAGAGCGAACACTATCTCACAATCTAACATCAATTAAGATGACAGACCCCCCACCTAAAGGATGACGAAGTGAAAGTCACACCGGCTACTACCACCAAAAGGATGATAGAGCAAATACTACCTCACAATCTGACATCAATCAAGATGACAAACCCCCCACCAAAAGAATGATGGAGTGAAACTCACACCGGCTACTACCACCAAAAGGACAATAGAGCAAACACTTTCGCACAATATGACATCAATCAAGATGACAGACCCCGCACCAAAAGGATGTCGGAGCGAAACTCAAACTGGCTACTATTACCAAAAGGATGATAGAGCAAACACTATCGCACAACCTGACATCAATCAAGATGACAGACCCCCCACCAAAAGGATGAAAGAGGGAAATTCACACCGGCTATACCACCAAAAGAATGATAGAGCGAACACTATCGCACAATATGACATCAATCAAGATGACAGACCCCACACCAAAAGGATGTCGGAGCGAAACTCACACCGGCTACTACCACCAAAACGATGATAGAGCAAACACTATCGCACAATCTGACATCAATCAAGATGACAGACCCCCCACCAAAAGGATGACAGAGGGAAATTCACACCGGCTACTACCACCAAAAGGATGATAGAGCAAACACTATCGCACAATCTGACATCAATCAAGATGACAGACCCCCCACCAAAAGGATGTCGAAGCAAAACTCACACTGGCTACTGTTACCAAAAGGATGATAGAGCAAACACTATCGCACAATCTGACATCAATCAAGATGACAGACCCCCCACCAAAAGGATGACAGAGGGAAATACACACCGGTTACTACCACCAAAAGGATGATAGAGCGAACACTATCACACAATATTACATCAATCAAGATGACAGACCCCGCACCAAAAGGATGACGGAGCGAAACTCAAACTGGCTACTATTACCAAAAGGATGATAGAGCAAACACTATCGCACAATCTGACATCAATCAAGATGACAGACCCCCCACCAAAAGGATGACAGAGGGAAATTCACACCGGCTACTACCACCAAAAGGATGATAGAGCAAACACTATCTCACAATCTGACATCAATCAAGATGACAGACCCCGCACCAAAAGGATGACGGAGTGAAACTCACACCGGCTACTACCACCAAAAGGACGATAGAGTAAACACTATCGCACAATCTGACATAAATCAAGATGACAGACCCTACACCAAAAGGATGTCGGAGCGAAACTCACACTGGCTAGTATTACCAAAAAGATGATAGAGCAAACACTATCGCACAGTCTGACATCAATCAAGATGACAGACCCCCCACCAAAAGGATGACAGAGGGAAATTCAAACCGATTACTACCACCAAAAGGATGATAGAGCAAACGCTATCTCATAATCTGACATCAATCAAGATGACAGACCCCCCCCCCCACCAAAACGATGACGGAGTGAAACTCACACCGGCTACTACCACCAAAAGGACGATAGAGCAAACACTATCGCATAATCTGACATCAATGAAGATGACAGACCCCCCACCAAAAGGATGTCGAAGCAAAACTCACACTGGCTACTGTTACCAAAAGGATGATAGAGCAAACACTATTGCACAATCTGACATCAATCAAGATGACAGACCCCCCACCAAAAGGATGACATAGGGAAATACACACCGGCTACTACCACCAAAAGGATGATAGAGCAAACACTATCGCACAATATGACATCAATCAAGATGACAGACCCTGCACCAAAAGGATGTCGGAGCGAAACTCATACTGGCTACTATTACCAAAAGGATGATAGAGCAAACACTATCGCACAACCTGACATCAATCTAGATGTCAGACCCCCCACCAAAAGGATGAGAGAGGGAAATTCACACCGGCTACTACCACCAAAACAATGATAGAGCGAACACTATCTCACAATCTAACATCAATTAAGATGACAGACCCCCCACCTAAAGGATGACGAAGTGAAACTCACACCGGCTACTACCACCAAAAGGATGATAGAGCAAATACTACCTCACAATCTGACATCAATCAAGATGACAAACCCCCCACCAAAAGAATGATGGAGTGAAACTCACACCGGCTACTACCACCAAAAGGACAATAGAGCAAACACTTTCGCACAATATGACATCAATCAAGATGACAGACCCCGCACCAAAAGGATGTCGGAGCGAAACTCAAACTGGCTACTATTACCAAAAGGATGATAGAGCAAACACTATCGCACAACCTGACATCAATCAAGATGACAGACCCCCCACCAAAAGGATGAAAGAGGGAAATTCACACCGGCTTCTACCACCAAAAGAATGATAGAGCGAACACTATCTCACAATCTGACATCAATAAAGATGACAGACCCCCCACCAAAAGGATGACGGAGTGAAACTCACACCGGCTACTACCACCAAAAGGACGATAGAGTAAACACTATCCCACAATCTGACATCAATCAAGATGATAGACCCTACACCAAAAGGATGTCGGAGCGAAACTCACACTGGCTACTATTACCAAAAAGATGATAGAGCAAACACTATCGCACAGTCTGACATCAATCAAGATGACAGACCCCCACCAAAAGGATGACAGAGGGAAATTCAAACCGATTACTACCACCAAAAGGATGATAGAGCAAACACTATCTCACAATCTGACATCAATCAAGATGACAGACCCTCCACCAAAAGGATGACGGAGTGAAACTCACACCGGCTACTACCACCAAAAGGACGATAGAGCAAACACTATCGCACAATCTGACATCAATCAAGATGACAGACCCCCCACCAAAAGGATGTCGAAGCAAAACTCACACTGGCTACTGTTACCAAAAGGATGATAGAGCAAACACTATCGCACAATCTGATATCAATCAAGATGACAGACCCCCCACCAAAAGGATGACAGAGGGAAATACACACCGGTTACTACCACCAAAAGGATGATAGAGCGAACACTAACGCACAATATGACATCAATCAAGATGACAGACCCCGCACCAAAAGGATGACGGAGCGAAACTCAAACTGGCTACTATTACCAAAAGGATGATAGAGCAAACACTCTCGCACAATCTGACACCAATCAAGATGACAGACCCCCCACCAAAAGGATGACAGAGGGAAATTCACACCGGCTACTACCACCAAAAGGATGATAGAGCAAACACTATCTCACAATCTGACATCAATCAAGATGACAGACCCCCCATGAAAAGGATGACGGAGTGAAACTCACACCGGCTACTACCACCAAAAGGACGATAGAGCAAACACTATCTCACAATCTGACATCAATCAAGATGACAGACCCCACACCAAAAGGATGTCGGAGCGAAACTCACACTGGATACTATTACCAATAAGATGATAGAGCTAACACTGTCGCAAAATCTGTCATCAATCAAGATCACAGAGCCCCACCAAAAGGATGACAGAGGGAAATTCACACCGGCTACTACAACCAAAAGGATGATAGAGCAAATACTACCTCACAATCTGACATCAATCAAGATGATAGACCCCCTACCAAAAGGATGATTGAGTGAAACTCACACCGGCTACTACCACCAAAAGCACAATAGAGCAAACACTATCGCACAATCTGACATCAATCAAGATAACAGACCCCCCACCAAAAGGATGTCGGAGTGAAACTCACACTGGCTACTATTACCAAAAAGATGTTAGAGTAAACACTATCGTACAATCTAACATCAATCAAGATGACAGACCCCCTACCAAAAGGATGACAGAGGGAAATTCACACCGGCTACTACCACCAAAAGGATGATAGAGCACACACTATCTCATAATCTGTCATCAATCAAGATATCAAACCCCCACCAAAAGCATGACAGAGTGAAACTCACACCGGCTACTACCACCAAAAGGACGATAGAGAAAACACTATCGCACAATCTGACATCAATAAAGATGACAGACCCCCCACCAAAAGGATGTCGAAGCGAAACTCACACTGGCTACTATTACTAAAAGGATGATAGAGCAAACACTATCGCACAATCTGACATCAATCAAGATGACAAACCCCCCACCAAAAGGATGACAGAGGGAAATACACATCGGCTACTACCACCAAAAGGATGATAGAGCAAACACTATGGCACAATATGACATCAATCAAGATGACAGACCCCGCACCAAAAGGATGTCGGAGTGAAACTCAAACTGGCTACTATTACCAAAAGGATGATAGAGCAAACACTATCGCACAACCAAACATCAATCAAGATGACAGACCCCCCACCAAAAGGATGAAAGAGGGAAATTCACACCGACAACTACCACCAAAAGAATGATAGAGCGAACACTATCTCACAATCTGACATCAATCAAGATGACAGACCCCCCACCAAAAGGATGACGGAGTGAAACTCCCACCGGCTACTACCACCAAAAGAACGATAGAGTAAACACTATCGCACAATCTAACATCAATCAAGATGACAGACCGCCCACCAAAAGGATGTCGAAGCGAAACTCACACTGGCTACTATTACCAGAAGGATGATAGAGCAAACACTATCGCACAATCTAACATCAATCAAGATGACAAACCCCCCACCAAAAGGATGACAGAGGGAAATACACACTGGCTACTACCACCAAAAGGATGGTAGAGCAAACACTATCGCACAATATGACATCAATCAAGATGACAGACCCCGCACCAAAAGGATGTCGGAGCGAAACTCAAATTGGCTACTATTACCAAAAGGATGATAGAGCAAACACTATCGCACAACCTGACATCAATCTAGATGACAGACCCCCCCCGGCAAAAGGATGACAGAGGGAAATTCACACCGGCTACTACCACCAATAGAATGATAAAGCAAACACTATCTCACAATCTGACATCAATCAAGATGACAGACCCCCCCACCAAAAGGTTGACGGAGTGAAACTCACACCGGCTACTACCACCAAAACGACGATAGAGAAAACACTATCTCACAATCTGACATCAATCAAGATGACAGACCCCACACCAAAAGGATGACAGAGGGAAATTCACACCGGCTACTACCACCAAAAGGATGATAGAGCAAACACTACCTCACAATCTGACATCAATCAAGATGACAGACCCCCCACCAAAAGGATGATGGAGTGAAACTCACACCGGCTATTACCACCAAAAGGACAATAGAGCAAACACTATCGCACAATCTGACATCAATCAAGATAACAGACCCCCCACCAAAAGGATGTCGGAGTGAAACTCACACTGGCTACTATTACCAAAAAGATGATAGAGCAATCACTATCGTACAATCTGACATCAATCAAGATGACAGACCCCCTACCAAAAGGATGACAGAGGGAAATTTACACCGGCTACTACCACCAAAAGGATGATAGAGCAAACACTATCTCACAATCTGTCATCAATCAAGATGATAAACCCCCCACCAAAAGCATGACGGAGTGAAACTCACACCGGCTACTACCACCAAAAGGACGATAGAGCAAACACTATCGCACAATCTGACATCAATCAAGATGACAGACCCCCCACCAAAAGGATGTCGAAGCGAAACTCACACTGGCTACTATTACCAAAAGGATGATAGAGCAAACACTATCGCACAATCTGACATCAATCAAGATGACAGACCCCCTACCAAAAGGATGACAGAGGGAAATACACACCGGCTACTACCACCAAAAGGATGATAGAGCGAACACTATCGCACAATATGACATCAATCAAGATGACAGACCCCGCACCAAAAGGATGACGGAGCGAAACTCAAACTGGCTACTATTACCAAAAGGATGATAGAGCAAACACTATCGCACAATCTGACATCAATCAAGATGACAGACCCCCACCAAAAGGATGATAGAGGGAAATTCACACCGGCTACTACCACCAAAAGGATGATAGAGCAAACACTATCTCACAATCTGACATCAATCAAGATGACAGACCCCCCACGAAAAGGATGACGGAGTGAAACTCACACCGGCTACTACCACCAAAAGGACGATAGAGCAAACACTATCTCACAATCTGACATCAATCAAGATGACAGACCCCACACCAGAAGGATGTCGGAGCGAAACTCACACTGGATACTATTACCAATAAGATGATAGAGCTAACACTGTCGCAAAATCTGTCATCAATCAAGATGACAGACCCCCCACCAAAAGGATGACAGAGGGAAATTCACATCGGCTACTACCACCAAAAGGATGATAGAGCAAACACTATGGCACAATATGACATCAATCAAGATGACAGACCCCGCACCAAAAGGATGTCGGAGTGAAACTCAAACTTGCTACTATTACCAAAAGGATGATAGAGCAAACACTATCGCACAACCAGACATCAATCAAGATGATAGACCCCCCACCAAAAGGATGAAAGAGGGAAATTCACACCGACAACTACCACCAAAAGAATCATAGAGCGAACACTATCTCACAATCTGACATCAATCAAGATGACAGACCCCCCACCAAAAGGATGACGGAGTGAAGCTCACACCGGCTACTACCACCAAAAGGACGATAGAGTAAACACTATCGCACAATCTAACATCAATCAAGATGACAGACCGCCCACCAAAAGGATGTCGAAGCGAAACTCACACTGGCTACTATTACCAAAAGGATGATAGAGCAAACACTATCGCACAATCTGACATCAATCAAGATGACAAACCCCCCACCAAAAGGATGACAGAGGGAAATACACACTGGCTACTACCACCAAAAGGATGATAGAGCAAACACTATCGCACAATATAACATCAATCGAGATGACAGACCCCGCACCAAAAGGATGTCGGAGCGAAACTCAATTTGGCTACTATTACCAAAAGGATGATAGAGCAAACACTATCGCACAATCTGACATCAATCAAGATGACAGATGTAACACCCATTTTAATTATTTAGTCACTTTATTATTATTTTAAAAATTATATGTTGGTGTGCCCTTTGGTGGGGGTGTATTTGATGATGTTTGGTGGGTGTCCCTAATGTGGGAGGACTATTGGTGATATTTTGGTGTGAAATATAGTAATATAAAAATAATAGTAACATTGGTGGGGGTGTTATTATTATTATTATATTTATTATATTTGTTACTATTATTAATATTATTATTATTTTGGTGAAATAATAATATTAGTATTATTATATTATTATTATATTATTTTTATTAATATTATTATTATTATTGGTGTGATAATATTATTATTATTATAATTATAATTATTGTTGGGTGTATCACTATTATTATTATTATGTTGAATATTACTATAATATTATAATAGTATTATATTATATTATATTATTATTATTATTATAATGATTATTATAATTATTATTATTAGAATTATTATTGGGAATATTAGTGGTTGGAATAAGTAAAATAAGAGGTGAAAAGGTTATTGGGAAGTTAGAATGGAAATATGAAAAGTCACGATAGAAACCGTGAGGAAGGAAATATGAAGGGGTAGCAAGGAGATATTAGAAAAGTTGGAATGGAGAGGAAAGGGATTACCATAGGCGTGGGATATTGGTGTGATAATAATAATAGTATTATTATTATTATTATTATTACTATTATTATTATTAGTGTTATTATTATTATTATTATTAAAAGTATTATTATGATTATTGGAGAGATAATAATATTATTATTATTGTTATTATTAATAGTATTATTATTATTAAGATTATTATTATTATTATCATTATTATTATTATTAGAATTATTAATAATATTATTATTATTATTATTATTATTATTATTATTATTAATATGTGGTATTATTAATATTAGTAAGATTATATTAGTATTATTATTATTATTAAGATTATTAATATTATATTATTTTATTAGTTATTATTATTGGGATTAGAATAATTAAAAAGGGAAATAGAATATGAGGGGTTAGGAGAGTTACGATACATTTTAGAAAATTGAGAAAAAAGAGCGATAGAAAGAGAGAAGAGGAAAGAACGAGGAAAGTGAAAAAGAACGAAGGAAAAAGGGAACGAAGAACGGAAGAGGAAGGAGAAGGCCAAGAGACCAATTCTAGGAGGAATTCTATCGATCGACCAATTGTCAAGGTAAGGGGGGAGAAATTTGATTGGGAATGGTTTATACATGTATAGGGTAGAGGGGATTCCTTAACCCCGTAGGAATTTATCGTTATATAAAGTTTTATATTGGCATGCTATGATTATTGTTGATGTTGGGGGATTGATGAATGCTGATGATGCATTTTGGGGTATATATATATATGGTGATGATGTTACTGTAGTATTGATCCATTTTGTTGGATTGTTGATGTTACTGTAGTGTTGATAGTAACTAGGAATATAAAGCTGATGAGATTATGTGTTGTTACCGTAGTGTTGGCAATGACCGTGATTATAGCTTTGGGAAAAGTTATGTGTTGTTTCCCTATAGCGTCGTTAATGACTATGGTTAGGACCTTGGTGAGATTCAGAGTGACTCTGAAATGTCGGTAATGTACCGTAATGTCGGTTCTAGAGTAGAAATTATAGGATAATTGGTAAGTATAATATCTATTGGCATGTTTGTGATTGTGGATTGATGTTGATGAATTATTGATTTTGGTGTATAGGCTGAGGTGTTGGTTTAGGGAGGTTCTGAGTAACCTCAGAGACTTTTGGTGAGATGTCTGAATTGGTCTCGTGTGATCCTTCTAGCCTTGCTGTAGTGTGAAAATGATGAGTATGGGATATAACTTGTGTACTTGGGGATAGTACGCGTTTCCCTTAATATTGTTGGTGAGCAATTAGTAATGTATATGTGTGTAGTGATCAGTAGGATCGTGTATCCCCGAGTGGGGGGGGACGTAGTTATATCCGGTGTGATAGTATGAATTCGTTTACTATCTGATTGATTTATATGGTGTTGGTGTAATATATCTATACATATGCATTGTTGTATGATGATATGATCAGGAGGATCGTGTGCACTTAGCGTGCCAGAATATAATAATTATGCATTGGTGTCTTGCATATCATGGTGTTTTGGTGGGATGAATCATGTCTCAGGAGGAGCGTAAGTGATTCATCCGTACTCCTTTGTGGAGAATGGTGGGGGATAGATCATGTCTCAGGAGGAGCGTAAGTGATCTATCCAGGTTCGATTGAATGAACCAATGAGTCGGTACCGCATGCATGGTGTTGAGTTGCATAATTGCATTATAATATGTTATATTGTAATTTGAACAGTAGGTTCGTTATATGGTGTTGTTGGGGTGAATAATTGATGTGTTGGTGTGTTTTACTGCCTTATTACATGTATTACATTACCAGTATATTTTTTATCATGATTTCTCACCCCTTGTTGTTGTTGTGGTCTGTGCTTCTTCGGAAGTACAGATAATCCAGGTGCTTAGCTAGCTTGGATATTGGTGTGACTGTCGAGTCTAGGATGCTCTGATACGTAGCACGGGACTTGGGCATTTTTATTGTTTCATGTTGAACTCCTATTTTTTTCTGCGAACGTATCAAAATTTTTATTTAATTGTATTATTTAAATATTCCGCTGTATTTGGAGAAAAACCTTTTTATAAGGAAACGTGATTTTTATGTGATATCCCACTTGGGAAGGAAACTCTGATTTTTATTATGTTATTCATATTTTATTTGTTTTGGGAAGTGGGGTGTTACAATTGGTATCAGAGCAGGTCGGTCCGTCCGGCCAGTGTTGTTGAGTCGAGTTGAGTCTGTCCTTTATGATGTAGTTGAATATCTTTTAACCTGGTATTGTTATGTTTTGAGCAGTATGGCAGGAAGGAACGATGCTGCATTAGCTGCTGCTATGCAAGCAATGGCGCAAGCTGTTGCTAATCAGAATCAAACTGCAGATGCCCAATTCAGGAGTTTGGCGCAGTTTCGGAGCAACAAGCCGCCAACGTTTGAAGGAGGAATTCTGGACCCAGAAGCTGCTCAGAAGTGGCTGAAGGCAATTGAGAAAATCTTCAGAACTATGGATTGTACTGATGAGCAGAAGGTGAGGTTTGGTACTCACATGCTGGAGGGTGAGGCTGAAGCTTGGTGGGACAATAGTCGCCAAAGATTGGAAGCTGCTGGAACTGCCATTACTTGGGAGGTAGTTCGGAAGGGTTTTCTGGAGAAGTATTTTCCGGAAGATATTCGGAGTGCTAAGGAAATTGAATTCTTAGAGCTGAAGCAGGGTAGTATGACTGTAGCAGAGTATGCTGCTAAGTTTGAGGAGCTGGTGCAGTATTGTCCTCACTATAATGTGGAAGGGGCAATAACTTCTAAGTGCTTAAAGTTTGAGAATGGACTGCGTCCAGAGATTAAGCTGGGGATTGCTTGTCAGAAGATCAGGAGCTATCCTGAGCTGGTAAGCAGGAGCAGGATCTATGATAACGATAACCGGGCAAGGATTGCACACTACAAAGCTGTTAATGACCGTAAGGGTAAGCAGAGGTTTAGTGGTACTCCTTATGGTGTTGCTGCTGATAAGGGAAAACGTAAAGCTGTTGTTGATAAGAAGCCTAGAGATGGGAGAGCATCTGCTGAAGGGAAATGTTTTCGGTGCGGTGGTATGGGACACCGTGCTAATGATTGTCCTAATGAAGCCAAAAAGTGTTTTAAGTGTGGAAAACCAGGTCATGTGATAGCTGACTGCAGAGCAACTATGCCGACCTGTTATAACTGTGGTGAGAAGGGTCACATCAGTACCCATTGTGAGAAGCCGAAGAAGCCTCAGACGTCTCCGGCTGGTGGAAAAGTGTTTGCTTTGGCAGGAACTCAAGCTGCCAGTGATGAGCGTGTTATCAAAGGTACTTGTATTATCAATAATATTCCTTTAACTGCTATTATTGATACGGGTGCAACACACTCGTTTATTTCTGTGGATTGTGTGGAGAGGATAGGATTGGTGCCGTCTACTCTGGAGAGACGAATGACTATTGAGACACCCTCTATAGGTTCAGTGACTACTTCTTTGGTATGCCTGAAGTGTCCGCTGACTATTTTCGGTAGAGAATTTGAAGTGGATTTGATTTGTCTACCACTTGGTAAATTGGATGTTATTCTGGGTATGAACTGGTTAGAGTTCAATCGAGTCTACATCGACTGTTTTCGGAAGGAATTGTTGTTCTTGACCCCTGAAGAGGAAGCTTTAGCAAGTTCTTTGTCTAATAAAGAATTGAGGGCCTTGTTGGAAGATGAAACTAGAGTGTTTGCTTTATTTGCAACTTTATCGGTGGATAGCAAAGTGTCAATGGAGGAATTGGCAGTGGTGAATGAATTTCCGGAAGTGTTTCCTGACGACATTACGGAATTGCCTCCGACGCGAGAAGTGGAATTTGGTATTGATCTTGTTCCTGGTACGAGGCCTATTTCTATGGCGCCGTACAGGATGTCTGCAGTGGAATTGGCTGAGTTGAAGTCTCAGATTGGAGAATTGTTGGATAGAAAGTTTATTAGGCCAAGTGTATCGCCGTGGGGAGCTCCAGTGTTATTGGTGAAGAAGAAGGATGGTAGTATGCGTTTGTGCATCGATTACCGTCAGTTGAATAAAGTGACGATTAAGAATAAGTATCCTCTCCCGAGGATTGATGATTTGATGGACCAGCTGGTGGGAGCTCGTGTGTTTAGTAAGATTGACTTAAGGTCGGGTTATCATCAAATAAGAGTAAAAGAAGGTGATATTCAGAAGACTGCTTTTAGAACTCGATATGGACATTATGAATATGCTGTAATGCCGTTTGGAGTGACTAATGCGCCGGGAGTATTTATGGAGTATATGAACAGAATTTTCCATTCTTATTTGGATCAATTCATGGTAGTGTTTATTGATGATATATTAATTTATTCTAAATCTGATGAAGAACATGCAGGACATTTGAGAATTGCCTTGCAAGTGTTGAAGGAAAATAAATTATTTGCTAAACTGTCAAAGTGTGACTTCTGGTTGAAGAGAGTGAGTTTCTTGGGGCATGTAATATCTGAAGATGGAATAGCGGTGGATCCGTCAAAAGTAAGTGCAGTATTGCAGTGGGAACCGCCGAAGACAGCGACAGAAATTAGGAGCTTTCTGGGTTTAGCTGGTTATTACCGCAGGTTTATTGAAGGGTTCTCTAATTTGGCGTTGCCATTAACTCAGTTGACGAGAAAGAACCAAGTTTTCGTATGGGACGCTGCTTGTGAAGAAAGTTTTGAAGAGTTGAAAAAGAGATTGACTACGGCACCGGTGTTAGTGTTACCGACTCCGAGTGAACCGTTTGTGGTGTACTGTGATGCGTCTAAGATGGGATTAGGAGGAGTTCTTATGCAGAATGGTAAGGTAGTAGCATATGCTTCGCGACAACTGAGAGTGCATGAGCGAAATTATCCTACTCATGATCTTGAGTTAGCTGCGGTTGTTTTTGTGTTGAAAATTTGGAGGCATTACCTGTATGGTTCAAGATTTGAAGTGTTTAGTGATCATAAGAGTCTGAGATACCTGTTTGATCAGAAAGAGCTGAATATGAGGCAGAGAAGATGGTTAGAATTTTTGAAGGATTATGACTTCAGTTTGAGTTATCATCCGGGAAAGGCCAATGTAATGGCAGACGCTTTGAGTAGAAAGACAATTCATATGGCAGCTCTGATGGTGAAAGAAATTGAGTTAATTGAACAATTCAGAGATTTGAGCATGGTTTGTGAAACTACTGCAGAGAGTGTAATGTTGGGTATGTTGCAGGTAAATAATGACTTCTTGGATATGATTAGAGAGAATCAGAAGTTGGATGTGAAATTGGTAGATTTGATGCCTGGAGTAGGAAGTGACTCCGATAGTGACTTTAAATTGGATAGTACAGGTGTGTTGAGATTTAGAGGCAGGATTTGTGTACCAGATGATGAGGAACTGAAAAAGCTGATTTTGAGTGAAGGACACCGTAGTAATCTGAGTATTCATCCCGGAGCTACGAAGATGTATCATGATTTAAAGAAATTATTTTGGTGGTCTGGTATGAAAAGAGACATTGCTCAATTTTTTTATGCCTGTTTGACGTGTCAGAAATCGAAGGTAGAACACGAGAGACCTTCTGGATTTATGCAACCGTTGGAAATTCCGGTTTGGAAATGGGATTGCATTTCTATGGACTTTGTTACAGGATTGCCAAATACGGCGAGAGGTTTTGATGCTATATGGGTGATTGTGGATCGGTTAACGAAGTCTGCACACTTTGTGCCAATTAATATTAGTTTTCCGTTGACGAAGCTGGCGGAGATTTATATTCGGGTAATTGTGAAGTTACATGGTGTTCCGTCCAGTATTGTGTCGGATAGAGATCCGAGGTTTACTTCAGAATTTTGGAAGAGCTTGCAAGAAGCTTTGGGTACTAAGTTGAAATTAAGTTCAGCTTATCATCCACAAACTGATGGTCAATCGGAAAGGACTATTCAGTCGCTTGAGGATTTATTAAGAGCTTGTGTATGGGAAAAGGGTGGTGCGTGGGACACTCATTTATCATTGATTGAATTCACGTACAATAATAGTTACCATTCGAGTATTGGAATGGCACCCTTTGAAGCTTTGTATGGGAGGAGGTGTAGGACTCCTCTGTGTTGGTATGAGACCGGTGAGAGTGTGGTGCTTGGACCAGAAATTGTTCAGCAGACTACTGAGACGATTCAGATGATTCGTGAGAAAATGAAAGTGTCTCAGAGTAGGCAGAAGAGTTATCATGATAATCGGAGGAAAGAGTTGGAATTCTGTGTAGGTGATCACGTATTCCTAAGAGTTAACCCGATGACTGGTGTGGGTCGGGCGTTGAAGTCCAAGAAGCTGGATCCTAAGTTTATTGGACCTTATGAAATTTTGCAAAGAGTTGGTGTTGTGGCCTATAGGGTGGCGTTGCCGCCGGAGTTGTCGAATCTACATGATGTGTTTCATGTGTCGCAATTGCGAAAATATGTTTCTGATCCATCTCATGTGATTCAGAGAGATGATGTTCAGGTTCGGGAGAATCTTACTATTGAGACGATGCCGTTGAGGATCGAGGACCGTAAGATGAAACAGCTCCGAGGGAAAGAGATACCTTTGGTGAAGGTAGCTTGGGGAGGTGCTGCAGGAGGCAGTGTGACCTGGGAGTTGGAAAGCAGGATGCGAGAAGCGTATCCGGAGCTAATTCCATCAGGTAATTTTCGAGGACGAAAATAATTAAAGTGGGGGAGAGTTGTAACACCCATTTTAATTATTTAGTCACTTTATTATTATTTTAAAAATTATATGTTGGTGTGCCCTTTGGTGGGGGTGTATTTGATGATGTTTGGTGGGTGTCCCTAATGTGGGAGGACTATTGGTGATATTTTGGTGTGAAATATAGTAATATAAAAATAATAGTAACATTGGTGGGGGTGTTATTATTATTATTATATTTATTATATTTGTTACTATTATTAATATTATTATTATTTTGGTGAAATAATAATATTAGTATTATTATATTATTATTATATTATTTTTATTAATATTATTATTATTATTGGTGTGATAATATTATTATTATTATAATTATAATTATTGTTGGGTGTATCACTATTATTATTATTATGTTGAATATTACTATAATATTATAATAGTATTATATTATATTATATTATTATTATTATTATAATGATTATTATAATTATTATTATTAGAATTATTATTGGGAATATTAGTGGTTGGAATAAGTAAAATAAGAGGTGAAAGGGTTATTGGGAAGTTAGAATGGAAATATGAAAAGTCACGATAGAAACCGTGAGGAAGGAAATATGAAGGGGTAGCAAGGAGATATTAGAAAAGTTGGAATGGAGAGGAAAGGGGTTACCATAGGCGTGGGATATTGGTGTGATAATAATAATAGTATTATTATTATTATTATTATTACTATTATTATTATTAGTGTTATTATTATTATTATTATTAAAAGTATTATTATGATTATTGGAGAGATAATAATATTATTATTATTGTTATTATTAATAGTATTATTATTATTAAGATTATTATTATTATTATCATTATTATTATTATTAGAATTATTAATAATATTATTATTATTATTATTATTATTATTATTATTATTATTATTATTATTATTAATATGTGGTATTATTAATATTAGTAAGATTATATTAGTATTATTATTATTATTAAGATTATTAATATTATATTATTTTATTAGTTATTATTATTGGGATTAGAATAATTAAAAAAGGAAATAGAATATGAGGGGTTAGGAGAGTTACGATACATTTTAGAAAATTGAGAAAAAAGAGCGATAGAAAGAGAGAAGAGGAAAGAACGAGGAAAGTGAAAAAGAACGAAGGAAAAAGGGAACGAAGAACGGAAGAGGAAGGAGAAGGCCAAGAGACCAATTCTAGGAGGAATTCTATCGATCGACCAATTGTCAAGGTAAGGGGGGAGAAATTTGATTGGGAATGGTTTATACATGTATAGGGTAGAGGGGATTCCTTAACCCCGTAGGAATTTATCGTTATATAAAGTTTTATATTGGCATGCTATGATTATTGTTGATGTTGGGGGATTGATGAATGCTGATGATGCATTTTGGGGTATATATATATATATGGTGATGATGTTACTGTAGTATTGATCCATTTTGTTGGATTGTTGATGTTACTGTAGTGTTGATAGTAACTAGGAATATAAAGCTGATGAGATTATGTGTTGTTACCGTAGTGTTGGCAATGACCGTGATTATAGCTTTGGGAAAAGTTATGTGTTGTTTCCCTATAGCGTCGTTAATGACTATGGTTAGGACCTTGGTGAGATTCAGAGTGACTCTAAAATGTCGGTAATGTACCGTAATGTCGGTTCTAGAGTAGAAATTATAGGATAATTGGTAAGTATAATATCTATTGGCATGTTTGTGATTGTGGATTGATGTTGATGAATTATTGATTTTGGTGTATAGGCTGAGGTGTTGGTTTAGGGAGGTTCTGAGTAACCTCAGAGACTTTTGGTGAGATGTCTGAATTGGTCTCGTGTGATCCTTCTAGCCTTGCTGTAGTGTGAAAATGATGAGTATGGGATATAACTTGTGTACTTGGGGATAGTACGCGTTTCCCTTAATATTATTGGTGAGCAATTAGTAATGTATATGTGTGTAGTGATCAGTAGGATCGTGTATCCCCGAGTGGGGGGGGACGTAGTTATATCCGGTGTGATAGTATGAATTCGTTTACTATCTGATTGATTTATATGGTGTTGGTGTAATATATCTATACATATGCATTGTTGTATGATGATATGATCAGGAGGATCGTGTGCACTTAGCGTGCCAGAATATAATAATTATGCATTGGTGTCTTGCATATCATGGTGTTTTGGTGGGATGAATCATGTCTCAGGAGGAGCGTAAGTGATTCATCCGTACTCCTTTGTGGAGAATGGTGGGGGATAGATCATGTCTCAGGAGGAGCGTAAGTGATCTATCCAGGTTCGATTGAATGAACCAATGAGTCGGTACCGCATGCATGGTGTTGAGTTGCATAATTGCATTATAATATGTTATATTGTAATTTGAACAGTAGGTTCGTTATATGGTGTTGTTGGGGTGAATAATTGATGTGTTGGTGTGTTTTACTGCCTTATTACATGTATTACATTACCAGTATATTTTTTATCATGATTTCTCACCCCTTGTTGTTGTTGTGGTCTGTGCTTCTTCGGAAGTACAGATAATCCAGGTGCTTAGCTAGCTTGGATATTGGTGTGACTGTCGAGTCTAGGATGCTCTGATACGTAGCACGGGACTTGGGCATTTTTATTGTTTCATGTTGAACTCCTATTTTTTTCTGCGAACGTATCAAAATTTTTATTTAATTGTATTATTTAAATATTCCGCTGTATTTGGAGAAAAACCTTTTTATAAGGAAACGTGATTTTTATGTGATATCCCACTTGGGAAGGAAACTCTGATTTTTATTATGTTATTCATATTTTATTTGTTTTGGGAAGTGGGGTGTTACAACAGACCCCCCACCAAAAGGATGACAGAGGGAAATTCACACCGGCTACTACCACCAAAAGGATGATAGAGCAAACACTATCTCACAATCTTACATCAATCAAGATGACAGACCCCCCACCAAAAGGATAACGGAGTGAAACTCACACCGGCTACTACCACCAAAAGGACGATAGAGCAAACACAATCTCACAATCTGACATCAATTAAGATGACAGACCCAACACCAAAAGGATGTCGGAGCGAAACTCACACTGGCTACTATTACCAATAAGATGATAGAGCAAACACTATCGCAAAATCTGTCATCAATCAAGATGACAGACCCCCCACGAAAAGGATGACAGAGGGAAATTCACGCCGGCTACTACCACCAAAAGGATGATAGAGCAAATACTACCTCACAATCTGTCATCAATCAAGATGATAAACCCCCCACCAAAAGCATGACGGAGTGAAACTCACACCGGCTACTACCACCAAAAGGACGATAGAGCAAACACTATCGCACAATCTGACATCAATCAAGATGACAGACCCCCCACCAAAAGGATGTCGAAGCGAAACTCACACTGGCTACTATTACCAAAAGGATGATAGAGCAAACACTATCGCACAATCTGACATCAATCAAGATGACAGACCCCCTACCAAAAGGATGACAGAGGGAAATACACACCGGCTACTACCACCAAAAGGATGATAGAGCGAACACTATCGCACAATATGACATCAATCAAGATGACAGACCCCGCACCAAAAGGATGACGGAGCGAAACTCAAACTGGCTACTATTACCAAAAGGATGATAGAGCAAACACTATCGCACAATCTGACATCAATCAAGATGACAGACCCCCACCAAAAGGATGACAGAGGGAAATTCATACCGGCTACTACCACCAAAAGGATGATAGAGCAAACACTATCTCACAATCTGACATCAATCAAGATGACAGACCCCCCACGAAAAGGATGACGGAGTGAAACTCACACCGGCTACTACCACCAAAAGGACGATAGAGCAAACACTATCTCACAATCTGACATCAATCAAGATGACAGACCCCACACCAGAAGGATGTCGGAGCGAAACTCACACTGGATACTATTACCAATAAGATGATAGAGCTAACACTGTCGCAAAATCTGTCATCAATCAAGATGACAGACCCCCCACCAAAAGGATGACAGAGGGAAATTCACATCGGCTACTACCACCAAAAGGATGATAGAGCAAACACTATGGCACAATATGACATCAATCAAGATGACAGACCCCGCACCAAAAGGATGTCGGAGTGAAACTCAAACTTGCTACTATTACCAAAAGGATGATAGAGCAAACACTATCGCACAACCAGACATCAATCAAGATGATAGACCCCCCACCAAAAGGATGAAAGAGGGAAATTCACACCGACAACTACCACCAAAAGAATGATAGAGCGAACACTATCTCACAATCTGACATCAATCAAGATGACAGACCCCCCACCAAAAGGATGACGGAGTGAAACTCACACCGGCTACTACCACCAAAAGGACGATAGAGTAAACACTATCGCACAATCTAACATCAATCAAGATGACAGACCGCCCACCAAAAGGATGTCGAAGCGAAACTCACACTGGCTACTATTACCAAAAGGATGATAGAGCAAACACTATCGCACAATCTGACATCAATCAAGATGACAAACCCCCCACCAAAAGGATGACAGAGGGAAATACACACTGGCTACTACCACCAAAAGGATGATAGAGCAAACACTATCGCACAATATAACATCAATCGAGATGACAGACCCCGCACCAAAAGGATGTCGGAGCGAAACTCAATTTGGCTACTATTACCAAAAGGATGATAGAGCAAACACTATCGCACAATCTGACATCAATCAAGATGACAGACCCCCCACCAAAAGGATGACAGAGGGAAATTCACACCGGCTACTACCACCAAAAGGATGATAGAGCAAACACTATCTCACAATCTTACATCAATCAAGATGACAGACCCCCCACCAAAAGGATAACGGAGTGAAACTCACACCGGCTACTACCACCAAAAGGACGATAGAGCAAACACAATCTCACAATCTGACATCAATCAAGATGACAGACCCAACACCAAAAGGATGTCGGAGCGAAACTCACACTGGCTACTATTACCAATAAGATGATAGAGCAAACACTATCGCAAAATCTGTCATCAATCAAGATGACAGACCCCCCACGAAAAGGATGACAGAGGGAAATTCACGCCGGCTACTACCACCAAAAGGATGATAGAGCAAATACTACCTCACAATCTGACATCAATCAAGACGACAAACCCCCCACCAAAAGGATGATGGAGTGAAACTCACACCGGCTACTACCACCAAAAGGACAATAATGCAAACACTATCGCACAATCTGACATCAATCAAGATAACAGACCCCCCACCAAAAGGATGTCGAAGTGAAACTCACACTGGCTACTATTACCAAAAAGATGTTAGAGCAAACACTATCGTACAATCTGACATCAATCAAGATGACAGACCCCCCACCAAAAGGATGACAGAGGGAAATTCACACCGGCTACTACCACCAAAAGGATGATAGAGCACACACTATCTCACAATCTGTCATCAATCAAGATGACAAACCCCCCACCAAAAGCATGACAGAGTGAAATTCACACCGTTTACTACCACCAAAAGGACGATAGAGCAAACACTATCGCACAATCTGACATCAATAAAGATGACAGACCCCCCACCAAAAGGATGTCGAAGCGAAACTCACACTGGCTACTATTACCAAAAGGATGATAGAGCAAACACTATCGCACAATCTGACATCAATCAAGATGACAAACCCCCCACCAAAAGGATGACAGAGGGAAATACACACTGGTTACTACCACCAAAAGGCTGATAGAGCAAACACTATCGCACAATATGACATCAATCAAGATGACAGACCCCGCACCAAAAGGATGTAGGAGCGAAACTCAAACTGGCTACTATTACCAAAAGGATGATAGAGCAAACACTATCGCACAATCTGACATCAATCAAGATGACAGACCCCCCACCAAAAGGATGACAGAGGGAAATTCACACCGGCTACTACCACCAAAAGGATGATAGAGCAAACACTGTCTCACAATCTGACATCAATCAAGATGACAGACCCCCCACCAAAAGGATGACAGAGTGAAACTCATACCGGCTACTACCACCAAAAGGACGATAAAGCAAACACAATCTCACAATCTGACATCAATAAAGATGACAGACCCCACACCAAAAGGATGTCGGAGCGAAACTCACACTGGCTACTATTACCAATAAGATGATAGAGCAAACACTATCGCAAAATCTGTCATCAATCAAGATGACAGACCCCCCACGAAAAGGATGACAGAGGGAAATTCACACCAGCTACTACCACCAAAAGGATGATAGAGCAAATACTACCTCACAATCTGAGGTCAATCAAGATGACAAACCCCCCACCAAAAGGATGATGGAGTGAAACTCACACCGGCTACTACCACCAAAAGGACAATAGAGCAAACACTATCGCACAATCTGACATCAATCAAGATAACAGACCCCCCACCAAAAGGATGAAAGAGGGAAATTCACACCGACAACTACCACCAAAAGAATGATAGAGCGAACACTATCTCACAATCTGACATCAATCAAGATGACAGACCCCCCACCAAAAGGATGACGGAGTGAAACTCACACCGGCTACTACCACCAAAAGGACGATAGAGTAAACACTATCGCACAATCTAACATCAATCAAGATGACAGACCGCCCACCAAAAGGATGTCGAAGCGAAACTAACACTGGCTACTATTACCAAAAGGATGATAGAGCAAACACTATCGCACAATCTGACATCAATCAAGATGACAGACCCCCTACCAAAAGGATGACAGAGGGAAATACACACTGGTTACTACCACCAAAAGGATGATAGAGCAAACACTATCGCACAATATGACATCAATCAAGATGACAGACCCCGCACCAAAAGGATGTCGGAGCGAAACTCAAACTGGCTACTATTACCAAAAGGATGATAGAGCAAACACTATCGCACAATCTGACATCAATCAAGATGACAGACCCCCCACCAAAAGGATGACAGAGGGAAATTCACACCGGCTACTACCACCAAAAGGATGATAGATCAAACACTATCTCACAATCTGACATCAATCAAGATGACAGACCCTCCACCAAAAGGATGACGGAGTGAAACTCATACCGGCTACTACCACCAAAAGGACGATAGAGCAAACACAATCTCACAATCTGACATCAATCAAGATGACAGACCCCACACCAAAAGGATGTCGGAGCGAAACTCACACTGGCTACTATTACCAATAAGATGATAGAGCAAACACTATCGCAAAATCTGTCATCAATCAAGATGACAGACCCCCCACGAAAAGGATGACAGAGGGAAATTCACACCGGCTACTACCACCAAAAGGATGATAGAGCAAATACTACCTCACAATCTGACATCAATCAAGATGACAAACCCCCCACCAAAAGGATGATGGAGTGAAACTCACACCGGCTACTACCACCAAAATGACAATAGAGCAAACACTATCGCACAATCTGACATCAATCAAGATAACAGACCCCCCACCAAAAGGATGAAAGAGGGAAATTCACACCGGCTACTACCACCAAAAGGATGATGGAGCACACACTATCTCACAATCTGTCATCAATCAAGATGACAAACCCCCCACCAAAAGCATGACAGAGTGAAACTCACACCGGCTACTACCACCAAAAGGACGATAGAGCAAACACTATCGCACAATCTGACATCAATCAAGATGACAAACCACCCACCAAAAGGATGTCGAAGCGAAACTCACACTGGCTACTATTACCAAAAGGATGATAGAGCAAACACTATCGCACAATCTGACATCAATCAAGATGACAAACCCCCCACCAAAAGGATGACAGAGGGAAATACACACTGGCTACTACCACCAAAAGGATGATAGAGCAAACACTATCGCACAATATGACATCAATCAAGATGACAGACCCCGCACCAAAAGGATGTCGGAGCGAAACTCAAACTGGCTACTATTACCAAAAGGATGATAGAGCAAACACTATCGCACAATCTGACATCAATCAAGATGACAGACCCCCCACCAAAAGGATGACAGAGGGAAATTCACACCGGCTACTACCACTAAAAGGATGATAGAGCAAACACTATCTCACAATCTGACATCAATCAAGATGACAGACCCCCGACCAAAAGTATGACAGAGTGAAACTCACACCGGCTACTACCACCAAAAGGACGATAGAGCAAACACAATCTCACAATCTGACATCAATCAAGATGACAGACCCCACACCAAAAGGATGTCGGAGCGAAACTCACACTGGCTACTATTACCAATAAGATGATAGAGCAAACACTATCGCAAAATTTGTCATCAATCAAGATGACAGACCCCCCACGAAAAGGATGTCGGAGCGATACTCAAACTGGCTACTATTACCAAAAGGATGATAGAGCAAACACTATCTCACAATCTGACATCAATCAAGATGACAGACCCTACACCAAAAGGATGTCGGAGCGAAACTCACACTGGCTACTATTACCAATAAGATGATAGAGCAAACACTATCGCCAAATTTGTCATCAATCAAGATGACAGACCCCCCACCAAAAGGATGTCGGAGTGAAACTCACACTAGCTACTATTACCAAAAAGATGTTAGAGCAAACACTATCGTACGATCTGACATCAATCAAGATGACAGACCCCCCACCAAAAGGATGACAGAGGGAAATTCACACCGGCTACTACCACCAAAAGGATGATAGAGCACACACTATCTCACAATCTGACATCAATCAAGATGACAAACCCCCCACCAAAAGGATGACAGAGGGAAATATACAGCGGCTACTACCACCAAAAGGATGATAGAGCAAACACTATGGCACAATATGACATCAATCAAGATGACAGACCTCGCACCAAAAGGATGTCGGAGCGAAACTCAAACTGGCTACTATTACCAAAAGGATGATAGAGCAAACACTATCGCACAACCTGACATCAATCAAGATGACAGACCCCTCACCAAAAGGATGAAAGAGGGAAATTCACACCGGCTACTACCACCAAAAGGATGATGGAGCACACACTATCTCACAATCTGACATCAATCAAGATGACAGACCCCCCACCAAAAGGATGACGGAGTGAAACTCACACCGGCTACTACCACCAAAAGGACGATAGAGTAAACACTATCGCACAATATGACATCAATCAAGATGACAGACCCTACACCAAAAGGATGTCGGAGCGAAACTCACACTGGCTACTATTACCAAAAAGATGATAGAGCAAACACTATCGCACAATCTGACATCAATCAAGATGACACAGCCCCCACCAAAAGGATGACAGAGGGAAATTAAAACCGATTACTACCACCAAAAGGATGATAGAGCAAACACTATCTCACAATCTGACATCAATCAAGATGACAGACCCCCCACCAAAATGATGATGGTGTGAAACTCACACCGGCTACTACCACCAAAAGGACGATACAGCAAACACTATCGCACAATCTGACATCAATCAAGATGACAGACCCCCCACCAAAAGGATGACAGAGGGAAATTCACACCGGCTACTACCACCAAAAGGATGATAGAGCAAACAATATCTCACAATCTGACATCAATCAAGACGACAGACCTCCCACCAAAAGGATGATGGAGTGAAACTCACACTGGCTACTACCACCAAAAGGACGATAGAGCAAACACTATCTCACAATCTGACATCAATAAAGATGACAGACCCTACACCAAAAGGATGTCGGACCGAAACTCACACTGGCTACTATTACCAAAAAGATGATAGAGCAAACACTATCGCACAGTCTGACATCAATCAAGATCACAGACCCCCCACCAAAAGGATGACAGAGGGAAATTCAAACCGATTACTACCATCAAAAGGATGATAGAGCAAACACTATCTCACAATCTGACATCAATCAAGATGACAGACCCCCCACCAAAAGGATGACGGAGTGAAACTCACACCGGCTACTACCACCAAAAGGACGATAGAGCAAACACTATCGCACAATCTGACATCAATCAAGATGACAGACCCCCCACCAAAAGGATGTCGAAGCAAAACTCACACTGGCTACTGTTACCAAAAGGATTATAGAGCAAACACTATCGCACAATCTGACATCAATCAAGATGACAGACCCCCACCAAAAGGATGACAGAGGGAAATCCACACCGGCTACTACCACCAAAAGGATGATAGAGCAAACACTATCGCACAATATGACATCAATCAAGATGACAGACCCCGAACCAAAAGAATGTCGGAGCAAAACTCAAACTGGCTACTATTACCAAAAGGATGATATAGCAAACACTATCGCACAACCTGACATCAATCTAGATGACAGACCCCTTCACCAAAAGGATGACAGAGGGAAATTCACACCGGCTACTACCACCAAAAGAATGATAGAGCGAACACTATCTCACAATCTGACATCAATCAAGATGACAGACCCCCCCCCCCCACCAAAAGGATGACGGAGTGAAACTCACACCGGCTACTACCACCAAAAGGACGATAGAGCAAACACTATCTCACAATCTGACATCAATCAAGATAACAAACCCCCCACCAAAAGGATGTCGTAGTGAAACTCACACTGGCTACTATTACCAAAAAGATGATAGAGCAAATACTATCGTACAATCTGACATCAATCAAGATGACAGACCCCCCACCAAAAGGATGACAGAGGGAAATTCACGCTCGCTACTATCACCAAAAGGATGATAGAGCAAACACTATCTCACAATCTGTCATCAATCAAGATAATAAACCCCCCACCAGAAGCATGACGGAGTGAAACTCACACCGGCTACTACCACCAAAAGGACGATAGAGCAAACACTATCGCACAATCTGACATCAATCAAGATGACAGACCCCCCACCAAAAGGATGACAGAGGGAAATTCACACCGGCTACTACCACCAAAAGGATGATAGAGCGAACACTATCGCACAATATGACATCAATCAAGATGACAGACCCCGCACCAAAAGGATGTCGAAGCGAAACTCAAACCGGCTACTACCACCAAAAGGACGATAGAGCAAACACTATCTCACAATCTGACATCAATCAAGATGACAGACCCCACACCAAAAGGATGTCGGAGCGAAACTCACACTGGCTACTATTACCAATAAGATGATAGAGCTAACACTGTCGCAAAATCCGTCATCAATCAAGATGACAGACCCCCCACCAAAAGGATGACAGAGGGAAATTCACACCGGATACTACCACCAAAAGGATGATAGAGCAAATACTACCTCACAATCTGACATCAATCAAGATGACAGACCCCCCACCAAAAGGATGAAAGAGGGAAATTCACACCGGTTACTACCACCAAAAGAATGATAGAGCGAACACTATCTCACAATATGACATCAATCAAGATGACAGACCCCCCACCAAAAGGATGACAGAGTGAAACTCACACCGGCTACTACCACCAAAAGGACGATAGAGCAAACACTATCGCACAATCTGACATCAATCAAGATGACAGACCCCCCACCAAAAGGATGTCGAAGCAAACTCACACTGGCTACTGTTACCAAAAGGATGATAGAGCAAACACTATCGCACAGTCTGACATCAATCAAGATGATAGACCCCCCACCAAAAGGATGACAGAGGGAAATACACACCGGCTACTACCACCAAAAGGATGATAGAGCAAACACTATCGCACAATATGACATCAATCAAGATGACAGACCCTGCACCAAAAGGATGACGGAGCGAAACTCAAACTGGATACTATTACCAAAAGGATGATAGAGCAAACACTATCGCAAAACCTGTCATCAATCAAGATGATAGACCCCCCACCAAAAGGATGACAGAGGGAAATTCACACCGGCTACTACCACCAAAAGGATGATAGAGCAAATACTACCTCACAATCTGACATCAATCAAGATGACAGACCCCCCACCAAAAGGATGATGGAGTGAAACTCACACCGGCTACTTCCACCAAAAGCATAATTGAGCAAACACTATCGCACAATCTGACATCAATCAAGATAACAGACCCCCCAACAAAAGGATGTCGGAGTGAAACTCACACTGGCTACTATAACCAAAAAGATGTTAGAGCAAACACTATCGCACAACCAGACATCAATCAAGATGACAGACCCCCCACCAAAAGGATGAAAGAGGGAAATTCACACCGGCAACTACCACCAAAAGAATGATAGAGCGAACACTATCTCACAATCTGACATCAATCAAGATGACAGACCCCCCACCAAAAGGATGACGGAGTGAAACTCACACCGGCTACTACCACCAAAAGGACGATAGAGTAAACACTATCGCACAATCTGACATCGATCAAGATGACAGACCGCCCACCAAAAGGATGTCGAAGCGAAACTCACACTGGCTACTATTACCAAAAGGATGATAGAGCAAACGCTATCGCACAATCTGACAACAATCAAGATGACAAACCCCCCACCAAAAGGATGACAGAGGGAAATACACACCGGCTACTACCACCAAAAGGATGATAGAGCAAACACTATCGCACAATATGACATCAATCAAGATGACAGACCCTACACCAAAAGGATGTCGGAGCAAAACTCACACTGGCTACTATTACCAAAAGGATGATAGAGCAAACACTATCGCACAATATGACATCAATCAAGATGACAGACCCTGCACCGAAAGGATGACGGAGCGAAACTCAAACTGGCTACTATTACCAAAAGGATGATAGAGCAAACACTATCGCAAAACCTGTCATCAATCAAGATGATAGACCCCCCACCAAAAGGATGACAGAGGGAAATTCACACCGGCTACTACCACCAAAAGGATGATAGAGCAAATACTACCTCACAATCTGACATCAATCAAGATGACAGACCCCCCACCAAAAGGATGATGGAGTGAAACTCACACCGGCTACTTCCACCAAAAGCATAATAGAGCAAACACTATCGCACAATCTGACATCAATCAAGATAACAGACCCCCCACCAAAAGGATGTCGGAGTGAAACTCACACTGGCTACTATAACCAAAAAGATGTTAGAGCAAACACTATCGCACAACCAGACATCAATCAAGATGACAGACCCCCCACCAAAAGGATGAAAGAGGGAAATTCACACCGGCAACTACCACCAAAAGAATGATAGAGCGAACACTATCTCACAATCTGACATCAATCAAGATGACAGACCCCCCACCAAAAGGATGACGGAGTGAAACTCACACCGGCTACTACCACCAAAAGGACGATAGAGTAAACACTATCGCACAATCTGACATCGATCAAGATGACAGACCGCCCACCAAAAGGATGTCGAAGCGAAACTCACACTGGCTACTATTACCAAAAGGATGATAGAGCAAACGCTATCGCACAATCTGACAACAATCAAGATGACAAACCCCCCACCAAAAGCATGACAGAGGGAAATACACACCGGCTACTACCACCAAAAGGATGATAGAGCAAACACTATCGCACAATATGACATCAATCAAGATGACAGACCCTACACCAAAAGGATGTCGGAGCAAAACTCACACTGGCTACTATTACCAAAAGGATGATAGAGCAAACACTATCGCACAATATGACATCAATCAAGATGACAGACCCTGCACCAAAAGGATGACGGAGCGAAACTCAAACTGGCTACTATTACCAAAAGGATGATAGAGCAAACACTATCGCAAAACCTGTCATCAATCAAGATGATAGACCCCCCACCAAAAGGATGACAGAGGGAAATTCACACCGGCTACTACCACCAAAAGGATGATAGAGCAAATACTACCTCACAATCTGACATCAATCAAGATGACAGACCCCCCACCAAAAGGATGATGGAGTGAAACTCACACCGGCTACTTCCACCAAAAGCATAATAGAGCAAACACTATCGCACAATCTGACATCAATCAAGATAACAGACCCCCCACCAAAAGGATGTCGGAGTGAAACTCACACTGGCTACTATAACCAAAAAGATGTTAGAGCAAACACTATTGCACAACCAGACATCAATCAAGATGACAGACCCCCCACCAAAAGGATGAAAGAGGGAAATTCACACCGGCAACTACCACCAAAAGAATGATAGAGCGACCACTATCTCACAATCTGACATCAATCAAGATGACAGACCCCCCACCAAAAGGATGACGGAGTGAAACTCACACCGGCTACTACCACCAAAAGGACGATAGAGTAAACACTATCGCACAATCTGACATCGATCAAGATGACAGACCGCCCACCAAAAGGATGTCGAAGCGAAACTCACACTGGCTACTATTACCAAAAGGATGATAGAGCAAACGCTATCGCACAATCTGACAACAATCAAGATGACAAACCCCCCACCAAAAGGATGACAGAGGGAAATACACATCGGCTACTACCACCAAAAGGATGATAGAGCAAACACTATCGCACAATATGACATCAATCAAGATGACAGACCCTACACCAAAAGGATGTCGGAGCAAAACTCACACTGGCTACTATTACCAAAAGGATGATAGAGCAAACGCTATCGCACAATCTGACATCAATCAAGATGACAAACCCCCCACCAAAAGGATGACAGAGGGAAATACACACCGGCTACTACCACCAAAAGGATGATAGAGCAAACACTGTCGCACAATCTGACATCAATCAAGATGACAGACCCCCCACGAAAAGGATGACAGAGGGAAATTCACACCGGCTACTACCACCAAAAGGATGATAGAGCAAATACTACCTAACAATCTGACATCAATCAAGATGACGGACCCCTCACCAAAAGGATGATGGAGTGAAACTCACACTGGCTACTACCACCAAAAGGACAATAGAGCAAACACTATCGCACAATCTGACATCAATCAAGATAACAGACCCCCAACCAAAAGGATACCGGAGTGAAACTCACATTGGCTACTATTACCAAAAGGATGATAGAGCAAACACTATCGCACAATCTGACATCAATCAAGATGACAAACCCCCAACCAAAAGGATGACAGAGGGAAATACACATCGGCTACTACCACCAAAAGGATGATAGAGCAAACACTATGGCACAATATGACATCAATCAAGATGAGAGACCCCGTACCAAAAGGATGTCGGAGTGAAACTATAACTGGCTACTATTACCAAAAGGATGATAGAGCAAACACTATCGCACAACCTGACATCAATCAAGATGACAGACCCCCTACCAAAAGGATGAAAGAGGGAAATTCACACCGGCTACTACCACCAAAAGAATGATAGAGCGAACTCTATCTCACAATCTGACATCAATCAAGATGACAGACCCCCCACCAAAAGGATGACGGAGTGAAACTCCCACCGGCTACTACCACCAAAAGGACGATAGAGAAAACACTATCACACAATCTGACATCAATCAAGATGACAGACCGCCCACCAAAAGGATGACAGAGGGAAATTCACACCGGCTACTACCACTAAAAGGATGATAGAGCAAACACTATCTCACAATCTGACATCAATCAAGATGACAGACCGCCCACCAAAAGGATGACGGAGTGAAACTCACACCAGCTACTACAACCAAAAGGACGATAGAGCAAACACTATCTCACAATCAGACATCAATCAAGATGACAGACCCCACACCAAAAGGATGTCGGAGCGAAACTCACACTGGCTACTATTACCAATAAGATGATAGAGCAAACACTATCGCAAAATCTGACATCAATCAAGATGACAGACCCCCCACCAAAAGGATGATAGAGGGAAATTCACACCGGCTACTACCACCAAAAGGATGATAGAGCAAATACTACCTCTCAATCTGACATCAATCAAGATGACAGACCCCCCACCAAAAGGATGATGGAGTGAAACTCACACCGGCTACTACCACCAAAAGGACAATAGAGCAAACACTATCGCACAATCTGACATCAATCAAGATAACAGACCCCCCACCAAAAGGATGTCGGAGTGAAACTCACACTAGCTACTATTACCAAAAAGATGTTAGAGCAAACACTATCGTACGATCTGACATCAATCAAGATGACAGACCCGCCACCAAAAGGATGACAGAGGGAAATTCACACCGGCTACTACCACCAAAAGGATGATAGAGCAAACACTATCTCACAATCTGACATCAATCAAGATGACAGACCCCCCACCAAAAGGATGACGGAGTGAAACTCACACCGGCTACTACCACCAAAAGGACGATAGAGCAAACACAATCTCACAATCTGACATCAATTAAGATGACAGACCCCACACCAAAAGGATGTCGGAGCGAAACTCACACTGGCTACTATTACGAAAAAAATGATAGAGCAAACAATATCGCAAAATCTGTCATCAATCAAGATGACAGACCCCCCATGAAAAGGATGACAGAGGGAAATTCACACCGGCTACTACCACCAAAAGGATGATAGAGCAAATACTACCTCACAATCTGACATCAATCAAGATGACAGACCCCTCACCAAAAGGATGATGGAGTGAAACTCACACCGGCTACTACCACCAAAAGGACAATAGAGCAAACACTATCGCACAATCTGACATCAATCAAGATAACAGACCCCCTAACAAAAGGATGTCGGAGTGAAACTCACACTGGCTACTATTACCAAAACGATGTTAGAGCAAACACTATCGTACAATCTGACATCAATCAGGATGACAGACCCCCCACCAAAAGGATGACAGAGGGAAATTCACACCGGCTACTACCACCAAAAGGATGATAGAGCAAACACTATCTCACAATCTGACATCAATCAAGATGACAGACCCCCCACCAAAAGGATGACGGTGTGAAACTCACACCGGCTACTACCACCAAAAGGACGATAGAGCAAACACAATCTCACAATCTTACATCAATCAAGATGACAGACCCCACACCAAAAGGATGTCGGAGCGAAACTCACACTGGCTACTATTACCAATAAGATGATAGAGCAAACAGTATCGCAAAATCTGTCATCAATCAAGATGATACACCCCCTACACCAAAAGGATGACGGAGTAAAACTCACACCGGCTACTACCACCAAAAGGACGATAGAGCAAACACTATCTCACATTCTGACATCAATCAAGATGACAGACCCCACACCAAAAGGATGTCGGAGCAAAACTCACACTGGCTACTATTACCAAAAGGATGATAGAGCAAACACTATCGCACAATCTGACATCAATCAAGATGACAGACCGCCCACCAAAAGGATGACAGAGGGAAATTCACACCGGCTACTACCACGAAAAGGATGATAGAGCAAACACTATCTCACAATCTGACATCAATCAAGATGACAGACCCCCCACCAAAAGGATGACGAAGTGAAACTCACACCGGCTACTACCACCAAAAGGACGATAGAGCAAACACTATCTCACAATCTGACATCAATCAAGATGACAGACCCCACACCAAAAGGATATCGGAGCGAAACTCACACTGGCTACTATTACCAATAAGATGATAGAGCAAACACTATCGCAAAATCTGACATCAATCAAGATGACAGACCCCCCACCAAAAGGATGACAGAGGGAAATTCACACCGGCTACTACCACCAAAAGGATGATGGAGCAAACACTATCGCACAATATGACATCAATCAAGATGACAGACCCCGCATCAAAAGGATGTCGGAGCGAAACTCAAACTGGCTACTATTACCAAAAGGATGATAGAGCAAACACTATCGCACAATCTGACATCAATCAAGATGACAGACCGCCCACCAAAAGGATGACAGAGGGAAATTCACACCGGCTACTACCACAAAAAGGATGATAGAGCAAACACTATCTCACAATATGACATCAATCAAGATGACAGACCCCCCACCAAAAGGATGACGAAGTGAAACTCACACCGGCTACTACCACCAAAAGGACGATAGAGCAAACACTATCTCACAATCTGACATCAATCAAGATGACAGACCCCACACCAAAAGGATATCGGAGCGAAACTCACACTGGCTACTATTACTAATAAGATGATAGAGCAAACACTATCGCAAAATCTGACATCAATCAAGATGACAGACCCCCCACCAAAAAGATGACAGAGGGAAATTCACACCGGCTACTACCACCAAAAGGATGATAGAGCAAATACTACCTTACAATCTGACATCAATCAAGATGACAGACCCCCCACCAAAAGGATGATGGAGTGAAACTCACACCGGCTACTTCCACCAAAAGCATAATAGAGCAAACACTATCGCACAATCTGACATCAATCAAGATAACAGACCCCCCACCAAAAGGATGTCGGAGTGAAACTCACACTGGCTACTATAACCAAAAAGATGTTAGAGCAAACACTATCGTACGACCAGACATCAATCAAGATGACAGACCCCCCACCAAAAGGATGAAAGAGGGAAATTCACACCGGCAACTACCACCAAAAGAATGATAGAGCGAACACTATCTCACAATCTGACATCAATCAAGATGACAGACCCCCCACCAAAAGGATGACGGAGTGAAACTCACACCGGCTACTACCACCAAAAGGACGATAGAGTAAACACTATCGCACAATCTGACATCGATCAAGATGACAGACCGCCCACCAAAAGGATGTCGAAGCGAAACTCACACTGGCTACTATTACCAAAAGGATGATAGAGCAAACGCTATCGCACAATCTGACAACAATCAAGATGACAAACCCCCCACCAAAAGGATGACAGAGGGAAATACACACCGGCTACTACCACCAAAAGGATGATAGAGCAAACACTATCGCACAATATGACATCAATCAAGATGACAGACCCTACACCAAAAGGATGTCGGAGCAAAACTCACACTGGCTACTATTACCAAAAGGATGATAGAGCGAACACTATCGCACAATATGACATCAATCAAGATGACAGACCCTGCACCAAAAGGATGACGGAGCGAAACTCAAACTGGCTACTATTACCAAAAGGATTATAGAGCAAACACTATCGCAAAACCTGTCATCAATCAAGATGATAGACCCCCCACCAAAAGGATGACAGAGGGAAATTCACACCGGCTACTACCACCAAAAGGATGATAGAGCAAATACTACCTCACAATCTGACATCAATCAAGATGACAGACCCCCCACCAAAAGGATGATGGAGTGAAACTCACACCGGCTACTTCCACCAAAAGCATAATAGAGCAAACACTATCGCACAATCTGACATCAATCAAGATAACAGACCCCCCACCAAAAGGATGTCGGAGTGAAACTCACACTGGCTACTATAACCAAAAAGATGTTAGAGCAAACTCTATCGCACAACCAGACATCAATCAAGATGACAGACCCCCCACCAAAAGGATGAAAGAGGGAAATTCACACCGGCAACTACCACCAAAAGAATGATAGAGCGAACACTCTCTCACAATCTGACATCAATCAAGATGACAGACCCCCCACCAAAAGGATGACGGAGTGAAACTCACACCGGCTACTACCACCAAAACGACGATAGAGTAAACACTATCGCACAATCTGACATCGATCAAGATGACAGACCGCCCACCAAAAGGATGTCGAAGCGAAACTCACACTGGCTACTATTACCAAAAGGATGATAGAGCAAACGCTATCGCACAATCTGACAACAATCAAGATGACAAAGCCCCCACCAAAAGGATGACAGAGGGAAATACACACCGGCTACTACCACCAAAAGGATGATAGAGCAAACACTATCGCACAATATGACATCAATCAAGATGACAGACCCTACACCAAAAGGATGTCGGAGCAAAACTCACACTGGCTACTATTACCAAAAGGATGATAGAGCAAACGCTATCGCACAATCTGACATCAATCAAGATGACAAACCCCCCACCAAAAGGATGACAGAGGGAAATACACACCGGCTACTACCACCAAAAGGATGATAGAGCAAACACTGTCGCACAATCTGACATCAATCAAGATGACAGACCCCCCACGAAAAGGATGACAGAGGGAAATTCACACCGGCTACTACCACCAAAAGGATGATAGAGCAAATACTACCTAACAATCTGACATCAATCAAGATGACAAACCCCTCACCAAAAGGATGATGGAGTGAAACTCACACTGGCTACTACCACCAAAAGGACAATAGAGCAAACACTATCGCACAATCTGACATCAATCAAGATAACAGACCCCCAACCAAAAGGATGCCGGAGTGAAACTCACACTGGCTACTATTACCAAAAGGATGATAGAGCAAACACTATCGCACAATCTGACATCAATCAAGATGACAAACCCCCAACCAAAAGGATGACAGAGGGAAATACACATCGGCTACTACCACCAAAAGGATGATAGAGCAAACACTATGGCACAATATGACATCAATCAAGATGAGAGACCCCGTACCAAAAGGATGTCGGAGTGAAACTATAACTGGCTACTATTACCAAAAGGATGATAGAGCAAACACTATCGCACAACCTGACATCAATCAAGATGACAGACCCCCTACCAAAAGGATGAAAGAGGGAAATTCACACCGGCTACTACCACCAAAAGAATGATAGAGCGAACTCTATCTCACAATCTGACATCAATCAAGATGACAGACCCCCCACCAAAAGGATGACGGAGTGAAACTCCCACCGGCTACTACCACCAAAAGGACGATAGAGAAAACACTATCGCACAATCTGACATCAATCAAGATGACAGACCGCCCACCAAAAGGATGACAGAGGGAAACTCACACCGGCTACTACCACTAAAAGGATGATAGAGCAAACACTATTTCACAATCTGACATCAATCAAGATGACAGACCGCCCACCAAAAGGATGATGGAGTGAAACTCACACCAGCTACTACAACCAAAAGGACGATAGAGCAAACACTATCTCACAATCTGACATCAATCAAGATGACAGACCCCACACCAAAAGGATGTCGGAGCGAAACTCACACTGGCTACTATTACCAATAAGATGATAGAGCAAACACTATCGCAAAATCTGACATCAATCAAGATGACAGACCCCCCACCAAAAGGATGATAGAGGGAAATTCACACCGGCTACTACCACCAAAAGGATGATAGAGCAAATACTACCTCTCAATCTGACATCAATCAAGATGACAGACCCCCCACCAAAAGGATGATGGAGTGAAACTCACACCGGCTACTACCACCAAAAGGACAATAGAGCAAACACTATCGCACAATCTGACATCAATCAAGATAACAGACCCCCCACCAAAAGGATGTCGGAGTGAAACTCACACTAGCTACTATTACCAAAAAGATGTTAGAGCAAACACTATCGTACGATCTGACATCAATCAAGATGACAGACCCGCCACCAAAAGGATGACAGAGGGAAATTCACACCGACTACTACCACCAAAAGGATGATAAAGCAAACACTATCTCACAATCTGACATCAATCAAGATGACAGACCCCCCACCAAAAGGATGACGGAGTGAAACTCACACCGGCTACTACCACCAAAAGGACGATAGAGCAAACACAATCTCACAATCTAACATCAATTAAGATGACAGACCCCACACCAAAAGGATGTCGGAGCGAAACTCACACTGGCTACTATTACCAAAAAGATGATAGAGCAAACAATATCGCAAAATCTGTCATCAATCAAGATGACAGACCCCCCACGAAAAGGATGACAGAGGGAAATTCACACCGGCTACTACCACCAAAAGGATGATAGAGCAAATACTACCTCACAATCTAACATCAATCAAGATTACAGACCCCCCACCAAAAGGATGATGGAGTGAAACTCACACCGGCTACTACCACCAAAAGGACAATAGAGCAAACACTATCGCACAATCTGACATCAATCAAGATAACAGACCCCCTAACAAAAGGATGTCGGAGTGAAACTCACACTGGCTACTATTACCAAAACGATGTTAGAGCAAACACTATCGTACAATCTGACATCAATCAGGATGACAGACCCCCCACCAAAAGGATGACAGAGGGAAATTCACACCGGCTACTACCACCAAAAGGATGATAGAGCAAACACTATCTCACAATCTGACATCAATCAAGATGACAGACCCCCCACCAAAAGGATGACGGTGTGAAACTCACACCGGCTACTACCACCAAAAGGACGATAGAGCAAACACAATCTCACAATCTTACATCAATCAAGATGACAGACCCCACACCAAAAGGATGTCGGAGCGAAACTCACACTGGCTACTATTACCAATAAGATGATAGAGCAAACACTATCGCAAAATCTGTCATCAATCAAGATGACACACCCCCTACACCAAAAGGATGACGGAGTAAAACTCACACCGGCTACTACCACCAAAAGGACGATAGAGCAAACACTATCTCACATTCTGACATCAATCAAGATGACAGACCCCACACCAAAAGGATGTCGGAGCAAAACTCACACTGGCTACTATTACCAAAAGGATGATAGAGCAAACACTATCGCAAAATCTGACATCAATCAAGATGACAGACCCCCCACCAAAAGGATGAAAGAGGGAAATTCACACCGGCTAGTACCACCAAAAGAATGATAGAGCGAACACTATCTCACAATCTGACATCAATCAAGCTGACAGACCCCCCACCAAAAGGATGACGGAGTGAAGCTCACAACGGCTACTACCACCAAAAGGACGATAGAGTAAATACTATCGCACCATCTGACATCAATCAAGATGACAGACCCCCTACCAAAAGGATGTCGAAGCGAAACTCACACTGGCTACTATTACCAAAAGGATGATAGAGCAAACACTATCGCACAATCTGACATCAATCAAGATGACAAACCCTCCACCAAAAGGATGACAGAGGGAAATACACACCGGCTACTACCACCAAAAGGATGATGGAGCAAACACTATCGCACAATATGACATCAATCAAGATGACAGACCCCGCACCAAAAGGATGTCGGAGCGAAACTCAAACTGGCTACTATTACCAAAAGGATGATAGAGCAAACACTATCGCACAATCTGACATCAATCAAGATGACAGACCGCCCACCAAAAGGATGACAGAGGGAAATTCACACCGGCTACTACCACGAAAAGGATGATAGAGCAAACACTATCTCACAATCTGACATCAATCAAGATGACAGACCCCCCACCAAAAGGATGACGAAGTGAAACTCACACCGGCTACTACCACCAAAAGGACGATAGAGCAAACACTATCTCACAATCTGACATCAATCAAGATGACAGACCCCACACCAAAAGGATATCGGAGCGAAACTCACACTGGCTACTATTACCAATAAGATGATAGAGCAAACACTATCGCAAAGTCTGACATCAATCAAGATGACAAACCCCCCACCAAAAGGATGACAGAGGGAAATTCACACCGGCTACTACCACCAAAAGGATGATAGAGCAAATACTACCTCACAATCTGACATCAATCAAGATGACAGACCCCCCACCAAAAGGATGATGGAGTGAAACTCACACCGGCTACTACCACCAAAAGGACAATAGAGCAAACACTATCGCACAATCTGACATCAATCAAGATAACAGACCCCCCACCAAAAGGATGTCGGAGTGAAACTCACACTGGGTACTATTACCAAAAAGATGTTAGAGCAAACACTATCGTACGATCTGACATCAATCAAGATGACAGACCCCCCACCAAAAGGATGACAGAGGGAAATTCACACCGGCTACTACCACCAAAAGGATGATAGAGCAAACACTATCTCACAATCTAACATCAATCAAGATGACAGACCCCCCACCAAAAGGATGACGGAGTGAAACTCACACCGGCTACTACCACCAAAAGGACGATAGAGCAAACACAATCTCACAATCTGACATCAATCAAGATGACAGACCCCACACCAAAAGGATGTCGGAGCAAAACTCACATTGGCTACTATTACCAATAAGATGATAGAGCAAACACTATCACAATCTGACATCAATCAAGATGACAGACCCCCCACCAAAAGGATGATGGAGTGAAACTCACACCGGCTACTACCAATTTCTGTTGATGGCTTTGTTCTTCTACTGCTGAAGGAGCTATCACAATTGTCCTGTTTTTTCTCTCGTGCAGGTTCCGTCCGTGAATTATGGTAGGACTCACGGAAACGGTTTGTGGAATGGTACGGGTTCAGGACATCGTGGGTGCGTACGAGATCAAAGCTGTTGCGTGACATCTTACTGTTGGTGTGGTTTTATACTGCCATTTGTATCTATCAAGTGTGAGGTTTAATCACCGCTTTCTCGGTTTGTTGTGAGGTCTTTTTTCCGCAGGTGAGGCTGCACAAAGGGAAAAGTGTGAGCTGAAAAATTTGCTGCTGCTGTGGGTGTACAGAGGTTTTGGCAATGTGGTACACTGATTTGCGCAGGTGTAGGATGATACGAGAAAACCACAGGTCGTGCACTGTATCATGGTTATGGAGGCTGGGAGGATTGCAATTTTCTTTCCATTTTTGAAATACGAACAAGTGTACAGATAGTTGGTTTTGGTCACACCTTTTCCCTCAAAATCCTTGTTGTTGGGAAAACGAAATCAGCTACTGCTATGTCGAAATGTAATGAGAAATCAAAAGCTAGTTACCACCTTTTATTCCTTTAGTTAAATCAGATGTTGCTTTGTATCATGATTCAACTTTGTAATTGTTATACCCTGTCATAACTTGCATCTATGATTTTGCACCAGTAGAGTTCTTTTGAAGTTTTCCATTTTGGCGCTCTTTACCATAATACGTGATGTTGAATCATTATTATGATTTTGGATCCCTTTCTATTACCATTTGTGAAATATGAACCACGGCACTTTGACTCAAAAATGATGCTCAAACGCGTTCAACTTCGTGAGCGAAACATGACTCAAGTTTGGCCTTAAAAAATCTAACAACCTGAAGTCATATTCTTAAAAAAAAAAAATAAGACCTTAGAATGATGTTAGTATTTTAAGCAACCTTTAAAATAAGTTGAAAATTTGAACCGTGATTTTTCATTATGGCTTGCAACAAAAAATCAACTCATAACATGAAACAAGTCCCACATAATTTGAAAATGATCCAATCATGGCACATATGGCTTGACCTCAAGTTGATTGTGCCTTGGGAATTTACAATCACACCTTATAATCACTACTAACGACTCTCCCAATGATAACTTGTATATATGCTTGACTCCCTTTAAACTTGGCTTGAATACGACCAGAAATTCTTTGGGATAGGCCTTGAAGTCATTTGATCATATCTGGACCAATATGTCGTGCTACATATCTTCCCTCATCCTCTTATGATTCAACACATTTTCACGTGCCTAAAAAACATGACGGATACAAACAAATCCTCCATACTTAAAATTTATAGGATCATGGCCAAAGACCCAAATGACCCACCCATAGCAAGTTCGTGAAGGCACAAAAAAAATTTGGTATCAAAAAGTTGAAATAGTAGGACAAATTTCGGGTATGACAGATGCCCCTATCTTATTGGCTTAGACCGAGTAAGATGAACGGCTATGGCGCTCACTCTTTCAAGATAGAAGACAATTAGATATAAAGAAGACCCTGAATTTTTCCGAAAAGAAAAGGAAAGTTTGGGAATTGAAAATGCTGGATGAGGTGTACCTCTGAGTAAACTGTAAATAACTTGCAAAAGGTCACTATCACCAGAGGATGATGGGACGAAACACACACGGCTAATATCACCAAAAAGGATGATAGAGTAAACACCATCGCACAATCTGACACCAATCCGAGTGACAGACCCCCCACCAAAAGGATGACGGAGCGAAACACACACAAACAAAATCGCACAATCTGACACCAATCCAGATGACAGACCCCCCACCAAAAGGATGACGGAGCGAAACACACATAAACAATATTGCACAATCTGACACCAATTCAGATGAAAGACCCCCACCAAAAGGATGACGGAGCGAAACACACACAAACAAAATCGCACAATCTATCACCAATCCAAGTGACAGACCCCCCACCAAAAGGATGACGGAGCGAAACACAAACAAACAAAATTGCACAATCTATCACCAATCCAAGTGACAGACCCCCCACCAAAAGGATGATGGAGCGAAACACAAACAAACACTATCGCACAATCTATCACCAATCCAAGTGACAGACCCCCCACCAAAAGGATGACGGAGCGAAACACAAACAAACACTATCGCACAATCTATCACCAATCCAAGTGACAGACCCCCCACCAAAAGGATGACGGGGCGAAACACAAACAAACACTATCGCACAATCTATCAACAATCCAAGTGACAGACCCCCCACCAAAAGGATGACAGAGTGAAACACAAACAAATATCGCACAATCTATCACCAATCCAAGTGACAGACCCCCCACCAAAAGGATGACGGAGCGAAACACAAACAAACACTATCTCACAATCTATCACCAATCCAAGTGACAGACCCCCCACCAAAAGGATGACGGAGTGAAACACAATCAAATATCGCACAATCTGACACCTATCCAAGTGACAGACCCCCCACCAAAAGGATGATGGAGTGAAACACAAATAAACACTATCGCACAATCTATCACCAATCCAAGTGACAGACCCCCCACCAAAAGGGTGACGGAGCGAAACTCACACACAATAGGTTTCTATCACCAAAAGGATAATGGAATGACACAAATTGAAGGTTACCAACACCAAAAGAATGCAGGATAGGTTGAACCGACGAAGTTCGGCTATCACCAAAAGGATGATTGTGAGGCAATTGACAACGGTCACGCTTGCTGATTACAACTCATTGGGGAACACCCAAGAGGAAGATTAAATCGGAATGACTCAACGGGGTACGCCCAACGCCTTGTTTGGAGATCATAATTTTGTTGAAATGACTTCATGGTTACGCCCATGAACTCTAAAGAGGATGCCCCTGCCTGGGTTGAATTTGTCTTGAAATGTCTTGTCTTGCTCAACAAAAGGCTGAACTACTTCATGAGGAACACTCACGGTTTTAAATGGTACGCCCCTGACTAGGCTGAATGTTGATTTGAAGATCTGATCAACCACGAGGTTGATATACATCCTGGGAGATACCCATGGTCTTAAAAAGATGCCCCTGACTAGGCTGAATCTTGCTTTAAATGTCTTCGAATTTTGTGGGAGAAACCCTTAATCTTGCAAAAATGCCCCTGAACAGGCTGATGATGGTCTTGGTAATCTTCGAGATTGATCCTGGACCTTGACTTGCATATGCAAATGCTGGATGATAATGAGATGATGCCCCATAACGAATGGAAGTGCAATTGCAAATACTGACGCGCGGAGATGCAATAGCCTGAGAAGTATGATATGATTGGGTTATGCTTATGATGCAAGATGCTTATTGTTGCACCCCAAAATTTGACCAACATTTATTTACCCATCAAGAGTTGTGTGAGGCTTTGAAGCTAGCCAAGAAAGTTATTTCAATGTTTAAAGGTTGATACTTTTGACAGAGAACTCAAGAGATCCTCAGAGGAATTGGTTGAAACCAAGGTTGTGTGCCTCATAACTTGAGAGTTGTGGGAGCTCCTCAGATGATTCTGAGACTATGAGGATGGACTTGAAGCTTTGAGAAAGCTTATGAGATGTCTTGAAAGCCATCATGAAGCCTAGAGAGGTCATTATACAAGAATTCAGAAGATTCAACCATGAATGGTGGAATTAGGGTTTTGACTGGGTCAACCCTAGGTCAACTGAAGATTTGGAGAGGGTTGAGACCTAATCCAAGAGCCATGTGATCATGGAATGATGTATTGAGATACTATAAGGATGATTCCTAGACCAACTCATCATGATTGAGGAGTTTGAGAAGTTTTAAGCTAGGGTTTCTAAGGATTGACAGTGTAAAATCCCCTAGTTTGATCCATATCTTCAAGGCAATGTAGCTCAAGATGTGATTGTCATATCATCTTCCCCACAACATGAATGTTGTATAGCTTGTTCTTAGATTTAATTTGAGTAGTAGAAGTCCTTGATAGGATTTGTGGAGCTCAAGTTAGGGTTTTGACAAATTACAGGTCATCTGAGGTATGTGAATCTGCGTCCTTCAAAGTCACCCAACTTGCAGACAACTTTTGCCCTAGTAGGATGATTCCTATGAATTCTTGGTCAACATGAATGTTGAAGAGCATCTTCTTATCTTTCTATAGAGTACTAGAAGTCCTTGATAGGATTTGTCGAACTCAACTTATGGCTTTGACAAGCCAAGGGCATTTTGGTCATTTGGAAGTTATAGGTCATTTCAAGCATAAGGCCATATCTCCTACTTCCAAGCTTCAAATGGAAAAATCTTCAACATCAAACTTGCTTAGAATGATGTTTTAAGGCTAGTAGGGAGGTCATGAGATGTTGAAAAGGCTCATATCAAAAAGTGATAAAAATGGCCTAAAAATGAGGCATAAGTTAATTCAAGTGAAGTTGAAAATCATAAATCCCAAGTTATAAGTTGAAACCATGTCATGTAATAGGTCATTTTGACTCCAAATGATATTCTAAGAACAATGGTTCAGCCACAATTTTGATTTGAGGCTTTCATCATAGGGCTGCTTTGGAATTTGATTACTTGCATCTTAAGGTACCAAACCAAAACAAGGAAAAACTCAATAAACACATTGGTTATGCATTGTAACTTGTCCTAAATCTCATGTAAGGAGAATTTCAAATCAGAAACCAAGGTTGCAAGGCATTTGGCATGAGATACCATGTAAGGAGAGAATTGAATTCAAAATACCATGACAAGAAAAGATGAATTTCTCATTGGATTGTTCTAGGGGGTTCTAGACTGTTCTAAACCTTTCTATATAACCATTGTGACTTGCTCAGATGAAGGGTTGGTGTTAATTGGTGTAGAGAAGAGAGAGTGAAATCAAAAAGTTTCCATTGCAAGTCATATTCAATCTCTCCATTTTTCTTCATTGCCATCCCATTTTTCTTCACAAACCTTCTCCATAGATATTGTTGAGTGTGTTCATACTGAGTTGAAGCTCTATTGATGGAGAATTGAAGGTGTTCACATTGGATTTGCAAAGAAGCAATTGTCATTGGATCTTGAAGTACAAGCTCTCTCCCTCAAATCTTTTGCATACAGAAGAGTTTTCATCATCCAAGGAGTATTCTTGAAGAGTTTCAAGCCTTGAAAGCAAGGATTTCATCATCTACCATATCAAGAAGCCAGGTTTGCAAAATCCCTTTCATCTCATAATCTAGGCATGGTTAGGTTAAGTTATTAGTGTAGAACTGTTAGAGACAACTAGGTGATCATTTTTGATGAGTTTGGGAGTAATTGGTGAAGTTTCATTCATGGATGCCATTTCTTGATGGAGTGGGAACTAGTGGTATAATGAGTTATAATGCAAGATTATTAGCTGGTTTTGATTAGGGTGATGCAAGGATCATTTTGATATAGAGGAATCTAAGTTTGGTTGAGGTCGAAGACTGATGATATTTTGAAATTAGTTTGGATTCACCTTCGGGTTCTATGATAGAGGCCATTTCAGTTCAATCCAAGATTAGGATCGTGTTCAGCGTGGAAAACTGAGCAAGTTTGTATTTTACATGTTGAGAATTGATGATGATATGAGAGAGAACGAAGAGGTGGAAGTTTGGTGCATGGAGCTGCGTTCATGGAGGTTTTTTCAAAAACCCTAATCCAAGGAAGAAGACGAAGTTACGTCCGTGAGATGTGCGCTGACCCCTTTGACTTTTCCTTAATCCAACGGCTGGCATTTGAATTTGTTTTGGAGGGGAATCAGAAATCCAATGAAACGATGCGTTTCATTTAAACGCTCTTCTGGGCTTAAGTGAATCATTGATATTCCCACCCCCTTTTCAGGCCCAATCCAAGTTTTAACTGAATATCATTACTCTTCGCACCGCTGTTTTGTTATTTTTCTTTTCATTTTATTGTTTTTTCTGATTTAATACATTGGGCCAGGCGCTTTACTTGTTACACCCCCATGTCTGGGCCCAAGTGTGATATAAACTGTGTATTGTTGCTGCTTGCACCCCATAGTCATGATCCATTTATACTTTCCTCCATTTTATTTCATATTTTAGAAAATTCATATCAAATTGAAAAATAAAGATTTTCTCATGGGAGTTTTTTCCCCCTCTTCATATTTTTGTCTAGAAAAATATAACATAAAAACATTTTGCATATCATGCATTTTAATATTTTTTGCATATTTTTCACTTTAATTGCTTTTTAATTCTTTTATGTTGATACATGATCTTGTAGAATTTAGTTTAGGTAGCTCCCTTAATATTTTTAATTCATTCTTTTTAGGATAGTTAGATATATGTTTTAGGTTCCCCCTGGATTAATTCCATATTTTTGTGATGATTTTTAGGGTAGTTTTGATTAGATGATTCTAGGTTGTGTAGAACTAGGTTAAAACTTCAACATAGGTCCATAATAACTTTAGATTTTTGGGGTTTTTAGGACAATTTAGACTATGGGGCATATATGGGTATTAAGGGTAGGTATGTAGGATCCCTTAGAAATTATATTAGGATTTTATATAATAGTATGTTATTTTTAGTTGATTTTTGTATTGGTTGATTGTTTGTGTTGCCTTTAGGGCATGTTTGCTTTAGTTTGCTTTGCTTTGTGAGCTTGGAGAGCTTGATCTTGTCCTAAGGAGCATTGAGGAGCATAGTAGAAGACTTGAAGATGCATGGAGGAGCTTGAGAGCTTGTTCTTCTTTTCTTTTTTTGTTGTTTTAGGGTTAAGGATTAGGAAGAGTTTAGATGTAGATAACTTCTTTCTCAAACATGGATGGTATCATTCACCTCCATTCCTCCCTATGATTCAAAGTCCTTCCATGGTATACACCTCTCTCCTTTGGAGGGATAAGTGATGTACCTAGGAAGTAAAACTTTTGAGGGAACCATTCCTTTGATGTTGAACCCTTATAGGTCACCTTTGGTGGTCAAATAAGCAGTTCAATATCCCCCAGCCTATCCAGTAAGTGACTTTCTCTGGTTTGATTGTCTTGAGAGATGTTGAGCCTGAGCATGAAGATGAAGACTTCATTGAAGATTGTTGAAGAGGATGAATCCTTGAGCATTGCCATTCCAGCTGAAGCTTGAAGAGCAACAAGAGCAAGTTGATACTTGAAGATCCCTGAAGATTAGGTGAAGCCTGAAGGTGGAGCTGATCAAGGAAGCTGAAGCTTAAAGGAGAAGATGAGTTGAAACTCATGTTGTACGGTTGAAACCTGGAAAAGCAATTGATATTTGAAGTCTGAAGACTGAGTTATTCTGGAAGAGCTGAAGCTTGGAGTTGAGAGAGGAGTTGATCTGTCTTCTTTTCCTTTTCTGTATTGCTGTGTTTTGTTTGACTTGTCTGATGCATTAGAATAAGTTCATATCTAGAATAGGTAGAATCTAGGAGCATGATTGCACTAGAGGTCGAGTTGCTCCCTCTGCTTGTATTGTTACTGTGTGGCTTTGCTTGCGGGTATTCGGTAGAGCCCAGCTCCCTTGCCCATGTGTTTTGTTTGCCTGTTGGCGTTTTATTTCATTTTATGTGTATGATTACAGTTTACTGTTTATTGCTTGATAGCATGTTGTTTTATATTTCAGTATGATTACTGTTATTTCATTCTGGCTTGAGGTTGAGATGAGCTTGTGGAGGCTGAAGCCCCGCACACATTTCCTCCCTCACTTGCATTGCATGCATAGAATTTTAGGTGTATCATTGACATGATCCCTTAGGACTCTCGTTTCCTTTGATAAGGATTTGATGATAGAATTTTAGGTTGAAACCTATGCATGACAACTTCTAGGAGTTCCCTGTTCAAACCTCAACCATAGGATGAATCCATGGCATGATAACAGTAGGACTTGATAGTCTCCCTCCTAGTTGGGTTTGTCCTCTTCTCATCTCAAAACAGTTTAAGATACAGTAATCATGAATGATTTCTTTCGTACGTTACGAGCCTTAAGCTATCTGAGAAAGGATTGTGGGAGAGTTTCTTTTCAACAGTCTGGATGTTTAGTATGGTACCCTTTGGGTGACATGCGACGCATTCACTCTCAGGTCATAGTCTCTAGTGCGATTGAAATCGCAAACACAATAAAAAACACTTCTTTCGTAAAAGACAGGAAATAAACCGTAGTTTCCCGAACTACGTATGCTTTGATCTCTCATACCTGTTGAGAGTACGTAGGCACAAGATGGCGATGTCTTGGCGAGCTACCTTCCCCCATAACCCTTCGTAGGCCGAACTACGTTGACTCTGATTTCTCATTCTCTGATGAGAATACGTAGGCATAAAGCGAGACGCTTTGCCGAGTCATTTTCTTTTCTTTTTCAGCCAGCCTTGATAGGTAGATAGAATAAAACCCACCCTTCCAAGTAAACACAACAAGCGAGGATCCCGTCGAGTACGACGGACGTGAGGGGTGCTAATACCTTCCCCTTGCGTAACCGACTCCTGAACCCAGACAACGGTTGCGATGACCTTGTCTTACCCTTTTTCGTTAGGTTTTTCCGATCGTTTCCTTTCCTGCTCTGAGGGATAAATAACGAAAGGTGGCGACTCTTCTGTTGTGCCGGCACCTTATTTTCGCGCAAGCGACAGCTGACGACTCTGCTGGGGATCGAACCCAGAATCTCTGGTTCCCCGGTTCCCTATGCGAGTCAATCCTAACGCTTGTGTGTTTACCTGCTGGGTTGCGTTTATTTATCGCATTTTACTTCTCGCACTTTATTTCCCGCATTTTATTTTCAGTATCATATGATTATTTGTGCTGTTGTGGGATGGGAGTTTTGATGAGTGAGAAGCCAGACCCAGGCTTGAGTGCACTATAGACTTAGAGTGGAAATTAGTGGGCGCGTGCTTGCTTTGCAGGCACTAGTGTCTCATGAAATCCACGCTCAGACGAGGCTCATCCGGTTGGCTTCACTTTCAACCCTTTGGGTTGAGACGGTTGCTGGTTTGGTGGATTGTCGACTCTGGGGACCGATCATTTGTGATTCAGCTAAGTGAGGCCGCTTCATGAGCTGGTGATGCCACACCTTCTGGGTATCGTATCACCCCTCTTGAAAGTCTGTGACGCTGATGAACGCATAGGATGCCGTACCTTGAGTCAGTTTAGGTCCATACCTGTGAGTGGGATTGGGTTATTGCAGGAAACTTTGACCTTCAGACTACCTGGTTTTCTTGATAGTGAATCAGTTTTGTTGGTATCGGGGTTTCTCAGTTGCAGATATGTCTGTTCTTGATAGAGCAGGTTTTGATCAGAGGATCTTATCATCAGGTGTATGTCTGTTCTTGATAGAGCAGGTTTTGATCAGAGGATCTTATCATCAGGTGTATGTCTGTTCTTGATAGAGCAGGTTTGATCAGAGTATTGTCATCAGTGGTTTGTTCTTGATAGAGCAGATTTTTGGGGTCTGAAGATCTCATCAGCAGATGTTGTTTGTTCTTGATAGAGCAGATTTTTGGGGTCTAAAGATCTCATCAGTAGATATTGTTTGTTCTTGATAGAGCAGATTTTTGGGGTCTGAAGATCTCATCAGCAGCTGTATGTTTGTTCTTGATAGGGCAGATTTTTGAGTGGGGTCCGAAGACCTCATCAGCAGATATTTCTTGATCATACATCTGAGGTCCTTATTATCAGACATTTGTTCTTGACAGAGCAGAGTTATGATCCTGTGTATATGGTCCTATCAGACGGTTGTTCTTGGCAGATCAGATATGTGGTCTTATACCGGGGTTTTCTTCTCGTCAGTGGTCGTGGTTTTGGTGATACAGAATCTCAACAGCAGTTACCCGGATATATTATTGCATGACTACATTTTGCATTAGTTTGCATATCCATTTGCATTTCATTAACGTGTGTCTGTGTTGCAGGTACCGTTTTCCCCGATCCAGGATTTCTTGCCTCCTATTGTATTGTTATGGGCTCTCTCAGGAAGACTGTGGCTTATAAGTTCCCGGCCCCCGATGTGGCTAAGTTGACTGGTTTGATAGCTCTAGCAGGTGATTCTGTGAAGGATGAGTTCAGAAAATCTTATGGCAGGTTGCTCAATTTGGTTTGCAAGCCTTCTGTGTTCGAGTTGAATGGGTTGCACGCTCTGCTGCAGTTCTACGACCCTCCGCTGAGATGTTTCACTTTTCAGAACTTCGTTCTCGCACCTACGCTGGAAGAATATGCTGATTTGCTGGGTGTGCCTATCAAAAGGCAGATGCCTTTTGTCCATATGGATGATGATCCTGATCTGGCTGGTTTAGCTCCTTCACTTCATTTGGACGCCTCCGAGTTAGTATTGACTAGTTGGAACAAGGTTCCTGGGTTCTCCTTGCAGTTTCTGGTAGTTAAGGCTCAGCAGTGTGCCAAGGACGGATGTTGGGACGCGTTCAATGCCATCCTCGCTTTATGCATATATGGCATCATCCTGTTCCCCAACATGCCCGATTTTGTAGACTTTGATGCGTTTCACATCTTTGCTTCAGGGAATCCAGTCCCTACTCTGATCGGAGATGTCTATCACTCAGTCCACTACAAGAATGAGAATAGGAGAGGGAAGAATGTCTCATGCTACGTACCCTTGCTGTGCAAATGGCTTGATAGTCATCTGCCCAAGAGGGGTCCTTTTGTCTTGTCTGCAGCCACAACTGAGTGGCCTGAGCGTCTGATGAGTTTATCTGCAGAGGATATTGACTGGTTCGACAGAGACAGGTTGGGTACCGAGGTGATCTTCAGTTGCAGCGGGTTTCCTAATGTGCCTCTGGTAGGTAGGAAGGGCTGCATAAACTACAATCCGTCGTTGTTGGTCCACCAGTTCGCGTATGCTTTGAGAACTCCGCCGAGGGAGGAAGAGGTACAGGAATCTCTGTACCTCACGGGTATTCTAGAAGGGGATCTGTTGTCCAAGCTTCAGCGTGCGTGGAATAGTATTAGTAAGAGAGGAAAGCCTTTGCTGGGAAAAAGCAACAGTCAAGCCTACCCTCCATACTTGACTTGGATCAGAGCCAGAGTCAACGCTATAGGGATGCCGTTTCCCCAGGTCAAGCCAGAAAGTCCTCCAATGATCGAAAAGCCTACTACTGTGCCCATTCGTCAGCATAACCAGGTATTAGTTGGCGGGATGAATTGAAGTGGGCGAACGCAGAACTAGAGAAGGAATTAGCTCATCTTCGAAGTGAGAGGAACGAAGTTGTTCATGCTCTTAAAAGGCAGACAGAGTTGGTGAACCAACTGGGTACAGACCTGACGAAGTAGAGAGCCAAGCGAGAACGCATGGGTCAAGACTTCAGGGCTGTCAACGACGTACTAGCTACGAAGAAGCAGCATTTGGACGAGGCATATCGGAGGATATCCAAGTTCGACCAGCACTGGAAGGCTTCCCTGGCCACCAGGAAAGAGCGGGAGGATAAGCTGATGCTGCAGATCTCCAAGCTGGACGCCGAGGTGAAGGACAGTGAAAAGAGGTTTGATGAAGAAACCGCCCGCAGATACGCCGCCGAAGGCCAAATCAACAAAGCTCTTGCTAACCTGAAGGAGCACAAGCTGGCGGTTGAGTCCAAAAAGCGTAAATTAGAAGATTGCTTCGGCGAAGGAGCATGGGAAAGTTCAGTTCAGGGACTTCAGTATACAATTGTGCAGAGGGATCTACTCATCGAGGGGTTGCTCACTTTGCCAGATCATCCAGAGACGAAGGAGTTATTAGCAGAGTATCGCGCCCGTGGCCGTACTTGACTAGTTGTATTCCTTTTGTTTTGATCTTTGTTGTATGCTGACCATCACCAGGCTTGTTGGCTGAGGTCACGTTGTTGATTTGTCTTGTACTCGCTGATGCTATGTACTGCCTTGATAGGTTTTCCTTTATATATGAGATTGATGTTTCCATGAATGGACTTGGACTTCTTATTATTATCAGCACTGGCACTCAGGCACTAGGATCGGGGGAAATCTCCCAAACACACAGACACACGCATGTATCTGCATGAAGCATTTGCATGGCGCACATTTTGTTGTTTTTCCTAACCTTTAGTGTTTGCAGGTTTTTCAGGTTTACAGGTCCCAAACTGTTTCCGGTGACTCCAGGATTGATCAGAGACTAATTTACTGTTATCCAACTCGAGCTAATCAGACCAGGATCATGGATCAAGTGCAGACAGATGTCCAGGAGCTCTGCAAAAGCATGGATCATTTTATGGAGCTTATGCAGGTGGTCGCCAATGGCCAGGACCAGCTCCGAACTTTGGTTCAACCTTTGATCTCCAGGGTTGATAGTAACGGCATACTTCATGGCGGGGCTGTGCCTACTCCTCCACCAGTGGATACTCCACAGAATGGTGTCCCTGTGGCTGGGGGCAACGGCAGTGCTAATGGCAATGTGATGGCCAACATCGGACTCAATACGACGGGCGTCGGCAATGGTAGTCTGGGAGCTAATGTCAACATCGGGCCGGTCAACGGCAATGCAGGCGTCGGGAATCTGTTGGTGCCTCAACTGTGGCTTGAGGATCATCAGGATGATGTCTTCTCTCAAAGAGGTGCAGAAGGGGAGCTGAATACGTAAGCGCGGCTCAGATTCAAAGCACTTGAAGATAAAATGAGAGATATTGAGAATCAGAATACTTTGGGCGTTGATATGTCCAAGCTGGGGTTAATTGCTGATTTCAAGGTACCTCCTATGTTCAGGGTGCCTGACTTTGAGAAATATAAGGGCACCACTTGCCCTCGTGTCCACCTGCGATCGTACTATAGAAAGATGTCTGCCTATTCCGAAGATGAGAAGTTGCTGATGCACTTCTTCCAAGATAGTCTTTTTGGGCCATCCCTCGAGTGGTACATGGGTCTGGAGCCCACTAGCGTGCGCACATGGAAGGATCTCGCTGAAGCCTTTGTCCATCACTATCAGTACAATAGCGACTTGGCCCCGAACCGAGTTCAGCTCCAGAACCTTTCGCAGAGAAATAATGAAGGATTTAAGGAGTACGCCCAGCGGTGGCGTGAGTTGGCTGCTCGGGTTCAACCGCCGATGGTTGAGCGCGAGCTCGTGCAGATGTTTGTGGCTACCCTCCCAGGGGTTTACTATGAAAAGTTAGTCAGCGGTATGTCTGGGACGTTCTCGGCTCTCATTACCATGGGCGACCACGTCGAGAATGGTATCAAGATCGGGAAGATCCAAGGTGAGTCCTCCTCAGCTGGAGGAGGTGGAAAGAAACCTTATGCTGGTAAACGACGTGAAGGAGAGGGGAGCGCTGTGACCCGCGCTCGAAGGAAGGGCAACGCCCCTCAGCAGCAGATAGCCATTATAAATATCCCAGCAGCTCCGCAGCAGCAGCAGCAGCAATCGAATCAGCAGGGATATAGAAAGTACCAGAATCGGGCACCTATGACAAACCGTCACTTCGAGGCACCGCCCATGTCGTACGCGCAACTCTTGCAGACGTGCTTCAGCTTCAGTTGGTTCAGAAGAGGATGATGGCACCCTTGACAAGGGCACCTCCACCAGGGTACGACGCAAATGCCACTTGCGATTTCCATAAAGGGGCACCAGGCCACACAATCGAGAACTGCAAAGCCTTTAAGCACAAGGTGCAAGACCTGGTAGATGCCAAGATCATTAACTTCTCTGACAATGTGCCCAATGTCACGAAAAACCCTATGCCTAATCATAGGGGAGGCGGCGTGAACGCAATTGTCGAAGAAGAGAGTGCAGATCTGTTGACTGATGTCAAAGACTTAAAGACGCCGCTTAGCTTCGTCAAAGCTAAGTTGTTGAAGAAAGGGTTCTTTCTGGGATGCGGAGAGCTATGCATGGACTGTGCTACACATTCTGATGGATGTGAGCAATTGGTAGAAGGAATCCAAATTCTGATGACTGAGGGGATTTTGCAGTTCAGCCGGAGGGCTGAAAGTGTATCAGGAGAGGTTGTGTTGAAGCAGGCCGATGAAGTCGCCACCATCACCATTCCTCGCCAACCAATTACTATTTTAGCGCCCAGACCGCCTACAATTACTATTACCAAAGCTGGGCCGATACCATTCGAGAGCACTAACACCGTGCCGTGGCATTATGGAGCTGAAGTCTATTCCAACGGTCAGAGGCTAGAGCTGGAGCCGTATGGGTCGACTGTGGAGAATCTCGCAGGAATCAGTGGTATTACACGTAGCGGAAGAGTGTTTGCACCGCTAGAGGTCGTGGCAGATAAAGTGGTCAGAGCTGATGCTGCTGATAAGGGTAAAAGCAAAGTCGTCGAAGAGGCCCCGTGCGGGGTAGAGAAAGATTTGCTGGTCAAAGATGCCGAGGAGTTTATGCGGTTGATCAAAAAGAGCGACTACAAAATTGTAGACCATCTTCATCAGACGCCTTCGAAGATTTCTATTCTCAACTTGTTGCTGTGTTCTGAAGCACACCGCAACGCGCTACTGAAGGTATTGAACGTTGCCTACGTACCGCAAGAGATATCCGTGAATCATCTAGAAGAGGTGGTAGCCCATGTTAATGCTGGCAACGGTCTAGGTTTCACAGATTTAGAGCTGACGCCTAAAGGGAGAGATCACAACAGCGCCTTGCACATCTCGATAGAGTGCAGAGGCACAATCATGTCGCATGTCCTGGTGGACATGGGTTCGTCACTTAATGTGCTTCCGAAGAAGGCATTAATGAAGTTGGACACTCGTGGATTGCTTTGCACACCCAGTGATCTGGTGGTGAAAGCATTTGACGGAACTAAGCGCCACGTTTTCGGGGAGTTGACCCTGCCGATCCAAGTTGGTCCGGAAACGTTCGACACGGTCTTTTATATCATGGACATCATGCCCGCCTACAGCTGCCTCTTGGGCCGGCCATGGATCCATGTTGCTGGTGCCGTGACCTCCACGTTGCACCAAAAGCTCCAATATGTTGTCGGGGGAAGCATAGTAATCGTGTGTGGTGAGGAGGACATAATGGTGAGCCATTTGTCATCCTTTAAGTATGTTGAAATGGATGGCGAAATCCATGAAACTCTCTGCCAAGCATTTGAAGCCGTCAAAGTGAAATAGGTAGCTCTTGTCGTCACAGAAAAGCCAGAGATGAATCTCTCCTCATTCAAAGAAGCTCGGGCCGTCGTCGAAGCCGGTTCCACCCCAGGCTGGGGGCATATTTTGGAGTTACCCATCAAGCAGGATAAGTTTGGATTGGGGTATTCTCCTGAAGCTGAAGCTTCTTCTTCTTCGTCTAGCAGTGCGTCACGGGGTAAGGGGCCGATCCTATTTACCAGTGGCGGAGTGATCTTCGAAAGCATCAACGCGGCGTCTGAGGACAGCGGGGATAGCGATTGTGATCTCGACTCTTGGATTCAGCCAAGCAAGCCAGGCGAGCGCCTCAACAATTGGACCATCAAGGATATCATCCAACTGACAAGTGAAGAGTAATGATTTACTTTCTTCAATCATTGTACAACCCTATGTCCTACCCGGGGCATAGCGGTTTTATTGTCAGGGCCTTGTTGGATTATGTACATGCATTTTGTTAATAAATCAAAGGCGTTTTCTTCGTATTCAAATATTGCGATCTCTGTTATTCCTGTTTTATATTTGTTTTGAAAACAGTAAAATGGCAACGGGGTTTGTGCTAACCTGCATATTCTTGTTTTAAACTTAACCCTTGTTATTGCAGGATCCACATAACAGATGACATCGACTCTGGACCTTCTACGGCTCACTTCGACTTTGATTGCCCGATCTATCAAGCCGAAGAAGAGATTGATGAAGACGAAGACCTTCCGGAAGAGTTGGCCCGCTTGTTGAAACAAGAGGAAAAGGTTATTCTGCCTCATGAGGAGGAAATTGAGATCGTAAATCTGGGTTCTGAAGAACTCGTCAGAAACGTCAGAGTAGGGGCTGCGCTGCAGAGTGATGTCAAGCATAGATTGGTCGAGATGCTTCGAGAGTATAGTGATGTCTTTGCTTGGTCATACAAAGATATGCCCGGACTTGACACGGACATCGTGGTCCACCACTTGCCGCTACGAGAAGATTGCCCTCTCGTTAAGCAGAAGCTTAGGAGGACAAGACCAGATATGGCCGTTAAGATCAAAGAAGAAGTGCAGAAACAGCTCGATGCTGGCTTCTTAGCGGTCACCACTTACCCTCTGTGGGTCGCCAACATAGTGCATGTACCGAAGAAGGACGGTAAGGTACGCATGTGCGTCGATTATCGGGATTTGAATAGGGAGAGCCCTAAAGATGATTTCCCGTTGCCTCATATCGATGTGTTGATCGACAACACAGCCCAGTTCTCCGTGTTTTCGTTCATGGATGGCTTCTCTGGTTACAACCAGATCAAGATGGCGCCGGAGGACATGGAGAAAACGACGTTTATCACCCCCTGGGGAACATTTTGCTATAAGGTAATGCCCTTCGGTCTGAAGAACGCAGGGGCCACTTACCAACGAGCAATGGTAACTTTGTTTCATGACATGATTCATCATGAGATCGAGGTCTATGTTGATGACATGATTGCAAAGTCCCAAACAGAGGAAGAGCATCTGGTCAACTTATTGAAGCTTTTTGAGAGGCTTAGGAAATTCAGGTTGAGGCTGAATCCTAACAAATGCACTTTCGGAGTGCGGTCCGGAAAGTTACTGGGGTTTATCATTAGCGAACGAGGTATCGAGGTTGATCCTGCGAAAATAAAAGCCATTCAAGAAATGCCAGCGCCGAAAACAGAAAAGGAAGTTCGTGGTTTCCTGGGCCGAATAAACTACATTGCAAGGTTTATCTCTCAGCTCACGGCCACTTATGAACCGATGTTCAAGCTTTTAAAGAAAGATCAGTCAATTACTTGGAATGAGGATTGTCAGACGGCATTCGATAAGATAATGCAGTATCTTCAAGAACCTCCAATCTTGATACCCCCAGTGGCTGGACGGCCATTAATCATGTACTTGACAGTTCTGGAGAACAGTATGGGGTGTGTTCTCGGTCAGCACGACGAGACGGGCAGAAAAGAGCATGCCATTTACTACTTGAGTAAAAAGTTCACTGAGTGTGAATCTCGATACTCGATGCTGGAGAAGACGTGTTGTGCACTAGCTTGGGCTGCCAAACGTTTACGACAGTACATGCTCAATCACACCACTATGCTAATTTCGAATATGGATCCGATCAAGTACGTCTTCGAGAAGCAGGCTCTTTCGGGCAGGATTGCCAGGTGGCAAATGGTGTTGACGGAATATGATATTCAGTACGTGTCCCAGAAGGCCATCAAGGGAAGCGTATTGTCTGATTACCTTGCCGAGCAGCCGATCGAGGACTACCAGCCGATGAAGTTCGAATTCCCTGACGAGGATATTATGTTTCTCAAAGCGAAGGACTGCGATGAGCCGTTGCCCGACGAGGGGCCAGATAGGAAATCCCAGTGGAAATTGATATTCGATGGAGCGGTTATTTCCTATGGGAGTGGCATCAGGGCTATCATCACGACTCCCCACGGATCCCACATCCCGTTCACTGCGAGACTGACGTTTCCAGTTACCAACAATGAGGCGGAGTACGAAGCATGTATCATGGGTCTAGAAGAGGCGATTGATTTGAGAATCAAGAATATAGACGTATATGGTGACTCAGTGCTTGTGATCAACCAAATTAAAGGGGAGTGGGAGACTCGTCAATCAAATTTGGTGTCGTACATGAATTATGCCAGGAGGCTACTTCCATTCTTCGACCGAGTGGAACTCCATCATGTGCCCAGGGCTGAAAATCAGATGGCTGATGCCTTAGCCACGTTGGCTTCAATGTATAAAGTCAATTTTTGGAATGAGGCTCCAAGAATTGTACTGTCTCGTCTTGATAGACCGGCATTTATCTTTGCAATCGAGGATGCCGCCGACGGCAAGCCATGGTTCCATGACATCCAGACTTTCCTTATGACTAAGGAGTATCCTGCGGGTGCGTCAACCCAGGATAAGAAGACTCTGAGGAGGTTGTCTGGCAATTTTTATCTCAATCCTGATGGAGTGTTGTATAAGAGAAACCATGATCTCGTGCTACTCAGATGTGTAGATGAGAAAGAAGCGAGTATTCTCATGGAAGAAGTCCATGAAGGCACATTTGGTACGCACGTCGGCGGACATGCTATGACGAGAAAGATCCTGAGAGCAGGAGACTACTGGCTGACGATGGAGTCAGATTGCTTCAGATTCGCGAAGAGATGTCATAAATGCCAGATTTATGCTGATAAAGTTCATGTGCCGCCGTGCCCATTGAATGTCATGTCCTCCCCGTGGCCGTTCTCCATGTGGGGCATCAACATGATAGGCAAGATCGAGCCTACTGCATCTAATAGTCATCGCTTCATTCTGGTAGCTATCGACTACTTCACCAAGTGGGTGGAGGCAGCCTCGTACGCTAATGTGACCAAGCAGGTGGTAGATAAGTTCATAAAGAGGGATATCATCTGTCGTTACGGAATTCCCGAGCGGATCATTACTGATAATGGTTTGAACCTGAATAACAAGATGATGAAGGAGTTTTCCAGAGCTTCAAGATTGAACACCACAACTCATCTCCTTACCGGCCGAAGATGAATGGCGTCGTCGAAGCCGCCAACAAGAACATAAAGAAGATTGTTCAGAAGATGGTTGTGACATACAAAGATTGGCACGAGATGCTGCCGTTTGCACTGCACGGTTATCGTACGACGGTACGTACGTCAACCGGGGCAACTCCTTTCTCCTTAGTGTATGGTATGGAAGTTGTCCTACCGTTAGAAGTGGAGATCCCTTCTTTGTGAGTTTTGGTTGATGTGAAACTCGACGAGGCAGAATGGATTACGAATCGCCTGAACCAACTCAGCCTGATGGACGAGAAGAGGTTAGCATCGATTGCATTTGGTCGTCTGTACCAAAGTCGAATGAAGAAAGCTTATGATAAGAAGGTGCGTCCTAGAAGCTTTCAGACGGGTGATCTCGTCCTGAAGAAGATTCTTCCGCCACACTCCGATCACCGGGGCAAGTGGACTCCGAATTACGAAGGTCCGTACGTCGTCAGCAAGGTCTTCTTGGGAGGAGCTTTGTTGTTATCCACGATGGATGGTGAAGATTTTGCATCCCCGGTGAACGCGGATGCAGTTAAAAAATACTTTGCTTGAAAGCGACCCGCTGGACAAAAAAAGAGAATCCAGGCAAAAAAGGGGTATCTCGGCGAACCAAAAACAAAATAAAAAGGTTCGGGCAAAAATTAGGGATATATTGAAAAAATGTACACTCGCGAAGTCGAAAACCTACACTAGGCGGCTTCGGCAAAAAAGGGTATCCCGGTGAACTGAAAACCCGCAAAGGGCGGTTCACGCAAAAGTTAGGGATTTGAAGAAGCAAATGACTGCGTTCCGCGTGTGGACTTTCATTGTTTAGTGGTTTGGAGGACCTGAGGGCCGTTTATCTGAATCAATCTCTTCCGAAGCTGAAGCGTCGGAGAAGTATCGAAGTCGAGTGGGTCATAGAGGGATCAACTCATGGTGTTTGTCTACGCCTCATTGCCGACATTTGTATATACTGATGTATATTTATGTTTTATTTTTGCGCGACTTCCTCATTCCAGGAGCTTGCCTCTGTTGTAAAACATTTTTACCCATTCAGGGGTTTGTTATCTATAAAATGCACTATTCAGCAATCCTGTTTGTTTGTTTAGCATTTACCTGTTTTGTTTGCGAAAAAGAACGCCGATGTTTTTGATAAAATGCGCATACATAAACTTACGGGCCTAGGCCACTGATTGTTGAAACAATTAATTACCTGAATATTGTCACGAGATAATAACCTTGATAGGTCCCTTTGAGAAGGGTATCTTGTCTGTTTGTTTGTGTTGTTACAGGTGTAGCATATTCCAAACAGTGCGCCGTGCGCATCCCCGAAGCAGGATGATTCCTCCTTCTCCAGCAGAGTTCAGTAGCCTCTCCCCGCAGAGTCTGAACGCGAGATAATGAGCATTGATATGTCTCCCCGGGCAGAGATGATTCTCTTTCCCCAAGCAGATGCATCTAGTAGGAACGTCATCTTCTCAGCTGAGTCAAGCGCCGAAGCATGATTCATACTCCCCCAGCACCGGGTCACAAGTGTAGGTTTCATAGAAATGTTCACGCGCCGAAGCATGATTTCTCTCCCCCAGCACCGGGTCACAAGTGCAGGTTTCATAGAAATGTTCACGCGCCGCAGCATGATTTCTCTCCCCCCGCACCGGGTCACAAGTGCAGGTTTCGTAGGAAACTGTTCGTACGACGAAGTATGCAGCAACTGATGGTGCCAGACTGAAGTCTCTAGCGGAATGGAGTTTCCCCACCAGAGTCGTACTCTCTCCCGAAGTCGGATGAGTCCCTCTTCCCCAGTAGAGTGTTGGAACAGCTGATGCTGTATTCCCCTGCAGAGTTGTACTCTCCCACGAAGTCGGATGATTCCTTCTTCCCCAGCGGAATTGAAATTCCTCATCAGAGTTGTACTCTCTCCAGTGAAGCAGTTGGGACCATGATTGGTTTTCCCCAGCAGAGCGTTGAACATCTGATGTTGTATTTCCCCCAGAGTTGTACTCTCTCCAGTGAAGCAGAATGATTTCTTCTTCCCCAACCGAGTTTGCAGATCCCCCAAGAGAGCCGAATCCTTGGAAGTTGATCAGACCATGATTGGTTTTCCCCAGTGGAGTGTTGAGCAGCTGATGTTGTTTCCCCACAGAGTTACCCCCAGAAGAGTAGCCATGAAGGCCACGCAGTTCACTCCCGCGATTGACATCGTTTTTCCTCAGCAGGTCCAGGTTCTCGTAGAGCTTCGTTCCCCTGCAGTAATCAACTGAAGTTCGTTCCCCCGCAGTAATCAACTGAAGTCCGTTCCCCTGCAGCAGTCAACTGAAGTTGTTTCCCCCGCAGCAGTCAACTGAAGTTGTGCCCCCTGCGGAGTCCAATTGATATTGGCGTGACCATGTTCTCCTCAGCAGGATGATTCCTCTATCTGAGTAGTTCTTTCTCCTTGACAGGAGGATTTCCCCCTCGGCATTTATTTTACTGACGGGATCACATCATTGTGCATGATTGCATAGCATTTATCATAAACGCATAGCATTTCCACCATGTGGAACATGGCGCCGAAGCATATGCATAATAAACATAATCTAGGTTGCTACCGTTCTTGTTTTGCAAGTGTTCCGCCGAAGGATCAGTTGCTCAGGATGATTCCTGACGTTCCCCCCAACGAAGTCGCTTGCTCAAGATGATTCTTGAGATCCCCAGCGAAGTCTTCAGTTCAAGATGATTCTTGAATTCCTCAGCATGGCCGTTTGCTTAAGATGATTCCTAAGCTCCCCAGTGCAGTCCCCAGTGAAGGTTGCCCAGGAGGATTCCTGAAGCCCCAAGAGAGCCGAATCCTTGGAAGCGCGTCAAGCCATGATTGGTTTGTCCCCGGCAAAAGTTGCCCCGGATGATTCCGGAATCCCCAACAGAGTGTTCGCTCAGGATGATTCCTGAAATCTCCAGAATGGTTATCAGTTCAAGATGATTCTTGAAGGTCCCGACAGATTTATTTGTTCAAGATGATTCTTGAAGTCCTCAGCAGAGTTGACTCTTCCAGAATGATTTTTGGACCCCCGGAGCGGAGTTACTTGATAGTTCTCCAGATTCCCCAGCGGCGAAGCGTCCTCCCCAGCAGGTTTTCGACGGCGAAGTTGAAATCTCCCTTGAAGACTCCATGATTGAAGTCTGACCGTGTTAATGAAGCAGTTCTCTCCGCTGATGCGGAGTGCCTGATGGCAGTGGCTTAGATATTCCCAATAGGATCATGATTGACCAAGAATTCTATTCCCAACTTGCTGACGAAATCCGGCTGATGCCCGACAATTCCATTGAATGTCTGATGGCATGATCAACCTGATGGTTGAAGTCCGGCTGATGCCCGACAGTGTTCTCTGAATGCCTGATGGCATGATCGACTATGTATTACCGGTCACCGTGTGACCAATTCCACAATGAAGTTTCTTCACTTTGACGGCGAGGTCAGATTATGTTTGTTTCCAGCGGCGATGTTGGATGTTTGTTTTTGACGGCGAGGTCAGATTATGTTGATTTGAAGATCTGATCAACCACGAGGTTGATATACATACTGGGAGATACCCATGGTCTTAAAAAGATGCCCCTGACTAGGCTGAATCTTGCTTTGAATGTCTTCGAATTTTGTGGGAGAAACCCTTAATCTTGCAAAAATGCCCCTGAACTGGCTGATGATGGTCTTGGTAATCTTCGAGATTTATCCTGGACCTTGACTTGCATATGCAAATGCTGGATGATAATGAGATGATGTCCCATAACGAATGGAAGTGCAATTGCAAATGCTGGCGCGCGGAGATGCAATAGCCTGAGAAGTATGATATGATTGGGTTATGCTTATGATGCAAGATGCTTATTGTTGCACCCCAAAATTTGACCAACATTTATTTACCCATCAAGAGTTGTGTGAGGCTTTGAAGCTAGCCAAGAAAGTTATTTCAATGTTCAAAGGTTGATACTTTTGTCAGAGAACTCAAGAGATCCTCAGAGGAATTGGTTGAAACCAAGGTTGTGTGCCTCATAACTTGAGAGTTGTTGGAGCTCCTCAGATGATTCTGAGACTATGAGGATGGACTTGAAGCTTTGAGAAAGCTTATGAGATGTCTTGAAAGCCATCATGAAGCCTAGAGAGGTCATTATACAAGAATTCAGAAGATTCAACCATGAATGGTGGAATTAGGGTTTTGACTGGGTCAACCCTAGGTCAACTGAAGATTTGGAGAGGGTTGAGACCTAATACAAGAGCCATGTGATCATGGAATGATGTATTGAGATACTATAAGGATGATTCCTAGACCAACTTATCATGATTGAGGAGTTTGAGAAGTTTTAAGCTAGGGTTTCTAAGGATTGACAGTGTAAAATCCCCTAGTTTGATCCCTATCTTCAAGGGAATGTAGCTCAAGATGTGATTGTCATCTCATGTTCCCCACAACATTAATGTTGTAGAGCTAGTTCTTAGATTTAATTTGAGTAGTATAAGTCCTTGATAGGATTTGTGGAGCTCAAGTTAGGGTTTTGACAAATTACAGGTCATCTGAGGTATGTGAATCTGGGTCCTTGAAAGTCACCCAACTTGCAGACAACTTTTTCCCTAGTAGGATAATTCCTATGAATTCTTGGACAACATGAATGTTGAAGAGAATCTTCTTAGCTTTCTATAGAGTACTATAAGTCCTTGATAGGATTTGTAGAACTCAACTTATGGCTTTGACAAGCCAAGGGCATTTTGGTCATTTGGAAGTTATAGGTCATTTCAAGCATAAGGCCATATCTCCTACTTCCAAGATTCAAATGGAAAAATCTTCAACATCAAACTTTCTTAGAATGATGTTTTAAGGCTAGTAGGGAGGTCATGAGATGTTGAAAAGGCTCATATCAAAAAGTGATAAAAATGGCCTAAAAATGAGGCATAAGTTAATTCAAGTGAAGTTGAAAATCATAAATCCCAAGTTATAAGTCCAAACCATGTCATGTAATAGGTCATTTTGACTCCAAATGACATTCTAAGAACAATGGTTCAGCCACAATTTTGATTTGAGGCTTGCATCATAGGGCTGCTTTGGAATTTGATTACTTGCATCTTAAGGTACCAAACCAAAACAAGGAAAAACTCAATAAACACATTGGTTATGCATTGTAACTTGTCCTAAATCTCATGTAAGGAGAATTTAAAATCAGAAACCAAGGTTTCAAGGCATTTGGCATGAGATACCATGTAAGGAGAGAATTGAATTCAAAATACCATGACATGAAAAGATGAATTTCTCATTGGATTGTTCTAGGGGGTTCTAGACTGTTCTAAACCTTTCTATATAACCATTGTGACTTGCTCAGATGCAGGGTTGGTGTTAATTGGTGTAGAGAAGAGAGAGTGAAATCAAAAAGTTTCCATTGCAAGTCATATTCAATCTCTCCATTTTTCTTCATTGCCATCCCATTTTTCTTCACAAACCTTCTCCATAGATCTTGTTGAGTGTGTTCATACTGAGTTGAAGCTCTATTGATGGAGAATTGAAGGTGTTCACATTGGATTTGCAAAGAATCAATTGTCATTGGATCTTGAAGTACAAGCTCTCTCCCTCAAATCTTTTGCATACAGAAGAGTTTTCATCATGCAAGGAGTATTCTTGAAGAGTTTCAAGCCTTGAAAGCAAGGATTTCATCATCTACCATATCTAGAAGCCAGGTTTGCAAAATCCCTTTCATCTCATAATCTAGGCATGGTTAGGTTAAGTTATTAGTGTAGAACTGTTAGAGACAACTAGGTGATCATTTTTGATGAGTTTGGGAGTAATTGGTGAAGTTTCATTCATGGATGCCATTTCTTGATGGAGTGAGAACTAGTGGTATAATGAGTTATAATGCAAGATTATTAGCTGGTTTTGATTAGGGTAGTGCAAGGATCATTTTGATATAGAGGAATCTAAGTTTGGTTGAGGTCGAAGACTGATGATATTTTGAAATTAGTTTGGATTCACCTTCGGGTTCTATGATAGAGGCCATTTCAGTTCAATCCAAGATTAGGATCGTGTTCAGCGTGGAAAACTGAGCAAGTTTGTATTTTACATGTTGAGAATTGATGATGATATGAGAGAGAACGAAGAGGTGGATGTTTGGAGCATGGAGCTGCGCTCATGGAGGTTTTTTCAGAAACCCTAATCCAAGGAAGAAGACGAAGTTACGTCCTTGAGATGTGCGCTGACCCCTTTGACTTTTCCTTAATCCAACGGCTGGCATTTGAATTCGTTTTGGAGGGGAATCAGAAATCCAATGAAACGATGCGTTTCATTTAAACGCTCTTCTGGGCTTAAGTGAATCATTGATATTCCCACCCCCTTTTCAGGCCCAATCCAAGTTTTAACTGAATATCATTACTCTTCGCACCGCTGTTTTGTTATTTTTCTTTTCATTTTATTGTTTTTTCTGATTTAATACATTGGGTCAGGCGCTTTACTTGTTATACCCCCATGTCTGGGCCCAAGTGTGATATAAATTGTGTATTGTTGCTGCTTGCACCCCATAGTCATGATCCATTTATATTTTCCTCCATTTTATTTCATATTTTAGAAAATTCATATCAAATTGAAAAATAAAGATTTTCTCATGGGAGTTTTTCCCCCTCTTCATATTTTTGTCTAGAAAAATATAAAATAAAAACATTTTGCATATCATGCATTTTAATATTTTTTGCATATTTTTCACTTTAATTGCTTTTTAATTCTTCTATGTTGATACATGATCTTGTAGAATTTAGTTTAGGTAGCTCCCTTAATATTTTTAATTCATTCTTTTTAGGATAGTTAGATATATGTTTTGGGTTCCCCCTGGATTAATTCCATATTTTTGTGATGATTTTTAGGGTAGTTTTGATTAGATGATTCTAGGTTATGTAGAACTAGGTTAAAACTTCAACATAGGTCCATAATAACTTTAGATTTTTGGGGTTTTTAGGACAATTTAGACTATGGGGCATATATGGGTATTAAGGGTAGGTATGTAGGATCCCTTAGAAATTATATTAGGATTTTATATAATAGTATGTTATTTTTAGTTGATTTTTGTATTGGTTGATTGTTTGTGTTGCCTTTAGGGCATGTTTGCTTTAGTTTGCTTTGCTTTGTGAGCTTGGAGAGCTTGATCTTGTCCTAAGGAGCATTGAGGAGCATAGTAGAAGACTTGAAGATGCATGGAGGAGCTTGAGAGCTTGTTCTTATTTTCTTTTTTTGTTGTTTTAGGGTTAAGGATTAGGAAGAGTTTAGATGTAGATAACTTCTTTCTCAAACATGGATGGTATCATTCACCTCCATTCCTCCCTATGATTCAAAGTCCTTCCATGGTATACACCTCTCTCCTTTGGAGGGATAAGTGATGTACCTAGGAAGTAGAACTTTTGAGGGAACCATTCCTTTGATGTTGAACCCTTATAGGTCACCTTTGGTGGTCAAATAAGCAGTTCAATATCCCCCAACCTATCCAGTAAGTGACTTTCTCTGGTTTGATTGTCTTGAGAGATGTTGAGCCTGAGCATGAAGATGAAGACTTCATTGAAGATTGTTGAAGAGGATGAATCCTTGAGCATTGCCATTCCAGCTGAAGCTTGAAGAGCAACAAGAGCAAGTTGATACTTGAAGATCCCTGAAGATTAGGTGAAGCCTGAAGGTGGAGCTGATCAAGGAAGCTGAAGCTTAAAGGAGAAGATGAGTTGAAACTCATGTTGTACGGTTGAAACCTGGAAAAGCAATTGATATTTGAAGTCTGAAGACTGATTTATTCTGGAAGAGCTGAAGCTTGGAGTTGAGAGAGGAGTTGATCTGTCTTCTTTTCCTTTTCTGTATTGTTGTGTTTTGTTTGACATGTCTGATGCATTAGAATAAGTTCATATCTAGAATAGGTAGAATCTAGGAGCATGATTGCACTAGAGGTCGAGTTGCTCCCTCTGCTTGTATTGTTACTGTGTGGCTTTGCTTGCGGGTATTCGGTAGAGCCCAGCTCCCTTGCCCATGTGTTTTGTTTTCCTGTTGGCGTTTTATTTCATTTTATCTGTATGATTGCAGTTTACTGTTTATTGCTTGATAGCATGTTGTTTTATATTTCAGTATGATTACTGTTATTTCATTCTAGCTTGAGGTTGAGATGAGCTTGTGGAGGCTGAAGCCCCGCACACATTTCCTCCCTCACTTGCATTGCATGCATTTTACTGTTAAGCTGATGCTTTGTCTGTTTTGGTGTATCATTGACATGATCCCTTAGGACTCTCGTTTCCTTTGATAAGGATTTGATGATAGAATTTTAGGTTGAAACCTATGCATGACAACTTCTAGGAGTTCCCTGTTCAAACCTCAACCATAGGATGAATCCATGGCATGATAACAGTAGGACTTGATAGTCTCCCTCCTAGTTAGGCATGTCCTCTTCTCATCTCAAAACAGTTTAAGATACAGTAATCATGAATGATTTCTTTCGTACGTTACGAGCCTTAAGCTATCTGAGAAAGGATTGTGGGAGAGTTTTTTTTCCACAGTCTGGATGTTTAGTATGGTACCCTTTGGGTGACATGCGACACATTCACTCTCGGGTCATAGTCTCTAGTGCGATTGAAATCGCAAACACAATAAAAAAAACTTCTTTCGTAAAAGACAGGAAATAAACCGTAGTTTCCCGAACTACGTATGCTCTGATCTCTCATACCTGTTGAGAGTACGTAGGCACAAGATGGCGATGTCTTGGCGAGCTACCTTCCCCCATAACCCTTCGTAGGCCAAACTACGTTGACTCTGATTTCTCATTCTCTAATGAGAATACGTAGGCATAAAGCGCGATGCTTTGCCGAGTCATTTTCTTTTCTTTTTCAGCCAGCCTTGATAGGTAGATAGAATAAAACCCACCCGTCCAAGTAAACACAACAAGCGAGGATCCCGTCGAGTACGACGGACGTGAGGGGTGCTAATACCTTCCCCTTGCGTAACCGACTCCCGAACCCAGACAACGGTTGCGATGACCTTGTCTTACCCTTTTTCATTAGGTTTTTCCGATCGTTTCCTTTCCCGCTCTGAGGGATAAATAACGAAAGGTGGCGACTCTTCTGTTGTGTCGGCACCTTATTTTTGCGCAAGCGACACTTATGATAGAGAATGCAATGCGTATGATGCATATGATTGCAGACAGGTAATTGGAAATGCAGGGAGACGCCAGCATAGTGGACATTGTGTATTTGCCAATGCGGATTGGGCTTCGGGTAGTGGGAGGGATTGATTGCCTCGACATGCAGTCCGCTGAAGGTGCCATGATTAAAGCAAAAGATGCTCTGGATGCTCCAAGTCTGGGTACTTGGTAATTTGTGAATTTGCTTCCGAGAAGGTTGTAACTTTGCTTGATAATCAGGATAACTTGGTCTTGCCCCAGTCTAAACTTGTTAACTAGTCTTCCCCAGGTTAACCAACTCTGACATACGAAAGTTAAACTCGGATGACTTGAAATGGCTTGCCCCAACTTGAGCCGTTGAGTGGTTTGCCCTAGCCTGTGGATTTTGAAGTGATATTGTCTCGTATACGCCACTGAAAGTCAAATTCCTCCTTGGATTGCCCATTGCTGGAGTGTCTTTGAATACCTAGCACTGATTTGCAGATAAAATTGTACATTCATAGATGGTAATATTAATGCAAAGTTTGATGCAAGATTTGAAAAAGTGTCTTTTATTGAAGTGTTGTGATAGTGAGACGAATGGACTGTTAATCCAAACATTGTGCTAATTTTGATTGGTGTGAAAGATATAGCAAGCAAAATGACACAAATATTGATGATTAGCAAATATGTGAGGAGTCAGGTTACGCAACCTTACGATAGTATGCTTTCAAAATAAATCTCGCCTCAATTAGGTCTTTCGAGGGTTGTAACGTGGTCTGGTTCACGGTTTATGGAACAAAGGATATTAGGCTCAAAGTATGATTTGTACCCACCCCTTCTTCTAAGTGATCTCCAGTCCTACATTCAGTTAATTCTACACTTGTCCTGACGGTGTAAACTTGATGGTTCAAGGTTTGCTCGACGTGACAGTCACCTTATTTGATGGATGTTAGTGACCCTTTTGATTTGGGTGGCCACTGAATCTTATTTTGTTTTTGTTGAGGGTTTCGGGGTCCTCTTTTGCTTTTGTTTTGATCCCTAACTTTTGCATGGATTGACTTTGTTTGTCAGATCCATCGGGATTTCCTTGATTTTTCCTAAGTCCCCTCTGAGGTGTCTGACTTAGCAGGCTTTTTATTTTTTTATTTTGTTGTGACTGCCATACCATGGGTCATTGATGAACAACCGTCTTCTGGATTTTGCTTTGTGATTTGCATGCATTATTGGATTAACTGAACACTACCCTACCCCAGATTGAGTGTAAAGGTTCGAATATCCGAAGGAAACTGCTACTCCTAGGCTCGAAGTGGTTTACTAGGGATTAACTCCTTATATCTCCAGTGTTTAGGGGAATTGAAGCAATGCCTGTACATCATAGACGAGATTCTGTCCGAAAGCATATGGTTTGCAATTATGGGTATCTCATTTTCATCATCCTCCCTCAAATCATGCTAAACAACAGTGAATAGAGTGAAGTGAATAAATGTGTCGGTGTTAAGTGAAAAATGAGTGAATACGACATAACTAATTCAAAACATGCATAAATGATACATTAACGAAACCAGATACGAATGGCAATTGTTCAAAGCATACAGTACTTAAACACACAAAGACAAAATATAAGAAATGTGAAAGATTAAATGGCAGCATGACGGCCTTCTTCGGGGGATGAACTCTGACTTGACTGGATTTGATATGAATAACGCTATTTGTTCGGCGGCATTGGATTGTTGATGACGTTTAGAGACTTCCCATTAAATTTGATAGCATCCTTGTCGATCATGTCTTGGATCTTGTGCTTGAAAGCTCTGCAGTCCTCAATGGTGTGACCTGGAGCGCCCTTATGAAACTCACAATGAGCATTTGCATCATAGTCGGCAGGAATGACAGTTGGTGGAGCCAAATCTCTTGGAACAATAGCCTTTTTCTCCATCAACTGAGCAAAGATACTAGCATATGTCATTGGTAGGCGATCAAAGACTCTATTTGGCTTCCATGTCCTCTGCTGACGCTGTTGGCGAGCACCTTGTTGTTGTTGAACAGCTTGCATCTGCTGTTGCTAAGGAGGATATTGATACCCTTACTGGTTGTAGGCTTGTTGCTGAGGAGCCTGTTGCTGTGGCATCTGAGCTTGAACTTCTTGAACAGCTGGCTGATAAGGCATTGGAGCATATTGCGCAGCAGCAACATACGGATACTGATAATAGGGAACTTGATAAGCATAGGAGCGGGAGCTTGTTGAGAAGCTTGCCCTTTCTGCAAAGAGATGGCATTTGTTTCGCCCTCTTTCTTCTTGTATCCGTTGAAAGTCTTCTTGGCATTGGCTTGGCTATTAGAACCTCCCGGGATCTTTCCACTCTTCAGCCCTTCTTCAATTCTCTCACCAACGATCACCAAGTCAGAGAATCCAGCGAAGACACTACCAATCAGCTTTTCGTAGTACTGGCCTTGTAAAGTACCCATGAAGATGTCAATCAATTCACGGTCAATAAGAGGTGGATGCACCCTTGCGGCTAGCTCTCTCCATCATTGCGCGTACTCCTTGAAGGATCCGTTATCCTTCTGAGTCATACTCTGAAGTTGAGTACGATTCGGAGCAAGATCGGTGTTGTACTTATACTGCTTGACAAATGCATCGGCTAGCTCGGCCCAAGTGCGCACACTGTTACGTTCCAGCTGCATATACCATTCGAGTGATGCCCCAGACAAACTATCTTGGAAGCAATGAATCATGAGCTTTTCATCTCTGGCATAGGCAGCCATCTTGCGACAGTACATCTTTAGATGAATGTTTGGGCAACTGAGACCTTTGTACTTCGAGAATTCGGGCACCTTGAACTTGGGAGGAATGACAACATCAGGCACCAAGCACAATTCCAAAGCACTGAAAGAATTTGAACTGTGCCCCTCCATGGCTCGGAGTTTCTCGGCTAGATCTCGGCACATCTTCATGGCTTCTGAATCCTGAGCGGCAACAGGACTGGAAATGGGGATAGCAGCATGATAGTTCTGAACGTCGTCATAATGATCCATCAGAGTATCTTCAGTATGGGGAGCTGGGATCTGCACGACGGTAGGCTGAGCCTGCGGGATAGCTCCAACAGTAACTCCAGGCGCTGGGATTGGCTGAGAAGTGTTTCCTTCGGCTGCGTTATTGAAGTTCAACAGCATCCCATGAGGATTTGGAATTGGAACCAAAGGGATGGAAGTAGACCCTTGTCCTTGACCATTGTTGTTGACGATAGCAGCGGCTTCACGCTGTTCTTCCTCTCTTCTGGCCGTGAGGATGGCTTCGAGGATCTGGTCAATCTTTCCTTTGATGGAGTCCAACTCTTCTCTGAAGGTAACTTGTTCTTGCTGAACCTGTTCCATCATTCGTCTTGTATTGGCTCTAGTCGCGTACTAGTGTCGAGGAATCAGCTTGATTTACTGGAGAGGAAGGAAGGAGACATAAGATTCTGCTGAAGGATTGGAAATGCAAAATGCACAACATATGAGATGCAATGCAAATGATATGCAAGATGCAATGCAAGATACAAGATCCAGGATCACAATATCACAGTTCAAGCAATTCTGAAGCTGATAATTGTAACAGGTAGGTAACCATAATTTATGCTCAAAGAAAATCTACATGTAGACCCTATACGGGAAGATCTAGACACTCTACCCATAAACCCACTCACAGGATAGTTTCTATGTTTGGTTCTCAGTATCACGGACACTAGTCGTATTAGCGTCACGCAACAGGCTGGCTGTATTACGAAGATAATGACGATAAGGTCTCTCCTGAGCGGAGTCCTCATGCTAGGCCCACAAGGAGCGAGTCCTTGGAGACTAACACTACACGACCACCATTATTGGAACTGGTGCTAAAAAGGTTCCCAGAATCATGGACCCTTCATGAATCAAGTCGTGCAACAGGCTTGCTGTATTACAACAAGATCTACGAATAGGTCTCCTCTGGAGGAGCTTTCATGCTAAGCCCACAAGGAGTAAGTCCTCGGAGACTAACACTACTCGACTACCAATTCTAAACTATGTGTTCTCTCTTCTTTTACCAAAGCTCGGGTGTAGAGCTTTACTCATGATGTCATCCCAAGAACCAATAGGCAACCAAGATAACAAGCATAAAATATACAAGCGATAAGAGAACAAATACATAGACAAAAAGAAAAACAAATAAAAACAACACTCCTCACAAAACCAAAAGATAGGCTCGACTCTCTCTTTGCATGGAGTTAATCCCCAGCAGAGTCGCCAGCTGTCGCACCTCAAAAAATCACGGAGACATTTCGGAGAAACGACCCTCGCGCGAAAGGCGCGGAAATGCGGTTCGACAGAGTCGCCACCGAACTTTATTGTTCCCGAATAAACGGGAGAGGAAAATATCGAGAAAACCTCTTAAAATGAAAAGGATAGGAACAGGGTTGTCGCAAACAAGTTCCGGGTTCGGGAGTCGGTTACGTGAGGGGAAGGTATTAGCACCCCTCACGTCCGTTGTACTCAACGGGAACCTCTTAGGGTATTTTGTGGAGAGTGTTATCTAGGTTTATTTGTTTTTCTTCTCGATTATAAAGGTAGAATTGGTAAGGAAAAAGGTTTAAGATGCTAAGGGGATATGGGTGGTTAGAGGATAGAGTGCTCGCCAAGGATTGGGGCCCTTGTGCCTACGTATGCTCATTCGGACGAGAATGAGAAATCAGAGCGTCGTAGTTCGACTACGGGAAAGGTTGGGAATGTGTGGATGGAATAATGGAGAAAGATAGAAGTGTGCTCGCCAAGATCATTGCAATCTTGTGCCTACGTATCTTATATTCAAGAATGAATAAAGAATCAGAGCGTCCGTAGTTCGTGGTAACAACCACGAAAAGATGAGGTTGAATAGGTTGGAAGTTTGAGAAAGAGACGAAAGAGTGACTGACAGGCAACCCAAAAGCGTGCCTCAAGAGCTTGTCACTTAAAAATTCAAGGAATGCGAGATTCCAAGAACTCAGTTCTTTCAGAAATTGACTGAATAAGTTGAAGATAAAGAGTTGGATGTTTTGAAATCGAAAGAATGAACTAATAACAACTCAAGGGCGCGCCTCGAGAGTTACTCATTTGAATATTCAAAGAATGCTAAATTCTAATAATATCCCTCTTTCGTAAGTTTAAAAAAACGTTTGTAGAAAGATTGAAACGAAAACGGAATGTGAGGCAAACAAAAGGTTGGTTTGAAGAAAGGGTTCGACGACGAGTCGAGGAATTGATTAGAAGATAGAACCTACTTGACGACGTGTCAAGGGTTAGATGGTGAGAAACGATATTAGTCCCTAAGGGTGCCCCTAATATCGAAACCATGAGGAATTGTGAAGTGTGTGCAAAATGTCGACGGTTGCGAATGCGGACGAGCACTTGACTTAGGAGAATGTTTGAAAATGCTTGAAAAAGTTGAAAGATTGAGTGAATAATAACTCAAGAGCGTGCCTCAAGAATTATTCACTCGAAGACCCAAGGAATGCTAGATTCCAAGAACCTCCTTCTTTCGGAGTTTTAATCGAGAAAATATTTTGAAGAAAAAAGTCGAAAGATTGAATGAATAACAACTCAAGAGCGTGCCTCGAGAATTATTCACTCGAAGATTCAAGGAATGCTAAATTCCAAGAACCTCCTTCTTTCGGAGTTTGAATTGAGAAAAAATATCGAGAAAATGATTTGAATCGAATCGAGGAGTATGAAAAGAGTTTGTGGTATGATATGAAAATAATAATATGTCAAGATAATATAACAATAATATTCACAAAAATATTTAACGAAAATTAAAGTTATTGGTTAGTTTAGTGAATCGAATCGGGACACGAAGGAATGGGATCTCGTCTTAATCGCAAACATAATGCCGATTAATCGAAGGTAGCCTATCACGATCCCAAAGTACGAAAAAGAACCCCAATGGTCATTCTACATAGATTTGAAATCGAGAAGGTTATCAACTTCGATACGCGACGCTTACGAATAAAAGACTTCATCAATCTAAATAAAATCGAAAGAAAATCGAAAGAGGAAAGTGGTCTCGGATCCTTTGTTTCACGCCAATAATTTGACGGTTAAACATTGGTAATCTCGTCATCGACCGAAAAATAGAGGAGATGAATCCTCAAATAAAAATGTTAACTTTAACACTCTTAAAAGAAATTTGAATATAAAAAATATTATAAACTAAACTTAGAGAATAATATATTAATAATTCTTAAAATATTAAGAAACTAAATTATCCTAAAAAATAATAAAAAAAGGAACATGGGAGGGTTTGTATAGAAACCCGGTGGATTTGAAAGAAGTAGAGGATCATTTAGGCTATGAGGACCCATCACCTTACAATATAACCCGTAAGAAAAGCCCAATAACAGTCAACAAAAAAAAACAGTTTTTTTTAAAACAAATCAAAAATGCCACCACATCATACGGGTCGGCAGTAACAGCTATGATCAGAATGAAAACATTAACACTTATAGTAAAAACAAAGACACCTCTCATCACCCCCAACGAAACCCAATGAAAACCGACTCTCCGTCATCTTTAATTCATTCTCTCAGTTTTTTGGTTTCAATTCAAAGTTCATCTAATCTCTCTCCATCTTTGGAGTTTCTGTTGGATTTGAGTTGAAGGAAAAAAATGAGGTTTGTTGTTAATGAATGAAGGTCAGGCAGCGGGGTTTTGGAGATGTGAAGGAAATGAGAGTTTGAAGGGAGGAATCTCGGAGGGGGAAGAAAATTGGGTCACGGATTTTGGTTGTTCTGAGAATGGAACTTTCGTGGATCTGATATGGTATAGAAAAATGAGTTGAAGTGTGGTGTATGATTATTGTGGGTTTCGGCGAGAGCTTGAAGATATTGATTGAGTTTGGAATAGCGGCTAGGGTTTCGGTTTAGAGATTTGGGGTGAGATGATGTTTTAGGTTCTTTCAAAGTTACGAAGATTGCGTCATTATGGTTGATGGATATTTTTGGGAAGTAAGAACGATGGGAGTGAAGGTATTCGGTGAAGCATTTCTGGGAGGATGTTGTGGATTTGTTGATGTTGAAGAAGTTTTGAAGAAGGGGCTCCGGTTTGTTTAATGATGAAGAGGGGTTTTCTTCTTCGGTGTTTTTGAAGATTGAAAATGGATGAATGGTTTTAGTCAGGCTCTATAGAGGGTTTGGGGTTTTTGGAACGGCTAGGGTTTCGGTTGGAGGCTGCTAGGGTTTTTTTGTTGCAGCATTCTCACCTGTTTTTGTATGGAGAGAATCCCCGAAGGATTGAGGTGAGGTTTTGCTTTGTACTCAATTTCCTTTTTGTCTGTAGTGAGGTAAAGACATTTTACCACATCCCTGATTTTACTGCTAGTAAATGGGATTTAGGTATTTTTACTGTGGTAAATGGTATTCAAGATGATTTGTAATTATGTTTGGGATGTTTAGACAACAACACACACCATGATGACTATCATAAAGAATGTAAGAATTGTTCTTGTGCTCACATGAACTCCTCTCTTCTATCCTGTTTTATGCTCGTTAATTGTCTTTGATTTGTTTTCTAAGTCATAAACCTCATACACCTCCATGTCTTGTTTGATAGCAGGTTTGGTTCTGGTTTGATAACAGGTCCTAAAATATCCAACTTGACAGCTTATGAAGTTCATGAAGATTCTCCCTCCATGACGGTTTTGCAGTAATGCGCATTTCGTAACATTTGGGGTTCATCTGCTGCATAATTTTGTGGGGTCAGTGTGAGAAATTCACACAAAAATGGAGGACCACTTATCAAGTGTAGGTGGTGATTTTGAAAATGCCCTTTTTTACTGAAACTCTGTACAGGTTTGTGACTTAAAATCATTATGCAGGTTTATTACTTTGGGCATATGGATTTCCAGTGCAAAGGTAAATAACTTCTTCTGTTATCTGCTGAGAGGCCATGTGTGTTGACTGAAGAATATTCAACGCCTTTCTCATGTCACCGTTATTAAGTCGAACAAGAGCAGACATACCACTGTCTTGAACATCAAGCTTTTTAGCATTAATAACATGTTTCAGTCTTTCAGAGACATGTACGGCATCAAGAGGAGCAAACTGAAACCGAGTGCATCTCGATTGCAATGCTGGGATAATCCTGTTTTTTTTGCAGGTCTTGTATCAGGTCCATTGTTGGATAGGAAAAATTCATTATTATTGTTGTGATGATGTCTTTATTTTCCTTCTTCTTTTGCAGGTGTGTATGGTATTTTCACATTATCGTGTAAATTACCAATTGAATCATTATGGAACCATGTTCTGTATATCGCATCTTTCGTGAATCAAAGAAATCGCGTGATGGCTTGGTAGTAGCAGCTTGAGAGGGATCTTATTAACCATGGTAAAGTGTTCTTGCCTATACATGTTCGGTTGTTTTTCAAAACTTCTTCAACTTATTTTCTTGTTTCTTTTTCATGTGTGACCTGTAAATCCGGAGCGAGACTTGAACAACTTGGATGACGCATTCTTGCGCGTTTCGGGTGCTGAATAGGTCAGCTGTATAGAAACTGACACCGGTACATTGTTGGTGCCTTTGTGTGGCATATACTTCAAGTATTTGATCACGTCCACTCGTAGTTTAAAATTTGCAGAAGTGGTGGGAATTGCGAGCTGGTGCACATGACATCTTGACAATTTCTGTTGATGGCTTTGTTCTTCTACTACTGAACGAGCTATCATAACTGTCCTGTTTTTTCTCTCGTGCAGGTTCTGTCCGTGAATTATGGTAGGACTCACGGAAACGGTTTGTGGAATGGTACGGGTTCAGGACATCGTGGGTGCGTACGAGATCAAAGCTGCTGCGTGACATCTTACTGTTGGTGTGGTTTTATACTGCCATCTGTATCTATCAAGTGTGAGGTTTAATCACCGCTTTCTCGGTCTGTTGTGAGGTCTTTTTTCCGCAGGTGAGGCTGCACAAAGGGAAAAGTGTGAGCTGAAAAATTTGTTGCTGCTGTGGGTGTACAGAGGTTTTGGCAATGTGGTACACTGATTTGCGCAGGTGTAGGATGATACGAGAAGACCACAGGTCGTGCACTGTATCATGGTTATGGGGGCTGGGAGGATTGCAATTTTCTTTCCATTTTTAAAATACGAACCAGTGTACAGATAGTTGGTTTTGGTCACACCTTTTCCCTCAAAATCCTTGCTGTTGGGAAAACGAAATCAGGTACTACTATGTCGAAATGTAATGAGAAATCAAAAGCTAGTTACCACCTTTTATTCCTTTAGTTAAATCAGATGTTGCTTTGTATCATTATTCAACTTTGTGATTTTTATACCGTGTCATAACTTGCATCTATGATTTTGCACCAGTAGAGTTCTTTTTGAAGTTTTGCATTTTGGTGCTCTTTACCATAATACGTGATGTTGAATCATTATTATGATTTTGGATCCCTTTCTATTACCATTTGTGAAATATGAACCACGGCACTTTGACTCAAAAATGATGCTCAAACGCGTTCAACTTCATGAGCGAAACATGACTCAAGTTTGGCCTTAAAAAATCTAACAACCTGAAGTCATATTCTTAAAAAAAAATAAGACCTTAGAATGATTTTAGTATTTTAAGCAACCTTTAAAATAAGTTGAAAATTTGAACCGTGATTTTTCATTATGGCTTGCAAGAAAAAATCAACTCATAACATGAAATAAGTCCCACATAATTTGAAAATGATCCAATCATGGCACATATGGCTTGACCTCAAGTCGATTGTGCCTTGGGAATTTACAATCACACCTTATAATCACTACTAACGATTCTCCCAATGATGACTTGTATATATGCTTGACTCCCTTTAAACTTAGCTTGAATACGACCAGAAATTCTTTGGGATAGGCCTTGAAGTCATTTGATCATATCTGGACCAATATGTCGTGCTACATATCTTCCCTCATCCTCTTATGATTCAACACATTTTCACGTGCCTAAAAATCATGACGGACACAAACAAATCCTCCATACTTAAAATTTATAGGATCATGGCCAAAGACCCAAATGACCCACCCATAGCAAGTTTGTGAAGGCACAAAAAAAACTTGGTATCAAAAAGTTGAAATAGTAGGACAAATTTGGGGTATGACAATTGGCAGTATGGATCCACGACCTTCCCAGTAAACAATTGTATGTGGGGTTTATGTCTAGTACTTGGAATGTGATGTCGAATACATGCAGACCAATCAGGAATTGTAGCTCCACTTCTCCAATTATAGTTCTGATGGAACCATCAAAAGCCTTAACTATCAAAGAAGTAGGTCTCATCTCAATTTCTTTATAAGCCAGCTTTGTAAGAATCCTCTTAGGTAAAACATTTAAAGAGGAACCAGTATCTACAAGCACTCTTGATAAAGTATCTTCCTTACATTTCACGGACATGTGTAAGGCACGGTTGTGATTCTGACCTTCTCTTGGTAACTCCTCATTACTGAAGCTAAGAGTGTTACATGCAGTAATATTAGCGATCACACTATCAAATTGGCCAGTAGTAATATCTTGGGCAACATGAGCTTGAGCCAATAACTTTTGCAGTGCAGCTCGGTGAGCAGGTGAACTCATCAAAAGCGACAGAATTAAGATCTTAGAGGGAGTCTGGTGAAGCTGATCAATGACTTTATAATCACTTTTTCTGATAATTCTCAAGAACTTAACATCTTCATCGTTTGCAACCACTTCCTTTTCTTTGTCTTTGGCATGTCCAGTGGTAACAGTCTCCTTAGGCGGAGCCTCATTGAAACGGAGAGTATAAATACGACCACTTCGTGTCATCTTGCTTGCCCCAGCTATATTAGTCACATCTTCACCAACATTTTCCAATTCTTTCCTCAGAATAATCTTCCCATATTCTTTATCAATCATTGTCACGTTGTATTTCCAAGGTACAACCTTAGAGTCTCTGAAATGAAAAGGACTAGGCTTTTGAATGATCGTTGACTTTGGTTGATTAATTATAAAAGCAACAACAGATTCTGGTATGTTGAATACAAGCTTTGGTATACTGAAAACAGGTACTGCAGAACTTGATTTGGGCAAATTAAAAATGGGCACTTTATCACCTGGTTCTGGCAAGTTGAAGATGGGCTCAATCATGGCGACTTCGTCCTTCTTAACTTTGCTACTCACTTTTAGAAAACCATCAATGATCAAACTTTGAACATCCTTCTGAACCAACATACATCCTTTGATAATGGCATCACAAACTTTACAATCATCATTGCAAACATTCACTAAACTTACCTTAAACATCTTTGAATGGAAGACTCGGAGAGGAGTCTTAATCTAGGAAACATCAAGAATTAGGCTCTCGTCAATTACCTCATCAACAACATTAACGGACCCATGAGTAGGCAAAGGATTGTTTTTAACATTAGGCTAGGAATAACCGAAAGATAGAATCTTCTTCTCTATTAATTCTCTTACAAGGTGCCTGAGAGCATAACAACTTTCTAGATCATGGTCAGGTGCACCTTCGTGAAACAAACAATGAGCATTTGGATTGTAATTAGGTGAAATTGGATTAGGAGGTGGACCCAAAGCCCTTGTAGTTATCAAACATTGTTGCACTAATGAAGGGTACAACTCGGTATAGGTCATTGGAATAGGAGGAACTGGAGGCTTATATTGTCTTCTGTTAGGAACATTTTGACGAGGTGCCTGATTCTTTGGTTGTTGATAGGTAGGAGCGTTGGGCGCTCATTGATAATTGGATGGAGCTTGGTATCGCTACTGTGAAAATAAGGTGCCGGCAAAATAGAAGAGTCGCCACCTTTCGTTATTTATCCCACAGAAAGGGAAAGGAAACGATTGGAAAAACCTGACGAAAAGGTATAAGACAAGGTCATCGCAACCATGTCTGGGTTCGGGAGTCAGTTATGCAAGGGGAAGGTATTAGGACCCCTCACGTCCATCGTACTCGATGGGATCCACGCTTGTTGTGTTTATCTGACAGGTTGGTTTAACTATCTGCCTATCAAGGCTGGTCCAAAAGGAAAAGAAAATTGACTCGGAAAAGCATTGCGCTTCGTGCCTACATATTCTCGTCAGAGAACGAGAAATCAGAGTCAACGTAGTTCGGCTAACTATGGGTAAAGGGGAAGGTTGCTCGCCAAGATATCGCATCTTGTGCCTACGTATTCTCATCAGAGAAATCAGAGCTTACGTAGTTTGGGATACTACGGAACACGGGTTGATTCATCTGTTTTTCCCGAGTAGGGTTAACAAACAGTTCCTGCAGTTTGGTGTATGCAGCTTGCTCATCGGAGACTCGTGCGTTACCGTTTGCAGTAGAACTTAGAGTTAACGACACTCTTTTCTAAAAAGGTTTTTCTGATTAAGAGCCCACGGGGCAAAAAAGGTTTGATATTTGTTTTTGTGCCTTTTACGAAAGAAGTGTTTTTTATGGATGTTTGTAGTTCGTACTGCACTAGAGACTATGACTTAGGAGTGAATGTGTCGCATGTCACCCTAAGGGTGCCAGGCTAAACATCCTGACTGTTGAAGAGTGACCCTTCAACAATCATTTCCTAAGTGACTTAAGGCTCGTAACGTACTGTACCAACTTGCCTTTATTATGTATTTTACTGTTGTTTTGGAGATGAGAAGAGAACGAACTACAGTGGAGACTATCAAGCCCTAATGTTGTCATGCCATGGATTCATCCTATGGTTGAGTTTGAAACAGGGAACTCCTAGATTCTATCATGCAAAGGTTTCAACCTACAAGTCTATCACCACTTCCTTATCAAAGGAAGTGAGAGTCTTAAGGGATCATGTCAATGGGAAACACAAACAACTGCTGAAATCATAAAGCAGACAAACACAAAGCTAACAGTAAAGATGCAAATGGAATGCAGCAATACAAGCAGAGGGAGAAACTCAACCTCTAAGCAAACAAGCAAAGAGGACAAACAAAACATACAAGCAAAGGGAGGGTCACCTCAACCTTTATATGCAATCAAGCAAAGGGAGCTCAGCTCAACCTTTCATGGCCATCATGCTCCTAAGCCTAGAATACTCTACACATGAGACTATCCTAATGCATCACGCAAAAGGCGAACAAACAACCACACTAAAATCCATCAGGAAAGAAGAGGTGAACTGGAAGAGCAACAAGGAAGTCATCCCAAGGCTACATCCAGTTGATGTGTGTCAACACATGAGTCCATCAGAGGTTCAACCTCTTGAGGAATGCACAGAGCACTTCCTAAGGAAGGCCAGGTTCTCCCAAGAGGGATCCTATGTCAATAGGACAGATAAAGGAGTTGGGGTAGATCCTAGATGTCAATCTAAGGTGTTAGCTCAATGTGCATCAACACAGGTGTCCATCATAGGCTCAACCTCTTGAGGAATGCACAGAGCACTTCCTAAGGAAGACCAGGCTCTCCCAAGAGGGATCCTATGTCAATAGGACAGATAATGATTTAGGGAATGAACCTAGATATCAATCTAAAACACTTGATTAATGTGCATCAGCACAATTGATTAATGTGCATCAGCACAGGAGTCCATCATAGGCTCCACCTCTTGAGGAATGCACAGAGCACTTCCTAAGGAAGGCCAAGCTCTCCCAAGAGGGATCCCATGACAATAGGACAAAGAAAGATGGGTAAATAACCTAGGTATCAATCTAAGGTGTCAAGGTAATGTACATCAGTACAGGAGTCCATCATAGGCTCCACCTCTTGAGGCATGCACATAGCACTTCCTAAGGAAGGCCAGGCTCTCCCAAGAGGGATCCTATGCCAATAGGACAAAGAGAGATGGGTAAAGAACCTAGATGCCAATCTAAGGTTTCAAGGTAATGTGCATCAGTACAGGAGTCCATCATAGGCTCCACCTCTTGAGGCATGCATAGAGCACTTCCTAAGGAAGGCCAGGCTCTCCTAAGAGGGATCCTATATCAATAGTACAAATAGAGATAGGTAAAGAACCTAGATGTCAATCTAAGGTTTCAAACTTAATGTGCATCAACACAACAGTCCATCACAGGCTCCGCCTCTTGAGGAATGCACAGAGCACTTCCTAAGGAAGGCCAGGCTCTCCCAAGAGAGATCCTATGTGAATAGGACAAAGAGAGGATTGGAGGATGGGAGGCATGGTGAAAACCTAAGTAGTTCACCAAGGAACTCAACCAAATTCATTTGATCAAGAAATTATGGGAAGCATGATGTATACCTAGGGTATCCATCATGACACTCAACCAATCATGGATGATTATTATATCATGGGAGGCATGAGGTATACCAAAGGTATCCCTCATGACACTCAACCAATCAAGGAAGATTATGAGCAATGCAAAGCAAAGCTAGAAGGGGAATCATCCTCCTAAAGGTTTTAACTGGAAGCCCTAATGATTAGCTACAAGGATCATCTAACTAAAGGGATTTGGAAGCTCTATCAAGGCTTAATCAATGCTCTAAATAGGTATCAACCTAAGCTTTATTCTATCAAGAAGGAATTAGAAGTCTTAAGTTTGCTAAAGTTCACTTTAGAGATTAAACTAGGATGTAAACTAAGTTAGGATCACCTAAAGTACAATCAACTTGTAAAATATGAGGAAAATAGCAAAATCAATCCTAAAATGCTAGGAAAAATTCTAAAGCTTCCTAAGTGTGTTAAGGGATCATGGTAGAAAATCCAGGGTCAAAACCTAAATCTAAAGGTTCTAAACAATTCTTACACATCAAGGTATTCTAAAAGGAATCCACAAGGGGAAGGTCCTAAAAATCCATCTCAAACCTATACTTAAAATCATCTAAAAAATGAAAGAAAAATCCTACAATATTCTAAAATGTATCAACATTCATCATACAAAAAATCAGAGATTAAACCCAAGCATTGATATGGAAACAAAAATCTAGAAGTTAACATGGCATGATTTCTATTTATTGAAAAGCACATAAAAGAAACATACAAACTTAATTGAAAAAAGAATTAAAATAAAAATAAAAAATCATGACAAAATTTTACACATATCCAAGTATCTCCAATATTTTTCTCAAGATTTATTGAGTCAATTTTATATTTTTTCTTGAATTAAAATGGAACAAGCTATGAAATAAAAACAAAAGAAAATGAATATTAAAAAGGAAAACTAAAGGGGTGTAATGAGTAACATTCACGCGTGTTATTCTATTGGGCCATGCGCTGATGGGGTGCGGGTAGCAAATGAACAAAGGCCCAGCTGAGTTTCTAAATGTAACTCAGCGTTTTGCATTAAGTGGAAAGGCCATCTGCGAAATGCATTCCTAACCGTGCGATGGGGATACTAAGTTCGTCTATGCGCGCGATCGTGTGGTCATGATGTGAACTGGCATTTTAAAATTGAAAACGGAGGGAAGGACCCCGCAGTGGCGCCGGAAATTCCAGACGGTGGCCGGCCTTGCGCCGGTCATCTTCTTCATTTCACCAAAATCCCAACTTCCTCATTTCTTGACCAAAACTTGATTTTCTTGAACCAGAACTATGTTATTTTTCGTGTAGAATTCGAATATGCAATTTATTTCTACTTTCCTCCATTAAAACTCAAAAATCGTGAACCTCCAAGAATCTCTCAAGAATACTCAACTTTCACAAAAGCCAAAATTGAAGGCACTAATCTCTTCCTCTCACTTCCTACATCAACAATCTATGTTTCTTTTCCATTTTCGTCCAATAATTAGAGAGAAATTCAAACTACAACCTAAGGTTTTCTGTCAAGAATTGTTATGAAACTTAACCATTCTAATCCTAAAATGTTCTACACATTCTAAGGATCACAATCATGTGAAAATAGCATAGCAATTCATCAAGAACAGAGCTTATGGATGAAAGATAGGAACCTGGTTTTGAGCTTCAATGGAGGCTTGAATTGTGGATGAAGCTTCAAGAAAATCGTCCAGAATCCATCAATGAACCTCACTAAAGCTTTTTGCAATGATAATTTGGACTAAAAATGACTCTATCTTCAAAATCGATTTTTCAAGTTTCTCCACTTTTTCTTAACTGATTTTTTGCTATCTTCCACCGAAATTCTGTTATGGCAGTTGGAAATCATCCCAGAGGTTATATGCAATGGACCTAGAGTGATTTGAAGCCCATTTGAAGCCCATGGTAGCCCAATTCAAAATCCATTTTTCCAAGTTTGAAGCTTTTATGTTATAGTGAGAACAAAGCTAAACAGCTTGCAAATCGATCCAATCTGGTTCCTTATGATGTAAGGAATATGTGTGGATAGGATTGAGGCCTTGAAAATGAATGGATGGTTGATTTTTATTATGTTGCTTAAAGATGAAGAAACCTTGAATTTTCACATGTAAATGGCTTCAAACTTGATTTGTGATTTTTCCAATGTTCTTAAAACATTAATTGGACTCAAAACAAGCACAAATATGACATGCTTTGGTTCATAAATGAATTGATTTGAATTGGCCCTTTTCAAGCTTCCTTTAATGATTCGTTCATGAATTTTTTTCTTCAAGCATTTCTCATTCTAACTCATATCAATGGATTCTTGGGTCATGGTTGGACAAATAAAATAATTTTGAACAACTTTTAAGTTGAACAAAATTCCATTTGAGGTGTGTAAGATGGTGAAATTGACCCATAATAAAAAATGGCCTATAATCTCAACTTCCCAAAATACCCTTGTCTTGCAAAGCTCATATCTTGAGTTCTACAAATCCAATCATGGACTTCTAGTACTTTTTGGAAATTTAAGAAGATAAGGAACAACATTCATGTTGGCCAAAAGTTTTTGAGAATCATCTTTCTATGGAAGAAGTGTCATGCAAGTTGGTTGACTTTCATGCACCAAATTCACATTCATTTGATGACCTGTAACTTGTCTGATTCATAACTTGAGTTCTATAAACCCTATCAAGGACTTTTAGTACTCAAATTAAAGCTATGATCATGCTCTATAACAATCATGTTAGGGTCAAGGTGAGATGAAAATCACATCTTGAGTTATGTTGTCTTGAAGTTAGGCACTAAACCAGGGGATTTTACATTGTCAAGCATAGCAACCCTAGCTTAGGAACTCCTCACACTCTTGACTCGTGATGAGTTGACCTTGGAATAATCCCTTAGGCATCTTTATACATCAATCCATGATCACATGGCCTTGAAATGTTTTCTCAACCTTCTTCAAATCATCTATTGACTGAGGGTTGACTAGATGAAACCCTAGTTGCACCAATCTTGCTAGTAGCTTCACATACTTCACATAATGACCTGTCTAGGCTTCACAATGACTTTCAATACTTCTCATAAGCTCTCTCAAGGTCTCAAGTCCAACTCCATGGATTCAGAATCATCTAAATGGCTTCCCATAACCTTCAAGTTAGGAGGTGTGCACATTATATCCAACCTCTTCTCTGAGGATCTTTGGCTTCTCTGATGAGGATATCAACCCTTGAATACTTGAATAAACCTCTTAGATAGCTTCATAATCTTGTGTAGCCCTTTGTTGGTAGTCATACCTCTTAATCCCCTGCACACATGTCAATGTAATGCAGATGATAATGCTAAAATGAATGAAACACAAGCTAGGTAAAGCAAAAGGTTAGGCAAATTTTGGGGTGCAACAGCTGCCCCTATTTAAATGGCTTGGACCTGACTGGGTGAGAAGCAAACGACTCTCAAACAATCAAGGTAAAAGATGTTTGAATACCAATAAACCCGAAAATTTGCCAACCACACAAGTAAACGATACTCTAATGGGGACAAATTCTTCGGAAACTGAGATGATAGTTGCACGGAAACTTGCTGGTGAATGATTAACTTCAAATCTCCGTCAGGATGATCATCTGATTTTGCTGTAGAACTTCGTCCTCAAGTCACCAAGGGATCATCGGTTACACGGTAACTGGTGATGTATAAATCTCAAATCTCCGTCAGGATGATCGTCAGATTTCACTGTAGATCTTCGTCCTCAAGTCATCAAGGGATCACCGGTTACACGGTAACTGGTGAAGCATGGTCGATTATGCCATCGGGCATTCTGCGCCATAGTAGAAGAATTCCTTATTGTCGCCTATGGACTCGTCAGGTCGCTAGGAACGTCGACAATATCTTTGTCGGACTCCGTCAGTAAGTCAATAAGGGATCACTGGTTACACAGTAACTGGTGAAGGATGGCTGATCATGCCGTCGGGCATTCTGCAACACTGCAGCAGGATTCCTCTGGACTCATCAGGTCATTGGACGTTTGACAAACAAGTTAATTATGTCGTCGGGCATTCAATGAAATTCTTGGGCGTCAGCCGGACTTCGTCATTCAGTCGAAAATAGAATCCTTAGTCAATCATGAACCAATTGGGATATCTAATCTTGTCGTCGGGCACTCTGCGTCAGCTAGGAGAATTTCTTCGACGTTACAGTCGGACTTCATCAGTAAGTCAGGGGATAGTTTGGCACTGCTGCCGGACTTCAATCATCAAGTCTTCAAGGAAATTTCAACTTCTCTGTTTGGAACCTGCTGGGGATGATACATATCCGTTGGGGATTCTGGAGAACTATCAAGTAACTCAGCTCTGGAGATTCAAGAATCATTCTGAACGAATAAACTCTGCTGAGGAATTCAAGAGTCATCCTGAACAAACAACTTCGCTGGGGACTTCAAGAATCATCTTGAGCAAAAAAATCTGCTGAGGAACACCTGCGTATAAGAACGGTAACGACCTAGCTTATGTTTCACATGCATATGTTTGACAATGGCGTAATGCTCCACACGGTGGAAATGCTACGCATTTAGGGTAGATGCTATGCAGTCATGCAAAATGCTACGGAACCAAGTCAGCAAAATAAATGCTGAAGAGAAAACCATCCTGCCGGGGAGAATGGACCACTTGGACATCAGTCTAGAAATGGACTTTAATAGAGCAGGTCAGACGCGGGCTGACTACCGGTCGAGGGCTAGCACTGGACTTGAACGTCATCTACCAGACGAGGACCGGTATTCCATGACGACTTATCAAACGGAGATTAATCTTCAAAAGAATGGCAGACCGGACAAGCACTGGATTCTGAAACGGTTTTCCAAGATGGAGATGAACCTCGAACGTAAGGTTACCAACGAGAGTGGATTTAAATGGGGAAGTACTAGACAGGTACTAGCATTCAAGGGTGAACCACCAGACAAGAATTTATATCACAAGTTAAGTCGTCAGACGAGAAATAATCTCCGGTATAAGCATGGATTTCTGGTTTCGGATATCGGACAGGGACTGGATATCTAGCTCGAATATCAAACATGATTGACTTCGGGTAAGGAGATCAGACAAGACTGATTCCGGATTATGGATATCAGACAGGGACTGGATATCTGGCTCGTATATCAAACAGGATTGACTTCAGGTAAGGAGATCAGACAGGACTGATTATGGATTATGATATCAGACAGGGACTGGATATCTGGCTCGAATATCAAACAGGATTGACTTCGGGTAGGGAGATCAGACAGGACTGATTCTGGATTATGGATATCCAACGGGGACTGGATATCTGGCTCGAATATCAAACATGATTGACTTCGGGTAGGGAGATCAGACAGGATTGATTCCGGATTATGGATATCAGACAGGGACTGGATATCTGGCTCGAATGTCAAACAGGATTGACTTTGGGTAGGGAGATCTGACAAGACTGATTCCGGATTATGGATATCAGATAGGGACTAGATATCTGGCTCGAATGTCAAACAGGATTGACTTCGGGTAGGGAGATCAGACATGACTGATTCCGGATTATGGATATCAGACAGGGACTGGATATCTGGCTCGAATGTCAAACATAATTGACTTCGGGTAGGGAGATCAGACGGGACTGATTTCGGATTATGGATATCAGACAGGAACTGGATATCTGGCTCGAATGTCAAACAGGATTGACTTCGGATTTGCCAAACAAGGTCTGGACTTTGCAAGTGTGTTTTGTTAGAACACAGATTGGTTCTTAATAATAACTCTTTGTTTTGATGATAGCAGTTAAGAAATTTATATTTAAGAATTATATACTCTAAAATTTTTTTGAGAGTTTTACTGCAGATTGAATTGAAATTAACTCTCTAGAAGCAAATCTGTTTTGAATACAAGAAGTTATCCTGACTCTGAAGCGCCAGATGCATCTTACAGAAGAATCTGATTGCTCTTTACAGAAGATCCTGAGCGTAGTCTCCAGAAGGATCTGAAGCAAGAAGCTCCAGAACATTCTGAGTCAGAAGCATCTGAAGTTAGTCAGAAGCATCTGAAGCTGAAGCATCTGAAGCAAAGAAGAATATTGATTGAAGAGTTTCTCAAAGCATTATTCTACAGAAGTTTCTGAAAGTACCAACGCTGCCAAGTACTGAAGTTCTGTGTCAAATATGCTCTGATGATCAACACGCTGAAAGCACACATGCTGCAGAAGACTCTGATACAGCAAAGTTCTGAATTTCATTAGAAGACTCTGATCCATTCAGACTCTGAAGAACTTGCTAAAAACTGAAGAAGTAATATTCAAGAATATATCCGTTGGAGTTAATCAACGTCTCTTTCCTCATTTGTGCTAGACACACTTACACAGACAAAAAGGATTTCTCTGTGCTATCTACTTTAAGGAAAGGTCACTTGATGTGAAGACAAAAAGGCTCAGACCTTTTTGGGACTCTCTTTTCAACGCTCAGCATCCTTGGATCAGCTGCCTATAAAAGGAGAACTTCACCACATTCTTCAGTTACACAATTTGCTGAAAAGAAATCATATTATTCTAAGCTCTCATTCTTTCATATTCTTCTTAGAATTTATTGTACTTAAACTTAAGAGAAAAATCACTGTTGTGATAAAAGCTTTATAGAAGCATTAATACTCTTGTATTTAGTTTACATTGATTATAAAGGTTATTCCTTAAGAGGATTCAGTTGGAATCAGTAGCTCTTGAGAAGACTAAGAACAGTTGTTCTTAGGTGTTACTATTGTAATCAGTTTGATTTAATAGTGGATTAAGTCCTTGTTGAGAAAGGCAAATCACTCTAGGAAGGGTGGACTGGAGTAGTTGTTTAAACGAACCAGGATAAAAATAATTGTGTGATTATTTTTTAAGTCTTAATCTTTCATACTTATTCAACCCCCCCTTCTAAGTATTATCTCACCTTCATGTTTTCCGTACGAGGACTGGTTTAAACAGCGAACTACCAAAAGAAGGGACCAGACGGGAACTAGTTCAACATTTTGACATAGACTGGATGAGAACTGGTTTGAGGGTTAGTCAGACAAGACTGGACCATGAAAGTTTCAAATTATTTGATAAGGGTGACGACCCGATTCTCCGACGCTCAACTTTGATTGGGGCGAAAATACACCTGCTTGAGGAACTGCCCCGGCTTAGTTTAACTCGCGGATAAAGCAATCTTGCCATGAGACGAACTCGAGACGGCTTGCCCCAGAATCAGTATCACAAAAGGACTCATCCTTGCTTATCTGGCTCTGATGATATGGATAGGGACGACTCCGTCGTTTCCAATTTTTCTCCAACCCGTGGGATTTCTGCAAAAATCTCTTGCGAGGAGGGCTGTACTTTCTATACTTCTGTTGGTTTGACGTGTACTACCTTAGCATTTCAAACCTCGAAGAGGTGCTTCAGCTTAACTGCTTTCTTGGCATGAGTAGCTCTTGAGCTTCCAGGGTGGCCTGCCCCTGACTGACTGGTTCGTGGAGCAATACCTCTGCTATGCGATATTTACCGAATCTCGATCTGGTTGGCCCAGATTAACAGACTTCTGGATGGATGACTCCCATGCTGTGATCATCTGATATAGCTTGTCCCGGTTCACCGGCATATTCTGGCGTTCTGCATTCTGTCCTGATCAAACGTTCCATCGTGAAAACTTTCCCGCTGTCAAGCACTTACTCGTAAGTAAAACAAACTGTTCTGCATAAAAGACATATCAAATGCAATGCATATGGCAGTTTTCAAAATCCATTCCTGTTCACTGGAAAAATAATTGTGACATAAAGGGCATGAAATCATTCATCAACATGTCAATATTAATACAACGCTGTAAAGGGAATCCTTTCTAGGAGTCAGTTTCGATGCGATCTTTACCGAAGTATGCTTTTGAAACAAACCTATTTCAATTAGGACTTTTAAAGGTTGTAACGTGGTCAGGTTCACGGTTTATGAAAGAAAGGATACAGGCTCAAAATTCATTTTAACCCACCCATTCTCCGTGATGTTCTCTAACATATTCAGCTAATTCGACCTTAGCATTCACCTTTCAAAGGTTGAGTGATAGTTCAAGAGATCACCCTTTTTCGAAGTGACAATCACTCTCTTTTCGTCTTTGGGCGTCCGAAGCCACACGATTTCGTTCTTATTTGAGGATTTTTTTCTTTCGTAATCCTTTTTCGCTTTTCATTTTTTTTCATTCCCTAACTTTTTCCTGGACTAATTCTTTTGAGTTTCTTCAATTTTGAAGTCCAGCGGGATGCCCTAATTTTTTCCTAAGTCGCTTGTTTTCAAGATTCGACTTAGCGGGCTTTCCTCTTTTGATTCTCTTTTTTTTTCTTCTTTTTTTTTTGAACAAATCGCATGACAACGGCTCGCATGACTTGTTTGAAAAGAGATTGTGGCTGTTTCACTCCTGATCGGCCAGGTTTAACCATTATGGTTTTTTTGGTATGACCTATAGAGGTGTGATTGATCCTCGAACGGACACTCCTTTTGTAATTTGAACGCTTGGTCAAATTAACTGACACCTACCCTGCCTTGGGTTAAGATTAAGGGTTTTCAATCTTCAGAAAGAAACTCCTACTACTCGGCTCAAAGGGGTTAACAAGGGATTATCTTCCTTATATCTCCGGTGTTTGTGGATTGAAACAATGCATGTACATCATCAACAGGTTTTTATTCAAAAGCATAGCATCGGAAGCTTACGCATCGTTGGATTTCTTCATCCTCCCCGGATTCCACTTAAACAAGTGTTTGAAATAAAAGAAAGCAATAGAGTGAACACGATTGGATTAGTTCAAAACATGCATATTTATTTCATTATCAATATCAATTGAAAAACAACATGATTTACAAACGAAATTTGCATTCTAACAGGAAAGAAATTACAAATGTAAATAAATAACAGGATAAAACACAGATTTCCAGCTTCGGGAACCGGGCTTTCACACTTATTTGCTGATGAGGGGAGCGACCCTTTGAAGTCTTCAGACTCAATCAGATGAAAGGTCGACATGTACAACCAGCTCTCCTTCGGGAAAGGAAATGTATTCTTGGTCCATCAAGTGTTGCACTTTGGCTTGAAAAGCCTTGCAATCTTCAGTCGCGTGCCCCTTGGATCTTGCATGATAATCACATTGAACACTGGGGTCGTATCCCGGAGGATAGGGTTCTGGTCTTGGTTTGAGAGCCTTAGGCTCCACCAACGAGTTCTGAATTAGATGCGGTAGAATCTGGTTGAGCGGCATTGGAACGTGGTGAAGAGGAGCTGTCTTCCTTTCCAGGTTGTTACGAGGCCTATCTTGATTTTGGTTCCGATTGTTTTGCTGCCGAGGAGCACGAGGTTGTTGGCTTCGGGCTGAACATTGACCAGCAGCTGGGGTAGACACAGTACTAGTTTCTCCAACATGCGGCTTCTTTGCATCTTTAGCAGACACAGGAGCGACTTGGATCTTTCCCAATTTGATACCGCTGTCGACTCTTTCTCCTGCTATTACCAGATCCGAGAAATTTGCAGTCATGCAACCTATCAGTTTTTCATAATACACACCAGGAAGTGTAGTCGTGAACATGTCATTCAGCTCTCTCTCCATTAGGGGAGGTTGTACTCTTGCTGCCAAGTCTCGCCATCTCTGGGCGTACTCCTTGAAGCTCTCAGTACTCTTTTGTGACAAACTCTGCAGTTGTAGCCTGGTTGGTGCCAGATCACTATTATACTGATAATGAAGCACAAAAGCTTCAACCAACTCTTTCCAACTACGGATGTGGGTTCTCTCAAGGCCCATGTACCATTCTAAAGACGCTCCTGTCAGACTATCTTAGAAAAAGTGCATTAACAGCCTTTCGTCTTCATAATATGCAGACATCTTTCGGAAGTATGCTCGGATGTGGACTCGAGGGCAGGTTGTCCCTTTGTACTTGTCGAATTCTGGCACCCTGAACTTAGGAGGAATTCTGACTCCTGGAACCAGACCCAAATCAGACATATCAAGGCCTAAAGAGTTCTGATTCTCAAAGGCCTTCATCTTCTCTTCAATCAGCTTAAACCTTTGTTCAGCTTATGTCGTCATGGCAGCTTCCATATCTCTAATGGAAAAGATATCGCTTTGGTGATCTTCCCATCGAGGACTGGCGGTTTTATGCCCAGGGTGGGTACTCCCACCAGCAACATTGCCATTTCCATTCTTAGCGCCTCCGCCCGGAGGTGCAACAACAACAGGGATAGGAGGTGGAACAGAACCATCAACAGGAGGGATAACACCAACATCTCCATGGACAACACCTTCTTTGTTCACCCGTGCTATCAACGGTTGAACTATGGTTCTTAGCTGTTCTTGTCCTGCTGCAAGACCCTGCATCATTTCCATAAACTGAGTCATGCGAGCCCTGAGCTCCTGCACTTCGGCTTGAACCTGATCCATTACCCTTTGTTGATTACCTCGAGAGGGATATCTGTGAAATCTGACCTGCTCAATCCTGCCACTGAAGCAAACCAAGCATAGATAAGAACATGAAGCCACCGGGAACAACCTGCAATGCAAATGAAAATGCAAGATGAAAAATGCATAACATGTCTATGTATTCATAGGGAGATCTCCCCCTTGATTCTAGTTTCACTGAGCGAGAACAACGTGGGCGGGCAGGGACACCACAATAATCTTCTCATACATCAGGTTCAATCATTGCTGAAGGTATCGAAGATGCCAGGCTCAACCATGGAGATCGGGCCAAATAAAGGTCCCACCTCAGCTGCTGGAAACGTGTATCATAAACCTTTTCCGTTTGCTTTCCTCTTTCCGAAGGCTAGCACCAGAATCAAGGGAAAGACGAGAACCTTTCGAACACATAAACATGCAATGTTAAATGCAGGATGATTATGCAAATGCTGATGCAAACAGGGGATCAAGGTTTTTGCTTGTTGACTGAGGAATACCAGCGCTTCGCTTTAGCGAGATCATAACATAGCCTTGATAATAGGAACCACTGGTACCAATAAATCAGACTCATCTGTAGAGAAAACCGGGTAATCTGAAGGTTAAGGTTTCCTGCATAACCCCATTCCCACTCACAGGTATGGACCTACCCACTGATATGGTTTGGCATCCTATACGTTCCTCAGTGTCACAGACTTTCACGAAATGATGATACGTTCACCATTTCTGGTTTGGCATCATCACTCCCTAAAGAGGCCTCACTTAGCTGAGTCACAAATGATCGGTCCCTAGAGTCGACAACCCTCAGATCCAACCTCACGTCGAGCCCTAAGGGCCAAAAGAGAAGTCATCAAAGAGAATCTCGTCTGAGCATGGATTTCATGGGAACTTGTGCATGCTAATCATATAGGTCCACCACTAATTTCCACAACTAATTCTAGGTATATGCTCAAGCCTGGGTCTGGCTTATCACTCATCAGAATCTCCCTTCCAGAACAGCACAGCAAATAATCATATTGTACTGAAAGTAAAGTGCAGGAAAGTAAAGTGCGATAAATAAATGCAAACCCAACAGATAAACACGCAAGCTCTAGGATTGACTCGCATAGGGGATAGGAAACGGTCCCAGCATAGGGGATGGTGTTGCACCCCAAAATTTTCCTAACATTTTTCCCAATTGGTTTATGTTTCATTGCATTGGTCTAGCATTTTCATAGCATATCATTATTCATTTAGCAGGGGATCAAGTGTGGTTTATATCAATAGGAGCCTATCTAGAGGTCCTATTCAAGCTTGAGAGGTCACCAAAGTCATCAGGAAGAGGGTTGTGTTCTTGAGAAGTTTGGTTGCTTGTATAGGGTTCATCTCCTAACCTGAGGACCAATTGAAGACCATCAGTGGGTTGTGAATCCTTGATCATGGATAGAGTGTGGATAGAGCTCATGGAGTGCCTTGAGGGTCATGGGGGAGCTCAGTCAAATCATTATGCTAAGTGTGAAGAGCCACGGTTGAAGGTGTTACAATTAGGGTTTTCATCTTGTCAACCTTGAGTCAACTGTACAATTGGAGGAGATTAAGACTCAATTCTAAGTCTTGGTGTTTATAGAAAGTTGTGTTGAGATACATGAGGTGTTATTCCAAGATCAATCCAAGAAAAGTTCAAAGTGTGAGGAGTTGCTATACTAGGGTTCTCAGGGTAAAATCCCCTATTTAGTGCCTGACTTCAAGACCACTTATAACACGATACAAGTTTCATCTCAACTTTTGGCCAACATGGAACTTGTAGAGCATGTTCTTAGATTTAATTTGAGTACTAGAAGTCCTTGATTGGATTTATAGAACTCAAGTTATCATCCAGACAAGTTACAGGTCATCAGATGAATGTGAAATTTGTCTGCAAAAGTCAACCAGATTCCAAGGAACTTTTAACCTAGAAGGATGTTTCTCCTCAACTTTTGGCCAACATGAAAGTTGTAGGTCTTGGTCTTAGATTTCCAAATTGTACTAGAAGTCTTACATCTGATTTGTAGAACTCAAGTTATGAGGTTTACAAGTCAGGGGTATTTTGGGAAAGTGAGATTATAGGTCATTTGGCATTATAGGTCATTTTCTCTATCTTGTGAGCCTCAAATGAAGTTTTGTCCAACACAAAACTTGCTCAAACTGGGATTTTTAGGTCAACCATGTATCCATGCGGCATTGATTTGGCTTAGGGCAAGACTTGGTTTGAAGAAATTTGACAAAAGGGGAATTTAAAGGCATTTAAGTTGAAAAATTCAAATTTAATCATATGTGTTCAAACAAGACCAAATGAGTACTCATTTTGACCAGAAACATCATTTGGAACACTTTGGCATTATTAGAAAATCCATTTGAGGCATAATTCATGGTGTTTTACTTTGTTACTTCATGAGGAAGTTACACCTCAAATCTTGGCCATAGGACACAAACAAGGGTGAAATCCTGTCCATTCATTCTCCACAGTCCATAGGCAAGGCAAATGAAGCTTCTTGGAGAAGGAATTGAGTCAGAATCGTGTATGCCATGTTTGAGTTTTCAAGCAAAAGTGAAAATTTGGATATCACTGTTTGGGCTTTCCATGGGCCTCTAGAACCTTCCAATCCATTCTATTTAAGTTCAGAAACGAATTCAGATCAAGTTTGGTGGTTATTTTGAGCTAGAGCCAGAGATTGCAGAGGGAATTTTCAAGCTTCAAGTGCAAATTGTGTTTGAAGTTTGAGAGCAATTCAAGGCAAATCAAGGTGTCTAGTAGCTTTATCCTTCATCAAGGAACGAATCTGCACAAGATTGGAGCAAGATTCACGCCATAACTGCCTCAATTTCAAGCTACAAACCAGGTATGCACTTTTCATGATTACTCTAGTTTTATGATGATTTAGCATGATTTGAACTGAGTTTAAGCATTAGGAAGATGACTAGATCGTTTTAGGATAAGTTTTGTGAAGTTTGATGACAATTCAAGGTGTGAACAACTTTCTGTTTGGATTCGAATCAACCTGATCTTAGAGTGATAGCATGATTTAGATAGCTTAGGTTGATCTGTGATGAATAAGGAGAAGAGATGTGGCCTTAATTATGAGATTGGTGATGATCAAGATCTTGGCACATTTTCAGTTTGGTTTCGAATCTCAAGATCCATGAGGAATTGGATAGATTGGAGTGCATATTTGGAATCCTGGTGAAAAATGGAGAAGATCCATATAAGATTTGATTGGTTTTCATGACCTGTAACTCATGAGCTTGTCGGAGAAAACGGTGGTTCAGCCACCGGAACCACCGTGAGCCTGCCCTCCAGAATTCAGTTTGAATTGGGGACGATGATGGAGAGCCCTTGGATCACTTGATCTCAGCTGACTTAGTCCTTTCATCCAACGCACGTGTTTTAATCTGAAGACTTGGCCTTTGACTGCAGCAAACGATGCGTTTCATTAAAGTTGACTTGGCAGCTTAGATGGCGCGCTTGTGAGCCCTGGATGTGAATACTTAGTCAATTGATCCAACCATCCTGTTTATTTCTCAGCATTTTAATTTCTTTTATTCATTTTGGATTTATTTTAAGTGCTTTTATCTTTTTTAATTCATATTAATTTCATTTTTAATCAGAAAAATAAAATAAAAATATGTGCATTCTCTGGATTTAATTTCTGATTTTTTTGACATGCTTAGATTTTATTTTGATGCAATTTCCAATTTAATTGGCATTTTTCTAATTTTTATATTTCATTTAAATTGCATTTTTGGCCTATTTCCTTTCTGATTTTTGTATGATTGATTGGTATAGAATTTAAGTGAGATTTTTGGATGGCTGTTAGTATAGATATGCATGATCCCTTAGGAATTATTTCATAATTTTTAGATGACTTTAGGCTATGTTTTGGATTAGGTTCCCATGGCCTTCCATTTTAGGGTTCCCCTTTGATAACTTTAGGTTTAGAAATTCTTAGGTGACTTTCCCTTTAGATTCAATCCCTGGATTTTCTACCATAAGTCCCTAACCCTCTTAGGATTCCTTAGAAAATTCCCTAGAATTTTAGGACTTGATTTCATATTTTTCTTAGAATTAACCATTAGACTAGTTTTATGATGCTTTTAACATGACCTTTCATTTAGAATGACCTCAATGGTGACCCATAGCATGAAATAAGTTTCTCATTCCCTTTGGATAGTGTTTTAGACTTGTTGGTGCTTCTGTATGCTTCATTGTGATGCTTGATTTTATGTTTTAGTTTCTTTTTAGTAGCTTTCCTTGAGCTTGTAAGATTAGGGTTTTGTAGTGCCTTAGAAGTTGTTTTCTTCTTTCACAAACATGGTTTGCTTTGTGTGCATTCCATTCTCATCCTATGATACAAGGTCTCTATATGGAAGCCTCATCCATCCTTTGGAAGAATGCGTGGCATATCACAAAAGGTAGAACCTTTGAGGATGCCTATCTCAGATGTATGGTTGAGTGCCATGATGGATTCCCTTGGTTTCCATCATGCTTCCCATCATCATGCAATCATCTTGATGTTGATCATCTCTCTTGGTGGATCATTTGAAGCTTGAAGATGAAGTATTCTCTTGAAGATAGCTTGGGCATGAAGATCAACTACAGACTATTGGTTTGCTTTACTGTAGAAGTCTGCTTTGTTGTTGAGCTGCTTGTCTGCTATTTTGTTTGCTGTATTTTCTGATTTCTTTGCGGTACTTGTGTGACTGTTTGGTGTGTTGCATTAGAATAGGCTTTCATGTAGTTGATTTTAGGCCTAAGTGCATTGAAAGGTTGAGCTTGCTCCCTTTGCTTGTCTGTATTAGAGGTTGAGTCTGTCTCCCTCTGCTTGTCTGTTACTGTTTGGCTTTGCTTGCTGGCTCAAGGTTGAGTATGTCTCCCTTGTCTGTGATTTGTGTGGCTTTTGCTTGCTTGCTCTAGAAGTTGAGTTTGTCTCCTTCTGCTTGTGTTGTTGCATTGTATGCATTTTATTTACAGTTATTTCTTTTGCTGTTGTTTTCCTTTGCCATGTTCCCTTAGGAATTCTAACTTCTCTTGTTCAGAAGAAGTTATGATAGACATTAGGATTCTAACCATGCATGATAACATTAGTTAGCTCCCTCCTAACCTCAATCATAGGATCAACTTTGCATGACAACTTTAGGAATGGATTAGTCCCCTTTAGTGCATCCTTTCTCTTCTCATCTTCAAACAAATCAAAATACGGTAATAAAGGTTAATTGATGTCGTACGCTACGAGCCTTAAGCTACTTGAGAAAGGGTTGTTGGAAAGTTTCTTTTCAACAACTTGGATGTTTAGTATGGTACCCTTTGGGTGACATGTGACGCATTCACTCTCAAGTCATAGCCTCTAGTGCGATATTAGTTGCAGACATCCATAAAAAACACTTCTTCCGTAAAAGACTTCAAAAATAAAGATCAAACATCTTTTTGTCCTCTTGGACCTTTAATCTCTGGAAACCATTTTCATAAGGAGAGTTCTGTTAACTCCTGGTTCTACCGCAAACGGTAAACGCCTAAGTCTCCATCGAGCGAGCTGCATACACCAACTGCTGGAACTGTCTGTTAACCCTACTCGGATAAAAAAGACAAACCTGTGTCTCTCGTTGTCTCGAACTATGTTTGCTCTGATATTTCACGCTGTGTGAAAGTACGTAGGCATGAGATGCGATATCTCAGCGAGCAACTTTCCCCCGTAACCCGTAGTTAGGCGAACTACGTTGACTCTGATTTCTCGTTCCAGACGGGAATACGTAGGCATATAACTGTTGTGTTCTGCCGAGTCATTTTCTTTTCCTTTCAGACCAGACTTTTAGCATAGATAGATAACGAAGTCGTCAGATAAACACAACAAGCATGGATCCTATCGAGTACGATGGACGTGAGGGGTGCTAATACCTTCCCCTTACGTGACTGACTCCCGAATCCAGACATGGTTGCGATGACCTTGTCTTATACCTTTTCGTCTGGTTTTTCCGATGGTTTCCTTTCCCTTTCTGTGGGATAAATAACGAAAGGTGGAGACTCTTCTGTTTTGCCGGCACCTTATTTTTGCGGTAGCGACAACTGGCGACTCTGTTGGGGACTCTGGTTCCCTATGCGAGTCAATCCTAGCGCTTGTGTGTTTACCTGTTGGGTTTACTTTTATTTATCGCTTTTTACTTTCTGCATTTGTTTTCAGTATGATATCATTATTGTGCTGTTGGGGGGAGGGGCTCTGATGAGTGATAAGCCAGACCCAGGCTTGAGTGTATACCTAGCATTAGTTGTGGAAAGTAGTGGGCGCGTGCATGTTTTGCATGTACTAGTGTCTCACGAAATCCACGCTCAGACGAGATTCTCCCAGTTGACTTCTTTTCCGGCCCTTTCGGCTTGAGGGGTTGTTGGTTTTGAGGATTATCGACTCTGGGGACCGATCATTTGTGACTCAGCTGAGTGAGGCCACATTAAGAGATGATGATGCCACACCTCATGGGTATCGTATCATCGTTTCTTGAAAGTCTATGACACTGGGAAACGCATAGGATGCCATACCTTTCAGTGACTAGGTCCATACCTTTGAGCGGGGTCGGGTTATTGCAGGAAACCTTAACCTTCAAACTACCTAGTTTTCTTGACAGTGAATCAGTATTGTTGGGTTCAAAGGGTTCTTATCATCAGAGATGTGGTTGTTCTCGACGGTGCATACTTATTGGTCCTCTTCAGGGTTGTATTATCATAGCAGTGTTGTGATTGTGTTGAAACAGAGCCTCGGTCTCCTCAGCAGCACAATCTTGATCCCCTGTTGCATGATTGCATTTTGCACTTTGCATACTCATTTGCATATCATTAACGTGTGTCTGTGTTACAGGTGCATATATTATCCCCCGGTTCCGGTAATTCTTGCCTTCTGTTGTGCTAGCATGTGATCTCTGAAGAAGAATGTGGCTTACAATCTCCCTACCTCAGATGTTGCTCGATTGTGTAGTTTGATTGCCTTGGAAGATGATACAATGAAAGGGGAATTTGGGAAATCTTATGGGAAGCTGCTCAGTCTGGTGCGTAAACCTTCGGTATATGAGTTGAATGGGTTGTATGCCTTGCTACAGTGCTATGACCCTCCAATGAGATGCTTCAATTTTCCGGACTTCATTCTTGCATCTACATTAGAGGAGTATGCTAAGTTGTTGGGTGTACCTATTAAGAATCAGATGTCGTTTGTTCACATGGATGCTAAGCCTAATCTGGTTAATCTAGCTGTTGCTCTTCACCTGGATGCTTTTGAGTTTCTTTTGACCAGTTGGAATCGGGTTCCTAGATTTTCTCTGTAGTTTCTGGTGGGGAAAGCCCAACAGTGTGCTAAAGACATTTGTTGGATTGCATTCAACGCCATTCTTGCCCTCTGCATTTATGGCATCATCTTGTTTCCCAACATGTCGGACTTTATAGACTTTGACGCCTTCCATATCTTCGCATCAGGGAATCTAGTTCCTACCTTGATTGGTGATGTATATTATTCCGTCCATTACAAGAACGAAAATAGAAGGGGTAAAAATGTATCGTGTTGTGTGCCCTTACTCTATAGATGGTTTGATAGTCACATGCCCAAGAAGGGTCTCTTTGCTTCGTCTGTAGCCACAGCTGAGTGGTCTGAGCGCTTGATGGGTTTATCAGCAGAGAGCATTGTTTGGTTTGATCGGGATATGCTGGGTACTGAAATCTTATTCAGTTGCAGTGGTTTTCCGAATGTGCCTTTGATTGGAAGAAAAGGGTGCAACAACTACAACCCCTTGTTGCACCCCAAAATTTGACCAACCAATTATCGCATTTGGCTTATGTTTCGATTCATTTTGCATTCTGCATTTACATACCGCATACATTGCATTTTGCAGTCAGATTGATTTTATCGGGATAACAGCCTCTCCTGACGCTTCAGGCATTTCAGGCCAGTTCGAATAAGCGGGTTTTGTGTTGAGAATCTTTGCTCTTCTCGGTGTTTCCAGCTCTCGCTGTTATTTTTGAGGGCATTTCGATGTCCGATTTTTACCGTTATTTCGTTGTGTTCGCGCATCCTTTCCTAATCGATTTAATCGGCTTCCTTGCATTTTTAGATTTTTTATCTTAATTTCTAGATTTTTAAAAGAGATTTTAATTGTTTTTTTTTTAGATTTGAAATTGATTTTAAATGGTCTCTATTTTAGAGTTTAAATAGATATTAAATGTTTTTAATAGGATAGTTCTTTATTAGAATTTCAAATAGATTTAAAATTGGTTTAATAGTTTTTTCTATTTTTTAATAGGTTTAGAATTTTAATAGATAATTCTTTTTCTAGATATTAAATAGTTTTTAATGATTTTTTTCTAGAATTATTAAATAGATTTTTAATAGGTTTAATAGATTTTTTTTCTCTATTTTTTAATAGATTTAGAAATTAGTAGATATAATCCTCTTTTAGATATTAATTGGGATTTTTAGTTTAGGAATTAATTACATCAATTATAATTAGAGTTTAATTGAGTTTTAATTAGGTTTTAATCTTAGTTGCATTTAATTAGCATAATTAATTGCATTAGTTTAATTAATTCGTTTTAATGTGAGTCAGTTAATTGCATTAGGTTTCATTGAAGATTAAGTGAAGTCTATTAATTAGTCAGAGTCATTAATCAATTCAGTGGGCCATGTGTCTAAGTTTGGAGGCCCACGGTCCAGTACGTGCCACATGTCATGCATATAAAACAGCCACGCGTGCACTCTCTCTCTCCGCCAACTCACTCTGCAGACCCCACTTCACTGCCACTTGCCCTCACACATGTCCACGCGTCCTCCTCTCCCTTCGCACATATCCCCACGTGTCTCATCCTCCTTCACCCTCTCACCCTCACCGGTCGGCCATGCAGCCGTCGCCGGTACCACATTAACCATCACCGGTGACTGTTCAACTCGTTGAAAACTGCATTTTCCACCGGAATCTTCATCTGTTCAACACACTTTCCAGAAATTCAACAAGAACACCACCGTCCGTTCACCGTGTTCTGCATCACCTTCGTGCAATGTTCGTCATCTTCATCAACTCTTCACCAGATCTTCAACAATCTTCATCCCAGATTCAACCATCTTCATCACAAAAAAAAACAACGATATTCATCAAGATCTTTCAGGATCTTCATCGATCTCCATCGCTGTTCATAAGTAGTTTCCAGATCTTCATCAAGAACGCCGCCGTTTCCAGATCTTCATAGATTATCATCAAGACTTCCATCACCTTCAAGAAACATTCCAGAGAAGCTTCACACGAACTTCGTGTCGATCATCGTCAGCATCGTCAAGAACCTTCATCTGTATCACCTCCAAATCTGAACTCACTCATCGTCATCTGCATGAATGAATTTATAGAATTTGTTGAACTTCAACAATAAACCACTAAATCTTCGCATCCAGCATGAGATGATCTCAGTTGTTTGGTTGTGTTATTTTGTTTTCGTTTCAGAGAAGAGTGAAGCTAGGGTAGGAGAAGAGAAGAAGATTGGGGTTTGTTTTGGCTAAGTGAAGGTTGAGATAGAGGAACCAGACGGCGACGCCTCTGAGGGTAGAAGGGAACTAGGGTTTCATAAAGAAGGGAAGGAAGGTGGAAGGGTCGTTGGGCTGAACATTAGGGCTCAATGTTGATTTTTGGATCCGTACCCTTCCGTTTCGCTCGTTACACCCCCGCCCCTACTTTTTTTTTGTTGCGAGTGGGCTGGGCCCAATAACCATGTTTTTGCTGGTTCACCTCCAAATTACCAGCGCACCCCCCCCCCAGTTTTTTATTTTTGTTATTTTTCTGAATGTATTGTGGGCTGGGCCCAGAGTGGTTTTTTTTCTGCATTCACACCAGTTTTGCAGGTTGTAAACCCCCCCCCCCCTCCCCTTTGCAATTTTTAATTTTTCCCTTGTATTGGATGATTGATTGTAATAATGGTAGTTGTCGTTTTTCTATTTTCTTTAGGGGTTATTTTTATAGTTTGGAATATTATGCATATTTTTACTATAGATTTAATATAGATTTTTTTTCTATTTTCTTATAGGATATTATAAAAATTTTAATATAGAATTGTTTTTAGAATATTATAGATTTTATAATATAGAATTTTCATTCTATTTTCTTATAAGATATTATAGAATTTTTAGAATTATAGAATATATAGATTTGCATAGAATTTTCATTCTATTTTCCTTGTAGAATATTATAGAGTTAGATAGAATTTTTTGTATACTATTTTCCATTATGCAATTCCTTTTAATATTTCTTTAGAATATTTTCTGTTAGGAATTAATTGCTAGTTTTAGGAGTAGCATATTATTTCCATTTGTATTGGATTTCTCTCCTATTTTCTTTTCTATCCGATTCTACTGTCGATTTCATTTTTGGCTGGCCGTGTGACACGATTCAATTGGAGAATGATTGTCGATATCACTTCTCTATCTTGTCTTTGACACACACATCAATACGCTACCTCTGAGAGTTTGATTTCTCGTATAAGTCGAACCATGACGGTCTAAGCGTTACATTGTTCTTGATTCGAGCGTCCTCATCAAGGATCCAGAGAGGAGGAGATTGGAATGGAGCTTGCGCACATGTCAGGAGCCAACGGAGCCGCTTCGTTCAACATCATCATCTTATTCAAGTCTTCAGACAACCGTCGAGTGTTGTGAGCTGTATCGTTAGATACGTAGGAAATGATAGTTGAGGAGTTTCTTCTTAATCGTCTAGGATGTCTAGTATGGTACCCTTTGGGTGACATGCGACGCATTCACTCCTACGTATTAGGTTCTTGCGTGTGTGTCCCGAGTTCCTTCCTGTTTAGGCGTAAGCCTGCTTCCTCTTTGTTCTCGTCCCCGTGCGATCGAAATCCTTTTCTCTCGCGTTCAGGCGATTGAGACCCTTTCTCTTGCCCCTGTGCAATCGAGACTCGTTTTCCCGCCGAACTACGTTTGCTCTGATCTCTCGTACCAGACGAGAGTACGTAGGCATAGGATTCGATATCCTAGCGAGCTCCCTTTTCCCTTTTCCCCCTGTTTTGCTGTAGTTGGCTGAACTACAGCTGCTCTGATTTCTCGTGCCAGATAAGAATATGTAGGCATAGGATGCGATATCCTAGCGAGCACACTAACAACTAATTTCTCTGTTCTCTCGCTGTCGTGCGATCGAGACTTTCCCGTTAACGACTGATATATCCCTTTCTCTTGCCCGAGCGCAATTGAGACCAGACCGTAGTTCTAGAACCCGTAGGTTCCCATACCTTCAAAACCCAACATACTACGTCCGTTCTACCGCAGGTAGGTAACGCCTAAGTCTCTGTCGAGCAAGCAGCATACACCTAACTGCTAGAATGCGTACGCTAGTATCGTCAATCCTTTCTCTCACCCCTGTGTGATCGAGAACACCCTGTCTAGCCGTAGTTAGCCCGAACTACGTTTGCTCTGATCTTTCATGCCGTATGAAAGTACGTAGGCATGAGATGCGATGTCTCGGCGAGAAAATTCCCCCGTAGTTTCCCGAACTACGTTGACTCTGACTTTCCCATTGCACGAGGGAATACGTAGGCATAGAGTGCGATGCTCTATCGAGTCAGTTTCTTTCCGTTTAGCCCTAGAAGCCATAGATAGATTGTTTTTCACCTGTAGACAAACCAAAAAGCGTGGATCCCATCGAGTACGATGGACGTGAGGGGTGCTAATACCTTCCCCTTGCGTAACCGACTCCCGAATCCAGAAAATGGTTGCGACGACCTTGTCTTATACCTATTCGTCAGATTTTTCCCGATCGTTTCCATTCCCGTTCTGAGGGATAAATAACGAAAGGTAGCGACTCTTCTGTTTTGCCGAAACCTCGATTTTCGCAGTAGCGACACCCCTCTCTACTTGTCAGACAGTTTGCATACGCTTTGAGAGGTCCGCCAAAAGACGAAGAGGTGTAGGAATCTCTGTACCTCACAGGGCTCCTAGATGGGGATATGTTAGCCAAATTCCAGCATGCATGGAATGATATCAGTAGACGAGGGAAAGCATTGTTGGGTAAGAGCAATAGCCAGGCTTATGCTCCTTATGTAACTTGGATTCGAACCAGGGAAGAGACAATGGGAATGCCTTTTCCACCTGTCAAGCAAGAGTGCCCTCCCGTGGTTGAAGAGCTTACTACCGTGTCTATTCAGTAGTATAATCAGGTGCTAGCTGAGAAGAAAGAGCTGAAAAAGGCCAACGAGGAGTTGGAGAAAGAACTGGTACAGCTCAGAAGCGAGAGAAACAAAGTCGTCCACTCCTTCAAAAAGCAGACAGAGTTGGTGAACCGGCTAGGCACGGACCTGACCAAACAGATAGCTGACCGTGAACGTTTGGGTTTGGACTTCAAATCTGTCAACGTTGTGCTTGCCACCAAGAAGCAGAACCTAGATGAGGCATACCGGAGAATCTCCAAATTCAACCAGCAGTGGAATGCCACTATAGCCAGCAACAAAGAGCGGGAGGACAAACTGAAACAACAGATCTCCAAATTGAAGGCTCAGTTGAAGGCCGACGAGAAGAAGTTTGATGAGGAAACCGCTCATAGGTATGCCACTAAAGACATGCTAAACAAGGCTATCGCAAACCTGAAAGATCGGAAGCAGATGTTCAAATCTAAGAAGCGAAGGTTAGAAGACTGTTTTGGCCAAGTCGCGTGGGAAGACTCTGTTAAAGGTCTCCAATGCACCATCATGCAGAAGGAGTTACTTGTCGAAGGGTTACTCACTCAGCCTGATCATCCCAAGACAAAGGAGTTGCTGGAAGAGTTTCGCGCCCGTTGTCGCACTTGACTACCTTTGTAACCCTTTCATATTTTCTGATCTTTGTTGTAGGCTGACCATCACCAGGCTTGTTGTTCGAGGTCATGCTGTTGATTCTCTATGTATTCAGTGACATTGTATGCAGCCTTGTTGGGCCTTATATATATATATATATATATATATATATATATATATATATATATATATATATATATATATATATATATATATATATATATATATATATATATATATATATATATATATATATATATATATATATATATATATATATATATATATATATATATATATATATATATATATATATATATATATATATATATATATATATATATATATATATATATATATATGAGATGTTATTTCAATGATTGGATCCGAACTTCTTATTATCAGCACTGGCACTCTGGCACTAGAATCGGGGAAGAAATCTCCCTAAAAGCACAGACACACGTTTGCATTTGCATAAATCATTTGCATAGCAGGTACCTTGAGCTGTTTTCCTAACCCTCTGTCGATGCAGGTTTCAGGATTGCCGATCAGCGAAGGAATCACTACTCTACAAGAAGTAATTGCAAGAAAGCTATGGATCAAATGCAAACTGAGATACAGGAGATGCGCGACAAGATGGCGCAGTTCATGCAGGTTATGGAAATTATGACCAAGGGCCAAGAGCAGCTTCAGACTCTGGTGCAGCATCTGATTGCATGAGTCGATGGTAACGGTGTGCTACATGGCGGGGTTGCTACTAATCCTCCTCATGGCGAGACTCCCCGAGCAGGTGACATTGTACTGGTGGTTGTCCTCAATACTACTGAGAACGATAATAGAGATGGGAATGGGAATGTGACTGGTAATGGTAACGGGCATGTGGAAACCAACGGAAATGTTGGAGCTGGAAATGCTGGTTTTAATGTTGGAACTGGGAATGCTAGTTTTGGTGTTGGTGCTGGGAACACTCGTGTAGGTATGGGTGTTGGCAATGCTGGTTTTGGTGGTGCCAATCAGGGTTATGGAAATCAAGGCTTTGGCAATGCAGGTTTTGGCAACGCAAGCAACAACGGTGTTGGGATGGGCGCTTACAACGCTGGTTTCGGGCCAGGTGTTGGCAATCAGGGTTTTGGTAATGTGGGGTATGGTCCCAGGTTCAATCAGAATGGCTTTGGTCCTAATGCTTCTTATGCTGGATATGATAATGGGGATTCTCATTAGGGCGAGGATCGTCAAGAAGATGCTTTCCCTCTGCCAGGCAGGGATCTTGAGATGCCCACAGACAATGACCGAAGGTTCAAGATGTTGGAGGAACAACTGAGAGGTCTTGCCAATCAGAATTCCATGGGGTTGGACATGGCCAATATGGGGTTGGTTCCTGGCTTGAAGGTGCCATCCAAGTTCAAAACGCCTACTTTCGACAAGTATAAGGGGGATACTTGCCCAAGAGTTCATGTACGGTCCTATTATCGGAGAATGTCTGCCTATTCTGATGACGAAAAGATGCTGATGCATTTTTTCCAAGATAGCTTGTCTGGACCGTCACTTGAATGGTATATTGGGTTAGAGCCCACTCAGATCGGTAGCTGGAAGGAGTTGGCGGAAGCCTTTGTAAAGCATTATCAATATAACAGCGACCTTGCACCGAACAGGGTCCAACTCCAAAATCTTTCTCAGAAGAATGGCGAGAGTTTTAAAGAGTACGCCCAGAGGTGGCGTGAGCTTGCAGCTAGGGTGCACCCACCCATGGTAGAGCGTGAGTTGGTGGATCTTTTTGTGGACACTTTCTCTGGTTTGTATTATGACAGGCTTCTCAATTGTACGACGGATAGTTTTTCTGATATGATACTCTTAGGAGAGAGTATAGAGAACAGCGTCAAGATCGATAAGATTCAAGCAGGAGAATCAACCTCAGTTGGAGGTGGTAAAAGGGCCTTTGGAAATAAAAAGCAGGGAGACACTAATTCAGTATATAGCGCCCGGAGGAGGGATAGAAGTCAGGCTGGTTGCAGGCAACAGGTTGCCAGTGTAACGATTCCTGTACCACAGCAACAACAACAGCAGCAATAGGGACAACAGAATTCGGCTCCGCAAAGGTTCCAAGGTCAGGATAGGGCCGTGAAAAGAGTATTTTATGTACCTCCATTATCGTATGCTCAGCTTCTTCAAACTCTATTACAATTACATCTTGTTGAGAAAAGGACGCTAGCTACGCTGAAGGGCACGCCTCCTTTTGGTTATGATGCCAATGCACATTGTGAATTCCACTCCGGGGCACCCGGTCACAGCATAGAGAATTGTCATGCATTCAAGCACAAGGTGTAGGATTTGATAGATAGCAAGGCTATAAACTTTGGTAATGAGGCACCCAATATTGAGAAAAATCTGATATTGTCTCACGGATCTGCACAGGTGGGTGCAATCTTGGAAGATACCAGTCTGAATTTGGTTATGAATGTGGATGAACTAAAGACGCCTCTGGGTTGTGTAAAGAGCAGGTTACTGAAAGGGGGAGTTTTCCCTGGTTGTGGTACGGATTGTGTTGACTGTTTAGCCCAGCCTGAGGGTTGTGATAACTTAAGAATAGGTATTCAAGGGCTTATTGATGAAGGAACGCTGCAATTCGAACGTACTGCTGAAGAGAAGCCTGTTGGGGCAATAGCTAAAAAGCAGGGCGAAGTTGCAACGGTTACGATCCCGTTTAAGACTGCCACGATATTGGCGCCTCCCAAGAGGCTAACCATCACCATAACCAAAGCTGGACCCATTCCATATGAAAGCACCAAAGCCATCCCTTGGAACTATGAGGCGGAAGTTTACTGCAATGGAGAAAAGATTAACCTGGAAAGCCCGCCGGTAGGGTCAGTTGATAACCTTGTGGGGGCAAGGGGCATAACCCGCAGCGGTAGAATTTTTGCGTCACCAGAAGTAGAAGCTGAGAGAATTGCCAAGGGGAAAGGTAAAGTCGATGAAGGAGGGTCTTCCCAAGAGAAGGAAAAAGAGTCTTTGACTAAAGATGTGGAAGAATTTATGAGACTAATCCGGAAGAATGATTATAAAATTGTTGATCATCTGCAGCAGACGCATTCCAAAATCTCGATTTTGTCATTGTTGCTTTGTTTCGAGGCCCATCGGAACGCTTTGCTGAAAGCTCTTGACACTGCTTATGTACCCTAGGAGATATCCGTTAATCAGATCGAAGGAGTGATTGCACATGTGAACGCGGGGCATGGCCTTGGCTTTACAGACTTTGATTTAACACCCAGGGGCCGCAACCACAACAGTGCGTTGCACATTTCAGTTGAGTGTAGGGGCACTGTTATGTCTCATGTCTTCGTTGACACTGGTTCGTCCCTGAATGTTTTGCCCAAGAAGGCGATGTTGAAGCTGGATACTCGAGGTATAATATGCACACCAAGTGACTTGGTAGTGAGAGCTTTTGACGGGACTAGAAAGTCCGTGTTTGGAGAATTGACTTTACCAATCCAGGTCGGTCTAGAGGTGTTTGATACTGTGTTTTACATCATGGACATTCAGCCAGCTTATAGTTGTTTGCTCAGACGACCTTGGATTCACTCTGCGGGGGCTGTAACGTCTACTTTGCACCAAAAGCTCAAATATATGGTTGGTGGTAGCATTGTCACCGTGTGTGCGGAGGAAGACATCCTGGTAAGTCACCTGTCGTCATTCAAATATATCGAAGTGGATGGTGAGATCCATGAGACATTGTGCCAAGCTTTTGAGGGGGTGCAGATCAAAGAAAAGTCTCTTATCATAAGCAATGGGCCAGAGGTGGCTATGTCTTCATACAGAGAAGCCCAAGCGGTAGTTCAGGCCGAGGAGACTAAAGGTTGGGGTCAAGTTCTGGAGATTCCTGTTAAGCAGGACAAGTTTGTCTTGGGATATCGACCGTCGTCGTTATCTTCATCACAGAGTACGCTAAAGTTAAAGGGGCCGATTGTGTTTACTCCAGGAGGAGTCAGTTTTGAAAGAATTAATGTTGTGTCTGATGGTGAAGATGGAGATAGCGACTGTGATATGGATTCATGGATCAAGCCCAGCGAGCCAGGAGGATATTGAGGTCGTTAATTTGGGTTCCGAAGAAGTTGTCAGGAATGTCCGGATAGGGGCTGCGCTACAAAGCGATATCAAGCGAAGACTTGTCGAGATGCTTCGAGAGTATAGTGACATATTTGCTTGGTCTTATGATGATATGCCTGGGTTAGACACTGATATTGTGGTCCACCGCTTTTCATTGCATGAAGAATGTCCGCCGATCAAGCAAAAGCTCAGAAGAACGAAACCAGATATGGCCGTAAAGATTAAAGAGGAAGTACAGAAACAGTGGGACGCTGGTTTTCTAGCTGTTACAACTTACCCTCCTTGGGTCGCCAATATAGTGCCTGTACCAAAGAAAGATGGTAAGGTACGGATGTGCGTTGACTATCGGGATCTGAACAAGGCGAGCCCTAAGGATGACTTCCCGCTTCCTCACATTGACGTATTGGTCGATAATACTGCTCAATTCTATGTGTTTTCCTTCATGGACGGTTTTTCGGGCTATAACCAGATTAAGATGGCGCCGGAGAATATGGAGAAAACAACTTTCATTACCCCGTGGGGAACGTTCTGCTACAAAGTGATGCCCTTTGGTTTGAAGAACGCTGGGACAACATATCAGCGTGCTATGACGACGCTCTTTCATAACATGATGCATAAAGAGATTGAGGTCTATGTTAACGATATGATTTCCAAATCCCAGACGGAGGAAGAGCATCTGGTGAATCTTCTGAAATTGTTTGAGAGGCTTAGGAAATTCAGGCTGAGGCTGAATCCTAATAAGTGCACCTTCGGGGTGAGATCTAGAAAGCTATTGGGGTTCATTGTTAGTGAAAGAGGAATTGAGGTTGATCCTGTAAAACTAAAAGCGATACAAGAAATGCCAGCGCCAAAAACAGAGAAAGAGGTTCGCGGCTTTTTGGGGAGGTTGAACTACATTGCCCGGTTCATATCTCATCTCACAGCCACGTGTGAGCTAATGTTTAAACTGTTGAAAAAAGATCAGGCGATTGTCTGGGATGAAAATTGTCAAAAGGCGTTTGAAAGAATAAAAGAATATTTGCAGGAACCTCCGATATTGATACCCCCACTAGCCGGAAGGCCATTAATCATGTACTTGACGGTTCTTGAGAACAGCATGGGTTGTGTTCTCGGGCAACATGACGAGACTGGAAAAAAAGAGCATGCGATCTATTACTTGAGTAAAAAGTTCACAGATTGTGAGTCTCGTTACTCAATGCTCGAAAAGACGTGTTGTGCACTTGCTTGGGCTGCAAAACGTCTAAGACAATACATGTTAAATCATACAACCATACTGATTTCGAAGATGGATCCGATCAAATATATCTTCGAAAAGCAGGCGCTTTCAAGAAGGGTTGCCCGATGGTAGATGGTACTGACAGAATACGACATACAGTATGTTTCGCAAAAGGCTATCAAGGGTAGCATGCTGTCAGAGTACCTTGCCGAGCAGCCAATCGATGATTACCAGCCGATGAAGTTTGATTTTCCTGACGAGGATATCATGTACCCAAAGATGAAAGATTGCGAGGAGCCATTGCATGGTGAAGGTCCTGAGCGGAGTTCCCAATGGCAGTTAATTTTTGATGGGGCTATTAATTCATATGGAAGTGGAATTGGGGCAATCATTACTACTCCCCATGGGACGCACATCCCGTTCACTGCCAGATTGACATTTCCAGTTACCAACAATGAGGTTGAATATGAAGCGTGTATCATGGGTCTCGAGGAAGCTATTGATTTGAGAATTAAAAATCTTGATGTGTATGGAGACTCTGCGCTAGTCATGAACCAGATCAAGGGAGAGTGGGAGACTCGTCAGCCTAATCTGATACCATACATGAATTATGCAAGGAGGTTGTTGCCTTTCTTTGACAGAGTGGAATTTCACCATGTGTCGCGGGCAGAAAACCAGATGGCGGACGCTCTTGCGACATTGTCTTCGATGTACAAAGTCAACTTCTGAAATGAGGCTCCCAGGATAGTTATCTCTCTCCTTGATAGGCCCGCTTTCATATTCGCCATTGAGGAAGCTTCCGATGCCAAGCCGTGGTATTTTGATATCCATACTTTCCTAAAGAACCATGAGTATCCGACTGGGGCATCCAGTCGCGATAAGAAGACTCTTAGGAGATTGGCTGGAAATTTCTACTTAAATCCAGATGGTGTTCTGTACTGGAGAAACCATGATTTGGTGTTATTGCGATGTGTGGATGAGAAAGAAGCTAATCTTCTTATGGAGGAGGTCCACGAGGGTACCTTTGGCACGCATGTCGGCGGACATGCTATGTCTCGAAAGTTATTACGAGCAGGGTATTATTGGCTAACGATGGAAAAAGATTGTTTCAAGTTTGTGAAGAAATGCCATAAATTCCAGATTTATGCAGACAAGATTCATGTGCTGGGCGTCCCCATGGCCTTTCTCCATGTAGGGCATAGATATGATTGGAAAGATTGAGCCCACTGCCTCCAACGGACACCGGTTCATCTTGGTAGCTATTGATTACTTCACCAAGTGGGTCGAAGCAGCGTCTTACGCCAATGTTACCAAGCAAGTAGTAGCTCGGTTTATTAAAAAGGACATCATCTGTCGTTACGGAATCCCCGAAAGAATCATTATTGAAAATGGTTCGAACTTGAACAACAAGATAATAAAGGAATTGTGCCAGAATTTCAAGATTGAGCATCATAACTCATCTCCCTATCGGCCCAAGATGAATGGCATTGTCAAAGCGGCCAATAAGAACATCAAGAAGATAGTTCAGAAGATGGTTGTAACATACAAAGACTGGAACGAGATGTTGCCCTTCGCTTTACACGGTTATCGTACGACGGTACGCACATCAACCGGGGCAACACCTTTCTCACTGGTGTATGGTATGGAAGTTGTCCTACCATTGGAAGTTGAGATTCCTTCTTTGAGAGTTTTGCTCGATGTCCAGCTTAATGAGGCAGAGTGGATAAAGAATAGACTGAATCAGCTCAGTTTGATGGATGAGAAGAGACTTGCATCTATCGCATATGGTCGGCTATACCAAAGCCGGATGAAGAAAGCTTTTGACAAGAAGGTGCGCCCTCGAATCTTTCAGACGGGCGATCTTGTGCTGAAGAAAATTCTCCCACCACAATCAGATCACAGGGGAAAATGGACTCCCAACTAAGAAGGTTCATATATCGTTCGAAAGGTCTTCTCCGGAGGAGCCTTATTATTGTCCACCATGGATGGCGAGGATTTTACATCCCCTGTGAACTCGGACGCTGTTAAAAAATACTTTGCTTAAAGAGACCCACTGGACAGAAAAAAGAAATTCAGGCAAAATGGGGCATCCTGGCGAACCAAAAAGAAAAATAGAAAAGGGTTCGGGCAAAAATTAGGGATAAAATTGAAAAGATGTACACCCGCGAAGTCAAAAACCTGAAAAGGCGACTTCGGAAAAAAAGGGTATCCCGGTGAATTGAAAACCCGAAAGGGCGATTAAAGCAAAAGTTAGGGATTGAAAAAGCAAATGACTGCGGTCGGAGTTTGGTACTGCATTGCTTAGTGGTTTGGGATTACCTGAGGGTCGATTATCCAAGTCAATTTCTTCCGAGGACAGAATATCGGGAAAGCGTCGGGGTCAGGCAAGTCATAGGAGGATCAGCTCATGGTGTTTGTCTGTACCACATTGCCGACATGTATACAAATTTCTTTGTACCTCTGTACATATTTGTATTTGTTTTGTAACTTCCTCTTTTCAGGAGTTGCATCCATTGTAAAAACTTTTCCTATTTACAGGCCCGTTATCAATAAATGCATACTATTCAGTACTTGATGTTTGTTTCTTGTTTTAACTTTCACTGTTTTGTTTGTGGAAAACGCCGATGTTTTTGATAAACTTGCACGTGCATAAACTTGCAGGCCTCGGCCCATAATTGTTAAAACTTTGAATTGACTGAACAATTGTCACGGATATTGACCAAGATAGTTCCTTTTGTATAGGATGTCTTGTTTCGTTCATGTTTTGCAGGGTCGTTACCTTCTAAGCAAATAGCCGAGGAATCGTGTTTCCCCAGTCGGAGTCCCTTAACGTAGGAGCAGACTCTAGGCGACCTTATTCCTCCCCAGCAGATGGAAGTCACGGTCTTTATCCTAGAAGAGTTAGATGCAGGCTAGCAAGCAGTCAGGCAGGTATGTGCACCCCCAACAGTGGTCATGTGCACATTTAATCCCCAGTGAAGTCCTCACACGGCATAACCAGGTTGTCAGTGGTTTGTAAGGATCATCCCCGCGCAGGATTATTCTTTTTGTTCTCCAGCAGGTTGTCTTTCTTTCAATAGGTTGTTCATCCTCTGCAAAGTTCGTAATTCTGGATATTTTGAGATATCCCCAGCAGGATTGTTTCTTCCCCCAACAGAAGTTTGGTTTCGTTCCTCTAGCATTTATTTTGCCGGAACTCCCCTTTGCACTTGCATCGTGCATAGCATCTACCCCAAACGCGTAGCATTTCCATTCCGTATGGAGCATTATGCAATTTTCAAACATATGCATTTTGAAACATAAGCCAGGTTGGTTACCTCTTTGTTTTCAGGTGTTTTTCCCTGCAGGTAATTGGAATTCTTATTCAAGATGGTTTTCGAATATTCAAATTTTTGGCATGAGATATGTGATGATAACGTTCGTCCCATCATGTGTTCCCTCATCTGATTTGTTTGGTTAAGCTTCTCTTCTTCCCCAGCGGAGTTTTCCTCAGGTTATTGTTACATCAGCTTTTTAAAAGGAAAGATTTCATGGATTAGACCTTTAAAGTCATTACCTGTTGTCAAGGTAAGTTCCTGGCAGTTGACGTCAGAATTTTCCCCGCAGAGTTGCTTGTTCAAGTCTTCGGATGCTCGATTCCGCACTTTTATTTAGTGTGATGCTCATTTCTTCAGAAATGGAAGGTCAAGGATAGTATATTGACAATCCGCGCTTTTATTTAGTGCGATGATCGTTTCTTCGGAAATGGAAGATCCAGGATAGTACATGGATGACGCGCTTTACATAGTGCATGCTCGTTTCTTCAGAAATGAAAGGTCAAGGATAGTATATTGACATACCGCGCTTTTATTTAGTGCAATGCTCGTTTCTTCGGAAATGGAAGATCCAGGATAGTACATGGATGACGCGCTTTACGTAGTGCATGCTCGTTTCTTCGGAAATGGAAGGTCAAGGATAGTATATTGACATACCGCGCTTTTATTTAGTGTGATGCTCGTTTCTTCGGAAATGGAAGATCCAGGATAGTACGTGGATGACACGCTTTACATAGTGCATGCTCGTTTCTTCGGAAATGGAAGATCAAGGATAGTATATTGGCATACCGCGCTTTTATTTAGTGCGATGCTCGTTTCTTCGGAAATGGAAGATCCAGGATAGTACATGGATGACGCGCTTTACATAGTGCATGCTCGTTTCTTCGGAAATGGAAGGTCAAGGATAGTATATTGACATACCGCGCTTTTATTTAGTGCGATGCTCATTTCTTCGGAAATGGAAGATCCAGGATAGTACATGGATGACGCGTTTTACGTAGTGCATGCTCGTTTCTTCGGGAATGGAAGGTCAAGGATGCTATTTTGATATGGTCCTATGACGTAGTGCCCGCTTATTGTAGCGTGTATTTGAAGATTGATTGTTTGGATTCAATGCCCGTGGTGTCACACAGGTTGTTGATATTGAAATCAGGTTCTAAATCAGATGATTGATCAGTTTGTTGTCGTGACAACCGGATTCAATTCTCTGGATTTTTGTTCCCCAAGCAGTTGTGCAGTTTATTTCTTTGGTTGGCAAATTTCCGGGTTCTTTGGTATTCAACCATCTTTTACCTCGATTGTTCGAAAGTCGTTCGCTTTTCATCCAGTCAGGTTCAAGGCGCTTGAATAGGGGCAGCTGTTGCACCCCAAAATTTGCCTAACCTTTTTCCCACTTGGTTTATATTTCATTGCATTAGCATTACATTGGTCTAGCATTTGCATAGCATAGCATTATTCATTTAGTAGGGGATCAAGTGTGGTTTATATCAAGAGGAGCCTATCTAGAGGTCTTATTCAAGCTTGAGAGGTCACCAAAGTCATCAGGAAGAGGGTTATGTTCTTGAGAAGTTTGGTTGCTTGTATAGGGTTCATCTCCTAAACTGAGGACCAATTGAAGACCATCAGTGGGTTGTGAAGCCTTGATCATGGATATATTGTGGATAGATCTCATGGAGTGCCTTGAGGGTCATGGGGGAGCTCAGTCAAATCATTATGCTAAGTGTGAAGAACCACAGTTGAAGGTGTTACAATTAGGGTTTTCATCTGGTCAACCTTGAGTCAAATGTACAATTGGAGGAGATTAAGACTCAATTCTAAGTCTTGGTGTTTATAGAAAGTTATGTTGAGATACATGAGGTGTTATTCCAATATCAATCCAAGAAAAGTTCAAAGTGTGAGGAGTTGCTAAACTAGGGTTCTCAGGGTAAAATCCCCTATTTAGTGCCTGACTTCAAGACCACTTATCTCAATATAAAAGTTTCATCTCAACTTTTGGCCAACATGGAACTTGTAGAGCATGTTTTTAGCTTTAATTTGAGTACTAGAAGTCCTTGATTGGATTTATAGAACTCAAGTTATGATCCACGCAAGTTACAGGTCATCAGATGAATGTGAAATTTGTCTGCAAAAGTCAACCAGCTTCCAAGGAACTTTTGATCTAGAAGGATGTTTCTCCTCAACTTTTGGCCAACATGAAAGTTGTAGGTATTGGTTAGCTTTCCAAATTGTACTAGAAGTCTTCCATCTGATTTGTAGAACTCAAGTTATGAGGTTTACAAGTCAGGGGTATTTTGGGAAAGTGAGATTATAAGTCATTTGGCATTATAGGTCATTTTCTCTATCTTGTGAGCCTCAAATGAAGTTTTGTCCAACACAAAACTTGCTCAAACTGGGATTTTTAGGTCAACCATGTATCCATGCGGCATTGATTTGGCTTAGGGCAAGACTTGGTTTGAAGAAATTTGACAAAAGGGGAATTTAAAGGCATTTAAGTTGAAAAATTCAAATTTAATCATATGTGTTCAAACAAGACCAAATGAGTACTCATTTTGACCAGAAACATCATTTGGAACACTTTGGCATTATTAGAAAATCCATTTGAGGCATAATTCATGGTGTTTTACTTTGTTACTTCATGAGGAAGTTACACCTCAAATCTTGGCCATAGGACACAAACAAGGGTGAAATCCTGTCCATTCATTCTCCACAGTCCATAGGCAAGGCAAATGAAGCTTCATGGAGAAGGAATTGTTTCAGAATCGTGTATGCCATGTTTGAGTTTTCAAGCAAAAGTGAAAATTTGGATATCACTATTTGGGCTTTCCATGGGCCTCTAGAACCTTCCAATCCATTCTATTTAAGTTCAGAAACGAATTCAGATCAAGTTTGGTGGTTATTTTGAGCTAGAGGCAGATATTGCAGAGGGAATTTTCAAGCTTCAAGTGCAAATCGTGTTTTGAGTTTGAGAGCAATTCAAGGCAAATCAACGTGTCTAGTAGCTTTATCCTTCATCAAGGAACGAATCTGCACAAGATTGGAGCAAGATTCACGCCATAACTGTCTCAATTTCAAGCTACAAACCAGGTATGCACTTTTCACGATTGCTCTAGTTTTATGATGATTTAGCATGATTTGAACTGAGGTTAATCATTAGGAAGATGACTAGATCGTTTTAGGATAGGTTTTGTGAAGTTTGATGACAATTCAAGGTGTGAACAACTTTCTGTTTGGGTTCGAATCAAACTGATCTTAGAGTGATAGCATGATTTAAATAGCTTAGGTTGATCTTTGATGAATGAGGAGAAGAGTTGTGGACTTAATTGTGAGATTGGTGATGATCAAGATCTTGGCACATTTTCTGTTTGGTTTCGAATCTCAAGATCCATGAGGAATTGGCTAGATTTGAGTGCATATTTGGAATCCTGGTAAAAAATGGAGAAGATCCATATAAGATTTGATTGGTTTTCATGACCTGTAACTCATGAGCTTGCCCGGGAAGACGGCGGTTCAGCCACCAGAACCACCGTGAGCCTTCCCTCCAGAATTCAGTTTGAATTGGGGATGATGATGGAGAACCCTTGGATCACTTGATCTCAGCTGACTTAGTCCTTTCATCCAACACACGCGTTTTAATCTGAAGACTTGGCCTTTGACTGCAGCAAACGCTGCGTTTCATTAAAGCTGACTTGGAAGCTTAGGTGGCGCGCTTGTGAGCCCTGGATGTGAATACTTAGTCAATTGATCCAACCATCTTCTTTATTTCTCAGCATTTTAATTTCTTTTATTCATTTTGGATTTATTTTAAGTGCTTTTATATTTTTTAATTCATATTAATTTCATTTTTAATTAGAAAAATAAAATAAAAATATGTGTATGCTCTGGATTTAATTTCTGATTTTTTGACATGCTTAGATTTTATTTTGATGCAATTTCCAATTTAATTGGCATTTTTCTATTTTTTATATTTCATTTAAATTGCATTTTTGGCCTATTTCCTTTCTGATTTTTGTATGATGTATTGGTATAGAATTTAAGTGAGATTTTTGGTTGGCTGTTAGTATAGATATGCATGATCCCTTAGGAATTATTTCATAATTTTTAGATGACTTTAGGCTCTATTTTGGATTAGGTTCCCATGGCCTTCCATTTTAGGGTTCCCCTTTGATAACTTTAGGTTTAGAAATTCTTAGGTGACATTCCCTTTAGATTCAATCCCTGGATTTTCTACCATAAGTCCCTAACCCTCTTAGTATCCCTTAGAAAATTCCCTAGAGTTTTAGGACTTGATTTCATATTTTTCTTAGAATTAACAATTAGACTAGTTTTATGATGCTTTTAACATGACCTTTCATTTAGAATGACCTCAATGGTGACCCATAGCATGAAATAAGTTTCCCATTCCCTTTGGATAGTGTTTTAGACTTGTTGATGCTTCTGTATGCTTAATTGTGATGCCTGATTTGGTGTTTTTGTTTCCTTTTAGTAGCTTTCCTTGAGCTTGTAAGATTAGGGTTTTGTAGTGCCTTAGAAGTTGTTTTCTTCTTTCACAAACATGGTTTGCTTTGTGTGCATTCCATTCCCATCCTATGATACAAGGTCCCTATGTGGAAGCCTCATCTCTCCTTTGGAAGGATGTGTGGCATATCTCAAAAGGTAAAACCTTTGAGGATGCCTATCTCAGATGTATGGTTGAGTGCCATGATGGATTCCCTTGGTTTCCATCATGCTTCCCATCATCATGCAATCATATTGATGTTGATCATCTCTCTTGGTGGATCATTTGAAGCTTGAAGATGAAGTCTTCTCTTGAAGATAGCTTGGGCATGAAGGTCAACTACAGACTGTTGGTTTGCTTTACTGTAGAAGTTTGCTTTGCTGTTGAGCTGCTGTTTTGTTTGTTGTATTTTCTGATTGCATTGTTGTACTTGTGTGACTGTTTGGTGTGTTGCATTAGACTAGGCTTTCATGTAGTTGATTTTAGGCCTAAGTGCATTGAAAGGTTGAGCTTGCTCCCTTTGCTTGTCTACATTAGAGGTCGAGATTGTCTCCCTTTGCTTGTCTGTTACTGTTTGGCTTTGCTTGCTGGCTCAAGGTTGGGTCTGTCTCCCTTGCCTGTGCTTTGTGTGGCTTTTGCTTGCTTGCTCTAGAAGTTGAGTTTGTCTCCTTCTTCTTGTGTTGTTGCATTGCATGCATTTTATTTACAGTTATTTTTTTCAGTTATTTCTTTTGCTGTTGTTTTCCTTTGCCATGTTCCCTTAGGAATTCTAACTTCTCTTGTTCAGGAGAAGTTATGACAGACATTAGGATTCTAACCATGCATGATAACATTAGTTAGCTCCCTCCTAATCTCAATCATAGGATCAACTTTGCATGACAACTTTAGGAATGGATTAATCCCCTTTAGTGCGTCCTTTATCTTCTCATCTTCAAACAAATCAAAATACGATAATAAAGGTTAATTGATTTCGTACACTACGAGCCTTAAGCTACTTGAGAAAGGGTTGTTGGAGAGTTTCTTTTCAATAGCTTGGATGTTTAGTATGGTACCCATTGGGTGACATGCGACGCATTCACTCTCAGGTCATAGTCTCTAGTGCGATATTAGTTGCAGACATCCATAAAAAACACTTCTTCCATAAAAGACTTCAAAAATAAAGATCAAACATCTTTTTGTCCTCTTGGACCTTTAATCCCTAGAAACCATTTTCATAAGGAGAGTTCTGTTAACTCCCGGTTATACCGTAAACGGTAAACGCCCAAGTCTCCGTCGAGCGAGCTGCATACACCAATTGCTGGAACCGTCTGTTAACCCTACTCGGATAAAAAAGACAAACTTGTGTCTCTCGTTGTCCCGAACTGCGTTTGCTCTGATCTTTCACGCTGTGTGAAAGTATGTAGGCATGACATGCGATATCTCGGCGAGCAACCTTCCCCCATAACCCGTAGTTAGGCGAACTACGTTGACTCTGTTTTCTCGTTCCAGACGGGAATACGTAGGCATAGAACTGATGTGTTCTGCTGAGTCATTTTATTTTCCTTTCAGACCAGACTTTTAGCGTAGATAGATAACCAACCCGTCAGATAAACACAACAAGCATGGATCCCATCTAGTACGATGGATGTGAGGGGTGCTAATACCTTCCCCTTGCGTAACAGACTCCCGAATCCAGACATGGTTGCGATGACCTTGTCTTATACCTTTTCTTCATGTTTTTCCGATCGTTTCCTTTCCCTTTCTGTGGGATAAATAACGAAAGGTGGCGACTCTTCTGTTTTGTCAGCACCTTGTTTTCGCGGTAGCGACAGATGGGAAAAGTTCCCAGCAGCTATATGTCCCCAGCAGAGTCGCCAGTTGTCACTACTGCGAAAATAAGGTGCCGACAAAACAGAAGAGTCGCCACCTTTCGTTATTTATCCCACAGAAAGGGAAAGGAAACGATCGGAAAAACCTAACGAAAAGGTATAAGACAAGGTCATCGCAACCATGTCTAGGTTCGGGAGTCGGTTACGCAAGGGGAAGGTATTAGCACCCCTCACGTCCATCGTACTCGATGGGATCCACGCTTGTTGTGTTTATCTGACGGGTTGGTTTAACTATCTACCTATCAAGGCTGGTCCAAATGGAAAAGAAAATCGACTCGTTAAAGCATCGCTCTTCGTGCCTACGTATTCTCATCAGAGAACGAGAAATCAGAGTCAACGTAATTCAGCTAACTACGGGTAAAGGGGAAGGTTTCTCGCCAAGATATTGCATCTTGTGCCTACGTATTCTTCTCAGAGAAATCAGAGCTTACGTAGTTCGGGATACTACGGAACACGGGTTGATTCATCTGTTTTTCCCGAGTAAAGTTAACAAACAGTTCCTGCAGTTTGGTGTATGCAGCTTGCTCGTCGGAGACTCGTGCGTTACCGTTTGCGGTAGAACTGAGAGTTAACGACACTCTTTTCTGAAAAGGTTTTCCTGATTAAGAGCCCACGGGGCAAAAAGAGGTTTGATATTTGTTTTTGTGTCTTTTACAGAAGAAGTGTTTTTTATGGATGTTTGTAGTTCGTACTGCACTAGAGACTATGACTTAGGAGTGAATGCGTTACATGTCACCCTAAGGGTGCCAGGCTAAACATCTTGACTGTTGAAGAGTGACCCTTCAACAATCATTGCCTAAGTGACTTAAGGCTCGTAACGTATTGTACCAACTTGCCTTTATTATGTATTTTACTATTGTATTGGAGATGAGAAGAGAACGAACTACAGGGGAGACTATCAAGCCCTAATGTTGTCATGCCATGGATTCATCCTATGGTTGAGTTTGAAACAGAGAACTCCTAGATGTTATCATGAAAAGGTTTCAACCTACAAGTCTATCACCACTTCCTTATCAAAGGAAGTAAGAGTCCTAAGGGATCATGTCAATGGGAAACACAAACAACTGTTGAAATCATAAAGCAGACAAACACAAAGCTAATAGTAAAGATGCAAATGGAATGCAGCAATACAAGCAGAGGGAGAAACTCAACCTCTAAGCAAATAAGCAAAGAGGACAAACAAAACAGACAAGAAAAAGGAGGGTCACATCAACCTTTATATGCAATCAAGCAAAGGGAGCTCAGCTCAACCTTTCATGGCCATCATGCTCCTAAGCCTAGAATACTCTACACATGAGACTATCCTAATGCATCACGCAACAGGCGAACAAACAACCACACTACAATCCATCAGGAAAGAAGAGGTGAACTGGAAGAGCAACAAGGAAGTCATCTCAAGGCTACATCCAGTCGATGTGTGTCAACACATGAGTCCATCAGAGGCTCAACCTCTTGAGAAATGCACAGAGCACTTCCTAAGGAAGGCCAGGCTCTCCCAAGAGGGATCCTATGTCAATAGGACAGATAAAGGAGTTGGGGTAGATCCTAGATGTCAATCTAAGGTGTTAGCTCAATGTGCATCAGCATAGGAGTCCATCATAGGCTCAACCTCTTGAGGAATGCACAGAGCACTTCCTAAGGAAGGCCAGGCTCTCCCAAGAGGGATCCTATGTCAATAGGACATATAATGATTTATGAAATGAACCTAGATATCAATCTAAAACACTTGATTAATGTGCATCAGCACAATTGATTAATGTGCATCAGCACAGGAGTCCATCATAGGTTCCACCTCTTGAGGAATGCACAGAGCACTTCCTAAGGAAGGCCAGGCTCTCCCAAGAGGGATCCCATGTCAATAGGACAAAGAAATATGGGTAAAGAACCTAGGTATCAATCTAAGGTGTCAAGGTAATGTGCATCAGTACAGGAGTCCATCATAGGCTCTACCTCTTCAGGCATGCACAGAGCACTTCCTAAGGAAGGCCAGGCTCTCCCAAGAGGGATCCTATGTCAATAGGACAAAGAGAGATGGGTAAAGAACCTAGATGTCAATCTAAGGTTTCAGACTTAATGTGCATCAGCACAGGAGTCCATCACAGGCTCCACCTCTTGAGGAATGCACAAAGCACTTCCTAAGGAAGGCCAGGCTCTCCCAAAAAGGATCCAATGTCAATAGGACAAAGAGAGGATTAGAGGATGGGAGGCATGGTGAAAACCTAAGGAGTTCACCAAGGCACTCAACCAAATTCATTTGATCAAGAAATGATGGGAAGCATGATGTATACCTAGGGTATCCATCATGACACTCAACCAATCATGGATGATTATTGAATCATGGGAGGCATGAGGTATACCAAAGGTATCCCTCATGACACTCAACCAATCAAGGAAGATTATAAGCAATGCAAAGCAAAGCTAGAAGGGGAATCATCCTCCTAAAGGTTTTAACTGGAAGCCCTAATGATTAGCTACAAGGATCATCTAACTAAAGGGATTTGGAAGCTCTATCAAGGCTTAATTAATGCTCTAAATAGGTATCAACCTAATCTTTATTCTATCAAGAAGGAATTAGAAGTCTTAAGTTTGCTAAAGTTCACTTTAGAGATTAAACTAGGATGTAAACTAAGTTAGGATCACCTAAAGTACAATCAACTTGTAAAATATGGGGAAAATATCAAAATCAATCCTAAAATGCTAGGAAAAATTCTAAAGCTTCCTAAGTGTGTTAAGGAATCATGATAGAAAATCCAGGGTCAAAACCTAAATCTAAAGGTTCTAAACAATTCCTACACTTCAAGGTATGCTAAAAGGAATCCACAAGGGGAAGGTCCTAGAAATCCATCTCAAACCTATACTTAAAATCATCTAAAAAAATGCAAGAAAAATCCTACAATATTATAAAATGTATCAACATTCATCATACAAAAAATTAGAGATTAAATCCAAGTATTGATATGGAAACAAAAATCTAGAAGTTAACATGGCATGATTTCTATTTATTGAAAAGCACATAAAAGAAACATACAAACTTAATTGAAAAAAGAATTAAAATAAAAATAAAAAATCATGACAAAATTCTAAACTTATCCAAGTATCTCCAATATTTTTCTAAAGATTTATTGAGTCAATTTTATATTTTTTCTTGAATTAAAATGGAACAAGCTATCAAATAAAAACAAAAGAAAATGAAAATTAATAAGGAAAACTAAAGGGGTGTAATGAGTAACATTAACGCGTGTTATTCTATTCGACCGTGCACTGATGGGGTGCGGGTAGCAGATGAACAAAGGCCTAGCTGAGTTTCTAAATGAAACTCAGCGTTTTGCATCAAGTGGAAAGACCATCCGCGAAATGCATTCTTGGTCGTGCGATGGGGATACCAAGTCCGTCTATGAGCGCGATCGTGTGGTCATGATGTGAACTGGAATTTTAAAATTGAAAACGGAGGGAATGACCCCGTGGTGGCGCCGGAAATTCCAGACGGTGGCCGGCCTTTTGCCGGTCATCTTCTTCATTTCACCAAAATCCCAACTTCCTCATTTCTTGACCAAAACTTGATTTTCTTGAACCAAAACTATGTTATTTTTCGTGTAGAATCCAAATATGCAATTTATTTCTACTTTCCTCCATTAAAACTCAAAAATCGTGAACCTCCAAGAATCTCTCAAGAATACTCAACTTTCACAAAAGCCAAAATTGAAGGAACTAATCTCTTCCTCTCACTTCCTACATCAACAATCTATGTTTCTTTTCCATTTTCGTCTAATAATTAGAGAGAAATTCAAACTACAACCTAAGGTGTTCTGTCAAGAATTGTCACGAAACTTAACCATTCTAATCATAAAACGTTCTACACATTCTAAGGATCACAATCATGTGAAAATAGCATAGCAATTCATCAAGAATAAAGCTTATGGATGAAAGATAGGAACCTAGTTTTGAGCTTCAATGGAGGCTTGAATTATGGATGAAGCTTCCAGCAAATCGTCCAGAATCCATCAATGAACCTCACTGAAGCTTTTTGCAATGATAATTTGGACTGAAAATGGCTTTATCTTCAAAATCGATTTTCCAAGTTTTTCCACTTTTTCTTAACTGATTTTCTGCTACCTTCCACCAAAACTCTGTTATGGCAGTTGGAAATCATCCCAGAGGTTATATGCAATGGACCTAGAGTGATTTGAAGCCCATGGCAACCCAATTCAAAATCCATTTTTCCAAGTTTGAAGCTTTTATGTTATGGTGAGAACAAAGCTAAACAGCTTACAAATCAATCCAATCTGGTTACTTATGATGTAAGGAAGATGTGTGGATAGGATTGAGGCCTTGAAAATGAATGGATGGTTGATTTTCATTATGTTGCTTAAAGATGAAGAAACCTTGAATTTACACATGTAAATGGCTTTAAACTTGATTTGTGATTTTTCCAATGTTCTTAAAACATCAATTGGACTCAAAACAAGCACAAATATGACATGTTTTGGTTCAAAAATGAATTGATTTGAATTGGCCCTTTTCAAGCTTCCTTTAATGATTCATTCATGAATTTTTTTCTTCAAGCATCTCTCATTCTAACCCATATCAATGGATTCCTGGGTCATGGTTAGACAAATAACATCATTTTAAACAACTTTCAAGTTGAACAAAATTCCATTTGAGGTGTGTAAGATGGTGAAATTGACCCATAATAAAAAATGGCCTATAATCTCAACTTCCCAAAATACCCTTGTCTTGCAAAGCTCATATCTTGAGTTCTACAAATCCAATCATGGACTTCTAGTACTTTTTGGAACGCTAAGAAGATAAGGAACAACATTCATGTTGGCCAAAAGTTTATGAGAATCATATTTCTAGGGAAAAAGTGTCATGCAAGTTGGTTGACTTTCAAGCACCAAATTCACATTCATCTGATGACCTGTAACTTGTCTGATTCATAACTTGAGTTCTATAAACCCTATCAAGGACTTCTAGTACTCAAATTAAATCTATGATCATTCTATACAACAATCATGTTGGGGTCAAGGTGAGATGAAAATCACATCTTGAGTTATGTGGTCTTGAAGTTAGGCACTAAACAAGGGGATTTTACACTGTCAAGCATAGCAACCCTAGCTTAGGAACTCCTCACACTCTTGACCCATGATGAGTTGACCTTGGAATCATCCCTTGGGCATCTTAATACATCAATCCATGATCACATGGCCTTGAAATTGGGTCTTAACCTTCTTCAAATCATCTGTTAACTGAGGATTGACCAGATGAAACCCTAGTTGCATCAATCTTGCTAGTAGCTTCACATACTTCACATGATGACCTGTCTAGGCTTCACAATGACTTTCAATACTTCTCATGAGCTCTCTCAAGGTCTCAAGTCCAACTCCATGGATTCATAATCATTTAAATGGCTTCCCATAACCTTCAAGTTAGGAGGTGTGCACATTATATCCAACCCCTTCTCTGAGGATCTTTGGCTTCTCTGATGAGGATATCAACCCTTGAATACTTGAATAAACCTCTTAGATAGCTTCATAATCTTGTGTAGCCCTTTTTTGGTAGTCATACCTCTTGATCCCCTACACACATGTCAATGCAATGTAGATGATAATGCTAAAATGAATGCAATGAAACACAAGCTAGGTAAAGCAAAAGGTTAGGCAAATTTTGGGGTGCAACACTTGGGCAGGCTGATAACCCGGAGGAGGTTGATAGACAGGTGGTTGATAAACAGGATTCGATTGCACAGGCTGATATGCAGGGATTTTTTGATTAAAAGCAGGTGTAACAGCAGCCACATACGTTTGTTGAGCAAACTGAACAGGGTAACCTTGTTGTTGAACATAGTTTTGCTGATGTTGCCAAGGTTGATTTCTTCTTCTGTTTGATATCACAACATTAGTTTCACCCTCTTTTTTCTTATGAGAACTAAATGAAGGCTTCTAAGCATGGTCTTTCTTGGAGCTGGAATTACCAGCAGTACTTGACATTTTTCCACTTTTCAAACCCAATTCTACCTTCACGCCAACAACAACAATATCAGAAAAATTAGTAGTCACACTTCCAACCATTCTTTCATAAAAATTAGAATGAACGATGTCAACAAACCAATTGTCCAGTTATTTTTTAGTTAAAGGAGGTTTCACTTGTGAAGCGACCTCTCTCCATCTCTGAGCATACTCGTTGAATGATTCAGAATTCTTCTGGGACATACTTAGCAATTGCCTTCGGCCAGGAGCCAAGTCCATGTTGTATTTATAATGTTTGATAAAGGCATCAGATAGATCTTGGAAACTCTTAATGTGAGACTGATCCAGACTTAAATACTACTTCAACGAAGCACCTTTTAAACTCTCTTGGAAACAATGAATCATTAGCTTATCATTATCAACATGAGTGGACATTTTTCGATAGCACATGATCAGATGACTCTTTGGGCATGTAGCTCCTTCATAGTGATCAAAGCTAGGTGTTTTTAAATTTAGGGGATAACCAAACCAGATACGAGACACATTTCTCTGGAAGCACCACCAAAGACTTGATCTCCTTCCATTATTCTCAATCTTTTATCAATAGTTTCCACATTTTCTCTGAGTTTCTCATGACGTGCATTTTCATCTTCCCTCGTGTCAGGGACATCGTATAATGGTTGATGCTCATTGAAGTATGGTTGCACATGGGTATGCACAACAGTCGGTGTAAAAGTTGGAATCATATGAGGAGCTTCAGTAACCAAAGGAACAACTTGTTGGACTTGTTAAACAATGGGAACTGTAGTAGGTGCTGGCACAAAACTAGGTGGAAGACCATATGGAGGTACAGTTGCAGTAGTGACAATAGCTGGCTAAGGATCCACAATTGTATTGACAATCTCAGAAACAACAATGGATTGAGCATCTATCTTTGCATGCATAACCTATAATATCTCCATGATTTTCCCTACACTTCTTCGGAGGTCTTCTAATTCCTTGCTAACGCGATTATGTTCCGCTATCCTTCTACGAGCTTGAGCTCTGGTGTTGTACTGGTGCAAAGGACTCAGGGTGAAAGAATTGGATTGAGACTACAGAATGAGCAAAAATGCAATAAGAAAATGTACATTCAAAGACATGAATGCAATGTCATGCAATGGTTTCAAGGAATCCAAAAGCCAATTGCGAATATTTTTTGGAAAAGCTGAAAAAAGTTTAGATTTTAAAATCTTTATTGATCTTGCCAAGGAATGAACAATTGAATTCCTTGAAACTGAAGTGTTATGAATGTTTGAATGTATGGAGGCACAAACACATGTATACACATATACAAATAAGCGAACAAAGACTTTAGAGGGTCGTAAGCATGGATTCATGGTCTACCCATCCCGAAGAGCGTGTACTAAGGGTTATTGTACCTGCAGAACAAGGGTTCTAAAAGGTGCCCAAAGTCATCAGTCCATCTTTCAGATATTATCAACTTCCCGAATACTCGGTGGTTAACAATATTCTCAAGAGAACCTCTTTTGAGTGTAGTATAGTGTATCAACTACTTTGGGATTACTCCCTCATAGTCATCGCATTACGTCCTAAGAAAGGCCAAAGTTGTGTTAAGGGTAACTAAAGGTTCCCAGTATCATAGGTTCCTAGGTCGAAAATAGTAAGTGTTTTCACAAATACTCGTTCAATAATACCATTCCCAAGAGGGCCTCAACTAAGCGGTGATTCTCAAGTCAGCTTGGTCGGGAATCGCTCCCTATAAGTCTTCTCGAATATATCACCTTCCTATCATAAGTATGCTCAAGTCCGGGTATAGGAGTTATCTCACGACAGTATATAACCCCAGCAGATACAGTCATGTAAATATATATATATATATATATATATATATATATATATATATATATATATATATATATATATATATATATATATATATATATATATATATATATATATATATATATATATATATATATATATATATATATATATATATATATATATATATATATATATATATATATATATATATATATATATATATATATATATATATATATATATATATATATATATATATATATATATATATATATATATATATATATATATATATATATATATATATATATATATATATATATATATATATATATATATATATATATATATATACACACACACAAATAGATATTCAGCAAATAAAACACATAAACAAGTTAGGGGAAACCCTCTAAAATCACAAACCCCCAGTGAAGTCGCCATTTCTGTTGCGGTGAGAATCGAATATCAAGCTATTTGATTAACTTGAATCACAAATCTTGAAGTTCACCACCGAGCTTTGATTTGTCTAAAGGAAAGGGTAAAGATCAAATAAAATCCTAATTGCACTGTAAAATAATGCAGGAGATCTAAGATTCGGGGGTTGGTTATACCTAGGGAAGGTGTTAGCATCCTAAGCAAAGGGTTGAAAGGTAAAGAGAGACCTAAGGTGTTAGTCCTAAGTATGCTTACCAAGACATCGCATCTCGTGCCTACATATCCTGACGGGAATGGAATCATAGCACTCCCTTCAACGAGGGTGAGGAACTCTTGACTGTGGTCAAGGTTCTAAGGGGAAGTAAGTGTTCATAGGGAGACACTTACATGGAGTGCGATGACTCCTGATCCTAAGCTAGGATGAAAAGAAGTAAAAGAGAATGCCCATGGCAGGACGCTCGCGTGGAGTGCGGCGAATCCAACTCTAAGGCTAGGGTGAAAGGAAGATTACGCATGACATGGCGGTCAACGAGGGGAAGACCCTTTCCTTTGGAAACGGTGTGGTGAATGCAAGAAAATTCAACCTATTGTCTATCTTGAGTCAAATAATTGATAATTAAATTGAATCAGGAATATCCTACGGGGACATGGCAAGTCAGGATCGTTAAAGATCTATATCACAACTTCACAAGACTAACGACAAATAAGAAATCAAAGTCGTCACCAAAATTAATTAAAATTTTTAATTAAAGTTAATTAAAAAATAATTAATTAAATAAAATTTCATTTAATAATAAAAACAAACAAATAAATAATAAGTTAACCCAAATTTAAAAATAAAGAAAAAAAAGTGGATTCAAATTACAAAATAAAACTAATAAATCAAATTAAAAATAATAAAAATTGAAATTAGTGTAAATTGTTTTTTTTAAAAACAAAACATGGGCTGCGAGCCCGTTTCTTCTAAAAAACAACAAAAAACGGGAAAAAAAATCAGCAAAAAAAAAAGTTGGGTCGGGCCACAGCAACAGCAACAATGTATATGTTAAACAACTGGAAGATCAGAAAGCAAAAACCCAGATGCTCTTACTCTCTCGCGACTCTCCCTTCTCTCTCTCACAGCCATCACTCTCTCTTCTCTCTCGATTCATTCCTCTCTCTGCTCACATATACGCATTGCTTCTCAACTCAATCATACGACCAGTTCCACTTTACACCTGCATTTTCAACGGAAAAAGCAATCCCATCATGTTCGTTCTCCCTTTCATCTCGTTTCTTCATCTCGAGCTGCCCTTATTTGCTTCAATTATTTCTTCCTTTCTATATAATTCTGTTGGCGACGCTTTCGTCTCTTAATTAAAGCTTTCGACACAGATTTCGCTCCGTAATGAAAATCGAGGCTATCGCGACTTATAACAAAGAAAAGAAATAGCAATAAAGTTTTTACCTAGATTGAGGTATGATGTGAACAACTTCTTCTAGGTGTACGTATCACTGTCGTTGTTGTGATTTTGAATCCGTATGTTTTTTCTTACTGCTTGTTGCTATGCCGCATGAGGGTCTTGTGGTGTGTAAGTGAGTTTGTTTGTATGTGGTGCTGTTGAGATTTTGCTGATGAATAATAAAGAACAGTGTGCTTTTTGTGTTTGTGTCTGATGATCTTTTTTTTAATCGTCCCTCTTGTGTTGATGCCTGGAAGTCTTTATATGCTCCTTTTAAACATTGATCTGGGAGTTAATGCCAATCACTGCTGCTGCTTTTGCATCGTGTACATATTAAAACCTTTCCATTTCAAAACAAACATGTTTGAAACATGTCCGGATTTTCTCTTTCAGCTTATTGAGTCAATATTCTGTTTTCTTTTGGAAATTACTAGACAAACCAATTATTCTTAAGGTTTATGTTTGATTGTGTTTGGATATCAATATCTGCCATAAGTTTGAAATCGTGATTGACGCCTGTTGTATTTCGTGTCGCTTGCCGTTTTTGATTCGATCACATTTGGAAATCATTGATTTGGTCTGTTTGTTCACATTTACTTTCCTTCAGATACAGGGACTTCATTAACAGTTGTTGTACAAAAACTATTGAAATCAGTGCTGGAAATTCTAGGAGTTGTTGTACGAATTCCATTGAACTGAGATCCCATATAATAATGTGCAATCATCTGATCCACTCACAATAAGCATGTAAGGCTGGCATACTTGAAGGCATGTGATTTTGGATACACTGTTGCTCTCAACTTCTTTAAAGATGATGGACAAATATCTTTTTTCAGTTTCATTTATCACTAACTCGTGTAGAATTTGTTTAAAATACTCATAACACTAAATCACAACATGTTTTGTATATCCATCTACAGATATGCGCCTCGAAAGGTCAAAATCCCTTCTTCGAATTTGAGCTGCCAAATCCAGTGTAATGGGAATCTTGCTTGCAATCATAAATGGTGGCCATTGATCTTTTTTTGTAAAGTTTGTGAAATTCTTGAACTTAATTTATTTTTTTTGTAATGAGACCAATTTACTTGTTTTGTAAAGAACCTTGTAAGAAAACATTGAATCTTGAAGTTAACTTGTACACCTAGAATTTCTTGGAGTAATTTTGTAAATTTTCAATGTTTTGAATTTTCCATGATAGCTTGTAATGATGCTTTGAATTTTTTGACCTGTAAAATTCGTTCCAATCTTGTATGCCTTGAAAAAGGATTGGTGTATGTAACATGGTGGGAGAACTGACTTGGTGTTTTTGTTTGACAAAAACATGTGCGGATAGCAAGAGTCGCCACCGACTTTTATTTTATCCAATAGGAAAGGCTATAAAAGAACAGAAAATACCTTTTTGAAAAGATTTTGAGTTCGGGGGTAGGTTATATAAAGGGAAGGTGTTAGCACCCTTTATATCCATGGTTATCCATGGGCTCTTAGTTACTTAGCTCACTTGTTTGTTTGAAAAGTGTTGTGAAGTGTATGTTTAGAAAAGATTTTCAGAAGTTCTTTGTAGTGATCCTCGTATGGATGTATACAAAGCCTTGAGTTTGGAAATATTTTGAAAGTGAGGTGTAAAGAATGTTTTTTTGAAAAAAGTGAGCAAGTATTTAAGTGCTACCTACCCTAAGTTTGTAATGTCTTTCTTGTTATTTATTTCCTTTAAGGGTAAGATTATCCTTACTATTAGTGAGTAAGTAGTCTTTACCTTGGATGTTAAGGGACTGGCGTAGGGTCATCGTATGGTCAAAGAAGGCAACATGTAGGGGTGTCTTAGTAATTCGAAGGGACTATCATCATTTTTGTAGGGTCATCGAGGGACAAGATCATTTATTCCGTAGGCAACTTCGAAGGGACTATGATCCTTTTAACTTTAAAGGGACTTGATGATTTAGCTGTTTGCAGGGACATCGCTTAAGACACCTCTACGTTCGAGGGACTTGACCATATTAAGGCAACTAAGAGGGGTAACCCTAAGAGGTGTAGATGGTGATCGTAGAACTATCGACTTACGTGTGTGAGTGATTATTTTCAGATATTTCTTTTATTATTGATTCTCTAAGTCCAATTTATTCAATTAGATCTTTTCACGCCCTAGATTACTAACCAAACAATTAAATATTTACGAAAATAATTAAAAAAACAAGAAATAAAGTCTTAAACTATTACACGGTTTTGGGGCAATTACAAAATAATCGGTGCGAAAAAATAAATTACATAAGGAAAATCCTATACAATCCTCTAAATAATATAAATAAAGCAATGAAAATAAATTAAATTAGGAAATTAATTGTTTTAAAAAAAAGATCAAGTTTAGAAAATGAGAGTCTAATTAGGATTAGTGAAAAATTAGGGTTTTTAAATTAATCTAAACCTAGTTATATTCATTTACAATTTTAATTAATAAATTAAAAAAAAGTTATGTGAGAGAAAAAATATATAAAATTATATTATAAAATTTATTTTAAGAAAAATAATTAGTGAGCAGTTAGTAAAGATTAATGGTTAATTAAATTAATAATAATGTTTTAATAATAATAACTATAAAACATTAAAAAAAAGAAGAAATTCACTAAAAATAAATGGGGGAAGGCCTGAAAATGTCTGTACGAAGATTTTTGACTCTTGAAAAGCTTATGCCTTAACCATGACACTTCTTGAAACCTGCATCATATCTTGCAAACAAATGATCAAAACAAACCTAAACATGATTATGAAGATCATTATGAACAGAAAATATGATAAAATGCAATGAAATCAAAGATTAGAAAGCAAAAAAAAAAGAAAAGAAGAATGAGAGGCGATATGTTCATGGGATGCACTTCGTGAGGTCTCAACCTTCAAGTCTTTGTGGGATAGATTCCTAGGATGTTGAAGAATGTGAATGGACTTGTAGAGCTGATTGAATCTTATTGCAAAGTTGTTTTAAGATTTTTCTAAGGTTCTTATGGTTTCCAAATTTTTTTCTCTCCTCTTTTTTCATTCTGACTTTGTTTGATATATAAAGTAGTGTAAATTAGGGTAAACAATTGGGCCTTGGTTGGAGTTTTATGGGTTGCTTGAAGATGAAGGAGTCAATTATCATAATTGTCAAAAAAAATCAAATTAAATCATACCATATTGGTCTTGAACGAATTCGGATGACTTCAATCACTTTGAATACCATATATTTGATCCCAAAATAAATCTTAAATCAAATCTTTGATTTTTTATAATTTATTTTAATTAAAAATGATTTTAAATGATAAAAATAAAAAATAATATAAAGTAAATGATAAAAATCAGAAAATATGGTCATTGGGTCGTGAATGAATATATCTTCAAGTTTGGGTTGCAATCTTATGGGCCCATTTGGAAAGAATTGGAGTTATGACCCTTTTTACTTCATACACCCCTTGAAAAATTACCAACTTTGACAATGCATAACTTCCTCAATTTTAATGCTATGGAGGTGTTCTAAGACTTTTTAGAAATCTTAGGGTATCCTCTAATTAACCATTTTGGTCTCATGTTCATATTTTTTTACCATTTCCAAATTATGAGCTTTGGAAAAAGTTGACTTTTGTTGACTTTTAAAAGGACCTATAATGTCTTGGCTCATATCTTTCAAATGAAGCATTTTTAGGCTTGGCTTGTGAGACACAAAGTTATAGAGAATTAAACTTCCGTCAAAATGAACTTTGTATGGGAAATTTTTGATGAAAAATGTGAAAGTTATGGCTGGTCAAAGTTCAGTTGACTTTTCCTACACAAGACCCTAATTTAGCAACTTCCGATTCTTGATGATCTGAGGTTTCCCTGATGAATCATGATCGACCCTTGATCAAATGATGAATTTCACCTCGTAATCTTGATGTTGACCAAAAAATCTTGAAGTTTGACTTTGAGTTGACCACAGTTGTCCTCAGTTGACTTTTTGACTAAGTTAATTGATTTTCAAGTATCTGAGCATCTGACTGGCCAAACTTGTGAGGAAAGCTCTGAAACTTGACATGGGGATTCTTTGAAGTATGTGGTATGTTATGAAGTCCATTTTAAGTTTTAGAAGTCCATTTTGCTCGGGGAGACTCAAAACCCTAGTTCTAAGATCCACTGTTCAGGAGGAGGCTTTGATGAAACCTTCAATCCCTTTGACCAATTGCGAATCTTCTGACTATTAAGTAACCTCTTGTGACACATTGTCTTGAATATGGGAGGTAAATTTTGGGGTACAACAGTGTAACTTGTAGCATGAACACTTGATTTTTGTATTTTATTTGGATTGTGACTCTTGTAATCATTTTTTCTTTGCCCTCAAATTTATATGCTGCCACAATTTGAAAGCAGCTTTGCAATTCCAATTCAAGTAGTCCATTTTTGCAGTTCAACAAGTTTTGCAAAGGATTTAGTCCAACTTGATGGCTTCCATGTCTTTTTACATTTCTTGGCTAAGACTTGGCTTAAAAGGCATCAAAGTAATAAACTTAGCCTATGTTGGGCTACAACTTGGTCATGGCTTGTTGCTTAGTCGTATCAAATGAAAAAGAATGGCACAAATAATGAGTGACCAACTTAAAACAACACTTATTTTGCACCAAATCTAAATATGGTTGGAGACCAAACTTGAAATTATCGTTCTAGGAGTGGCTTCCAAACGGGATCCAACCACCTTCCATGATTCAAAATAACAATTGAATTGATTATGTCTTGTAAATGAATGACCGTAACTTGAAACAAAATGTAACACCACTTGATTTGAGTCAATCTTAAAGCACTTCTAAAGGAGCTACAATGTGTCTTGCAACACAAAATGAAATCCCCGTTCTTAAATTCATGACTTGCTTCAATAATTTCCCCCATGTTTTAAGAGACTTCCTACATGCCTTGAATCCACTTAAAACAACCTGAATAATAGCTTGGAAACCCATTTGAATCCAGTCACACCAAAGTCTGAGAAACGAATCAGAACAAAACCAAAAATCATCTTGAAATTAATTCATTAAATCCTAATTAATGTGGCCCCAGAGACGACTTGCAATAACTCAGGTCATGTCTTGGAATGGACCAATCATATATTCTGTATTTTGGCTTGAAAAAAAAGGTTGGTCATGTATTAACTAAGGGACCATAAGAATGAGGGCATATCTTTTCTTCATCTTCACAGGAGTTCAACACAACTTGCAGAGACTATGAGCACACACACAAAGCCTATATGACCTCTGAGACTTCTTCAACAACCCTATCGTCACAAAACAAACAAAACTAATAAATTGGTTAGCTATGTTTGGATGATTGACCTAAGATGATGTGCAGAAGATCAAAGAAATCTAAGGGTAAATTTTGGGGTATAACACTCGGTTCGGCGTACCCTAAGCAATCATCACCGACAAGGGGACACAATTCACCGACAAGAACTTCCAGGAATTCGTTACTAAGCTGGGCACGAAGCAACACTTCACGTCTGTCGAGCACCCTGTTGACTGGAAGTTTCGACTAAAGAGAAGCGACACAGAGATTGGCTTGCAGGTCGACAGGCTGGGAAAGATGGTGAAGAAAATGAGGTAAGTTGACGTCGACAAAAGAGGGTTTTCGGGTCGACTCAGGCGGTGTCGGTCGACAGGGTCGACTGATGGACAGAGAAGTCAACACAAAGAAGGTAAAGCATTTGAGCGGGAAACAGATTTGAAAGCTGATAACGTGGGAGGTTACAAAAGTGGTGGACAAACATGTGGCGCCACCAACTTCAACATGACAGTTATTTTATTTCCCTATTTAAGGCAATGCCCAGTTTCATTTCAAGGGGCACATTTTTGTAACATTGTAAGGGAAAAAACACTCTGAGTACCAAGCGTTAAGAGAAAAGAGTTTTTTCATTCTTGCAAAATGTATGATCACGTCCATCTTTCTTCTTAATAAATAATTTATATCATTAACTTTAAAGTATCTTATCTTGTTATTTTTTACTCTTTTTGTTTACGCATTCATATTTATTTAATTTTACAGTCTTTTCTAGAAGTGATCTTCAGCCTATTCCAAACTACACCATTCCACCATTTTCCCATGCATTACAAACCAGTGTTCTGGGTCTTATTTGACTGGTCCCGCAAGTAAACCTGTGTTAGAAGGTCATAAGTTGTTCGCGCGAAAATTGTTTGCAAACAAATTGGCACGCCAAGTGGGACCCATCAGTTTGGGTGTATGCATTTGCGCAGTGGTAAGATGGTGATACCACGTCCAAGCAAAGAATTGTCTTCGGAGGGAAATACGGTTGTGACTCAAACAACCGACATTGGCGCTGACACTGTGTCTACGATTTTGACGGCTCATGGTAGGCCTGTCATGATGCCACGTCGGTCTGAACCTAGGTCTATGGTGACAGGAACTGGGGGCAATATATGCCTAGTTTCACAATGCCAACACCCTGGGCCTTTGGGATGCCAACAGAGTTTATGTCGAGCCTGCATCATAGTGGCCCACTATTTGGGGAAAGCTTTTCATCGGCGTTTCCCCTTATCAAGGGTTAGGGCCTTTGGCAAACCAAGTCACCAAGCCCCTAGGGTTTAGTGTTCCGTCACTTTCGTTTCCAACTTTTACGTCAAGTTCTGTCGCCATTATGAGGCGGCAGATGGACGAAAGTAATCACAAAATGGTCCACATGTTGACCCAGTAAATGGGCACCATATTAATGCCACTAATACATGATTTGACTCAGAGTTACCAATAATTGGCAACTCAGATGACGCGTATAGGTGATTTTTTGGGTACTCCTAGGGCCCTGGGTCGACAGACGCCTCCACCTCGACCGGAGACGCCAATTCGACAAGACGAAGTCTTTTACGAGACAATTAACCAGCAAACCCATGAGGTTGAACATACACCCAGGGTGGCCTAAAGGCCTCCCGTTGTTTTAGTTCATAGAAACTAGGACCCAAAATATGTGGTCAGACAAGTTCGACACGAAGTCATGGCTGGTGACCCCAACTTAAAAGCCATGGTGGAACGATTTATGGTTCGCAACGGGGCGAACCCAGGCCTTCGATGACCAATATATACGTCCTTACTACCAGACTTTGTTCTGCAAACAGAGTTTCCTAGAGGGTGGAAAGTTCCAAAGTTTACCAAATTCGCCGGAGAGACCGAGGAGTCCACTGTCGAACATGTTACCAGATGCCAAACTGAAGTTAGTGACATAGCAAACAACGAGGAGTTAAAATTGAAGTACTTCCCAAGTTCTCTCACCAAAAATGCATTTACTTGGTTCACCACCTTACCCCCACAGCCCGTACATACCTGGGCACAATTGGAAAGATTGTTTCATGAACAGTTTTACATGGGACAATCGAAAGTTAGTCTGAAAGAGTTAGCCAGCATCAAACGAATGACTACAGAGTCGATGGGCCAATATCTTAACAGGTTTAGACTGTTGAAAACGTGATGCTTCACGCAAGTCCCTGAACATGAACTAGTCGAGATAGCGGCTAGTGACCTAGATTATTTGACTAGGAAAAATCTAGACACTCAATATCTCAGAGATATGGTGCAGCTAGCCGATAGAGTCTGTCAGGTCGAACGTCTAAAAAATGAAAAAACCCAGACTAACAGATACCGTAAGAAAGAGAAAGTTTCATATGTGGCTGCTGACGAATACTCTTCTAACGATGAGGAGCTTGTTGATAATAACGCGGTCAACGTGGTTGAACATAAGCTAGGGCCTCCGTATACATGCAACTCATTAAAACCGTCAAATGGAAAAAATCCAGTTGAAACCGAAAAAACAGATAAATATGTCGCAAAAACGTATACTTTTGATGTATTTAAGTGGGATGAAATATGTGACTTATTAGTTAAAGATGGTCAGATTATTGTCCCTCCTGGGGCAAAAGATCCCCCTTTAGAACAAAAGAAGAAAAGGGGATTTTGTAAATTTCATAATTTCCTTAGTCATAAGACATCTCAATATGTTATTTTCAGGGACTTGGTGCAGAAAGCTTTGAAAGAAGGCCGACTTCAATTTGGCGAAAGGCCCAAAATGCAGGTGGACACGGATCCTCTAAAAGTTGAAGAAGCCTTATATTCTGAGCTATACGACTGCATGTGGTGGAGGCTACTGAAGGTCTCAACGAGCACCTGACAACTGAAACAGTTGAATGCTTGATGGTCGAGACTACTGATGGTTTCGACAAGAAGTCTGAAGAGAAGTTCGAGGAAGACTACCCTCATGCTGGCGAAAGTCTGACTGATTTCCAAGAGAAATGCAGGGTGAGCGGTTGAAGGTTGTATTATACCCAAAATGCAACACCGCATTTGACGAAAAGGATGTTGAGAAGTACGAAGCGGGTAAGAAAATGGCGCTGCAAGACAGTAAGCCACCAGTCCCTAGGTTCGTGTTCAACAAGAACGGTGCTCCTCGACGGAACGAAGAGTATAGGAAGTTATTCCAGCCAGCGCGGCCCAAGACTTTTGAGCCATCATCTAATACCCCACAAGATAAGTGGGTGGCGCCTGTGAGCCAACAAGGGAGAAAGCGGCCGAAGTGGAAGGTATTAGATCTGGAGAAGGGGGCAAAGGCCTCAGACAAGGGTACTGAGCCCAGAGGTTATGTGGTTTCCCCCAACTATAAAGGTAAGAATCCTATGACAAGGACCCAGTGGAGGCGATATCAACAAAACAAAAAGGCTGCAAGAGAGGCTTCGACTTCACTCCTAAAGCATGTGGGACCTTATGGTCTGAAAAGGCAATGCCTAAAGGCAAGGTGGGTCGAGAAGGAGAAAATTGTGACGAACTAGAAAATGACAGTGACTGTCGAGACTTCATGAGAGAAGGGGGTGGTGTCAACCCAGAGTTCAAAGTACACATCTGGAGGCGAAAATAAGAAAGAGCTGGAGCATACTCCCCAGTCAGATGAAGAAGAATCAGAGTACACTTCCCAGTCGGATGAGGAATATACCCCATCACCAGAAGACGATTTCGACGAAGACATGTATGATGACACCAATGATGATACATATGGTGAAGAATTCATTGTGAATTACGGCATCATGTCAATATTGCCGGCAAAATATGATCTGGTGTCGAAAGTCTCTAAAGTCGAAGAAGATTTCTTGACAGATGAGACTACAAAAGACAAGCCACTATGCTACTACGTGATAAATAGTGGTATGGTAGAAGAACGAACAACTATGTTTGAAAGACTTATTCCTGGAATAATGTACCACTTAATGTAACGCCCCGATTCTGAAGTTCTCATTTTTGTTGAGTCTTTTGATTTATTTTAATTGATTATTCTTTAATTGTGGAATTTGAACATTAATATGTTATGTGTGCTTATTATGTTATTTTATTATTCAGAGAGTTTTGGGAATTAATTAGAGGGTGTTTTAGATAATCCCTAATTAATAGATGTTTGAGAGAGATAGAATAGAAAGAGTATAAGTGGAAACAGAGAGAAAAGAAAAGAGATAGAAAGAAATAGAAAGGAAAGAAGAGAAAGAGAAGAGAAAAGAGGAGGAAGAGGAGAAAACCTAGAATCGTCAAGAATCAAACTTCTAAGCTTCGATTAATCGGGTAAGGGTGTGAAACCTTATTATTCTTTCGATGTATATGATTATGTATGTTTCTATTGGTTTGTTTTTGGATTGGGGAAAGTTTTGCTCATTTTCTGTTTTAGGTTGAATTTGATCTAATCGGTAGAAACTGAGTTTTAACGGTTGGAAATAAGGATAAGTGATAGAGTTTAGTCGAGGGATGTTGGACTAAAGCTGATAGAACGAGTTGGAATCGAATCGGGTAGATTTCGGTGAGTTTCAGAGTTTTTGACAATGAGGATTCTGAGTTCGCAGACCCTCGTTAGCACGTTCGTTAGGCGAGCGGGCCGCAAGCATTCGCTGGGTATTCGCTGTGGCGAGCCAGTAGCGAACGGTCCCAGACTTGGGCAGAATGGTTTGTGGTGTTCTTCGCTGGTAGCGAAAGGGGTAGCGAGCGACTCGCTAGGCCTTCTCTGAGCGAGTGTGGTAGCGAAGCAAGTCAGAGGCTTCTGTTTGCTCTCGCGAGCTTGTTCGCTAGGCGAACAGGTAGCGAGCAATCACTAGGAGTTTTCTAGGCGAACAGGGTAGCGAGCGTAGCAGGGTGTTATTTTATTGTGTTTTCACTTCCATGATTGATTCTTTGACTCAAGTGTGATTAGTTCTTCTTATTATACATGGTTGTGTGTGTGATATGGAATGTTGTGGGTAGCCGTATGGCGTGAATCCTAGATTGTGAATCATGAAGTGTGATATGTGGCCGTTTGGCAAATTTGTGCAATTGTTTGAATTGACTGAAAATGCATGATTATATATTCGTGTATATGTATGCATTTCAAGAATGTATGGAGTCGTTTTGTTTATGAAGCATCATGATTGCATTTTGTGTGTCTGATCCCGCGTAGAATCTGCAGAAACCTCGTGTGCCCTTGTGGGGTGTGAGCGATGATTTGTCTTTGATCCCTAGGAGGATCTGCAAAAACGATCGTGTGCCTTTGTGGGGTGTGAGCGATAGTTTATATTGATTCCGTGGAGAATCTGCAGAACGATTGTATGCCCTTGTGGGGTGTGAGCAATCCTGAAACATCGTGTGCCCATGTGGGGTGTGAGCGATGGGTGAACATCGTAGGCCCGACGGGGAGTTACTTCTGTAACGAGCGATGGTTCCTTTGGTTCTTCAATTGAACTTGCTGAATGAGGCAGTACCGCATTTGCGTCTGCATAGAGTCGTGAGTCGGTCTCTATGAGTGCATCATTATCTTCATGTGATGAATTGGTGTAATGAACATAATTGTGTATGTTATGTGAAATATGTGAACGATTGGTGAAGTATATATGTGTTGCGATATGTATATGATTGAATTGTGATGTATTGCAGTGAGAAATGTAGTATGTGTATTCTATGTTGGTGCATGTATATACATATATATTATATGCATTATTTGTTATGATAATGTTTCTCACCCTTCTGCTGTTTTATGATGCTCTATGAAGAATTGCAGAGTAGGTTGGCTGGAGGTCTTTAGTGAAGCGTGACTTCATTCTTTTTGGTCAGTTGGCTCTGATATGTAGCATCGGGTAGTTAGGAATTCTTTTGGTTCTTTTGTGATACATCTGTGAATGTATCTGCTGGTGTATGTTTTGCAAACATGTATTATGACTTGAATTGAACTCTTTATGTATACAAGGTTTATATGAATGAAGTGAATCAATGTATAGATGTTTCCGCTTTTATTCTAAATATTGATGTGTGGGTTTTGAAGACTGAGTTCCTTTGTGTTGGTTTACCCTTTGTTGCATATATTTATGAGCAGGTGATGTATGTGTTTTGAATTTTCCTGGATATTGTGACGTACCTCTTTTATACCATGCGTTAAGTTATACTCTGATGAAATTTTATTAACGTGCTTAAATGATTTAATTGTTTATTTGGGGGTATGGAAAGGGGGTGTTACAATAAGTGGTATCAGAGCCAGTGTTGAGTCAGTTGTGTCTGTCTTGTTGTTGTGTTGGTTGAACGGTTGTTTAACCTTGTTGTTATTTTTGGGAATCATTAGAATATGGCTGGTCATAATAACACTGCTATGGCTGCGGCGTTGGAGGCTATGGCTAGGGCGGTGCAATGTGCACCGAATTCGAACGCTAATGATGAGTTTAGAAAGAATCAGCCGCCGGTATTCAAGGGGAGGTTTGATCCGGACGATGCTCAGATCTGGTTGAAGGAGGTTGAGAGAATCTTTAGAGTTATGGGGTATGCTGAAGGAAACAAGGTGAGACTTGGAACTCACATGTTGAGGGAAGATTTCGATGACTAGTGGGTCGGTATGAGACAAGTTCTTGAGGTAGATGATGAGGAAATAACCTGGGATTTATTTTGCACCGAATTCTTGAGGAAGTATTATCCTGAGAGTGTAAAGGGGAAAAAGGAAATGGAATTTCTTGAGCTGAAGCAAGGAAATATGTCGGTGGTGGACTACACGGCTAAGTTTGTGGAATTAGTTCAGTTTCATCCATATTATGCGGCAGTTACGGCAGAGTTCTCTAAGTGCAATAAGTATGAGAATGGCTTGCGTCCTGAGATAAAGTAAGCGGTGGGATACCAAAGGATACGAAGATTTTCGGACTTGACCGAATGTTGTAGGATTTTTGAAGAGGCAATAGGGCTCGATCTACTCATTATAAGAGTTCGAGTAAGAAGAAAGGTAAGCAGCAAGTAAGGAGTGGACCTTATATGACACCTGTTGATAAAGACAAGTATAAGGGAAACTTTGATAGGAGACTCGGAGGAGGAAGTTCTGGTGCGGTCAAATGTTACAAGTGTGGCATGATGGGCCACAAATCTTTTGAATGTGGGAAGTCTGTGGATAAGTGTGCTAATTGTGGAAGTCTTGGACATGCCACTTCTGGTTGTAGAAGGAATGTGGTAAAGTGTTTTACTTGTGGGGAAGTTCATATTAGCACCAAGTGTACCAAACCAAAGCAAGCTCAGTCATGGAAAAGTATTTGTATTAGCAGGTTCAGACACTACGAATGCGGATCGCTTGATTAAAGGTACATGCTTTATTAATAATATGCCTTTAGTTGCTATTATTGATACCGGAGCGACTCATTCGTTCATTTCTCTTGAGTGTGATAAGCGTTTGGGTTTATGCATGGTTTCTATGAGTGGAGACATGGTTATTGAGACTCCCGCTTCGGGGTCGGTAACTACTTCCTTGGTGTGTGTAAGTTGTTCTTTGACCATGTATGGTAAAGACTTCATTATGGATTTGGTGTGTTTGCCGTTGGAAGGTTTAGACGTGATCTTGGGTATGAACTGGTTGCAATTTAATAGAGTTCATTTAGATTGCTATCACAAGTTAGTAAGATTTCCTTCTTTGGAAGATGATGAAGGTGAGAGTTTTCTATCCACTAAAGAGTTGAAGAAGCTTTTAGCGGACGAAGCTCAGTTGTCTGGCTTGTTTGCATCGTTGTCTGTGGAGAGCGAAGTGGAGCTTGATGTGTTTCCAGTGGTATGTGATTTTCCAGAAGTATTTCTGGAGGAGATTACGGATGTACCGCTAGAAAAGGAGTTGAGTTTTCTATTGATCTAGTTCCTGGTACTAGACCGATTTCGATGGCACCGTATCGTATGTCAGCATCAGAATTGGTAAAACTGAAGGAGCAGTTGAATGAATTGTTGGATAAGAGATTTGTAAGACCAAGTGTTTCTCCGTGGGATGTGCCGGTATTTATGGTAAAGAAGAAGGATGGGAGTATGCGGTTATGCATTGACTATCGACAGTTGAATAAGGTAACAATTAAGAATAAATATCTGCTTCCAAGAATTGATGATTTGATGGACCAATTGGTTGGAGCGCGTGTATTTAGCAAGATTGGTTTGAGATCAGGTTATCACCAGATTCGAGTTAAGGAGGAGGATATTCCAAAGACGGATTTTAGGACACGGTATGGTCATTACGAATATTCTGTGATGTCATTCGGAGTTTCTAATGCGCCGGGTGTGTTTATGAAATACATGAATCGTATTTTTCATGAGCAGTTGGATCATTTTGTGGTTGTGTTCATTGACGATACTTTGATTTACTCTAAGTCTCAAGAGGAGCATGAAGAACATTTAAGGATTGTGTTACAGATTTTGAAGGAGAGGAAATTGTATGCTAAGTTGTCAAAGTGTGAATTTTGGTTGTCGGAAGTGAGTTTTCTCGGGCATATTATTTTTGGTAGTGGTATTAGTGTGGATCCATCCAAGATTGATGCGGTAATGCTATGGGAAACTCCTAAATCGGTTACGGAAATTCGAAGCTTTTTGGGCTTGGCAGGCTATTATCGGAGGTTTATTGAAGGATTTTCGAAGTTGGCACTTCCGTTAACGCAGTTGACTTGTAAAGGGAAGGCTTTCATTTGGGATGCTGGTTGTGAGGAGAGTTTCATTGAGTTAAAGAGAAGATTGACAACAGCGCCAGTCTTGATTTTACCGAATCCTACGGAACCTTTTGTGGCTTATTGTGATGTTTCTTTGTCAGGTTTGGGTGGTGTGTTGATGCAAGAGGGAAAAGTTGTGGCTTATGCTTCGAGACAGTTGAGAGTGCATGAGAAGAATTACCCTACGCATGATTTGGAATTAGCGCCCGTGGTGTTTGTTTTGAAAATTTGGAGACACTATCTTTATGGAGCAAGATTTGAAGTTTTTAGTGATCACAAGAGTTTGAGGTATTTATTTAATCAAAAGGAATTGAACATGAGGCAAAGGAGGTGGTTAGAGCTTTTGAAAGACTATGATTTTGGTTTGAATTACCATCCGGGTAAGGCAAATGTGGTGGCCGATGCCTTAAGTCGGAAGTCGTTACACATGTCTACATTGATGATAAAAGAATGGGAACTTTTGGAGAACTTTAGAGATTTGATTTTGGTTTGTGAATTGACTCCGAGAAGTGTGAGGCTTGGTATGCTTCGTATTACGAATGATTTTCTTGCCACCGTGTGTGAAAGGCAAAAGTTGGACTTGAAGTTCGTTGACTTGATGACGAGTGAGAATGAGGATTTCAAAGTTGATGATTTTGGAGTTTTGAGATTTCGTGGTCGTATTTGTATTCCTGACGATGGGGAGTTGAAAAGGATGATATTGGAGGAAGGACACCGGAGTAACTTGAGTATTCATCCGGGAGCGAATAAGATGTATCAAGATTTGAAGAAAATCTTTTTGTGGTCCGGATTGAAGAGAGATGTAGCTCAGTTTGTGTATGCGTGTTTGACTTGTCAGAAGTCTAAACTGGAACATCAAAAGCCTAGTGGATTGATGTAACCATTAGATATTCCATAGTGGAAATGGGATATTATATCAATGGATTTTATTATGGGGTTGCCGAATACGCTAAGAGGTCATAATGCTATTTGGGTGATTGTTGATAGGCTTACTAAATCTGCTCATTTCATTCCGATTGATATTAGTTATCCTTTGGAGAAGTTAGCCGAGATTTATGTTCGTGTGGTGGTGAAGTTGCATGGAGTTCCTCAGAGTATTGTATCGGACAGAGATCCTAGATTTACTTCAAGGTTTTGGGAGAGTTTGCAAAAGGCTTTGGGTTCTAAGCTGAGATTGAGTTCGGCTTATCACCCGCAAATAGATGGTCAAACCAGGATAACGATTCAGTCGTTGGAAGATTTGTTGCGTGCTTGTGTACTAGAGCAAGGTGGTGCTTGGGATAGTTATTTAGTGTTGATTGAGTTCACCTATAATAACAGTTTTCACTCAAGTATTAGTATGGCACATTTGAGGCTTTATATGGTCGGAGATTTCGAACACCTTTGTGTTGGCATGAAACTGGTGAGAAGTCGGTTGTTGGGCCGGAGATGGTACAACAAACGACGGAGAAGGTGAAGTTTATTCGAGACAAGATGAAAGCTTCTCAGAGTAGGCAGAAGAGTTATCATGACAAGAGAAGGAAAGATCTTAAGTTTCAAGAGGGAGACCATGTGTTCTTGAGAGTTACACCGGTTACGGGTGTGGGTCGTGCCTTGAAGTCGAAGAAATTAACTTCTCGTTTTATAGGTCTGTATCAGATTATTGCACGAGTGGGTGTTGTGGCATATCGTGTGGCGTTACCTCCGAATCTTTCGAATTTGCATGACGTGTTTCATGTTTCACAACTTCAGAAGTATGTTCCGGATCCGTCACATGTGATTCCTATGGACGAGGTTGAAGTGAGAGATAATCTTACGGTTGAAGTTTCACCGGTTAGGATTTTGAATCGTAAGATTAAGAGGCTAAGAGGCAAGGATATTGCGGTCGTGAAAGTAGCATGGGGAGGTGCTGCAAAAGGCAACATGACTTGGGAATTGGAGGGTAAGATGCAGAAGTCGCATTTGGAATTGTTTGGATCAGGTAATATTTTTGAGGACGAAAATTTTCAAAGTAGGGGAGAGTTGTAACGCCCCGATTCTGAATTTCCCATTTTTGTTGAGTCTTTTGATTTATTTTAATTGATTATTCTTTAATTGTGGAATTTGAATATTAATATGTTATGTGTGCTTATTATGTTATTTTATTATTCGGAGAGTTTTAGGAATTAATTAGAGGGTGTTTTAGATAATCCCTAATTAATAGATGTTTGAGAGAGATAGAATAGAAAGAGTGTAAGTGGAAGCAGAGAGAAAATAAAAGAGATAGAAAGAAATAGAAAGGAAAGAAGAGAAAGAGAAGAGAAAAGAGGAGGAAGAGGAGAAAACCTAGAATCGTCAAGAATCAAACTTCTAAGCTTCGATTAATCGGGTAAGGGTGTGAAACCTTATTATTCTTTCGATGTATATGATTATGTATGTTTCTATTGGTTTGTTTTTGGATTGGGGAGAGTTTTGCTCATTTTTCGTTTTAGGTTGAATTTGATCTAATCGGTAGAAATCGAGTTTTAACGGTTGGAAATAAGGATAAGTGGTAGAGTTTAGTCGAGGGATGTTGGAATAAAGCTGATAGAACGAGTTAGAATTGAATCGGGTAGATTTCGGTGAGTTTCGGAGTTTTTGACAGTGAGGATTATGAGTTCGCAGACCCTCGCTAGCACGTTCGCTAGGCGAGTGGGCCGCGAGCATTCGATGGGTATTCGTTGTGGCGAGCCAGTAGCGAACGGTCCCAGACTTGGGCAGAATGGTTTGTGGTGTTCTTCGCTAGTAGCGAAAGGGGTAGCGAGCGACTCGTTAGGCCTTCGCTGAGCGAGTGTAGTAGCAAAGTAAGTCAGAGGCTTCTGTTTGCTCTCGCGAGCTTGTTCGCTAGGCGAACAGGTAGCGAGCACTCGCTAGGAGTTTGCTAGGTGAACAAGGTAGCGAGCGTAGCAGAGTGTTATTTTATTGTGTTTACACTTCCATGATTGATTCTCCGACTCAAGTGTGATTAGTTCTTCTTATTATGCATGGTTGTGTGTGTGATATGGAATGTTGTGGGTAGCCGTATGGCGTGAATCCTAGATTGTGAATCGTGAAGTGTGATATGTGGCCGTTTGGCAATTTTGTGCAATTGTTTGAATTGAGTGAAAATGCATGATTATATATTCGCGTATATGTATGCATTTCAAGAATGTATGGAGTCATTTTGTTTGTGAAGCATCATGATTGCATTTTGTGTGTCTGATCCCACGTAGGATCTACAGAAATCTCGTGTACCCTTGTGGGGTGTGAGCGATGGTTTGTCTTTGATCCCTAGGAGGATCTGCAGAAATGATCTTGTGCCCTTGTGGGGTGTGAGTGATAGTTTATATTGATTCCGTGGAGAATCTGCAGAACGATTGTGTGCCCTTATGGGGTTTAAGCAATCCTGAAACATCGTGTGCCCATGTGGGGTGTGAGCGATGGGTGAACATCGTAGGCCCGACGGGGAGTTACTTCGGTAACGAGCGATGGTTCCTTTGGTTCTTCTATTGAACCTGCTGAATGAGTCGGTACCGCATTTGCATCTGCATAGAGTCGTGAGTCGGTCTCTATGAGTGCATCATTATCTTCATGTGATGAATTGGTGTAATGAACATAATTGTGTATGTTATGTGAAATATGTGAACGATTGGTGAAGTATATATGTGTTGCGATATGTATATGATTGAATTGTGATGTATTGAGGTGAGAAATGTAGTATGTGTATTCTATGTTGGTGCATGTATATATATATATATATATATATATATATATATATATATATATATATATATATATATATATATATATATATATATATAATATATATATATATTATATGCATTATTTGTTATGATAATGTTTCTCACCCTTCTGCTGTTTTATGATGCTTTATGAGGCATTGCAGAGTAGGTTGGCTGGAGGTCTTTAGTGAAGCGCGGCTTCATTCTTTTTGGTCGGTTGGCTCTGATATGTAGCACCGGGTAGTGAGGAATTCTTTTGGTTCTTTTGTGATACATCTGTGAATGTATCTGCTGGTGTATGTTTTGCAAACATGTATTATGACTTGAATTGAACTCTTTATGTATACAAGGTTTATATGAATGAGGTGAATCAATGTTTAGACGTTTCCGCTTTTATTCTAAATATTGATGTGTGCGTTTTGAAGACTGAGTTCCTTTGTGTTGGTTTACCCTTTGTTTCATATCTTTATGAGCAGGTGTTGTATGTGTTTTGAATTTTCTTGGATATTGTGACGTACCTCTTTTATACCATGCGTTAATTTATACTCTGATGAAATTTTATTAAAGTGCTTAAATGATTTAATTGTTTATTTAGGGGTATAGAAAGGGGGTGTTACACTTAAAGCCATTGTTCATAAAAGCGAAGGTCGACAGAGTGGCCTTCAACAAGGTGTTCTTGGATGGAGGGGCAACTGTCAATTTAATGCCCTATTCGTTGTTCAAAAAGATTGGAAAAACTGAAGCTGATCTCAGACAACACAACATGGTTCTATCCAATTATAAAGGGAAGACCAACAACATTTTGGGAGTGGTCCAAGTTGGTCTAGTTGTAGGTACCACTACCCGATCAACGCTCTTCATGGTCATAAACTCGAAGGCAAATTTCAAACTCTTATTGGGTCGAGAATGGATCCATGGGATATGGCAAGTTCCTTCAATGATACATCAAAGGTTAAGCATTTAGAGGAAAGACAGAGTCGTTAAGAATATTGAAGCTGACCAGAGTTGTTACAGGATGGATGAAGAAAAGGATACGAAGAAATCTTTTGACCAGTGTCTAGCAAATGTGGCACCTTGTGACGATGGATCGGGATCTTATACTTCTGTCAACACGGGTTGCATCCTAAACATGGATCCTGAGTATGAGTTCGTTTGGGATGCTGCTGATGCTACAATGGAGCCCACAGAAGAACTTCCACCCATAGGGTGGCCTACAATTGATGAAAATGACTACTAAGTCAGAGAGTTTGACTCAAGTTTCGGCCTATTTGGCTAAAAAGAAGCAAAAGTCGACACTAGAAGCGGGAAAGCGACAAAACATGGTTGGAGACGCCGACAGCAGTACGCAAGTAATTGGATGACAAGGCCAGACAACAGCTTCGAATATCCGAAGGCTTGATTACATTTATGACAATGATCCTTTGGGGTTTGAGAAAATCCCATCAATTGAGCTGCAGAGAATGCAGGTGCAAGACCCACTCGAAGAGGTCGACTTGGGTGATGGGACAATGAAGAGACCTATGTACGTAAGCATTAAGATTGGGTCGAAGATAAGGTCAAGCTGATCTAGGTATTAAAGGAGTACAAATATTGCTTTGCGTTGGATTACGGCGAAATACCTGGTTTAAGTCAGAATATAGTGGAACACCGACTACTGATTCAGCCAGGAAAAAGTTCAATACAACAGAAGCCACAACGTTTCGCTCCAAAAATCACTTTAAAGATCAAGCAAGAGATTGAGAGACTGCTCAAAAGACAGTTCATAAGAACTTCAAGGTACGTCAAATGGTTAGCAAACATAGTCCCAGTTATTAAGAAAAATGAGACTTTTAGGGTCTGTATAGATTTCAGAGATCTGAACAGCGTGACCCATAAAGATGAGTACTCGATGCCTCTGGCAGAAATGCTGGTCGATTCAGCCGCGGGTTTTTAGTATTTAAGTATGCTCGACAGGTATTCTGGTTATAACCAAATCCTCATAGCCGAAGATGATGTTCCTAAAACGGCGTTCCGATGCCCTGGGGCCTTAGGAACATACAAATGGGTTGTGATGCCATTTGGTTTGAAAAACACCTTAGAAACTTATCAAACAGCCATGAATTCTATATTTCATGATTTTATTGAGAAATTTATGCAGGTGTACATTGACGAAATTGTCATAAAATCTTCATCAGAGGATGGTCACTTAGACCACCTTCGACGTTCATTTGAGAGAATGAGGAGATATGGATTAAAAATGAATTCACTAAAGTGTGCTTTTTGTGTACATGTATGAGATTTCTTGGGATTTCTTGGGATTTGTAGTCGAGATCAACCAAAACAAAACCAAGGCAATTTTGGATCTCAAGCCTCCTTCGACGAAGAAACAACTCCAGTCTTTGTTGGGGAAGATAAACTTTTTAAGAAGGTTTATATCAAATCTAAGTGGCAAGACGAAGATGTTCTCGCCACTGCTCAAGGCCAAGAGAGAAAGTGACTTTCATTTGGGACAGGAGCAGCAAGAGGCTTTCGACACTATCAAAGAATACCTCACGATGCCTCCCATTTTATTGCCACCTAGTATGAATAAAAACATGAAGTTGTACATCGTTGCGTCAAACGCAACTATAGGAAGCATGTTAGCGCAAGAGGACGATTGTGGCGTCGAAAGACCCATTTATCACCTTAGTAGAATATTAATAGATGTTGAAACTAGGTACACCGTGATCGAAAAGTTGTGGCTATGCTTGTACTTCTCATGTATGAAATTAAAACAATATATTAAACCAGTTGAGGTTTACGTGTTGTCGCATTTTGATATTATTAAGCATATGTTGTCTAAACCCATTCTGCATAGTCAAATTGGGAAGTGGGCACTAGCGTTAACTGAATTTTCCTTGACGTACGACCTTCTAAGGGAAATGAAAGGACAAGTAGTGGCAAACTTTATCGTCGACCATGCAGTGGTCGAATCATCGCTGTGGATGGTCAACCGGATCCTTGGAAGTTATATTTTGATGGATCAAGTCATAATAATTGAACAGGTATTGGGATCTTGATAATATCCTCGCACGGTTATCCTACTAGATTCAAATGTAGAGTCGATGGAAAATGTTCTAATAATGAGGAAAAATATGAAGCCTTGATCACTAGCCTCAAGACCCTTAAGGATCTAGGTGCCAGGAGAGTCAAAAGGCGACTCTGAACTGGTGATTAAACAGATCACGAGAGAGTATAAGTGTGTCAAGGAACATCTTTTGGTGTACTTCACGATGGCGAAACAACTTATAAAATGCTTCGAGGTTGTTAGCATTACACACATGCCCAGGATAGAAAATCAAGATGCCAATGATTTAGCGCAAATCGCCTCTGGTTAATAAGTGTTAGAGGGAAAACTAAGAGACTTAATTGAAGTTAAGGAGAAGGTGGTATCTAAGGTACTACCGTCAGCTTCAGACTTGTCAGAAGCCAACAAGACAGACATCCCGATAGAGAATGTAATTGAAAGTTTGGGAAATTATGAAATCTTTGCTATCAGCAATCTGTCACTGTCAGATTGGAGAAAATCAATCGTCGAGTATTTGGAAAGTCCAGTGGGGAGGGTTAATAGAAAGATTAAGTATAAAGCTTTAAGTTATGTCCTAATGGGGAATGAGTTATGAAAAAAGACTCCAGAGGGGGTATTCCTCAAGTGTTTGGGGGATGCAGACGCGTACTTAGCAATTTCGGAAGTCCATAGTGGAACCTGCAAGGCTCACCAAGCTAGCCACAAAATGAAATGGCTATTGTTTTGACAAGGTGTGCATTGGCCAAGCATGCTCAAGGATTGCATAGATTTTGCAAAGGGGTGCCAAGATTGTCAAATACACTTGAATGTCCAGCACGTGCCAGCTAGCGAATTGCACACCATTGTTAAGCCATGGGCCTTTTATGGTTAGGCGTTGGAAATTATAGGAGAGATTTGACCAGCCTCGTCGAAACAGCAACAATTCATCCTTGTAGGGATAGATTATTTCACAAAGTGGATAGAGATTGTACCTTTGGTAAAAGTAGACCAAGAAAATATGATTGAATTCATCCAGAACCACATTTTGTACAAGTTCGGGATTCCTGAAACCATCACGACGAACCAAGGTTCTGTGTTTGTTAGCCGGAAGATGTAGGAATTTGCAGCTGAGACAGGTTTTAAGTTGATCACTTCGACGCCGTATTATGCTCAGGCAAACAGGCAAGTTGAAGCTGCCAACAAGATGGTAATTGGACTCATTAAGAAGCACATTACCAAGAAACCTAAGAACTGGCATAAGGCGTTGGATCAAAATTTATGGGTCTGTCGAACATCCCTTAAGGAGTCGACCAATTCAACTCTGTTTTGTTTGACTTTCGGTCACAATGATGTTTTGCTTGCAGAAATTTGTTTACAGTTAATTAGAGTGCAACGTCAGCATGACATCCCGTCGGAGCAATATTGGAGCATGATGATAGACGAAATGGTGGACTTAGATGAAGAAAGGATGATAGCGCTAGACAGGTTACTACGCCAAAAGGCACGAATAGCCAAAGCATACAATAAGAAGGTCAGGAAAAAGACCTTTGCAATCAATGACTATGTGTGGAAGACAGTTTTGCATGTGGATCGAAGGTTAGGAAAGTGGTCACCAAATTGGGAAGGACCATTCCAAGTAACCCAAACATTCAACAACAATGCGTACGAGGTTCAAGAGTAAATGGGAAATATTTGAAAAAATATAGACCTATGTTACAAGAAGTTCAAATCCAAAATAATGTTCATTGGTAATTGGCCTACGTTGGTGGAAGGCTAACACAGTTACAAAATAGCTCCAAATTGGAGTTACAACAAAAATAATAATAAATATTTGTTCAACTAAAAGACAATGCGGTTATGCTGGAAACTTGGACTTGAAATCTTCAAAAAGGGTCCTCTCATGATCCACTTTGCTTTCCAAGAGAAATTTTTTCTACCGCATTTGGTCGATGGTCTTCTTTAGCACGAGGGAAGTTTCGATGTGGGCTATCTCTTAGGATACTTCCTGGTCGATAACCTCCTGAGCTGGTAGAGGTCCGTCAGAATCCAAAGAAGCCTTCTGTTTTTCAACCACAACAATCGTTCTCTCAAGATCCGTCATCTGGGGCCGATAATCAGATATTTGTTGGTCGAAGGCACAACGCTTTTCGGAGTGCTCTTTCTTTGTGGCTTCAAAGTATTCAAGTTTTTTCTCACAAAGGGAGCTGAGATACCATGCGTGTTTCATTTCATTAATCTTCCCCCAAATTTGAGCGTCGGCTTGCTTACACATTGATAGATCTTTCACCAGCTGGGTAAAGAAAGACTCAAACTCAATGAAATACTTGGCCATAGGGGCATACACTCTAAAGTGAGAGAGTTCATCCAATATTTTAAATATCTGCAGCTACATCTGACTCTTCTGCCACTACGTCCAGGAATTCATCCTTAAACAAATACTTCTTTAATTGTTGAAGTTTTAGGCTGAAAGAATCATCCATCTTTGGGTTGAGAGTGGCCTTCGAACCAGCTGAGGTGGCGTCCATAGCCGACTGGCAAAGCTTGAGAAGGGCCTTCAGGGTCTCTACTGGGTTGGACTTTTTCATAGCCAAGATTTCCTCTGGGGTGGGTATCTTTCCAACAGAAGGGTCACCTTTGGCTGAACCTAGGGGAGTCGGAGTTCTTTCGACAACGGCTAGGATAATCACAAGGTTGTCCTTGCCTCTAGTGGCCACATCATCCCTATCGACCTCATTTGTGTGATCAACAGGGTTCGTTTTTGCCGCTGGGTTTTCTTCTGTCGACACCCCTTGGAATTTGCCGACCTCTTGAGGGCTAAAAAGAGGCGTCATGTCCAGCATTATCCTGTGAAAGGCAACATAAATAAACTCCTGTGTAATATAGGAACCAAAAGAATAAAGACAATAAATACCTCAACATTATTTTGTGTTGGAGGGAGTTTGATGGCGACAACTTGGAAGACTTCAGCTAGATTCTCAGGAATAACATGCCTTACGGTCGAAGTGACCGTTCTAGAGGGAGTTATTTTTGTAGGAACCTTTTTCTTCTTAAACAAGGAGGTATTAGGCGGAGAGTTCAATGTCTTAGAGAGAAAGACCCGAGATTGGGTACTTTTGTCTGATGCGCTACCTTCAGGAGCCGACACTTTTTTAGTAACCTAACAGACAACAACGTGAGTGGGAAAGGGAAGACAAAATCAAATAGACACCAAAGAACATATGATGCGTAAGGATTTTTTATTTTTTATTTCGTCATTATCCTAGTGGAGGTCAACGCAACGGGTGGTTCCTTTTTTCGACCTTGAGGAAATAAGTATAAAAAATGAGATGTTGACAATTAATGAAATACAAACAAGGAAAGTGGAGAAATACCTTCTTAGAGGGATCCTCGGAGACACCAGCTCCTGAGGGGTTCTAACAGCTACATATATTCTTTGGCCAGGGACTTCCCCCATGAGAGCAACAAAATCGTCGACCACATTCTCCAAGAAGAGATCACGGTCGAAACATTGGGCTTGGTATTCTGACCACCAAACATTAAAAGCTTCGATGGTGAAGAAAAATGGTTGAAAAGAGAAAACTAGAAACTCAAGACATTGAGTCGACCTAGCAAATTTGAGGCAGTTCTTGTGGCCTATCAGGTTTATCCGTCGACCAGCCCATACAATGTCAGAAGTGTGTTGTATTAAAGACTTTGGTAGCATTTGGCTCAAACCAAACTGTCAGGCCACCAGATTGGGCTGATAATTCATGAATCCATAAACATTGTTCCTTGTCTTGATTTGAAACGACAACATGCTAGGAGTTAGAAACGCCCGCCATATTGAAATTGACATGGCTACTATCTTTGGAGAAGCACCAGGGAAAGAATTTCTGAACTATGAAGGACCAAACCGCCGGTGCACAAAAGGAGCCATGTCGGGAATGAAGGTGTTTGCCTCAACAAACATGGTGAGGTACTTCATGAAAAGGGTTTTGTTGGGGGTCTCCTGTGTGGTCATCAAGGCGAGTCGAACGCCTTCTACTAGACAGTCGTCATTAAGACGCTGCATGGTTGCAGACACGGGATAACCCATTTGATGCTCGAAGGTGGAGTTGAGCCAATGCTGTAATAGCCACATGGGCCCTGAGACGTTCAAAGATTTGATAGTTTCATGGAGAAGTTTTATTCTCAAGGTCGACAGACCAAAAGAATGGTAGGGGGAAGATAGCAACAGCTTACCCAAAGAGACCCTTCGACCCTCGTGTATCTGGATCTCCGAGCTGATATAACTCTTGGCTATCTGTAGAGAGCCAGGACAAAAGAGGTAGTAGGACAGTCAAAGAGTCAGAAAAACAATGTGCTTTTCATCTGACACGTCAACAAAAGTTTTATCATGGTGGTCCTCTATGTAGTTTTGGAAGCCAGCACGGTCGAATTCGAAGGTAGCATCTGTCTCCTAGGTTGGATCAAATGTCTCACCTAGAGGGGAAAGACCTGTAATGGCTGCCACGTCGAAGAGAGTCAGTGTCAACATGCCACAAGGGAAGTGGAACGTGTTGGTCGAACCTTCCTAGAAGGACATTACCGCCAAAAAAAGACAATGGTTGACCCTGTGTGCATTCCTGGAAAGCCGGATGGCATCGAAGATGCCAGCCGTCTTCCATTGTGTTGCATCGCTGCGAAAAAGGGCCGACAAAGACAGAAGAGTCGCCACCGAACGTTATTTATCCCAAAAGAGAGAAATGAAATAATCAAAGAAAACCTGACGAAAAGGGAAAAACAAGGTCATCGCAACCAAATCTAGGGTTCAGGAGTCGGTTACGCAAGGGGAAGGTATGAACACCCCTCACGTTCGTTGTACTCAACGAGATCCATGCTTGTTGTCTAATATATGGGTGAATAAAAACTATCTAAGAAGTTGCTGCTAACGAGGGTGAAAGAAAAGAAAAGAGACTCGATAGGATATCGTCGCCCTATGCCTACATATTCCCTCATGCAATGGGAAAGTCAGAGTCAACGTAGTTCAGAAAACTACGGGTGAAGGGGGGAAGGTTGCTCGCCAAGACATCGTCATCTTGTGCCTATGTATCCTCATCTGATACGAGAAATCAGAGCAAACGTAGTTTGGGCTAACACGACCACAGGTTAGTTCAAGTGTTTTAATGAGGAGGGTTAAATATTCGTTCCAGCAGTTAGGGACGATGCCTGTTTGCGATAGAACCAAAACTTAACACACTATTTCTAAAAATGATTTAGTTTGAAAACAATCCCGAAGGATAAAAAAGGTTTGATGTTTTGTTTTGTGTTTTTTAAACAAGAAGTGAATTGAGTTAGATTTGAAACTCATGTTGCACTAAAGACTATGACTTGAGAGCGAATGCATCGCATATCGCCCAAAGGGCATACGCTAAACACTCTAGACAAGGTGAGAGGAGGCCTCCCACTTATCATTCCTCAAGTACTTAAGGCTCGTAGCGTACAACAATTATTATCCTTTATTATGCGTCTTATGAAGTTATGAGAAGAGAAGATAAGACACAACACTCTAAGGGGAATTGATCAACCCTAATGTTATCATGCAATGTAATCCTAAAGTTGGGATAGAAAGTGGAACTACCTATTATTATCATACAAAGGATTGAACACCTAATGTCTCTCCTACTCCCATCTTAAATAAAGGGACTAGGAATCCTAAGGGATCATGGCAAAAGAGCACAAGTAAACACATAGCAATTCAATCACATATGAAATGAAAAGAAAGATGAAAGTGACTTAAACAAGTCAAAGCAATGCAAACATGAAATGTGAGTATGCAAGGATGCAACAAAGATTCAACAACAAAATGAGACTCAAACACTAACAAGTGACTTAAACAAGTCCACAAGAAGAGATGAGATGAAACGGGAGAAGTGTAACTCCTACAACCATCAAACATCAATCATCAAAAAGAAATATTAATTAAAAAGCAAAGGCAAAGAGCCATGATCAAAGAAATGATGGGAGACAGGATAAGGCAGCAACCATATTAAGGGTTATCTCAACCAAACATTCCACATTGATCATACAAAGAGAAACAAACAAACAATGCAAGACAAGCAACAATGCTCATGACAAACTCAAAGTGTAAACAAATGACACCAAATTGTCATGATCCATGGTCAAACCACAAAGGGCCAGAAGTGAAATACCAAGATAAAAGCTTCAAATCAAGTTTAGAAACAAAAGGCAAGCACGAACAAGATCAAGGCAAGTGAAAGAAACAAGGTTTCAACACAAACTCAACACCTAAAATAAGTGGAGAAGCATGATTCCAAAGTAACATGCAATGCAAGCAACACATGTAAATGACTGTCATACCCCAAATTTGTCCTACCTTTTTCAAAATTTTCATTCGGCCGACTTTATTTTTCAATTTGCATCGTTGTACAGCGTAATGTATTTTTCAGCAAAATAAAATTTTCCACCTTTTTAGCTCAATGAATTTGTGCCACATGGCATCTTTTTATTTATTATTATTTATGTTTTAACATTTTATTTTTAGATAATGTTAATATAATATAGTTTTTAATATTAATTGATTAATTAGTTTAGATTAGAATAGAGTTAGAACTTAATTAGATTTTAATTAAAATTTTTATTTTTAATAGAATTAGAATTTTAAGGTTAATTAATAGATTTAAAATTTAGAATTTTAATTCGATTTAAATTAGAATTTTAATTAGGAATTTGAGTTTTTTCATTAGAATAGATTTAATTAGGTTAAAATAGGATTAATATTAATTAATTAGATTAGTATTTTAATTTATAATATTAGGTTAGAATTTTAATTTATAGAATTAGAATTAGAAATTAATTAGAATAGAGTTAATTAGAATTTAAAAATAGAATTAATTAATTAGTTAGGATTAGAATTATTAATTAATAGATTTAAAATTATTTTTATTAAAATAGAGTTAGATTTTTAGATTAGAATTAATTAATTAGAATAGGTTAGTTTAGAGTTGAATTAGGAATTGATTGAGTTTAAGTTAGATTTTTTAAGTTAGAAAATAGAATTATTAATTTAAAAAAATAGAAATTTAATTAATTAAAAGAAAAAAAAAGAACAATTTGAAAAGAGCAAAACACGGTTGAAAGGATTTTAGGGTTATTGGATTTGGGAATTTCGTATAAATTTACTGTTCATCTTCCAAAGGGGAACCCTAGCGGTCCCAAATGGCAAACCCTAGCCGCAAAACTCCTCTTCTTCTTCCCAAAGCTACCCGCCTCTCTTCCTTCATCATCATCGTCCTCCCAACATCTAACCTAGCCGCCACTTTCACAAATCTTCTCCAATAACCATTCTCACCATAAATACGACCTCACCTCTCTGCTTCCTTCAAACAAAACCAGCCGAAAACCTTAGCTATCTTCTTCTTCCCCTAATCGAACCATCCTTCTTTCTCTAAAAAGGGAACCACCATTAACATAACCCTTCATCCTTCATCCTCTTTTCCTTCTTCAAGATCCAACCACCATCCGACCCTCCGTTCACTTCTTAACACTTCTGTTTCGTCAACTCACTTCCCACTCAACGATCTACACACTGTAGAACCCCAAAATTTGCCTTCTCATTTTTGTACTCGGCTTATGTTTCATTTTCGCATTTAGCATTTTGCATTACATAGCATTTGGTCTCAAGGCATGGGATTAAGGCGTTCCTGTGGCTCAGGGGTATTTCGGAGCAAGAGACAGAACCACAAATAGCGGGCATCAGGGGCTCAGGCATTTATTTTGTCCAGTGGTCAAGCGACCGATTTAATTTTTACAGATTAATTTCATATCAGAAAGCAGCACTCAGACTCATAACAAGCATTTTCACAGTGACAACGGTCAAAAATGAGGTTCAGCAGCTAAACAGAGCTCCAAACAGTTGAAACAGGGCAAATAGACAGATTTCCCACCAAAAGGCGCCAAATTCAAATTTTTGAATGTGTTAATCAGTTAACACATATGGTTAACCGATTAACCATTTGAAAATCAGCCCAGAATTGAAGTTTTAACAGTGTTAACCAGTTAACCCATATGGTTAACCGGTTAACCATAGCAAAATTTGCCCTGTACGTGAATTTTCAAGTTGAACCGCTTTGGGATCCAATTTTGATCACTTGAAAGCTCATTTTTGCACTTGGGAAGGATCTAGAATGTTATTTGAAATTTGGTTAAATTTCATTTCCCTCCAAAATCCCAAACCTCATTCCATACCACAATTTCCAAACCAACTTCCAAGCCTTTGTTTTGGATCCCAACCAAAGTGGTATTTAAGTGAATTACTCCAAACCACATTCATTTAACCTTCATAATTTCCATTTCAAATTCAGAGTTGATCAATTCTATCTCAATTCTCTCAATTTCCTCCATAGCCAAAACCTTCACTCAAAGATCTTTTCCATTGAAATCATTGATTCTTCATTGGAATCCTTGATTTCTAAGAGCAAAACCTCCATCCTTTACATTGATTGAAGTGATTTCATCATTCAATTTTCGTGCAAGTTCAGATCTGGATTTTGAGGTGATTGTAGAAGTGCTTATTTGGAGTAATTTGGCTTAATTGTGAAGGATCTTTATTCATACAACATCAATTAGCTTGGATCTCGAAGTTTTCCGAACTTCTTTGCTTAGATCTACACAATTACAGTTGAATCAACAATTACCGAATCAATTCTCCGATTCGTAGGTTGGATTTCTGATCCGATTTAATTTTCGAGCTTATTTGCATGTTTGCCATGTTAATATTCATATTTGATTGAATTGTGATTGATTTGAGTTGTTGATCCATGATCTGGTTGTGTTGATCTGTTTACATGCTGTTTGAATCATGATTTTCTGGTTTAAGTTTGTGAATAAGTGATTATGCGATCATCTGGTTGATCGGATAAGTGCTTATTTGCTGGAAAGTGGTTCTGTTTACTGTTTTTCTGCTTCTAGTACAGTGTTAACCGGTTAACGTATATGGTTAACCGGTTAACTAATTCAAATATTCAAAATTTTCAAAGTTTTCAGGGTGTTAACCGGTTAACGCCTGGTGTTAACCGATTAACACCTACGAATTTCCAGATTTTTACTTGTTTTACACAGGTTAACCGATTAACAGCATGTGTTAACCGATTAACACTGTGCCGGAATGCCATATTTTGTTGTTTGCTTGCATGTTCGCATACCGGTTTGATTTGAATCATCATAGATCAGTGTGATGCATTAGAATTGAATTGTTTTGGATATTTGTTGTTGTTTGTGGTTGTTTAATCATGATGTTGTTGCCATGTACGATCATTTTCCAATTATTTGCATGTTTGTATGTGGTTCGAGTCGAGTTTTCGTTTGCATGTTCGTATGCTTTCATCTCTTGTTTTCTCCACATGTTTGCATCATTCTTGCATCGTTGTTGAGGTCGAGACGCGCTTGTGGTGGCTGCTTCCCCACACACTTTTCCTCCCTCCCACCATTCTAAGTGTGCATTTTCATGTTTGCATTTTCTACTTGTGATTGATTCTTCCTTTGTTCTTCTTGTGCTTTCTTGCCATGATCCCCATAGGATTCCTAGTCCCTCCATTTAGGATGGGAGTAGGAGAGACATTAGGCGTTAAATCCAAGTATGATAACTTTAGGGTAGATGTTTCCCCTTTTCATCCAAACTTTAGGAGTACTTTGCATGACAACGTTAGGACCGAGTTTCCCTTAGACCTTCTGTGCATCTCTCTTCTCATCTCAAAATCATGCTAACTCATTTAATAAAGGCGATAAACGTTGTGCGCTATGAGCCTTAAGCTACATGGGGAATGATGAGTGAGGGGTCTCCTCTCGCTTATCTCGAATGTCTAGTATCTGTCCCGTTTGGGGGCGATATACGACGCATTCGCCTCCGTGTCATAGTCTTTAGTGCAACGTGAATCACAAACCGAATTAATTCACTTCACTAAAAAATACAAAACAAAATTCAAACCTTTTTCCTTCGGGATTAATCGAAACTTCTTTTTTTCAGAAAAGAGTGTTGTTAAGCTTCGGTTCTACCGCAAACAGGCTTTGTCCCTAACTGCTGGAATGGAGGTTTAACCCTACTCGGTTAAAACACTTAATCAACCTGTGGGTTCGTGTACGCCCGAACTATGTTTGCTCTGATCTTTCATACCAGGTGAAAGTACGTAGGCACAAGACGCAACGTCTTGGCGAGCAACCTTCCCCTTTCTCTCCCGTAGTTAGCCGAACTACGTTGACTCTGATCTTTCATACCAGATGAAAGTACGTAGGCACATAGACGCGATGCTCTGCCGAGTCTCTCTTTTCTTTTCTTTTTGTCCTGCAAACCTATAGCGTAGATAGTTAAACACACCCTTAGATAGACAACAAGCGTGGATCCCATCGAGTACGACGGACGTGAGGGGTGTTAATACCTTCCCCTTGCGTAACCGACTCCCGAATCCAGGACTTGGTTACGATGACCTCGTCTTTTCCCTTTTTCGTCAGGTTTTTCCGATCGTTTCCTTTCCCTCTCTTTGGGATAAATAACGAAAGATGGCGACTCTTCTGTTTTGCCGAGTGTTTTTCGCAGTTGCGACAGCTGGCGACTCTGCTGGGGACTCTGGTTCCCTATGCGAGTCACTCCTAGTGCTTGTCTGTTGCGTCTTTGGGTGTTTACTTTTGTACAGTTATTTTTGCTTTATGTACATTATCTGTTGTATATTATTGCATTGCATTTCTGTTGCTACTGTGTTGTGGGTTGGGTTGTTTTATTGAGAGATAAGCCGAACATGGGCTTGAGTATACACATAGGATTAGAGTGAATATTAGCGGGAGCTTGTGTGGCGTCTGGCTGCGCAATAGCTCGCGTGAAATTCACATTCAGACGAGGTTTTTCTTTGGAAATATTCTATCCTGCGCGTCTGGTGTAGTTGAGGGAATATTGACTTAGAGAGACTGTCGACTTTGGAGACCGATCATTTGGGAAGTCAGCTAAGTGAGGCTGCTTCGTTAGACTATGATGCCAAACCGGAAATGGTGAACGTATCATCGTTTCTCGAAAGTCTGTGACACTGACCACCCGCATAGGATGCCATACCTTTCAAGACTAGAACCCACATGTGAGAGGGATGGGTTTTTGCAGGAAATCTGGCCTTCAACCAACCCTGGTTTTCTCGTCAGTGCAGAATCTTGTGTGTTATTTCAGTGTTCTAATTAGAGCGGAGCTCTGATTGAATTCAGTCAACGGCACAACAACGAATTTGAGCATTGGATACCTTGATCCCATGTGTGCATTTGTATGTCATTCTGCATTTAACATCGCATGTTTATGTGTGTTACAGATTCTCGTCTATCCCTTGATTCTGGTACTGGTCTTCTTCAGAGATGGAAGTTAGCAGAAAGAGGATTGTTGTGTATAAGTTTCCAGCACCTGAGTTGGGACCTTTATTTGGTCTGATTTCCTTAGCCGAGCCTGGTGTTCTTGCAGTTTTCAGAGAGCAGTATGGTGGAATTCTAAAGTTTATCCGTAAGCTTACGACTTATGAGCATGGAGCTATTCATACCTTGTTGCAGTTTTATGATCCTCCACTGAGATGCTTCACATTTCCGGACTATGTGTTGGTTCCTACTTTGGAGGAATTTGCTTACATCTTAGATGTTCCGATTCTGAACAAAGTGCCTTTCTTCAATTCTGAGGAAGAACCTAATCTTGAGAAGTTGTTTGCCGCTCTTTATTTGAGCGCCTCTGACTTGGTAGATCATGTTATCAGTAGAAACGGAGTTTCCAGATTTGCTTTTCCCTTTCTGGTCGACAAAGCCCGAGAGTATGCTGACAAAGGTTGTTGGGTAGTTTTCAGTGCTATATTGGCTCTGTGTGTTTATGGCATTGTGTTGTTTCCCAATGTACCTGACTTTGTGGATTTTGATGCTTTTCATGTCTTCGCTTCCAAAAATCCCATACCTACTCTCCTAGGAGACTTGTACCATGCAGTGCATTACAAGAACGAGAAAAGAAGAGGAAAGACGGTTTCTTATTGCGCACCGTTACTACATAAGTGGTTTGTTGATCACCTTCCTCGTTCTGGAGCTTTTGTGACTTCCGCGAACTCATTTGAATGGACAAAGAGGCTTGTGGGTTTAACGGAGAGGAATATTGCCTGGTTCAATCAAGATTTGTTGGGTCGTGAGCTTATTTTTAGTTGTGGTAGCTTTCCTAATGTACCTTTGATAGGGAGGAAAGGCGGTATTAATTATAATCCTTCTCTTGCTGTGAGACAGTTCGGTTATGCTTTGAAAGGACCTCCGAAAGAAGAGGAAGTGTAGGAATCTATGTACTTCACGGGGGTAGCTAATTTTTGTATTTCGGCCCGATTCACGGACGCGTGGGGTAAGATTCACAAGAAGGGAAAGCTTTCTTTGGGAAAAGGAGATTGTAGAGCCTATGATCCATACTCAGATTGGATTCAGAAGAGGGTTGAAGAGGTATTGTTGTCGTTCCCTGTTGAAGCATTATTGTATCCCTTAGTCATTGAGCTGCCTACAACTGTTGATATCTCGAGATATACCAAGCTTTGGGCTGAGAAGGAAGAGCTGCGCAAAGAGAATGAAGAGTTGAAGCGGAAAATCAGTCAGCTGAAACATGATAAGGGTGAAGCTGTATATTTGGCTAAGACAAATGCAGAACTCTTGACTAAGTTGAAGGAATAACTTGCTGATCAGGTACAAGCACGGAAGCAAGTCGGTCTTGATCTGAAAAGCACCTGTGATGTTCTGAAGAGTAAGAAGGACGATTTAGGTAGAGCTTATCTGAAGATATCCAAATTCAATGAGCAGTGGAATGCCACTGTGGCTGCCAACAAGAGTAGAGAAGATTAGCTTCGTGTCCAGGTTGATAAGCTGAAAGTGCAATTCAAAGCTAAGGAGAGAGCTATTGCTAGAAATGTTCCGCAGGAGCACAATCGAGCAGAAATACCAAGATACTTTATCAGTACTTGAAGAGTTCAAGATCCGTGCAGAGGTGAAGAAGTCCAGGCTCGAGGATGCCTTTGGCAAAGATGCGTGGGAGGATCATTGTCATTATCTCTGGGATGTGATACGCAAGAGGGATGTCTTTATCCTAGAGTTGATAGAGAAGCCAGACCACCCAGCTATGAAGGAGATGCTTGAAGAGTCTCAGGAGTGGCGTAGAGATCATGGTTACTAGGAGTTTTATCTTTTGTAGTTTCATTTGATTTTGTATCTTGATCATCACCAGAGATGTTGGATGAGATCAATACCTCTTTGTATGCGAATATTTCTCATTTGGTTGTATTGTTTCAGCTTTACGTGATATATGAGAAGTTTTATTGTAGTATTCTTATCCATCTCTGTTGTTCTTGTTTATTGAAACCGGAATCAAGGGGAAGATCTCCCTGTGCATACATAGACATGTCTGCATTTTGCATCTTGCATCCTCATTTGCATTGCAGGTTGTTCTTGGTGGCCTTGTGTTCTTATCTCTGCTTGGTTTTCGTAGTTCAGGATTGAGGAATTACGCTTCCACAGGTACTCTACTCGAGGGAATCAGCAGAAGGTGATGGATCAAGTTCAGGAGGAATTGCAGGAGGTTAGGACTTGTATGGCCCAATTCATAGAGCTGATGTAGACTGTCGCCAGTGGACAGAAACAGTTGAGAACTCTCGTTCAGCCGTTGATAGCACGGGTTGATAAAGACGGTGTTTTGCATGGAGGGGCTGGTGTTTTTCATCCTTCGGTTGGTGGGTCTATTCCTCAAGGTATTCCTACTGTTGTTGTACCTCCGGGCGGAGGAGTTGCTAGTGAGAATGGTAATATCGCGGGCAATGGCAGTGTGTGCACTGTGCACGGGGTTGCTGGTCCTCATTGGAAGGATAATCAGGATGATATATTTTCTGTGAAAGATTTAGATGGTGGTTTGCCAACTGAAGCCGACCGACGTTTCAAACTAATTGAGGAGAAAATGAGGTCATTAGAGAATCAAAATTCTTTAGGCTTGGATATGTCTGATCTTGGTTTGGTTCCTGGGGTCAGAATTCCCCCCAAGTTTAAGGTGGCCGATTTCGATAAGTACAAAGGGACGACTTGCCCCAGAGTACACATCCGGGCCTACTTCAGGAAAATGTCTGCCTATTCCAGTGATGAGAAGCTGTTGATGCATTTCTTCCAGAATAGTCTGCCAGGGGCTTCATTGGAATGGTATATGGGGCTTGAGAGGACCCATATTCATAGTTGGAAATATTTTGCTGAAGCTTTCGTGCGTCACTATCAATATAATAGTGATCTGGCACCCAATCGGGTACAATTATAGAGTCTGTCGCAGAAGAATTTTGAGAGCTTTAAAGAATACGCCCAGAGGTGGCGGGATCTGGCTGCAAGGGTACAACCCCCTTTGGTTGAAAGGGAGTTGATAGACTTGTTCAAGGCTTCGTTACCGGGTGTGTATTTCGAGAAGATGATAGGCTGCATGTCTGCAGGTTTCTCTGATTTGGTGATTGTCGGTGAGCAAATTGAAAGTGGAATCAAGTCTGGCAAGATTTCCAATGGTGGTGGATCCTCTTCAGGAGGAACGAAGAAGTCGTATTCTGCAAAACTCAAGAGAAGGGAGGGGGATGCAAATGCTATTTCACATAAAGGTAAGGGGAGAGCTCAGTCTCGTCAGCATCATCAGGTTGCTACTGTGAATATTCTGGCCGCAGCTCCGTGTTAGCTCGCCAATTCGACGACCCATGTTTAAGGTTATTTTCAGCTTGTTAAAGGACCTACAGGTCTTCCAAAGACTTAGAAAATTAAAAGTCTTGAAACTAGACATTTCGACTTAAACAACGAAATGGTATCTTCGACCGAGATTTAGAGGTGGGGATGAATTGAATTTTGAAATTTGAATATTGGAGGGAGTAGTTATATTTTCTTATGACTAAGGAGGACGAGTGGTGCTCATCGGACCAAGGATCGCATGCGGTGTGACACTTGTCAGGAATAGGTGGCCTAAGGAGGTTATTAGCAGTTACTATTATTATTATAAATAGGAGTCTTAGACATAAACTTAAGTGTGTTGTAATTTACTGTTGTACAAGTCACTCTTAAAATTACTCCAAGTATCCGAGTGTAGAGAAAGAGAGTATTATAGAGAATGTACGTGATGTAAACACACCATCCTTTATCTTTTCAATGAAGTTACTTTGTTTTCTTTACTTTTGTCAAGTACTTTTACTTATTTATTTCGTCTTTCCTTTTGTCCACCATTACTACTTCGACTAAGTCTTTCTCTCCCAAAAAACCTTTATCTCTTTTCCCTCTCATATTTCTTCCTCTTTCCTTCTTTTAAACGTAGTGGATAGTCCTGTCCCTTTTAAATTATTTCTTCTTGGCATTGTCGAAACACATTTTTAGATAGGTGCAAATAGTAATTCCCTTTAGCACACGTCCTAGGATTTCGTATGGTCAATCCTGCAAGTTAGTCAATTTGACACCAAATTGATAGACCAGAGGTTGTTTACCAAAAAACACGGTAAACAAAATGGCACACCTGGTGGGACAGTGCTAAACAAAGAAAGTTTTGAGATCATAAAACTCTAGAAATATAAGCCTTATCAACTTGTCTTCAAAATACATTGTATGTTACTAAGAAGTGGCAGAATAACCACTGCGAACGAAGAAAGTTTAGTAAGACGTAACACTAGGAATATGGCGACGGAATCCGTTCAGCCAAATGGCCAATAAAATGTCTCTAGTGAAGAAACAAGAAATGACGGAGCTTCGTCTTCAATACCATCGACGGGAGAGCAAATAGGGCTCCCGGTAAGGCCTGTACCAACACCTTCGATACTAGGGGCTGGGTCGACTATAATAAGACCCTATACTCAACCGGTATTGGAATATATCGGGACCCAAGTGTCCAATCCTCAGACACCATTAGAAGGAAGCCCCCTGCTCAGACAAAATCCTCTTCCTCGATTGGTACAGATACCCAAGAATCCAACATATAGAATGCCTACAACTGTGATGCAGGGGCTTCAAAATGCTCCCCCCATCTTTTCAGATAACCCTGTGACTTCTCCACTGCAAGGATCAGGATCTGGTGTGAACATTGGTCGAAGTTTCTAGGGCCAGAGTCTGGGATATTCGACGCAAGGCCCTAACTTGACCAATACCTCAGTCGCATGCTTAAGGCAACAGATGGATGAGAGCAACATGCAAATTGTAACACCCCACTTCCCGTATTAAAAAAAATATAAATATTATAATAATAATCAGAGTTTTCACCAAAAAGTGGGATATCACATCTCCAAATTTTATAAAAATACTTTATTCATTCTTTTTAAAATAATACAGCGGAATTTGTTTCATGAAGTAAAATACATCAAAACATGATACGTCACAGGATTTCAACACGTTTGTCATAAAACAATTACAACACCCATATCCCGTGTTACGTATCAGAGCATCCTAGACTCGACGGTCACACCAATATCCAAGCTAGCTAAACACCTGGATTATTTGTACTTCCGAAGAAGCACAGACCACAACAACAACAAAGGGGTGAGAAATAATGATCAGAATATAATGGTAATGTAATACATGTAAATAAGGTAGTAAAACACACCAACACACCAATATTCACCCCCAACAACTCCATATGACGAACCTACTGTTCAAATTACAATATAACATATTATAATGCAAATATGCAACTCAACACCATGCATGCGGTACCGACTCATTGGTTCATTCAATCGAACCTAGATAGATCACTTACGCTCCTCCTGAGACATGATCTATCCCCCACCATTCTCCACAAAGGAGTACGGATGAATCACTTACGCTCCTCCTGAGACATGATTCATCCCACCAAAACACCATGATATGCACACACCAATGCATGACTAATATATTTAGGCACTCAACGTGCACACGATCCTCCTGATCATATCATCATACACCAATGCACATATGTACAGATATAACATACACCAACACTATATAAATCAACCAGATAGTAAACAAGTTCATACTTTAACACCAAGATATAACATATCCCACCACTCGGGGGTACGCGATCCTACTGATCACTACATACATATACATCAACTAATTATCCACCAGTCATTATTACAGGAAACATGCACTATCACCAAGTAGACAAGTTAGTTCCCACACTCATCATTCTTACAGTGCATCAAGGCCAAACTGTACCTATCATCTCAACTCAGATCCTCAGTCTATTCTAGTACCAATCTTGCACCTTACCGTAACCAATAGGCTTCTAATTCCTATTCCCAAAATCATCACCTACACACTCTATCGATACCTCAAAAGCCATACAGAATTTTCCCTAAAAACTGTAAAACACCCTATATGCCCTATATGCCAAATCATCCCAAAACACCAATTCATTAACATTGACTTATACTCCATCACTATCAATTACTAGTTATCATCAAACACAAACACACCAATAAACATTATACTTACCAATTATCCTATACTTCCTACTCTAGAACCAACATTACGGTACATTACCGACACTTCAGAGTCACTCTGAATCTCACCAAGGTCCTAACCATAGTCATTGACGACACTATAGGGAAACAACACATAATTTTCCCCAAAGCTATAATCATGGTCATTACCCACACCACAGTAACAACACAGAATCTCACCAAAACTCTATTTATATTTACTATCAACACTGCAGTAACAACATATAATTTTCCCCAAAGCTATAATCATGGTCATTACCCACACTACAGTAACAACACAGAATCTCACCAAAACTCTATTTATAGTTACTATCAACACTGCAGTAACAACATATAATTTTCCCCAAAGCTATAATCATGGTCATTATCCACACTACAGTAACAACACAGAATCTCACCAAAACTCTATTTATAGTTACTATCAACACTGCAGTAACAACATATAATTTTCCCCAAAGCTACAATCATGGTCATTACCCACACTACAGTAACAACACAGAATCTCACCAAAACTCTATTTATAGTTACTATCAACACTGCAGTAACAACATATAATCTCACTAACATCACCATAATATATATATACACCAAATTCACCAATACCAATCAACAATTCATCAATGTCAAACATCAATTTATCATCAGCAACAATAATAACAAGTATGCCAATATAAAACTTCATAGATCGGAATTTTCCTACGGGGTTAAGGAATCCCCTCTACCCTATACATGTATATAACATCCCAAATCAAGTTTCTCCCCCTTACCTTGTTAATCGGTTGATCGATGAAAGAACCCTCCAAGGTTTGGCCAATTCTGATTTTCCTCTGTATCCTTCGTTCTTTGCTCCCTTTTCCGTTCCCTTTTCCGTTCTCTCCTTTCTATCGTTCTTTTTCCACTTTCTCTAACTTCTCACAATGTATCGTAAAACTACTAATCCCTCACGTTTCTATTTTAATTCTCTAATCCCAATAATAATAATAACTTAATAATAATAATAATAATAATAATAATAATAGTAATAATAATCCTATTATTATCTCACCAAAATAATAATAATGTTAATAACTTAATAAAATAATAATAATAATAATAGTAATAATAATCCTATTATTATCTCACCAAAATAATAATAATGTTAATAACAATAGTAACTATAATAAATATAATAATAATAATAATATTCCCACCAATATCAATATTATACACTATATTATTATATTCACCAAAACACCACCAATAATCCTCCCATATCAGGGACACCCACCAATAATAATATTCATACCGATGATAATAATAATAATAATAATAATAATAATGATAATAATAATAATAATAATAATAATAATAATAATAATAATAATACCACCAATATTACTATTAACTATTATATTATTATCTCCACACCACCAATGATCCTTATATATCAAGGATACTCACCAATCACATACCAACACACCCCACCTAAGGGCACACCAACATAAAATAATTAAATTAACACCAAAATGACTAAATAAATAAAATGGGTGTTACAACTCTCCCCCACTTTAAGTATTTTCGTCCTCGAAAATTACCTGATGGAACACTTTCGGATACGCTTCCCGCATCCGTCATTCCAACTAACAGGTCACACTGCCTTCTGCAGCACCTCCCCAAGTTACTTTCACCAAAGATATCTCCTCCCTTCGGAGTTGTTTCTCGCTCGTCCAAACGAAATAGCAATGCCTCAACAATCAAATTATTTTCACTTGTACATCATCCACCTGGTTCAATATACTTTCTCAACTAAGACACATGAAACATATCATGCCAATTCATAGCGACAGCGGGAAAAACGGTCTAACATGTTACTCCTCCCATGCCTCTGCTGCGCCACTCTGATACAAACCACAAAACACGGTGCGAACTTCTGAGACTTCGAAGCTCGACCAACATCAGTCACCGGCGTGACTCTCCAAACATATCTTTCCTTGGATCCTCTTGATCTTTTCAGCCATCTCCACATAATTTTCAGGTCTGAGCACAACACTCTCACTCGACCCATTCCAACACAGTAGAGTCCTACACTCCCTATTTCACCAAGCCACATATAGTGCCATTCCGACACTAGGATGGTAACCGTTATTATAGGTAACTCAATCAACGGTAATTAATCATCCCACAATCCACCTCGATCCAACACCCAAGCTCTCACCAATTCTCTACAGACTCAATAGTCCTCTCTGACTGACCATCAGTTTGCGGATGGTAAGTCGAACTCAACTTCAACTTAGTACCCGAAGCTTCCTGTAAGCCCTTCCAAAATCTCAATATAAACCTCAAATTTCCATCTGACACAATATTCGTCAGTATCTCATCCAACTTCACCACTTTCTCAATATGCATCTCATATATTCTCAACACGGAATAGTTAATCCACTCCTAACAATTCAAATTCAAATTATGTCTTTACAAATTCTTTGGAAATCTCAACACCAATTTCGTGAAAATACTACCTGATTTCCACTCTGGAATATTTAACGACTGCATCAGACTCAACAGTCTCTGATGTTCACTCTTCGAATTCCTACAATTCTAACCAGCATATTCCACCTCAACTACTCCTCCCCTTATCCATGGTCTCCAAAACAATCTACTCAAATTCGGTTACTTCTTCATAGCACTGGGATGGATACTCCATCTACCCCAATGTATTTCTTCACGAGTACTTCTACTCCCCTCAACAACATTTGGTACACATACTCTATCATAACATCTCGTGGTATTATTTCCACAAGCCCGACAATCCACTCCTCGACTCTAATTTATCAACTTCAACTAATTCACTACTCGACCCAGATTTCTGACTTTCTCGGTTCTTCTCAAGGATATCACTAGTCAGATCTTAATAATAAAAGATTAACTCCATAAGAAGTATCCTTACTCACACAACGCATATTATGAAATTTCTCAATCAGTTCTACCTCTTTTCACCATCATCTTCGGTAAACACAAACATTTCCAACTCACCACATCATCTACCACATCCACTTTACCCAAAGGGTAATTACACTCAAAGTCGTAATCCTTTAGAAATCCTAATTATTTCCTCTGCCTCATTTTCAACTTTTTCAAATCAAACAAACACCTTAAACTCTTAAGATCACCAAACATCTCCGATCTCAGTCTGAACTTTCGAAGCCTCCGACTCCGGTACAACCACAATAGCAACCAACTCTAAATCACTGGTCGGATGGTTTCTCTTACACACTTCGAGTTGCCTTTTGCATAACTGAAACTCGCTGAAGTTGTCTTTAGCAAATCCCCTAATTATATCAACAAGCATCACAAACACCACAATTAGTTCTATCGGATTCGGCAGAACTTTCCTTACGGAAGTATATCACCGCTCTCTTTCTAACACTGATAACTCCAGCTCCTTATGCTCAACATAATCCTCTATACTCTTCGAATACCTCAAAATATCATTTATCAACACAACCATTGCCTTATATAAATAATTAAAGAAGATCCCATGCCAAGTGGACAAACAAGTTGTGAGTTATAGCGGGAACACATACCGTACCGCCCGTCCTTACCACAACATTCAAACACACTTCATCAATAAATAGATTAAATCTATTTCAATACTTCACCATCTCATAGATAATTTCAATAGCTTTCCAACGCTTTGAACCGGGCGTCATTCCGAGTTACGGTTCTCCCGTTACGACAAAAATACCACAACAACATTTTTCTGCTCAGGGCACTTCGCCAGGCGAATCTCGGCGAACATGACAGTCCCGAAATTCTATTTTCGACCGTTACCTGACTTCCGCGTGTCCGATTTCGATTCCGTAAAAAGCTGCGATCTCGGAATTCAACGTATAACCACAATTTCATACTTAGGAGGTCGTCCAACACACTTTCAATCTTTAAATATTTTAAAACCCGATTACTTCCAATCTCAACAGCAGATCGTGGAGCCTCCTATTACGATACCACTTCGACCTTCGACACCACAACACAATAATTCTACTCGCGATCTCATGAACACGGAAACTCACGTCCTTCAATCAATTGATCCATCAAATCATTAACTCTTGGAAGCAAACACTTATCCTTGACAGTCACCTTGTTCACTTATCTGTAGTTCACCCAAAGCTTCACAAAACCTTCTGTCTGTCTAACCAACAAAATTGGTGCACCTTACGGTAACACACTCAAACAAAAGGACCTCTCCCCCAGCGGGTCTTCAAGTTGACTCTTCAACTTCTCCAATCCCAACGTAAACATACAATATGGAGTCATCAATATCAGACTCGTCCCAAAAACAAAATAAACGTGTAAGCTTTACTTCACACTCCGATAGTAAATCGCTTACTTCCTCAGGGAACCTCCGGCAATTTCAACAAATTGACAAATCCCAATTTTCTCACTTTCCTTCTCATTCGAAGGTTCCGTCAAAATAAACGTCTCAACACCGTATTACGCCAACTCCTCAAAATAATCCCTTAAGCACTTAGCTTAACTCAGGACAATTCATTGCTCACGCCACACAAGCTTGCAAGACACGTCTATCCCATCCAACACAATCCCGTCTACTATTAACAAGAGATTAAGGGTGATCAGTTCCTCAATTTGTTAATAGACAGCCGAAATCATGATGGGGTACAAACCATCTTTATCAAACTATGATAGCATTCCTCAACACACTAAGCCACCACACCGTAGCATTCCGGAGAATTACAAACTTCTCCCCCACTGGAATCATTCCTGCTTCTGCAGACAAGGTTAGGAAATAAACACGTACCGACAGTGTTTTCACACACATGCCGTATACTAGGGATTTAAACCACAACACCAGGTTAAACAACACACAGTCTCCATCCCAAAGGACAGACTCAACTCAACTCAACAACACTGGCCGGACGGACCGACCTGCTCTGATACCAATTGTAACACCCCACTTCCCGTATTAAATAATCAGAGTTTTCACCAAAAAGTGGGATATCACATCTCCAAATTTTATAAAAATACTTTATTCATTCTTTTCAAAATAATACAGCGGAATTTGTTTCATGAAGTAAAATACATCAAAACATGATACGTCACAGGATTTCAACACGTTTGTCATAAAACAATTACAACACCCATATCCCGTGTTACGTATCAGAGCATCCTAGACTCGACGGTCACACCAATATCCAAGCTAGCTAAACACCTGGATTATTTGTACTTCCGAAGAAGCACAGACCACAACAACAACAAAGGGGTGAGAAATAATGATCAGAATATAATGGTAATGTAATACATGTAAATAAGGTAGTAAAACACACCAACACACCAATATTCACCCCCAACAACTCCATATGACGAACCTACTGTTCAAATTACAATATAACATATTATAATGCAAATATGCAACTCAACACCATGCATGCGGTACCGACTCATTGGTTCATTCAATCGAACCTAGATAGATCACTTACGCTCCTCCTGAGACATGATCTATCCCCCACCATTCTCCACAAAGGAGTACGGATGAATCACTTACGCTCCTCCTGAGACATGATTCATCCCACCAAAACACCATGATATGCACACACCAATGCATGACTAATATATTTAGGCACTCAACGTGCACACGATCCTCCTGATCATATCATCATACACCAATGCACATATGTACAGATATAACATACACCAACACCATATAAATCAACCAGATAGTAAACAAGTTCATACTTTAACACCAAGATATAACATATCCCACCACTCGGGGGTACGCGATCCTACTGATCACTACATACATATACATCAACTAATTATCCACCAGTCATTATTACAGGAAACATGCACTATCACCAAGTAGACAAGTTAGTTCCCACACTCATCATTCTTACAGTGCATCAAGGCCAAACTGTACCTATCATCTCAACTCAGATCCTCAGTCTATTCTAGTACCAATCTTGCACCTTACCGTAACCAATAGGCTTCTAATTCCTATTCCCAAAATCATCACCTACACACTCTATCGATACCTCAAAAGCCATACAGAATTTTCCCTAAAAACTGTAAAACACCCTATATGCCCTATATGCCAAATCATCCCAAAACACCAATTCATTAACATTGACTTATACTCCATCACTATCAATTACTAGTTATCATCAAACACAAACACACCAATAAACATTATACTTACCAATTATCCTATACTTCCTACTCTAGAACCAACATTACGGTACATTACCGACACTTCAGAGTCACTCTGAATCTCACCAAGGTCCTAACCATAGTCATTGACGACACTATAGGGAAACAACACATAATTTTCCCCAAAGCTATAATCATGGTCATTACCCACACCACAGTAACAACACAGAATCTCACCAAAACTCTATTTATATTTACTATCAACACTGCAGTAACAACATATAATTTTCCCCAAAGCTATAATCATGGTCATTACCCACACTACAGTAACAACACATAATCTCACTAAAACTCTATTTATAGTTACTATCAACACTGCAGTAACAACATATAATTTTCCCCAAAGCTATAATCATGGTCATTATCCACACTACAGTAACAACACAGAATCTCACCAAAACTCTATTTATAGTTACTATCAACACTGCAGTAACAACATATAATTTTCCCCAAAGCTACAATCATGGTCATTACCCACACTACAGTAACAACACAGAATCTCACCAAAACTCTATTTATAGTTACTATCAACACTGCAGTAACAACATATAATCTCACTAACATCACCATAATATATATATACACCAAATTCACCAATACCAATCAACAATTCATCAATGTCAAACATCAATTTATCATCAGCAACAATAATAACAAGTATGCCAATATAAAACTTCATAGATCGGAATTTTCCTACGGGGTTAAGGAATCCCCTCTACCCTATACATGTATATAACATCCCAAATCAAGTTTCTCCCCCTTACCTTGTTAATCGGTTGATCGATGAAAGAACCCTCCAAGGTTTGGCCAATTCTGATTTTCCTCTGTATCCTTCGTTCTTTGCTCCCTTTTCCGTTCCCTTTTCCGTTCTCTCCTTTCTATCGTTCTTTTTCCACTTTCTCTAACTTCTCACAATGTATCGTAAAACTACTAATCCCTCACGTTTCTATTTTAATTCTCTAATCCCAATAATAATAATAACTTAATAATAATAATAATAATAATAATAATAATAATAATAATAATAATAATAATAATAATAGTAATAATAATCCTATTATTATCTCACCAAAATAATAATAATGTTAATAACTTAATAAAATAATAATAATAATAGTAATAATAATCCTATTATTATCTCACCAAAATAATAATAATGTTAATAACAATAGTAACTATAATAAATATAATAATAATAATAATATTCCCACCAATATCAATATTATACACTATATTATTATATTCACCAAAACACCACCAATAATCCTCCCATATCAGGGACACCCACCAATAATAATATTCATACCGATGATAATAATAATAATAATAATAATAATGATAATAATAATAATAATAATAATAATAATAATAATAATAATAATAATAATACCACCAATATTACTATTAACTATTATATTATCATCTCCACACCACCAATGATCCTTATATATCAAGGATACTCACCAATCACATACCAACACACCCCACCTAAGGGCACACCAACATAAAATAATTAAATTAACACCAAAATGACTAAATAAATAAAATGGGTGTTACACAAATGGTTCAGACTTTGTCCCAGACTATGGGCGAAATCTTCCAGCCATTAATCCATAACACAACCCAAACCAAACAACAATTGACGCTGCAGTTGACACGGTTGGATGAGTTCATGGGAGTACCCCCTGTACCCAGAAATCAAAACCCAATAGCGAACGTCCCTCGACAGGACGTAAGAAACGCAAGGGAAATACACTTAGGAAACTAGGCTAGAGTCGAACCTCCTGTAGTTGAGCCGGTAAGAGAAAATCAAATGAACCAGGTCCATGTTCTAGACGAAGGAAACCAAGGAGTGGTCGTGATAAACCGAAACCAGGATGCGGATCACGTGGTCCAAGAAGTTCGACGCAATAATATAGCCGTTGACAACAATCTAGCGGCCATGGTCGACAAGATTATGGCTCGAAATGGAGTAAACACTGGTTTTACTCGACCAAACTTTACATCCTCGATAGTAGATTACATCCTTCAAACAGAGTTACCTCCTAGGACGAAAGTACCAAAATTTACGAAATTCTCAGGGGATACGACGGAATCTACTGTCGAACATGTGGCTCGTTATGTGATAGAAGCCGGGGAAATAGCGAATGATGAGAGCCTTAGGATAGAATACTTTCCAAGCTCCCTCACAAAAAATGCTTTCACTTGGTTCACGACGCTAGCACCTAACACCATATGTAGTTGGGCCCAACTTGAACGCTTGTTTCATGAGCAGTTTTACATGGTCCATACCAAAATTAGTTTGAAAGAACTAGCCAGCGTAAAACGTAAGTTTTCGGAGCCAATCGAAGAGTACCTCAATAGGTTTCGATTACTCAAAGCCAGGTGTTTCACGCAAGTGCCGAAACACGAACTGGTCGAAATGGACGCTGAAGGCCTTGATTATTCCATTCGGAAGAAGTTAGATACCCAATACTTAAGAGATATGGCTCAATTGGCCGACAGAGTTCGACAACTCGAACGTTTGAAAGACGAGAAAACTAGATTTAACAAGAGTAAGAAGGTGGCCTTTTTCGAAATTGATGACAATATCGAAAGGGCCTGCGAGGATTCTTTGAATCTTGACGAAAATGAAGTAGACCTCGCCGAACTTAAACAAGGCCCCCCTTATTATTGTAAAGTATTAGCACCCCCACAGGGGAAGAGTTTCGTCGAATCAGAAAGGAATGATAGATTCCCAAAGAAAACATATACCTTCGACATCACCAAATGTGATGAAATTTTCAATTTGTTGGTAAAAGATGGGCAAATGATAGTGCCACCTGGCGCTAAATTGCCATCGCTAGAGCAAAGAAAAAAGAGAGGTTTTTGTAAGTACCATAACTTTCTGGGTCATAAAACATCTCAATGTTTTCTTTTCAGGGATCTTGTTCAGAACGCAATCCAAGAGGGACGACTGAAGTTTGGGGAGAAATCCACCATCCAAATGAAGGTCGACACAGACCCCCTACAAGTGACAAATGCTCACTACACAGAGCCTTTAGAAGCCAACATGATCGAGGTCACTGAAGGCCGAAACTTCTTAGAAAGCATGATAGAAGTTACTGATGACTTCGTCAAGAATGTTGTGATGACAAAGGTCATAATGGGCTTTGATCGAGGCAGTGAAGGGGAGATGGATACTACCAACATCGATGGGGTAGCAGACAATCCAAAATGGGAGATGGTGACCAAGGAGATGGCTGATAACTTCGTTGAAATGGACCAGGCTACTGAAGGTTTGGGTCTAAGCTTAAAGGGTTTGAATTTGGTCGAGGAGGTTGAGATCAACATGATGGAAGTCACCCAACAAGAAGGTGAGGGGGACAGTGAGTCGAACAACCAAGAAGAAATCACTAAGGAGGCATACCCGAAGCAAGAGGAAACAATTGCGGATTTTCTTCACAAATGCCAAGGAAAGGATTCTAGCGTGATGTTGTGCCCACGATGCAGCGCAATTTTCGACAAAAGGCTGCCCAGAGACTTGAGGGAACACGAAGGCTCAAGCAAAATGGGAAAATGCCTGAATTCGATAAACGAAGCAGTTTGCTGAAAAGGTCTGAACCCCACATCAGAGGCCCTAAAACAAGGCCTGCTAGTTTCAAACCCGCTGTTGGAAACACCAATGGTAGGTGGACGAAACCCAACGAAGATAGGCGACAAGGCCAACAAAAATGGAAGAATTTCGAAGTGAATAGGGGTTCCTCAGTTACCTATCGAAAAGAATGCCAGACTTCAAAGATGGCCCATGTATCCGAGAATTATAAAGGGAAAAACCCCATGTCCCGGTCGCAGTGGAGGCGGGAACAACGAAAAAGAAAAGCTCTTAGAGAAACGGCGTCGAAGGACAAGGCCGAATCTAGTACTAATCTCCCAACAAAAAATCAAAGAGAGCCGTTGAAGATGATCAGCAAAACCACACAACCGCCGGTGGGAAGGAAGTTGTTCTCTGATCAGGTTAGAAGTTAGAGGGAGAGCACTGGGGTAGATGATGAGATGACAGACAACTTCGACTCAGATTCTGATGATTCGCTAAATTTGTTGGTGAACGTAGTGTCAGTGATGCCAAAAGAATATGACAGATTGTCTATGGTCGAAAACTGCGACACTGACGCAGACTGTGAAATGGCAGCACACAAACCCGTTTGCTATTATGTGATGAACAACGACTGTGTCGAAGAGCAGAATGCCTTCTTTGAACGGCCCACTGAGGAGATGAGGAACCATTTGAAGCCGCTCTATATTACGGCTAAAGTAGAAAATACCCCAGTTAACAAAATTCTGGTGGACTGTGGCGCAATGGTGAATTTGATGCCACATCTTCTATTAAACAAAATCGGGAAATGCGATGCCGACACCAAGCCTCACAACATGGTCCTGTCCAACTATGAAGGTAAGGTAGGCTTAACCAGGGGAGTAATCCAGGTAGATGTCACCGTTGGAACAGTAACGCGGCCAACGGTATTCATGGTTGTAGAAACTACAGCCAATTACAATTTGTTACTTGGACGCGAATGGATTCATGGCATGGGGGCAGTGCCATCCTTGATGCATCAAAGGATTGCAATTTGGAGACCAGACGGCATCGTAGAGAATATTGAAGCTGATCAAGGGTACTTTAGGGCGCCCATCAACTATGTCAATCAAAGGCACTTCGACAAACACTTGGCTGGTATAGGTCCTTGTGGACCAGCGGACTTCGATTTCAAGCCAGACGACGAAGTATTTGGCTCGTTATACTTACATCCTGTAGACGGTTTCCGTTGGGACAAAAAGGTGCCAGGAGAAAGGCTTCCATACCTTGGAAACTTGCCAGTGGACCCCACGGGATGGGGAAGTGATTTCAGTAATAATGACTGAAGCCAATGCGCTTCGAAGGATTTCGGCTTATGTGGCCGAAACTAGACTACAAACGGCCTTGGAGGCTATCAAAAGAGAAATGGCCACAGAGGCCAATAAAGAAGTTCTTCAGAGAAGCTACAAGGAAGGCTTCGACATGGAACTATCTGATGAAACCCATCAAGAAAACAAAAGGCTTGACGCTATCTATGACGAAGAGCCTTTGGGTTTCGAGAAAGATCCCTTGGCAGAGCACGCCAAGATGCTTGGGCAGGACCCGCTAGAGGAAGTGGACTTAGGAGATGGCATTATCAAAAGGCCCACTTATATTAGTGCCAACCTTGACACTCGATTCAAAGGTGAGGTCATCCTGCTGTTGCGAGAATATAGAGACTGTTTTGCCCAGGATTAAAAAGAGAGTTGGTGGAACATAGACTGCCAATCAAGCCTGGCAAGAAACCATTCAAACAGAGCCCAAGGCGTTCTGCTCCAGAGGTTCTATCAAAAATAAAAGCGGAAATCGAAAGACTTCTGCGGTGCAAATTCATCCGCACAACCAGGTATGTCGAATGTCTTGCTAATGTTGTGCCAGTTATTAAGAAAAATGGTTCCTTGAGAGTCTGCATAGACTTTAGGGACTTAAACTCAACAACTCCTAAGGATGAATATTCGATGCCGGTGGCAGAAATGCTAGTCGATTCAGCCGCCGGCCACGAATATCTTAGAATGTTAGATGGTTATTCTGGTTATAACCAAATCTTCATTGCCGAGGATGATGTTCCCAAAACAGCGTTTTGTTGTCCAGGGGCCATAGGCACCTACGAATGGGTAGTGATGCCTTTTGGCCTAAAAAACGCTGGGGCAACATACCAACGAGCAATGAATTCAATCTTCCATGATTATATAGAATCTTTTATGCAGATATATATTGATGACATTGTGGTTAAATCTGTATCAGACAAAGATCATATATATCATCTTCGACAATCCTTTTTAAGGATGAGGAAGTTTGGCCTCAAAATGAACCCTCTAAAGTGTGCATTCTATGTGCAGGCGGGCGACTTCTTGGGTTTCGTAGTCCACAAAAAGGGCATCGAAATAAACCAAAACAAGACGAAAGCCATTATGGAGACCAAGGCGCCGTCAAATAAAAAGGAATTACAATCCCTGTTGGGAAAGATTAATTTCTTAAGAAGGTTCATATCGAACCTAAGCGGCAAAACCTAAGCTTTCTCGCCGTTGCTTCGAGTCACCAAAGAAGAGTATGAATGGAGGAAGGAACAATAAGAAGCTTTCGACAAAATCAAAAGTTATTTGACCAATCCTCCAATTCTCTCTCCACCTTGTCGACACAAGAGCATGAGGTTGTACATAGCTGCATCACAGAAAACTCTGGGAAGCATGTTAGCTCAAGAGGACGAAGATGGCATAGAAAGAGCCATTTACTATCTTAGTAGAGTCCTAAATGATGCAGAGACCAGATATAACGAAGTAGAAAAGCTATGTCTATGTTTATATTTCTCATGTACAAAGTTAAAACAATATATAAAGCCTGTTGATGTTTGTGTCTCTTCGCATTTTGATGTTATAAAGCATATGTTGTCCAAACCTATTTTGCATAGTCGAATAGGTAAATGGGCATTAGCGTTAACGGAATTTTCCTTAACATATAAACCATTGAAAGCAATTAAAGGGCAAATAGTGGCAGACTTTATTGTCGACCACTCCGTAGATACAAACGCTTTAAATATGGTCGAACTAGAACCTTGGAAGTTGTACTTCGATGGTTCCAGCCATAAGAAGGGAACTGGCATAGGCATGCTGATTATTTCTCCTGACAAAATTCCAACACAATTCAAGTATAGAATAAGTGAGCCATGCTCCAACAATGAGGCGGAATACGAGGCTTTGATAGCTGGACTTGAAATTCTGTTGGAATTGGGGACAACCAGAGTCGAAATAATGGGAGACTCAGAGTTAGTCATAAAACAATTGACAAAAGAATACAAATGCGTCAAAGAAAGCCTCGTCGTGTACTTTGTAGTAGCAAATAGGCTATTAAAGAAATTCGAAGAGACTACTATTTGACATATACCACGAATACAAAATCAGGTGGCCAACGATTTGGCCCAAATAGCATAAGGATACAAGGTGTCCTGCGAAGACCTGCGAGAAGTAATCCAAGTCAGAAGCAAGGTAGCAGTTGTGGCACTGCGACCATCAGATTTGAGGGCTGTAAAGTTCGGATTCGCCGACGAAGAAACCTTCGAGATCTTTACAATTGAATCGATGGCGGATGGGGACTAGAGAAAACCGTTGGTCGAATACCTCCAAAATCCTTCAAGCACCGCAGAGCGAAAAATAAAATACCAAGCACTAAGCTACGTCCTCCTAGGAAATGAATTATTCAAAAGAGCTCCGGAGGGAGTTTTGCTTAAATGTCTAAGTGAATTTGAGGCGTATCTAGCATTATCATCAGTTCATAGTGGAGCATGCGGGGCACACCAGGTAGGCCAGAAGATGAAATGGCTACTATTTCGCCAAGGTCTATATTGGCCTACAATGCTGAAAGATTGTATCGAATTTGCCAAAGGCTGCCAGGAGTGCCAAATACACGCTGGTATACAACATGTTCCAGCAAGCGAGTTGCACTCCATATAAGCCATGACCATTCAGAGGATGGGCTTTGGACCTAATAGGAGAAATTCGACCCGCGTCCTCGAAAAACCAGAAATTCATCTTGGTGGGGATAGACTACTTCACCAAATGGGTCGAGGCGGTACCCCTGCCAAAAGTAGACCAAGACGATGTGATTGAATTTATTCAAAAATACATTATCTTTAGATTTGGTATGCCAGAAACGATAACAACAGATCAAGGATCAGTCTTCACCGGTCGGAAAATGCAAGAGTTTGCCAGAGAAATGGGATTCAAACTCCTTACTTCGACCCCTTACTAGGCACAGGCCAATGGCCAGGTCGAGGCAGCGAATAAGGTAGTAATTGGAATGATAAAAAAGCAAGTAGGGGGTAAGCCAAAAAACTAGCATAAAACCCTAGACCAGGTCCTATGGGCATGTCGAACATCCCCCAAAGAAGCTACCAACACCACACCTTATCGACTGACCTTTGGCCATGATGCAGTATTACCAGTCGAAATTCTTGTGCAGTCGCCCAGGATTCAGAAGCATCATGAAATTCCCCGTGAAATCTATTGGGACATGATGCTCGACGAGTTAGTGGATTTAGACGAGGAAAGGTTAAGAGCGTTGGAACTCTTGAGAAGGCAAAAGAAATGAGTGGAGAAATCCTATAACAAGAGAGTCAAAGCAAAGACCTTTTTGATTGGAGATTTAGTTTGGAGGGTAATCCTGCCAATGGATCGAGAGGTCAAGACGCTAGGCAAATGGTCCCCGAAGTGGGAAGGACCATTTCAAATATCAAAAGTATTCTTGAATGGGGCATACGAAGTTGAGGAGCTTAGCAGTGATAAACGAATCTTGAAAGTAAACGGTAAGTATTTGAAAAAATACAAACCAGCGCTTCGAGAGGTAAACATTACAACAGAGTAATATAAAGCTAATAAGCAGGGCCATAAATGGCATCGATAAAATGTGCCAAAATGGCTTAGTCTTTACGAATACAACAATAGAAACATGGCTTACAAAGGCCAGAAAATAAACATTAAACATTTTAGAAATCTAAAAAGGAAGGTTGGCCTTCATCTTGAGGTAGATTGCCTTTTGGGCATCGAGACGACTCTGGCAAAAGGCTCTGTCAGTTTTCATTTGCGCAATATCGGCTTCAAGTTGTCGAGCCTCCTCGGTAAAAAGGACGGCATGATCAAGCTCTGTCGACAAGGAAGAATCATCGAAGGAAGACAGTTCAGCATTTCTCTTCTAAGCTTTGGCTATCTTGCTGCGAAGTTTTCTGATCTTACGCTCTCAACAAGCGGTGCTCGTTACGTTCTCAGTAATCTCTTGTTGATTCTTAGCCTTTTGCTCCTTCAGCGCTGCAATTTTGTCTTCACAATCCGCAACGGCAGACCAAGCAGCAGCCTCAGTACCTGACTTTTCAGATATATCCTTGTCGAACTGAGGCAAGAGCCCAAAGTCAGTATGAACCTGGTCGATCAATGTCCCAACTTCTTGGATTACGGCCGCAGCCTCAGCGGAGATCGACTGAAGGTCCACTTGCTGTAGGAGAGTTTTCAAATAAAGGTAATGGACTGGACCCATTTGCAAAAGAGAAAAGAGGTCCCCTTTGAAAATCTTGTTCTTTACTTTCTCAAGAGCACTATTGATTGGAGTTGAAGTCGGACCTTCAGAGGTTGAAGTGCTTTGGGATCTGCCCGAGGAACTATTTCGCCTACAGAGGAGGAGTTGGATGTACTGTCGATGGTCGGACGCTTTTAGAGCCTCAAGTTCGGCCGCAGTAAGGTCTGTCGCACTCTTGGCAGGTATCGTTTCTGTTTTTGCAGGGATATTGGTAGGAGCAACTGGAGTTGTTTCAACAGGCTTGGCTTGTTGGATGGGAGGACTCTCAATAGCAGTTTCTTTAATTGGGACAGCATTGGCAGTATCCTCCTCCCCATCTTCTTCGACGTCCTCCTCACTAAACTCTTCCAACTCAGATTGATGCATGGCTCCATCTGTCGTACCCCTTTCCTCCACAGGTTTGTCATCAACCTCCATTGTGGTACCCTGGGGTGAACCATAAGCAGGATCTACGCCCTCATCCAAAAAGTTCTCTTCTTCACCTGCTTCGATGGGATTATGGGAATTGTTCCCTTCGTCATGATCGGACCCATCGGTTTGAGATTGTTGGGTGACAACTTTTAAAGGAGAAGGCAGAGGAACCACAGGAACCTCAGGTTTATTGATTTCCCTAAGAGAACTCACACCAGAACCTAAGTTTGAAGAAGGACGATAGGTGGACTCACCTCGACTGTTCAAAGGATATGCCTCAAGAAGAGATGCAGTTGGGATGCTTTCTGTCATCACAACGTCAGGCTGGAAAGAAAGAATCTAAACATGAGAAAAAAAATCCAAAAGCAGTTTAAAATTCAGACAAAAAGCAGTCAAAGATAAGAGTTGGACCTTAAGGCCTTCATCAGCCGGACTAGAGTTGTCGCTTTCAACAGCAGCAGTTTGGGGAATTGGGGTACCTCCGATAGAAGCCTTACCAAGGTCTGCACAATGAGCTTGTGATTTCGGGATTTGAGTCGCTGGAGGATCTGAGTCAGTGGCGTCGAGACCGCGGACAACCTTTCGCCGCCTTTTCATTGGAACTTCCTTTCGAGGAGAACCATCTTCGTCTTCTGAGTCGACGATGACTAGGTTGACGCCCCTCTTTAATTTTTTCTGAGGGGTAGGGGGTTTCCGGCTTACCTAAAACAGCATTGGGAAAGTGTTAGGTTTTTTAACCCAGAATTTTGAAAGGATTAAGATGGTGCATTAATATTACCTTCTGACCCTCGACGGAACTTTCAGTCTTCACCGAAAAGGCAGTCTTTTTGGGAGCAGCTACAAAAGACAAATGACAGTGCCATCCGTTAGTAATTATAAAGCATTGTTTAAAAGGTCTAAAACGAAGAAGAGTCGACCTTCGAGAATGTCGGATTCGATGTGAACATCTTCGATATTAATATGAAGGTGCTCTTTGAAAGTATCGACGATATGTTTAGTCGGAACCACCCGCTGTGCCTTAGGCTTCGACTGCTGTCTGAGGATTTTTATAGGATCCTCACAGATGAACCAATCTGGAAACGGAGGGGCAAGGGCCACTCCAAAATCAGCAGATGGCAATCGAGGAATCTTAGGGGGAAATAATTTGAAAGCCATCTCATACCGTTTCTCACGAGGGATGGATGAGGGAATTTTTAAATTCTCCATCTTTTTTAGAAATTTTCCCTCAAAGTGACAGCAGGCTCGCGGACGGTTCGACTAATATCACTCGGTCGATAAGCAGTTTCAAAATATTTTTGGAAGGCTTGTATCTCTTTTATGTGAGTGGACCTACCTTTCTTGGTTTTTTCCTGCACATCAACGAAAGCGTGATCAATCATTCGAGTAAGACTGGCAGCATCAAGAAATTCAGAAGAATAATGTCTGGACCACCAGTTGTAAAATTCTGGGGAACAAAAATAAGAGGGTTCAAAGTAGAGTGGGGTAAGTAAGGATTTATGGGCATGGCGCGCCAATTGGGTCGAACATTTGATGGGGTTAACAATGTGGTGTGGAAACAGAATGTGAGACTTTTTCTCGTATAAACACCTAGGCAGGGTTTGGATAAGTCCAAACTGTCTCGACACAAGGTTTGGTTGATAAGCTATCAAGGAAGCTTGCCCTTTTGTCTGATTGAGTTTGTGGACAAGCAGTCGAGGCGTAAGGAATCGCTCCCAAATCAACTTCGGTTCTTCTTCCTGCCCCTTGAGCAAAGCATGGAAAGGCCTAGTAAACCATTCAAGGCCGCGTTTCCGTTCTGCAAAAGGAGCCATCCCAGATGTAAAGACATAGCGCTTCGCGAACATCTGGACGAAGCCTGAAAGGTTGGTTCGAAGTGTCTGCCCTTCTTCGCCGGGAGTAAGCTGAACTAAGCGAGGCCATTCGACTTGCCTTCCAGAGATCGAAGGAGAACCTTCATCAACTTCACCCTTATTTGGTAGGCTGCCTTCAAAAGTGGCGTTTAACCACAATTGAAGTAACCAAAACGGCCCCGACATTACCAAGTTACCGTTACTCTCAGTGTCCTTCAGTTTGCCGGCACTTTCGCTTAAAGCTTCGTATAGACTTGCAAGGATCATTTCGCTCAAACATATTTCCCTCTTTTTATGCAGTTGGTTCGCCAGTGTTAAGTATTTTCGTGCCACCTGCAAGGATTTAGTACAGAAAATACAACGAGACAACCACATGGCCAAATAGGCTATATGTTCCTCGTCTCTAACAGCAACATTACTCTTGTCATGATAATGGTTGATGAAATAGGTGTAAGTGTGTTTGATGGTTGAGAAACCAATGGTGTCTTGGCTATCAAACTCAGGGTCGTAAACCAGCCCATGAGGTTTCAGCCCTACAATAGCAGCCACGTCGAACAAAGTAGGCGTCATCATCCCACATGGAAGGTGAAAAGTGTAATGTGTGTTGTCCCAAAAGAACAAAGACGAAACCAACATCAGGGGGCAGTAGTTGGGACCTACTTTCGACATCATAATAAGATCGTAGATGCCCATGTCTTTCTAGTCTTGAGCTTTTTCCTTTTCTACCTTCTTCAACCAGTTGAGGTAGAGATCAGAATCCTTGAAATATGGCGTAGTCCTAAATAATCTTGCGCCATTGTGGAGGTATTTGAGATCCACATTATAAACATCCAAGCTATCTGGATTATCCAAGGGAACCTTTTGAGGGTCTTTTTGCCCTAGGGGTTTGGTTTTTCGGTAAGAAGGAAAAAACTCATTCAAAGTGGAATAGTTTAAACCTAAGAAGGATAGTGGCCCATACATGGCCAATGGTTTATTCCCGACAGTAACGGGTATGATTACCTAGGATTCATAAATATGGCGTTTCTCCTCCAGTAAAGGCTCATGCACGAGTTGCTGATTTTTCGCCACCTTCGGGCCACTCAGAGCAGCAAAAGGAGGAAGGATGGAAGAAGAGGTTTGCTTGTGAGACTGGGTTTTTTGTTTCTGGGACCTTAGTTCAGCCATGATAAAAGTTGCAGAAGTGGTCTTGGAAAAAGAGATTGTGGGAAGAAAATGCGAAGCAATGTTATAAAAAGATTGAGGAAGTGAAAGTGAAAAAAGACGTTTTGAAAAGTTACTTATAAGTGAAAGAGGAAATTCAAGAGTTTTTTTTATAAATGACTGGGGTTAATGGGCCACGTGTATACTCAAGATGAGTTAGTAGGGGTGACAGTTGTAACCTATGCTCCGTAGGAGTGATGATGGCTCACGATTTTGGTGATTCCCGAGAAATTTGCCATGATGTTCATGACGTCAGAGGTCGTGCATCAAGGTGGTGTAACAGTTCCTTTTTGCGTGAGATTATGGATATGTCCTCTCCCATCACCTTTCAGTTTCCTAAGCTCGAGGCAGTTGAAAGTGGGTCAACGATCAGGATATAGTCGAAGGTAAACGGCGTCGAATTTGGATGCTGTCAAAAAATGTACTTTTGGTAGTGTCGAAAACTACATTTTTGGGGGGAAATTTGTTAGCTCGCCAATTCGACGACCCATGTTTAAGGTTATTTTCAGCTTGTTAAAGGACCTACAGGTCTTCCAAAGACTTAGAAAATTAAAAGTCTTGAAATTAGACATTTCGACTTAAACAGCGAAATGGTATCTTCGACCGAGATTTAGAGGTGGGGATGAATTGAGTTTTGAAATTTGAATATTGGAGGGAGTAGTTATATTTTCTTATGACTAAGGAGGACAAGTGGCACTCATCGGACCAAGGATCGCATGCAGTGTGACACTTGTCAGGAATAGGTGGCCTAAGGAGGTTATTAGCAGTTACTATTATTATTATAAATAGGAGTCTTAGACATAAACTTAAGTGTGTTGTAATTTACTGTTGTACAAGTCACTCTTAAAATTACTCCAAGTATCCGAGTATAGAGAAAGAGAGTATTATAGAGAATGTACGTGATGTAAACACACCATCCTTTATCTTTTCAATGAAGTTACTTTGTTTTCTTTACTTTTGTCAAGTACTTTTACTTATTTATTTCGTCTTTCCTTTTGTCCACCATTACTTATTGCGACGCTCAACGTCCTTATCCTGCTAGGCGCCGGATGCTTGACAGACAATTCACAAATCCTCCGATACCATATTCTCAGTTGTTACAACGGTTGTTGCAGTTACAATTAGTGAAGAAGAGGACCTTGGCTCCTCTCACAGGTATACCGCCTCCTGGTTACGATGCAAATGCTCATTGTCATTTTCACTCTGGCGCCCCAGGCTATGACATTGATCATTGTAAAGCTTTTAAGTATAAGGTCCAGGATTTGCTCGACTCTAAAGCTATTAATTTCACCAATGAGGGGCCCAATGTTACTCAGAACCCGATGCCGGATCATGGGGGTGGCAGCCAACGTCGTTATTGAAGGTGAGAAGTTGAATCTGATAACTGAGGTTGAAGATTTGAAAACTCTGCTGGGTTTTGTGAAAGCTTGTTTGTTGAAGAAGGGTGTATTTCCTGGTTGTTCTGATGACTGCTCAGAATGTGAAGCGCGACCTGAGGGTTGTGATCTTTTGAAAAGGGTTATTCAGAGGATGATTGACGAGGGTTGTTTGCAGTTTGAAAAATTTGTGAAGGAAGATGTCGAGCACAAAGTTAGTGATGACGGAAATGAAGTTGCCACTATTTCTATTCCATACCGGACTATCAATATTTCAGCGCCTGCTAGGCCAGCTCCGGTGACCATTACTATACCAGGGCACATGTCGTACGAGAGCACTAGAGAAATCCCATGGAACTATGGGGAGAAGTGTTCTGTAACAGGCAGAAACAAGAATGGGTAAAATCGACAAGCGGAAGTTCATCGGTTGAGAACATAGTCGGTGCCGGAGGTATTACCAGAAGTGGTAGGGTTTTCTCTCCACCGGAGGTTGTTGCTGATAAGAATGACAGGGGTAAACGTAAGGTTGTGATTTAAGAGAGTGCCCAACCCCAGGTTGTTATTGATGATCTTTAAAAGGATACAGAGGAATTCATGAGGCTAATTCAGAAGAGTGACTACAAAATTGTGGATCACTTGAATCAAACTCTGTCGAAAATTTCTATCTTGTCATTGCTGATGAGTTCGGAGGTGCATCGCAATGCTCTGTTGAAAGTTTTAAATGCAACATACGTACCCCAGGAGATTTCTGTCAATCAGTTGGAGGGGGTAGTCGCTCACGTGAATGCCGGTAATGGTCTTGGCTTTACTGATTTAGATCTGACTCCTACTGGAAGGAATCATAATCGTGATCTGCACATATCATTGGAGTGTAGAGGATCTCTAATGTCACATGTTTTGGTAGATATGGGGTCATCCCTCAATGTGCTTCCAAAGAAAGGCATTGATGAAATTGGACATTCAGGGTTTGTTGTGCACGCCCAGTGATCTGGTGGTTAGGGATTTTGATGGATCGAAGAGATCAGTATTTGGATAAATCACACTGCCTATTCAGATAGGGCCGGAGATCTTTGATGCAACCTTCTATATTATGGATATCCAGCCATCATACAGCTGTTTGCTCGGCCGACCTTGGATACATGTTGTTGGGGCAGTAACCTCAATGTTGCATCAAAAGCTGAAATACATGGCGGAGGGGAGCATAGTTACTGTGTGCGATGAAGAGGACATTATGGTTAGCCATTTGTCATCCTTCAAGTTTGTAGAAGTGGATGGTGAGATCCACGAAACGCTTTTCCAGGCCTTCGAAACGGTTCAGATTCAGAGGAAGTCTCCTGTAGCAGCCAAGGGTCCAGAGGTTTCAATATCGTCGCTCAAGGAAGCCCGTGCTATTGTAGAATTCGGCTCGTCTCAGAAGTGGGGTCAAGTTCTCGATGTTCCTGTCAAGCAAGACAAGTTCGGCTTGGGATACAAACCCTTCGGTTCTTCTCAGATTCCAAGATACAGGGGGCCAGTTCAGTTCACCAGCAGTGGTTTGATTTTTGATCGGATCAATGTCGTTGAAGACGATGAAGGTGATAGTGATTCTGACATGGAAGCCTGGATTCGTCCATGTACTCCCGGCCAGAAGCTGTGCAACTGGACTACTGAAGAAGTCATTCATGTTACTGCTGCAGATGTAGTGTTCATTGTTTTGATTATGTTCAGTCCTACGTTCTGCCCAAGATGTAGTGACCCATTTGTGGGGCCTTCTTGTTATTTATAATTTATCATTAATAAAAGACGTTTCACATTCAAATTTTGTGATCCCTGTTTTTCTTGTTTTTGTTTTGCATTTACACTTAACAGAAAAATGACAATGTGTTTTGTTTGTTGCATTGCATAATAAATATAACATCCTCATGCAGGTCTTTTCTATCAGATGCCATCGATTCTGGTTCAGCTATGACTTCGTATGACTTTGATAATCCCGTTTATCAAGCTGAAGATGAGACTGACGAAGACTGTAAACTACCTGAAGAGTTAGCCAGACTTCTCAAGCAAGAGGAAAGGGTTATTGTACCTCATCAAGAGGATATTGAGATTACCAATCTGGGTACCGAGGATGACAAGAAAGAGGTTAAAGTGGGGGCTACATTGGAAGACAGTGTCAAGAGAAGATTGGTTGAAATGCTCAGTGAGTATAAGGATATCTTCGCTTGGTCTTACCAAGACATGCCTGGGATAGATATAGATATTGTGGTACACCGGTTACCTCTCAAAGAAGATTGCTCGCCAGTCAAGCAGAAGTTGAGACGGACAAGGCCTACATGGCAGTCAAGATCAAAGAAGAAGTTCAAAAGCAGTTGAATGCTGGATTTCTTGCTGTCACAAATTACCCTCCGTGGGTCGCTAATATTGTTCTTGTGCCTAAGAAGGATGGCAAGGTTCGAATGTGCGTTGATTATCGAGATCTGAATAAAGCAATCCCGAAAGACGATTTCCCGCTCCCTCATATCGATGTGTTGGTTGATAACATCGCTCAGTATTCTGTTGTTTTCGTTCATGGATGGCTTCTCTGGGTACAACCAAATCAAGATGGCCCTAGAGGACATGGAGAAAACTACTTTCATCACACCATGAGGGACTTTTTGTTATAAGGTGATGCCCTTTGGATTGAAAAATGTAGGGGCAACTTATCAACGGGCGATGGTCACTTTGTTTCATGACATGATTCATCACGAGGTGGAAGTCTATGTTGATGACATGATTGCAAAGTCACATATGGAGGAGGGACATCTGGTCGATCTTCTAAAATTGTTTGAAAGGCTGAGGAAGTTCAAGCTGAGGCTGAATCCTAACAAGTGCACCTTCGGGGTCTGATTTGGAAAGTTACTGGGTTTCATTGTCAGTCAAAAGGGTATTGAGGTAGATCCTGCCAAAATAAAAGCTATACAAGAAATGCCTGAGCCGAGAACAGAAAAAGAGGTTCGTGGTTTTCTGGGGAGATTAAACTACATTGCAAGGTTTATATCTCATCTTACCACCACGTGTGAACCAATATTCAAATTGTTGAGAAAAGATCAAACAGACAGGTGGAATGAAAATTGCCAGAAGGCTTTCGAAAGAATAAAAGAATATCTGCAGGAACCTCCATTACTCATGCCTCCAGTTGCAGGGAGACCACTGATCATGTATCTCACGGTTCTTGAGAATTCAATGGGATGTGTGCTCGGTCAACAGGACGAGTCAGGTAGAAAAGAGCACGCCATCTACTACCTGAGTAAGAAATTCACCGATTGTGAGTCGAGGTACTCGATGCTGGAAAAAACATGTTGTGCACTCGCTTGGGCCGCAAAGCGTTTGAGACAGTACATGTTAAACCACACAACCCTATTGATTTCGAAGATGGATCCAATCAAGTATGTCTTTGAAAAACAAGCACTCTCCGGAAGGATTTCCCGTTGGTAAATGGTGTTAACAGAGTATGATATTCAGTATGTTTCCCAGAAAGCCATTAAGGGAAGCGTCCTGTCGAAATATCTCGCGGAACACCCGATTAAGGATTATCAGCCGATGAAGTTTGACTTTCCAGACGAAGACGTCATGTTTTTGAGAATGAAAGACTGTGATGAGCCTTTACTTGGTGAGGGACCAGAGAAAGGATATAAGTGGAAATTGGTTTTCGATGGAGCAGTTAATTTATATGGTAATGGAATCGGCGCGATCATTACTACTCCTCACGGTTCTCATATACCGTTCACCGCCCGATTGACATTTGCTTGCACGAATAATGAAGCCGAGTATGAAGCTTGCATTATGGGTTTGGAAGAGGCCGTTGATATGAGGATTAAGAATCTGGATGTATACAGTGACTCAGCACTGGTCGTTAACCAAATCAAAGGAGAATGGGAAACTTGTCAGGCTAACCTGGTGCCTTATAGAGATTATGCAAGGAGACTGCTTCCTTTCTTCGATAGAGTTGATTTTCATCATATGCCGAGGACTGAGAATCATATGGCGGATGCCTTGGCCACGCTCGCTTTGATGTATAAAGTGAATTTCTGGAATGAAACTCCTGCTATCACCATTATGCATCTTGATAGACCTGCTTTTGTGTTTGTCGTTGAGAAAGCATATGATGGAAAGCCTTGGTATTTCGATTAGAAAAGATAAGAAAACTCTGAGGAGGTTGGCTGGTACTTTTTATCTGAACCAGGACGGTGTGCTCTACAGGAGAAATTTCGACATGGTCTTGCTGCGTTGTGTTGATGAACTTGAAGCAAACCTGTTGATGGAGGAAGTCCATGAGGGTTCTTTTGGTACTCATATCGGTGGGCATGCAATGGCTAGAAAGTTGTTGAGAGTTGGGTATTATTGGATGACTATGGAATCCGATTGCTTCAAATACGCCAAAAAATGCCATAAATGCCAGATTTATGCGGCTAAGGTGTATGTGCCACCAGCTCCTTTAAATGTGTTGACATCTCCTTGGCCTTTTGCCATGTGGGGCATTGATGTGATCGGAAAGATTGAGCCGAGTGCTTCTAATGGACATCGTTTCATCCTGGTCGTGATTGATTACTTTACAAAGTGGGTAGAAGCATCGTCCTTTGCCAATGTCACGAAGCAGGTGGTCACCCAATTCATAAAGAAGGACATTATTTGTCGTTATGGTATTCCGGAGAGAATCATTACTGATAATGGTTCAAATTTGAATAACAAAATGATGAAAGAACTGTGTCAGAGTTTCAAGATCGAACATCACAATTCTTTGCCATACGTCCGAAAATGAATGGTGTTGTTGAGGCAGCAAATAAGAATATCAAGAAGATTGTGCACAAAATGGTTGTGACCTACAAAGACTGGCATGAGATGTTGCCTTTTGCTCTTCATGGTTATCGTACTTCGGTGCGTACACCAACCGAGGCAACTCTTTTCTCACTGGTGTATGGTATGGAAGCAGTCCTGCCATTAGAAGTTGAGATTCCTTCTTTAAGGGTTTTGTCGGATGTAAAGCTTGACGGAGTTGAATGGGTGCGGACCAGGTTGAATCAGTTGAGCTTGATTGATGAAAAGAGATTAGCAGCCATCGCGCATGGCCGGTTGTACCAGAGTAGGATGAAGAAAGCCTTTGATCAGAAAGTGCATCCTCGGTGCTTCTAGACAGGGGATTTGGTGTTGAAAAGGATCCTTCCTTCTCAGACAGATCACAGGGGAAAATAGACTCCTAACTATGAAGGATCGTATATGGTAAGAAAGGTTTTCTCTGGCGGAGCCTTATTGCTATCTACTATGGATGGTGAAGATTTTCCGTCCCCTGTGAACGCGGATGTGGTTAAAAAATACTTTGCTTAAAAGAGACCCGTTGGACACAAAAGGAAAAGTCCAGGCAAAAATGGGGCATCCTGGCGAACCATAAAAAGAAAAGGTTCGGGCAAAAATTAGGGATAAAGGAAAAAAGAATGAACCCGTAAAGTTGAAAACCTGAAAAGGCAACTTTGGCAAAAATGGGTATCCCGGTGGATTGAAAACCCGAAAGGGCGATCCAGGCAAAAGTTAGGGATTTAAAAAGCAGATGATCACAGTCTGCGTTCGATATGTAAGCTTGTGAGCAGTTATCCCGAAGGAAAGGAATCCGTCCATTCAGTCTTGTCAGAAGATGAAATATGGGGAACATTGAAGACATACAGGTCATAGCCGAATCGACACATGGTGGTTGTCTGTTTCCACATTGCCGACATGTATATTGTATTTGTTCTCTTGTTTTCGAGCAATTACCTCTTTTTAGGAATAGCGTCCGAATTGTAATTTGCCTATTTACAGGCCCTTCATCAATAAAGTATTCACTTCAGACAAAGAGCTTTCTTTTTCTTGTCCATTTTACTGTTTTGTTTGCGAAATGTCTGTTACTTTGATAAACATTGCAGGTAAAAGCGAGAGGCTGTACAGAGCATAATGAAAGCGCTGACTTTGATTGATCGGTAAGTATCATAGATGGTAATTGAGGTAACCATTTCACATGTAGAACATCTCTGTTGTTTTTCTTTGTTGCAGGTCAACAGGGTTATCACAATCAGGTAAATGCAGTCAGGCATGAGCAAGCGAGAGGCTTGTTTCCCCTAGCAGAGATTTAGCTTCTTCAGTGAAGTGGTCAGTTTATTCTTGGAAGAGCTGCGTCCCCTCCGGCAGAGTTCGATTATCAAGTTTGAAATTTTATTTTCCCAACAGAACAAAGCTTTGTCTTCGTGAGAAAGTGAGTCCCCGGCGGGGTGGAAGTTTGTTCTAAGCGGAATAGGATATAATTGTTTCCCTCAACGGTAGGATGGTTTGTAAACCAGTTTTCTTCTCCAGTGGAGGCAACGTCGGTGACGCTCTTTCCCCACGGAGCAAGTTCAGGGTTTTCTCCAGCAGAGTGCAGTTTTGATTCTCTCAATAGAGTAAGTGGTAGAACAGGAGTCGGGGTTTTCCCCAGCGGATTCAAGTTTCCCGTATTCCTCGGCAAGAGTAAGTTGATGTTTGATGTAATCTCAAGCAGAGTGGATTTTCTCCTCGAGCAGGATAGCATTTTCAGAAGTGTTATTCAGGGCAGGTTTCTCGAGCAAGGTAAAGTCAATCTTCGGTGGTCGATTGTTTTCCCCCGCAGAGGCGGTTTCCTCAGCAGAAGGGGTTTGATTTAAGCATCGAATTGCTTGTGTCCCCGCAGAGTTATTCAAGTTCCCCAGAAGATTTAATCCCCAGCGGTGTGGATTTCTCTTCCCGTCATGGTTTGTTCTCTCTCCCCCGGTGGAGTGGGTCTTTTCTCCCTAGCATTTATTTTGATGGGTTGTGTTGCAGTGAGAATTGTGATACCGAGCTATTGATTAACTTGAATCTTAATTCTTAAATTTATAACCGGACTTTAATTTATCCAAAGGAAAGGTCTAAAGAGAGAAATAACCTTTTGCGCGATGTAACAACAACGCTAAGAGATTCGGGGATCGGGGGTTGGTTATGCATAGGGTAGGTATTTCACATCCTAAACATCTGTAGTACTCTACAGGAACCTTTTGTTTGTTTGCATGCTAAGTTTACTAAATGTTTGCTATGGATTGGGATTGGGTAAAGGTGTAGGTTAAAACCTAAAGATAGTTTCTAAGTTTGCTCGCAAAGACATCGCGTCCTCTGCCTACGTATCCTAACTAGGATAAAATCAAAGCAATCGTAGTTCACCTCACTAAGGTTGAAGAACACTTGATTATGATCAAGGTTCAAAGTGGAACAAACATATCCATGCTTGTATAGAGTTTCACAAAACTCTCTAGATCTATGTTGAACACTCAAGAAATGGGAGTAAGTAATCATATTCATGATTCTTACATATAGTTAACCAAACTCTATCCTAAAGTTCTACGTTGTAAGACCAATTGGTTCTATCCAGACCAAAAGGTGGGAGAAAGGGGGAAGGTTGCTCGTCAAGATATCACATCTTGTGCCTACGTATTCTCATTGTCCAATGAGAAATCAGAGCGGTCGTAGTTCGGGCTCGAACTACAAAATAAGGATCTATTGGTTCTTTCCAGACCAAAAGAGGGTGAAGGTTCTATCCAGACCTATGAGGGTATCCTATTAGTTCTATCCCGACCAAAAGGGGGAAGGTTCTATCCAGACCTATGATGTTTAAATGCTATTGGTTCTATCCAGACCAAAAGGGGGAGAAGGTTCTATCCATACCTATGAGGTTATATCCTATTGGTTCTATCCAGACCAAAAGGGAGAGAAGGTTCTATCCAGACCTATGAGTTATCCTATTGGTTCTATCCAGACCAAAAAGGGGGAAGGTTTTATCTAGACCTATGAGGTTATCCTATTGGTTCTATCCAGACCAAAAGGTAGAGAAAGTTCTATCCAGACCTATGAGTTATCCTATTGGTTCTATCCATACCAAAAAGGGGGAAGGTTCTATCCGGACCTATGAGGTTATCCTATTGGTTCTATGCAGACCAAAAGGGGAGGAAGGTTCTATCCAGACCTATGATGTAAATCCTATTGGTTCTATCCAGACCAAAAGGGGAGAAGGTTCTATCCAGACCTATGAGTTAATGAGTTATCTATGACCCAAGGGTCAATAGAGAGACTTTCCTTTGGAAGGGAAAAGAGGAGGCAACTGGGATGAGACCTAAAGAGTTCCATCACTTTGGGGAAATAAACTTAACAAAGCATAATCATTCACACATGATGAATATAAGGGATATGGTTACAACCAAGAATAAACAAGCACATTACAATAAGCAAGGATTTCAATCAGGATGAATGGTTACAACCAAAAGCAAGCATTTAAGATATTACAATATCAAGCAATGATTTCAATCAAGATAAATGGTTATAACCAAAGTAGACATCAAGATATTACAATATCAATGATTTCAATCAAGGTAAATGGTTACGACCAAAGCAAGCACCAAGATATTATAATATCTAGAAGGGGGAAGTTCTTTCAAGACTTAATAAAAGGTGAAAACCAAAGCATATCTTAACGGAGAATGGGGTACATCTTAATAAAGATGGAAGGGGATCTTAACAAAGATGCATTTTAACAAAGATGAGGTTTCATTAGGGCTTACAAGATGACATGTATACTTACAGGCATCATGCCTAATCAAATAATGTCACAACAAATGTAAGTGAGAAGTTCAAAACTTCATGGGAGAAAACTTTCAAGTTTTAATGATGATTACACACAAATACTTACAAGCAAGAGTTTTAGTCAAACTCAAGTACACAAGGATGCTAACAAGCCAAAATCATAACTTTAAAATAAAACTCAAAAGAGAATGAAATTAAAGTGTTGAAATGAATAAATGAGAGATAGGAAGGTGAAAACCCTAAAAACATTCATGGTTGCATGTGAAATGCAAGTAGAAAGTTCACATTTATGAGTTTTAGGTTTACCTCTTGAAGAAAGCTTTAAGCAATAAGAAAACCAGAGATATTGAGATCTCTTACAAGGTCTTCAAATTTTCCTAGGTTGATGAGTAGATGCTCCAAACAACCTCCAAGCAAGCTAGTGGACGAAATGCCTTGTAAATGAAGGAAAAATTCTAAAATCCAAAGGTTTCAAAGACTAACTCACTCAAACCTTTTTACATAAGTGTGGAAGTGATTTGGATAGCTTCAATACATCATATTTGATGTGTTTGAAGTGTTTCTTGAGTTGGAAAAAGTTTGGAAATGGTTTTGGAAGGTGTTTTGCAAAAATAGATTTTGACGGATTTTGGAGACTTAGTGAGATTTTGCAAGAATTTGGTGATTGTTTAAGGGAGAGAGTTCTAGATGGTTTCTAGCATAGAACTGGTGTGTTTGTGATGTAGGAAGTGAGTTCTATTTATAGCCAAAGGCCTTGGATCAAGGTATGGGCAAAAGTGAAGCAAATTGCCAATTTTAACCTTCCATCATGAAAATCTTTGAGTTTTCCAATGCAATCTTCAAACTTGTCTTTAAGCCACTCTACTAAGATATTCTCCATACCCTATATATTTTTTCATCATACTTTATAGTTTAGGAGGTGACTTGTTGAAGTAAAGTTGATGATTTGACAAGGGTAACCACCTTTTTTCTCTTTCTTCACTATTCACTTTTGCAACTTGCATTAAATAATGATTTCCTTTGATCATTGTGCCATTTTCGTGTGAATTGATATTAAAATGTTCATTATCAATTCAAACATCATAAATGAGGTTTAGCCTTTGATTAGCATCGATTTGGATAGGTTTTGGAATAAAAAAACTCATGCTGACCTAGTTTTGCGAATGTGAGTTTTTGCCAACTTGTGGATCTTGGTTCTCTCTAACCAGGAAGAGTTATGGAACCCACTTGTACTTTTTTAAAATCCCCAATTAGGTACTAAAATATTTATGCTTGTTTTAGGAATTCATTCCCCTTGAAACTAGGTCAAAAACCTTTGTGTGATTAAGGAGTTATGGCTTTGCCCCTTTTGAAACCCTAATTCCCTATTTTTGCAATTACTTCCTAACCCTTGATCCAATGGTCATGAAATTTTATGGGAAGTTGTAGTATTACATAAGGAACATTTTTTATTCACATCTTGAAGTCAAATTTCTTATTGTTGAAGAGTTGACGTTTCGGTCAACCGTTCGATCAATTAGTGACTACCGAGTCGACTGTTCATGCTCCGGACATTCTAAGGACTTGAAACTCTTTGGATGGACTTTACTAAGCCATATGAGCTTAATGGACCTTGATCCCACCGTTGAAACACTTTTCAAATCAAAAGTCAAACTACAATTGACTTTTCCTGATCGAAAACCCTAATCGGGTATCTTGAACTGTACTGTTCTCAATTCCCGGGTGACCATCTCAAATTGGATTCATACTTGATCCAATGGAGTATATTTGATGATGTGGGTACCTATTTGAGGTTGAATCAATTCAAAACATTGATTGATCAGACCACTGAAGTCTCGATTTTGACGGTACGGAACCCTAATTCATCTGCATTTTGACAAAGATAAACTTGAAATGGGTTAAGGTTAGTTAATCAACTGAATATGATCCTAAAATGATGACGAGGATCTAAGGGGTCAAAATTTGGGGTGCAACAGATGCCCCTATTTAAATATCTTCACTAGATGGCAATGGGAGATGACAATCCTCATAGAATCGTAGTGAAAGGTATTTAAATATAGAAAACCATAAATTTTGTCCCTTAGATCCGATGGTATGCAAAAGGACAAATGTGAATATGCCATGAATCTAACTGATGTTAAATGATGCTTGAATGCAAGACAAATGCAGACACACGAGCAAATATAAAAGAATGACAGGACAACGAGTAACTACTCACGGGGACCCAACACACTGGGGAAAGATTCAAGGCCAAGTAAGAAAAATAGTTCAAACATGACTAAAGATTCTTTTCAAAGGAATCTTTCACGCAGGGGACACAAACTCCACCAGGGAAGACACATCTTTACTGGGGAAAGGAGACACAAACCTCACTGGGGATAACCAGATGAGGAAGCCCACCGGGGAAGAAGACAATTCTTCACTGGGGAAACGAAAGAGAAGAAATGCAAACCACACTAGTGAAGAAACCCACTGGGGAAAACTTTGTTGGGGGAACAAAATCACTGGGGAAGCAAAGCTTCACTGGGGAAAAGACGGAACGAAGACACGAATCTCACTGGGGATAACCAGATGAGAAAATTTCCTATAACGAAGAGTTCAAACGGGATCTTCAGGAAAAGGTTAGAAACAAGATCGGGCGTGCCAGGGAGGTTAGTATCCATTAATTCTCCGAGACTCAACTGGAAAAGCAAAAGCTTCAACTGGGGAGACTGGTGATGACCAGAATAACAAATAGCTTCAAACGGTGCTATTTTCCACTAGACTTACTGGGGAGGATGGTGATGACCAATCCAAAGTTCGGTTTCCCAAAAGTGATAAATGCCACTAGACTTCCTGGGGATATGGTGACAACCAAATCGGATTTCCAATTTCAATTGGGAATTTCCAAACAATATGGATAAAACACAAGACTTCGGTTAGGGGAATTGATAACAACCGGCTAGTAACGATTAGCTTTCAAGCAATGCCAGTAACTACTGGACTTAGAGGGGACTGGTGATGACCAAATCAAGATATACCAATAACAATTGGTTCTGGATAATGCTAGTAACCACTAGATTTAACTGGAGAAATGGGTAACGATCGAGTCCAAGGAGACCAATGACCAATGGATTTTCAAAGAGTTTGGTGACGACCAGGTTTACAAATAGGAAGCATAAATATATCCCTCAATACTTTAGGAACAAAAGCTAATATCCTCAAAGTATTAGGATACAACAGAGACACAACCCTCAACAAGTTAGGATTGTACCCAGGCTCTCAAAACATTAGGAACGAAAGCTGAACATCCTCAATACATTAGGATATAGAAGAGACACCACCCTCAACACATTAGGATTGGACGAAAACCCTCAAAACATTAGGAATGAAAAATGAACATCCTCAATACATTAGGATATAGAAGAGACACAACCCTCAACAAATTAGGATTGGAAACTAATATCCTCAAAACATTATGATTGGACGAAAACCCTCAAAACCTTAGGATCAAAAACTAATATCCTCAAAACATTAGGATATAGAACACTTCATGTAAATGCAACCAATTTAGTCTCTGGGAATTTCTGAACTCGGGATTCAAAGTATACATCTCCAAAGGTACACAACCTGTGTTTGGGATGGCAACAAACATCTTCCAAAGGTATAGAACCTGTGCTTGGAATCAAACAGTACATCTCCAAAGGTACGTGTTGCGGTGAAATTTGGATGTCAAGCTATTGATTAACTTGAATCTTAATTCATTTACAACCGGTCTTTGATTTATCCGAAGGAAAGGTTAAAGAAAGGAAAAACCTAAAAGGGAGAGATCTAAGGTTCGGGGGTTGGTTAAATTTAGGGAAGGTATTAGCACCCTAAACTTCCGTAGTACTCTACGGGAACCTTTTGTTTATTTTTTTTTATTTATTTCATTAATTATTTTGCTTTAGGGTATATACAAAGGATTGAAAATAAAAAAAGACCTAGGGGTTAATTCTAAGTTTACTCGGCAAGACATCGCATCTTGTGCCTACATATCCTTACGGGAATGGAATCAGAGTAACTGTAGTTCCCCTCAAAAGGGAGGTTAGAGACTTCTTGACTGTGGTCAAGGTCTCAAGGGGAATAAACGCATCTTAAGGACACGCTTACATGGAGTCTTAAACTCCGATCTCTATGTTATAAATTGTTAAGTGCATTAGGGTTAGGTTAGGGATTCCGCGGCGGGAAACCCTAAAATGAGTGCGGCGACTCTTTGACCTAAAGCTAGGGGTAGTTTTGTAATTTTGTCCACGGCGAGACATTTGTGAAAAGTTAGGGTTTGTAAGGGTTTGAAGTTTTGAGGACTATTCGCGTGGCGGCCAAACGGCTAGACCTAATCCTTCGGAGGAATGCAATGGGACAAATTAACGATGCAAATGCGCGAATTTAAACCATACAAACAGCAGAAATTAAAGTGCAGAAAGGTAAACGCGATAATTTGTTCGCGAAGTTACAAATGAGAAACAGATACAATTATAATACAACTTGAATTGAAAAACACATTAAAATAGCAATGTAACAAGCTGCACATTGAATACACAACGTTAGTAGACAGAGTCAGACAGTAATCAGACGAGTTATGAAACGGAAGTTGAAAGTTATAGATATTCTTTGTTGTTTATTTGTGATATATAAAAAAGCTTTTGATTTAAGTTAAAAAAGAGGTTTTAATATTATTAAAAAAAACTTTTCAAAAATAGTCTTAATTTAATTATCTAACAAAAAGGTTTTATTTTTAAAAAAAAGGTTTAATGTTATTATTATATATTTTTTTAAAAAAAACGATTCTAGTTATTATTTTAAAAAAAGATTTTAGTTATTATTTTAAATTTATCTAAAAAAAGTTTTTCTTAAAAATAATAGGTTTTCATATTAATTTGGAAAAGATGTTAATGTTATTTATTTTAAAAAAACAGATTTTTATATTATAACAAGTTTTAATAAATTAATGATAACAATAATAATAATAATGGTAATAATAATAATAATAATGATAAAAATAATAAATAATGATAATAATAATAATACTAATAATAATAATAATAATAATAATAATAATAATAATAATAATAATAATAATAATAATAATAATAATAATAATAATAATAATAATAATAAAGCAATAATGAATTTTAAATGTGCCAAATAACCCAACAATGTTGCTAACGCAGAAATGCGCTCATCGCAACCAGATCTAAATCGGACGAAACAAAATTTATTGCAAAGAAAAAGAAATTAAGCAAAAAACAGTATTATTGCTCACACAAAAATGCGATCATCGCAACCAGATCGAACTAACACAAATGTCACGCGTCATGCACACAAATGTGCAAACATCGTATCGACATAATTCAATCAAAAATTAATCTTATATATATATAAACTCTAACAATTTAAAAATTATATATATAAACGTAACAGTAATAGATGAAGAAAAAGAAATAACGGTAATAGATGAAGAAAAAGAAATAACGGTAAAAGATGAAGAAAAAGAAACAACAGTAATAGATGAAGGAAAAGAAATAACGGTAAACGATGAAGAAAAAGAAACAACAGTAATAGATGAAGGAAAAGAAATAACGGTAAACGATGAAGAAAAAGAAACAACAGTAATAGATGAAGAAATAGAAATAACGGTCAACGGCACTCACTCCTCTTAGGTTTTTTTTTCCATTCTCCCCTTTTTCAACAAAGCAACACATGTATATATAGGGAACAAATTAGGGTTAACACCAAATTGTCAATAATGTCCCTAAAGCCCATTTTAAAGCCCAAACTAAATAATTAGTTAAGAAAAAAAATAAAATTTAAATAATTTAAAATAAACTTAAAATAAAAACTAATAATCCTATTGATTCCTAAAATCAAAAATATTATAAAAAGAACAAAATTTTTTTCAATATTTTTTATTTTATGATTTTTTTGGATATTTTTATGAATAGTTTAGAAAAAAGTGAAAAAAAATAATATTTTAAAAAATGATTTAATTAAAATACGAAAATAATAATTAAATAATAATAAAAAACTATTTTTGTTATTTTTTAATGAAAGATAGAAAAATTTAGAGTAAAAATAATAAAAAACAAAAAAGTGACAAAGGTGAAATTCGAACTCTCAACCTCTCACACTCACAACTCCTTACACATGTCCTCTTGCCAATTGTGCCATTTTTACTTTTTAGAAAAAAATGCATGTCATATGATATTTACCTGCAAAAAGTCAAACGACTACACAAATTTGTTAGTAATTGATTAAATGAAATAAAAATGCAATGAAATGCGACGACAAATCTTAGGGCAAAATTTGGGGTATTACAGTTGCCCCTATTTAAATAACTTTACCGGGTGATTTGAGTAACGGAGACTCGAGAAATCATGGTGGAGGGATTTAAATACAGATAACCGAAAATTTTGCCTTTAGACGCAGTGCTATGCAATGATATGGACAAAACAAAACGAACTATAATGCTAAATATGATATGAATCTGATATGACGCGTATGATGAAAATGACAAATGCACGGATACAGACGAAACAACGTCACAGGGGACGACCCATCGAGGAATTGCACTAGGGAAGAAGACATGTCATATCTGGAAGAACGTCGGATAGACACGACACAGAATTGTTGATAGGTGCCTAAGTAAATTAGAAATTGTCCGCAAGGTAAGACGCGGGTAAAACACGAGCTCAGGAGAAAAACGCAAATGGGGATAAAACACCCATGATGCCAAGTAAATAAATTTTGCCCACAAGGTAAGACACGAGTAAAACACGAACTCAGGGAGAAAAACGCAAATGGGGATAAAACACCCATGATGCCAAGTAAATAAATTTTGCCCACAAGGTAAGACACGAGTAAAACACGACCTCAGGGAGAAAAAAAAGCAAATGGGGGTAAAACACCATGATGTTAGGTAAACCCAAGAATATCTGGTAAACGGGGAATAAAACACCCGGGATAAAGGTACATGGGGGATAAAACACCCGAGGATAGAAGGTAAGTGGGGAGTAAAGCACCCAAGATAGACATGTAAATGGGGAGTAAAGCACCCAGGATAGAAATGTAAATGGGGAGTAAAGCACCCAAGATAAAAATGTAAATGGGGAGTAAAGCACCCAAGATAAAAATGTAAATGGGGAGTAAAGCACCCAAGCTAGAAATGTAAATGGGGAGTAAAGCACCCAAGATAGAGAGGTAAATGGGGAATAAAGCACCCAAGATAGAAATGTAAATGGGGAGCAAAGCACCCAAGATAGAAATGTAAATGGGGAATAAAGCACCCAAGATATGCACATGTATAGGAATTATGCTATGAGATATGATCAAATGCAAATGCAGACATCGACGACAAGGCTCGACTCTTTCGGTGAAATGACAAAACTGGAGGACTGATTCCTCAACACGGAGATCACTGTCATTCTGTTAAACTGTATCAAGTTGATAGTCACTGTAGGAATGATGAATAACTGCTTGGGGATTATGCAAGTAAACTGCCCCAGGTCAAATGAATTGATAATTGCTTCAGCTGTCTGATTCGTGGAATCGACTGTTTTGCTGTATCCTCGGAGGGCTTGCCCCAGTCTGGGTCTTGAACAATTCTCTGGATAAACCAAATCTGAGAAGATATTTCCTTGAACAAATCTTGAACTGATTCTTTGACAGGATGTAAAAGGAACTTGCCCCTGATAAGATCACTTGACCAAGTTTCTCATTGTTTGAAAATTCCTTAGAGGAAAGCCAGTTTGCAAACAAAAATATTCATACAAACATGGTAATGCAAAGTTCATGCGATTTTTGAAAAATTATTTTTGAATGATGGAAAATACATGAGTCGTTAGTCAGAACAAGGCGGTTCAAGACACTCAAAGTTTAAAATAAAAGTGTATTGCCAAAATAAATGATTCGCAAGGATCTTTTGGAGTCAGGTTACGCAACCTTGTTGTAGTATACTTTCTAAATAATCCTGTTTCAGTTAGGTCTTTTGAGGGTTGTAACGTGGCCTGGTTCACGGTTTATGAAACAAAAGATAAAGGCTCAAAATTTATTTGTACCCACCCAATCTACGTGATGATCTTCAGTCCTATGCTCAGTTAACTCATACTATGCATTCAGGTTCCCATAAGTTAGGGATTTCATTGATCGTAGCAATGATGACTCAGAAGTCAAAGGGACCTATGAAAAGGCAGCCACTACTCCCCTATAACATTTGATTGTTTTGACATTGAGGATTTTCAAGATAAGGATTTAAAAATCTCTTTGTATTATCCCTAAATTTTGCCTGAACTGTTTATTTTAGAGTTTACAGTCAGCGGGATGCCCCAGTTTTGCCTAAGTCTCCTTCATAGGTTTTGACTTAGCGGGCTTCTTTTGATTATTTTTTTGTGTGAAGGAATGTGACTGTTTGATTTTAATGATTACGGTGAACCATCATCGACCTTTTGATTAGAAAACATCTTCGACACTTGTTTGACGTGTGCGAAGGAAAATTTGTTAATGAAAGGTGTATCGTATGAACACACAACCAAGTTAACTGAGAACTACCCCTCCCAAGGTTAAAATTGTGGGTTTTTTGTAACGAAAGAAACTCCAACTTCTAGGCCCGAAGGGGGTGACGAGGGATTAACTTCCTTATTTCTCCAGTGTTTGGGAATTGAAACAATACCTTACATCGTCAACAAGGTTTAATTGAAAGCATACTGACAGCAGTTATGGGTATAACATTTTCGTCATCCTCCCTCCGATCTTAGCATATCAAAATTTTGGACAAGAAGTAAACATTTGAAAAATAAAGCATAAAGATGCAAATAAATGGACGGAAATGAATTGAATCAAAAGTCGCAATGCTTATTTCATTAATGAAAGTACAAACATAATTGAAAGCAAACAACTTAAACAAAATAAGGAAAGTGCAAACAACGAGAAACAAAAGGCCTAGTGACAAAACTTCATTTCTGATGTACTGGCAAGGGATTTTTCTGAACATCCGGATGACTGTCTGTAAAATCAAGTATTCCAGTTCTAACCAATTCACATACTCTAGCCTTCAATGCAAAACAATGCTCCAAGTCATGGCCTGGGGAACCCTCATGGGAAGCACAATGGAGATCAGCCCTAAATCCAGCCGGAGGATTAAGAGGAGGTGGTAAAGCCTTTGTAGTAAACAGTCCTTGCCGGACTAAGTCAGGATATAGCTCTGTGTAAGTCATGAGAATAGGATCAAAGTGACTCCTGTTCCGTTTCTGGTCTGATATCTGTGTCGAGGAATCAGCTTGACGACTCAAAGGTACACTAGAAGACGATAGGACCAAGAAGGAGAAACTGGGGGATAAATGCAATGCAAAAATGTGATGCTAATGCCATGCAATGGTCTCAAGAATTTCAACGGTCGATTGCAAACATTCCCTTTTAGGAAGGCTAGAAAAATTTTTAGACTTTGAAATGTAGGGCTTCTTGAATTTGCAAGGGACTGTCGGATTCCTTGAAATTAGGAATGATATGATGCTTTATGGATGCAATGTACAAATACACATAAGCAAGCAAAGGTCCTAAGTTAGAGGAACAGTGAATGGAGTTAAGGTCTACCCTTCCCAAAGAGGTATGTACTATAGGTTGATTGTACCTGCAGAACAAGGGTTCTAAATCAGTGCCCAAAGTCATCAGTCCATCTTTCGGATATTATCGACTTCCCGACTGACTCGAGGGTCAATAATATTCTCAAGAGAACCTCTTTTAAGTGTAGCATCGCGTAGCAACCATTGTAGGACTATTCCCATATAGTTCCCGCACTACGTCCTATATAAGGTCAAGATGGTGTAAAGGTACTACGGTTCCCAGTATCACAGACTCCAATCGATAACGGTAAAAGTTTTCACGACTACACTCGATCAACCGAACCATTTTCGAAAGTGTCTCAACTGAGCGGTGATTCTCGATTTAGCTTAGTCGGGACTCACTCCCTATAAGCCTCGTCGAATATATCAGCCATCCTATCATAAGGTCGCTCAAGTCCGGGTGTAGGACTTATCTCACAACACAGTAACTCCAAGTAAGGTACCCCAATATATACATACAAGTGAGCAAAATATATAATAAAACAAATATATAAAGAAAAATAAACAAAATAGGGATAACCCTCAATAGTTAGGACTCCCCAGTGAAGTCGCCATTTTCTGTTGCGGTGAAATTTGGATGTCAAGCTATTGATTAACTTGAATCTTAATTCATTTACAACCGGTCTTTGATTTATCCGAAGGAAAGGTTAAAGAAAGGAAAAACCTAAAAGGGAGAGATCTAAGGTTCGGGGGTTGGTTAAATTTAGGGAAGGTATTAGCACCCTAAACTTCCGTAGTACTCTACGGGAACCTTTTGTTTATTTTTTTTTATTTATTTCATTAATTATTTTGCTTTAGGGTATATACAAAGGATTGAAAATAAAAAAAGACCTAGGGGTTAATTCTAAGTTTACTCGGCAAGACATCGCATCTTGTGCCTACATATCCTTACGGGAATGGAATCAGAGTAAGTGTAGTTCCCCTCAAAAGGGAGGTTAGAGACTTCTTGACTGTGGTCAAGGTCTCAAGGGGAATAAACGCATCTTAAGGACACGCTTACATGGAGTCTTAAACTCCGATCTCTATGTTATAAATTGTTAAGTGCATTAGGGTTAGGTTAGGGATTCCGCGGCGGGAAACCCTAAAATGAGTGCGGCGACTCTTTGACCTAAAGCTAGGGGTAGTTTTGTAATTTTGTCCACGGCGAGACATTTGTGAAAAGTTAGGGTTTGTAAGGGTTTGAAGTTTTGAGGACTATTGGCGTGGCGGCCAAACGGCTAGACCTAATCCTTCGGAGGAATGCAATGGGACAAATTAACGATGCAAATGCGCGAATTTAAACCATACAAACAGCAGAAATTAAAGTGCGGAAAGGTAAACGCGATAATTTGTTCGCGAAGTTACAAATGAGAAACAGATACAATTATAATACAACTTGAATTGAAAAACACATTAAAATAGCAATGTAACAAGCTGCACATTGAATACACAACGTTAGTAGACAGAGTCAGACAGTAATCAGACGAGTTATGAAACGGAAGTCGAAAGTTATAGATATTCTTTGTTGTTTATTTGTGATATATAAAAAAACTTTTAATTTAAGTTAAAAAAGAGGTTTTAATATTATTAAAAAAAACTTTTCAAAAATAGTCTTAATTTAATTATCTAACAAAAAGGTTTTATTTTTAAAAAAAAGGTTTAATGTTATTATTATATATTTTTAAAAAAAAAACGATTCTAGTTATTATTTTAAAAAAAGATTTTAGTTATTATTTTAAATTTATCTAAAAAAATTTTTTCTTAAAAATAATAGGTTTTCATATTAATTTGGAAAAGATGTTAATGTTATTTATTTTAAAAAAACAGATTTTTATATTATAACAAGTTTTAATAAATTAATGATAACAATAATAATAATAATGGTAATAATAATAATAATAATGATAATAATAATAATAATGATAATAATAATAATAATAATAATAATAATAATAATAATAATAATAATAATAATAATAATAATAATAATAATAATAATAATAAAGCAATAATGAATTTTAAATGTGCCAAATAACCCAACAATGTTGCTAACGCAGAAATGCGCTCATCGCAACCAGATCTAAATCGGACGAAACAAAATTTATCGCAAAGAAAAAGAAATTAAGCAAAAAACAGTATTATTGCTCACACAAAAATGCGATCATCGCAACCAGATCGAACTAACACAAATGTCACGCGTCATGCATACAAATGTGCAAACATCGTATCAACATAATTCAATCAAAAATTAATCTTATATATATATAAACTCTAACAATTTAAAAATTATATATATAAACGTAACAGTAATAGATGAAGAAAAAGAAATAACGGTAATAGATGAAGAAAAAGAAATAACGGTAAAAGATGAAGAAAAAGAAACAGCAGTAATAGATGAAGGAAAAGAAATAACGGTAAACGATGAAGAAAAAGAAACAACAGTAATAGATGAAGGAAAAGAAATAACGGTAAACGATGAAGAAAAAGAAACAACAGTAATAGATGAAGAAATAGAAATAACGGTAAACGACACTCACTCCTCTTAGGTTTTTTTTTCCATTCTCCCCTTTTTCAACAAAGCAACACATGTATATATAGGGAACAAATTAGGGTTAACACCAAATTGTCAATAATGTCCCTAAAGCCCATTTTAAAGCCCAAACTAAATAATTAGTTAAGAAAAAAAATAAAATTTAAATAATTTAAAATAAACTTAAAATAAAAACTAATAATCCTATTGATTCCTAAAATCAAAAATATTATAAAAAGAACAAAATTTTTTTCAATATTTTTTATTTTATGATTTTTTTGGATATTTTTATGAATAGTTTAGAAAAAAGTGAAAAAAAATAATATTTTAAAAAATGATTTAATTAAAATACGAAAATAATAATTAAATAATAATAAAAAACTATTTTTGTTATTTTTTAATGAAAGATAGAAAAATTTAGAGTAAAAATAATAAAAAACAAAAAAAGTGACAAAGGTGAAATTCGAACTCTCAACCTCTCACACTCACAACTCCTTACACATGTCCTCTTGCCAATTGTGCCATTTTTACTTTTTAGAAAAAAAATGCATGCCATATGATATTTACCTGCAAAAAGTCAAACGACTACACAAATTTGTTAGTAATTGATTAAATGCAATAAAAATGCAATGAAATGCGACGACAAATCTTAGGGCAAAATTTGGGGTATTACAGTACGAAACCTGAGCTTGGGATCAAACAATACATCTTCAAAGGTACGAAACCTGAGCTTGGAATCAAACAATTCATCTATCTCCAAAGGTACTCAACCTGTGCTTGGGATAGCAATACATCTCCAAAGGTACACAACCTGAGCTTGGGATCAAAAAATATATCTCCAAAGGTACACAACCTGAGCTTGGGATCAAACAATATATCTCCAAATGTACATAACCGGAGCTTGGGATCAAACAATACATCTCCAAAGGTATGAAACCTGAGCTTAAGATGGAAACCAACATCTATCTCCAAAGGTACACAACCTGTTCTCGGGATAGAAACAAACCTCTTCCAAAGGTACGAAACCTGTGCTTGGAATCAAACAATACATCTCCAAAGGTACGAAACCTGAGCTTGGGATGGAAACCAACATCTATCTCTAAAGGTACACAACCTGAGCTTAGGATAGAAACAAACTTCTTCCAAAGGTACGAAACTTGTGCTGGAATCAAACAATACATCTCCAAAGGTACGAAACCTGAGCTTGTGATGGAAACCATCGTGACTTAGTTTGGAATGATACACAACCAATTTGTCAGTATTTGTTGTCCATGGATTTTCATAATGCTAGTTACCAACGGGCCTTACTTGAAATATGATTGGTCACCACCAACTTACTTATACCAGCATCCACTGAGTTTTCAAACAATGCTGGTTACAACCGTGCGTCGACATTCTTAAGATAAACTTCTCATATGAGACTGCCATTTATCGTTGAAGAATGATAAGCTTCTCTAAAGAGACTGCCACTTATCGTTGATGAAGGATAAGCTTCTCTGAAGAGACTGCCACTTATCGCTGAAGACGATTAAGCTCCTCCGAAGAGACTGCCACTTATCGCTGAAGACGATTAAACTTCTCTGAAGATACTTCCATTTATCGTTGAAGACGATTAAACTTCTCCGAAGAGACTGCCATTTATCACTGAAGACGATTAAACTTCTTCGAAGATACTGCCATTTTTTATTAAAGACGATTAAACTTCTCCGAAGAGACTGCCATTTATCGTTGAAGACGATTAAACTTCTCCAAAGAGACTGCCATTTATCGTTGATGAAGGTTAAGCTTCTCCCTAGAGATTGCCACTTACCGCTGAAGACGATTAAACTTCTCCGAAGAGACTGCCATTTATCGCTGAAGACGATTAAACTTCTCCGAAGAGATTGCCATTTATTGCTGAAGACGAATAAACATCTCCAAAGAGACTGCCATTTATCGCTGATGAAGGTTAAGCTTCTCCTAAGAGATTGCCACTCACCGCTGAAGACGATTAAACTTCTTCGAAGAGACTGCCATTTATCGTTGATGATGATTAAACTTCTCTGAAGAGACTGCCATTTATTGTTGATGAAGGTTAAGCTTCTCCTAAGAGATTGCCACTCACCGCTGAAGACGATTAAACTTCTCCGAAGAGACTGCCATTTATCGTTGAAGATGATACAAAAATGTCCTTCTTAATAGATAGTGCAAAATAAATGCACATCCAGGTAGGTTTAGCGACCGACATGGACCAAATTTCAATCTAGAATATAGCCAGAAAGAAACTGTCAAACACGACTCCAACCATTGAGAAATAAACTCGAATGGTGACTTACCTTATCCAATCATGGAAAAAGACAACTGAAGCAACCATCATCCACGAGGATTAAACTCTGTGGGGAATTGAGAAAGGATGGACATTTTATGCTTAAAGGCTGACAACTCTATTGGAGAGAGACAACATACCCAATCACTGAGTAGGGAACCAAAGCGAAACAGGAACAAGTAACAACCAGAGATAGCAACAATGCACTGATACTATGCGTATGCTTTATGCCATGCTTATGTTTATGCTAACAAAATAGACAAAACAAAATTGGAGATGAAATAAACATCTCGACACGGAGGCCCAACCAACTTCACCAAAATTGGACATCAAAGGGATGATCATGAAGAACAACAATTCCACTTCAAGGTTACCACCTTCTTTGGGAGAGAGTAATCTTCTTTAGGACACAACATCATGACTTCACTTGGATTTCCATCATTAGTTTGAATTCTTTGTTGAAGGAAAATCACCAAGGGAAGTTCCAAGATCAACCGAAGTAACAACTTAATCGGAGAGCTGACCAAAGGGTATCATGAGAACAAAACACTTCTGCCCCATGATGGTACGACAATTCTCTTCAAGTGAGCAATGACTCTTGCGACAAACAGTCTTCAAACTTTTCTGCCCCAGATTACATGGTCTGTGGGAAGAAACCATCAAGCATAAAGATGCTTCAATGTCTTCAAACTCTTATAGAGAGATATTTACAAATCTCGACGTGATTTCCCTAGTTTAACGGTGCTTGTACAACAAAGTCTTCAGACTGTGGAAGTAACGACTGGGGAACAAACTTGCCCCTGCTAACTTGTAACTGCAAAAGATCTGCCCCAGACTAAACTGTTCATTGAGAGCTTCATCTGGTTTCGACCTGGTTGGCTCTGATTAGCTGAACTCTATGACAAATAATTAACAAATCTTTCAAATTGGTTGCCCCAGGCTGAGCTTCTTTCATTATGTCAAATTCCCTAGCTGACAGCGTTTGTTGGGGTTCCTTTGACATTGGATTGTCTTGCACGCAATGCTGTTCATTAAAAATTGGCAATTTTCAATGTAAAATTCATGCAATCTTTTGAAGACATTTTTTGATGAAACACACACGGCGGAGTGATCAAATGATCAAAGTGAAAGCAATCCAATCATTTTGTAAATGATGGATAAAGTGATTAACACACACAAACAACAAACATCATTAGGAGTCAGGTTATCCAACCTTGCTGTAATATGCTTTCAAAACAACCTTACCTCAATTAGGTCTTTCGAGGGTTGTAACGTGGCTTGGTTCATGGTTCGTGAAACAAAGGATAAAGGCTCAAAGTTATTTGGTCCCACCCACTCTCCATGATGAACTCCAATCCTACGCTCAGTTAACTCAAACTATACACTCAGGTTCTTACAGACTTTAAGAGTTGAACTGATGATAGTTGGTGATGGTTTACAAACCTCGGGTAGTCACTACTCCCTTACAGTATTTGATAGCTTTTGCCATTTGAGGTTTTTTAGAGTGAAGAATCTTACAAAATTCCTCTCTTTTTATCCCTGACTTTTGTCTGAACTTCTTTGTTCGAATATATTGTCAATGGGATGCCCCATTTTTACCTAAGTCTCCTTCATAGGTTTCGACTTAGAGGGCTTTTCAATTTTCTTTTTTCTTCTTCTCTTTTTTTTTTGAGAAAGAAGGTGACCACCTAGTTTAATGGCTACGGCGAACCATCATCGTCTTTTGAACTTTGACATTTGCTTGTTGTGTACAAAGAAAAACCTGAGTGCATCATCTTTATATGAAAAATTCCTTTTTATGCACATATCTTCAAGTTAACTGAGAACTACCCGCCTCCAGGTTTGAAATTTAAGGTTTTTGTTTTTGTAAAGAAAGAAAACTCCTACTTCTAGGCTCGAAGTGGTTAACGAGGGATTATCTTCCTTATTTCTCCAGTGTTTAGGGATTGAAACAATGCCTTACATCATTGGCAAAGTTAAATTGAAAGCATATCAATAGCAGTTATGGATATAGTTCTCATCATCCTCCCCAATCTTTGCTTTAAACAACAGTTCAGTAAAGAAAAGAAATTTTTGCATTTTTCATTATCTCATAACAATGAAAGGATAAAGAAAGAGTGAAACTAATGGACTTAATCAAAAGATGCACAAACATTTCATAAATCTTGCTAATTCAAAATGAACAACAGCTTACAAGTAATTCAAATGCAAAGAAAACACAACAAAATGCTGAAACAGTCTACAGTTGCCAGTCTTAGGGAACAAAATTCAAATTTTAGGCCCATGTGGGGAAACACTTTCAACCACCACTTGCTCCTTGTGATATATAATTATGAGGGGTATCACGGGTCTTTTGCCTTTGGATTTAGGAATCGCAGCACTGTCATTTAATTTATCCTCCTGAGGTTTCAGCAACTCTTCCAGTCTCAGTTTAAAACCTTCACACTCTTCAACTAGGTTCCCTGTTGTCCCAGTATGATATCCACATTCTACTTCTGGGTGGTCTTCCTCGAGGATCAAGTGTTTGTCAATGATTAGCTCTTGTACAAGATAACCCAATGCCATACATGCATCTAAGTTGTGTCCTTCAGCTCCTTTGTGAAATTCACAGTTCAGGTTCGCATTATGCCATGGTCCTGGCACAGGATTGGATAATCGTGGAGTCACTAGTGAGTTCTGAATCAGTAGCGGGTGAAGTTTACTTAACGGTACTAGAGTTGGTATACCACAAGTCTTACTTTTCCTGACATGATTCTTCTTGTTCAATCTCCGGCTTTGAGAACCTTGAGGAGGAACAAACACCGACTGGTGAGAGACTTCAGTTGAACGCCCTAGTGCCCCAGTATGATAGTCCCATTTAGCGTTGGTACCACAGTTTAGAGGGTAAGGAGGAATTACTGGTTTCAGCTCCTTTGGTATTATCAATTCGCCTTGGATCAAGTCTGGCAATATCTGATTGTGTGACATTGGAAGCGGACTTTCTGGTTTCCTTGGTTTTCGTTGGGCGTGCTGACGCGATTGACGGTTATCTGGTGGTTGATACCGAGAATGTCCTTGAGTTGGAGGAATCATCGGAGATAATGCATCCCTAGTTTCTCTGGACGCAACATGGTCAGAGTGACCCTCTTTCTTCATCATATTCTGCAATGTTTCAAGCACCCAATTCATCTGACACTTGAGAATTCTGATGTCCTCTTTCAGCATTTCCTGGGCTTTCAAAAGTCCCTCCGTTGTTGCCATTGGTCTCGGATATGTGCTAGGTATCTCTCTCTGAACAAGTGGGAGACAAAGAGACACAAGGCTGAGAAATGCAAATGCAATGCAAAAGAAAACTGGTTTTACAAAACTCATAAGATTGACTAGGTCAAAACCCTCATTTCATCAATCGTTGGAAAAGTTACAACTTTTAAAAATACTAGAGATCGACTGAGTTTTACAAAACTAGTTGCGACATGATATGCTTATGGTGATATGATGGGATGATGCACACATAACACAAAGGCAAGTATTCACAAATACAAAGCATATACAAAGGCCTCCTAGGCTCAAGATCAAAGAAAGGAGTCAAATGTCCAACCATCCCCAAGGAGTTGTACTGTGGGTTGATTTGTACCTACCTAACGGGTTCTACAGAGTTCCCAGAGTCATCAACCCATCTTTCGGATATTATCAACTTCCCAAATCACTTGGTAATCGATAATATTCTCAAGAGAATCTCGTCTGAGTGTAGTATCGCGTATCAACTATTTCGGAAATACTTCCTTATAGTTATCGCACTACGTCCTAATAAGGCCAAAGTGGGGTAGAATGTATTCTAAAAGTCCACAGTGTCACGGGCTCCTTCGTCGAAAGTAGCATTGTTTTCACGAATACTCGATCAACAATACTAAACTTTCAAGAGGGCCTACACTGAGCGGTGGTTTCTCAAGTTAGCTTGGTCGGGAATCAACTCCCTATAAGCCTTCTTGAATATACCACCATCCTATCATAAGTGCACTCAAGTCCGGGTATAGGACCGTCTCACCACTCAAAGCACCCGATACCCAACAATCAAACAAATATATTGACAAATACACATGTTTAAGCAAAATATTCACAAATATAACATGCAATTAAACAAAATAGGCTAAACCCTCAAGTTAAGTAAGTCTCCCCAGTGAAGTCGCCATTTCTGGTGCGGTGAGAATCGTGATACCAAGCTATTGATTAACTTGAATCTTAATTCTTAAATTCATAACCGGACTTTAATTTATCCAAAGGAAAGGTCTAAAGAGAGAAAGAACCTTTTGCGCGATGTAACAACAACGCTAAGAGATTCGGGGATCGGGGGTTGGTTATGCATAGGGTAGGTATTTCACATCCTAAACATTTGTAGTACTCTACAGGAACCTTTTGTTTGTTTGCATGCTAAGTTTACTAAATGTTTGCTATGGATTGGGATTGGGTAAAGGTGTAGGTTAAAACCTAAAGATAGTTTCTAAGTTTGCTCGCAAAGACATCGCGTCCTCTGCCTACGTATCCTAACTAGGATAAAATCAGAACAATCGTAGTTCACCTCACTAAGGTTGAAGAACACTTGATTATGATCAAGGTTCAAAGGGGAACAAACATATCCATGCTTGTATAGAGTTTCACAAAACTCTCTAGATCTATGTTGAACACTCAAGAAATGGGAGTAAGTAATCATATTCATGATTCTTACATAGAGTTAACCAAACTCTATCCTAAAGTTCTACGTTGTAAGACCAATTGGTTCTATCCAGACCAAAAGGTGGGAGAAAGGGGGAAGGTTGCTCGTCAAGATATCGCATCTTGTGCCTACGTATTATCATTGTACAATGAGAAATCAGAGCGGTCGTAGTTCGAGCTTGAACTACAGAATAAGGATCTATTGGTTCTTTCCAGACCAAAAGAGGGTGAAGGTTCTATCCAAACCTATGAGGGTATCCTATTGGTTCTATCCAGACCAAAAGGGGGAAGGTTCTATCCAGACCTATGATGTTTAAATCCTATTGGTTCTATCCAGACGAAAAGGGGGAGAAGGTTCTATCCAGGCCTATGAGGTTATATCCTATTGGTTCTATCCAGACCAAAAGGGAGAGAAGGTTCTATCCACACCTATGAGTTATCCTATTGGTTCTATCCAGACCAAAAAGGGGGAAGGTTTTATCCAGACCTATGAGGTTATCCTATTGGTTCTATCCAGACCAAAAGGGATAGAAAGTTCTATCCAGACCTATGAGTTATCCTATTGGTTCTATCCAGACCAAAAAGGGGGAAGGTTCTATCCGGACCTATGAAGTTATCCTATTGGTTCTATCCAGACAAAAAAGGGAGGAAGGTTCTATCCAGACCTATGATGTAAAACCTATTGGTTCTATCCAGACCAAAAGGGGAGAAGGTTCTATCCAGACCTACGAGTTAATGAGTTATCTATGACCCAAGGGTCAATAGAGAGACTTTCCTTTGGAAGGGAAAAGAGGAGGCAACTGGGATGAGAACTAAAGAGTTCCATCACTTTGGGGAAATAAACTTAACAAAGCATAATCATTCACACATGATGAATATAAGGGATATGGTTACAACCAAGAATAAACAAGCACATTACAATAAGCAAGGATTTCAATTAGGATGAATGGTTACAACCAAAAGCAAGCATTTAAGATATTACAATATCAAGCAATGATTTCAATCAAGATAAATGGTTATAACCAAAGAAGACATCAAGATATTAAAATATCAATGATTTCAATCAAGGTAAATGGTTACGACCAAAGCAAGCATCAAGATATTATAATATCTAGAAGGGGGAAGTTCTTTCAAGACTTAATAAAAGGTGAAAACCAAAGCATATCTTAACGGAGAATGGGGTACATCTTAATAAAGATGGAAGGGGATCTTAACAAAGATGCATCTTAACAAAGTTGATGTTTCATTAGGGCTTACAAGATGACATGTATACTTACAGGCATCATGCCTAATCAAATAATGTCACAACAAATGTAAGTGATAAGTTCAAAACTTCATGGGAGAAAACTTTCAAGTTTTAATGATGATTACACACAAATACTTACAAGCAAGAGTTTTAGTCAAACTCAAGTACACAAGTATGCTAACAAGCCAAAATCATAACTTTAAAATAAAACTCAAAAGAAAATGAAATTAAAGTGTTGAAATGAATAAATGAGAGATAGGAAGGTGAAAACCCTAAGAACATTCATGGTAGCATGTGAAATGCAAGTAGAAAGTTCACATTTATGAGTTTTAGGTTTACCTCTTGAAGAAAGCTTTAAGAAATAAGAAAACCAGAGATATTGAGAGCTCTTACAAGGTCTTCAAATGTTCCTAGGTTGATGAATAGATGCTCCGAACAACCATCAAGCAAGCTAGTGGACGAAATGCCTTGTAAATGAAGGAAAAACTCTAAAATCCAAAGGTTTCAAAGACCAACTCACTCAAACCTTGTTACATAAGTGTGGAAGTGATTTGGATAGCTTCAATACATCATATTTGATGTGTTTGAAGTGTTTCTTGAGTTGGAAAAAGTTTGGAAATGGTTTTGGAAGGTGTTTTTGCAAAAATAGATTTTGACGGATTATGGAGACTTAGTGAGATTTTGTAAGAATTTGGTGATTGTGTAAGGGAGAGAGTTCTAGATGGTTTCTAGCATAGAACTAGTGTGTTTTTGATGTAGTAAGTGAGTTCTATTTATAGCCAAAGGCCTTGGATCAAGGTATGGGCAAAAGTGAAGCGAATTGCCAATTTTAACCTTCTATCATGAAAATCTTTGAGTTTTCCAATGCAATCTTCAAACTTGTCTTTAAGCCACTCTACTAAGATATTCTCCATACCCTATATATTTTTTTGTCATGCTTTATAGTTTAGGAGGTGACTTGTTGAAGTAAAGTTGATGATTTGACAAGGGTAGCCACATTTTTTCTCTTTCTTCACTATTCACTTTTGCAACTTGCATTAAATAATGATTTCCTTTGATCTTTGTGTCATTTTCGTGTGAATTGATATTAAAATGTTCATTATCAATTCAAACATCATAAATGAGGTTTAGCCTTTGATTAGCATCGATTTGGATAGGTTTTGGAATAAAAAAACTCATGCTGACCTAGTTTTGCGAATGTGAGTTTTTGCCAACTTGTGGATCTTGGTTCTCTCTAACCAGGAAGAGTTATGGAACCCACTTGTACTTTTTAAAAATCCCCAATTAGGTACTAAAATATTTATGCTTGTTTTAGGAATTCATTCCCCTTGAAACTAGGTCAAAAACCCTTGTGTGATAAAGGAGTTATGGCTTTGCCCCTTTTAAAATCCTAATTCCCTATTTTTGCAATTACTTCCTAACCCTTGATCCAATGGTCATGAAATTTTATGGGAAGGTGTAATATTACATAAGGAACATTTTTTATTCACATATTGAAGTCAAATTCCTTATTGTTGAAGAGTTGACTTTTCGGTCAACCGTTCGATCAATCAGTGACTACCGTGTCGAGTGTTCATGCTCCGGACATTCTGAGAACTTGAAACTCTTTGGATGGAATTTACTAAGCCATAGGAGCTTAATGGACCTTGATCCCACCATTGAAACACTTTTCAAATCAAAATTCAAACTACAGTTGACTTTTCCTGATCGAAAACCCTAATCGGGTATCTTGAACTGTACTGTTCTCAATTCCTGGGTGACCATCTCAAATTGGATTCATACTTGATCCAATGGAGTATATTTGATGATGTGGATACCTATTTGAGATTGAATCAATCCAAAACATTGATTGATCAGACTACTGAAGTCTCGATTTTGACGGTACGGAACCCTAATTCATCTGCATTTTGACAAAGATAAACTTGAAATGGGTTAAGGTTAGTTAATCAACTGAATATGATCCTAAAATGACGACGAGGATCTAAGGGGTCAAAATTTGGGGTGCAACAGATTGGTTCTTTTCCATTAGCATCCTCCCAAATGCGTAGCATTTCCATTTCGTATGGAGCATTACGCCATTTTCAAACATAAGCATCTGAAGCATAAGCCTGGCTTGGTGTTTTGGGACCGGATTTCGTGTCGGCAGAGATTTGTTTTAACCAAGGGGTTTTCGTGTTAACATCAGGATGGATTTTCTGGATCGGGTATTTTATCAGATTTCTTCCTAGTTGAGTAGTTTGGGTGAATGATTTCGCTTTTCTCCAGGTGAGTCACTTGCGAGTGTTGCCTTCCCTGGTCAAGCTCGTGGTTCTTCCCCAATGGAGTTGTTCCGACTTTTGGTCGGTCATCGTTGTTTATTTCAACTTTTGGTTGATGATCCAGTGGCGTTTGGATGTTATTTCAACTTTTGGTGGTTATTCTCTATTTTCTCTCAACAGAGTCGTGGATTCCAACTTTTGGTCGGTACCCTCTAGCGCAGTTCAGATGGTTGTATTTGGTGATCCCAACTGTTGGTTGGTAATCTTTCGGCTTCCCTAAGCGGAGTCTTTATTTCAACTTTTGGTTGATAATCCTTATTGTTCTAACTCTTGGTTAGTAGCCGTTGTTCTAACTTTTGGTTAGTGTCCTTTTATTTCAACTCTTGGTTGATAATCCGGGATGATCATCTCAACTTTTGGTTGGTAGTCTCCTGTGGTGGAGTCGGCTTCGTGTAGCGTCCCCCCAGTCATCCTAACTCTTGGTTAGCAGCTTTTAATCGATGAGGACTTTTCCCAGCAATCCTAACTCTTGGTTAGCAACTTGTGTTCCGACCTTTGATCAGTGGTGTTTCATGGTGGTTCTAACTATTGGTTAGTACCCTTTGTTTCACAACTTTTGGTTGGATGTTTTCCCCTGTGGTTGTCCCAACTCTTGGTTGGCATTCCCCTATCCCCAGTAGGGTCGGTGTGAGACGTCTATTGTTGTTCCAACTTTTGGTTGGTAGTCTTCCTTTTCCCCTGAAGAGTCGTTGTCTCAATTTTTGGTTGATAAGAACACCTGGTATTTCCAACTTTTGGTTGGTAGTCCTCCCTTTATTCCTCAGCGGAGTCGTTATCTCAACTTTTGGTTGATGAGGAGATTGGGCATTTTCCAACTTTTGGTTGGTGGTTATGGTTTTTCCGGTATGGTCAGTCGTGGATGTCGGTTCGTTTTCCAACTCTTGGTTGGTAGCCTTGGATTCCCCAGTGAGGTCTCCATATCTGGTGTGGTTAATTTGTTGACGATTTTCCAACTCTTGGTTCGTAACCTTGGTACTCTGGTTGTTTGATTCCGACTTTTGGTCAGTATGCCTCCTCAGCGAAGTCGTCTCGCTATGTGAATTGCGGCTAGTATGGATTCCGACTCTTGGTTGGTAGGGGTGGTTTTGTCCCCAGAGAGTGACCATCATCTCATCTTTTGGATGGTGCAGCTAGATTGTTGTCCTGTGATGGATGTTGCCTCCCCATCAAAGTCGTCTCGTCATGGAAGTTCTGGTTGGTGTTGTGGTAATCCCAACTTTTGGTTGGTAGTGTTTGGGTTTTTATCCCATCTCTTGGATGGAATTCTTTGATTGCAGGCTTTCGGTATATGTTTGTTCTCCACAGAGTCGTCTGATTGGTCTACTCTTTCCCCGGTGGAGTCTCCATGAAGTTGTTTGATTACTCTTTTGTTCCTCAGTAGGGTTTGTTCCAACTCTTGGTTGGTATTCCGAGTTCGCTATTCCGACTCTTGGTTGGTATTTTGTGATAGAAGTTTGTCCCGACTCTTGGTTGGTATTTGGTGGTGGTTTTGTCCCAACTCTTGGTTGGTATCCGTTGGTCTTTGTTCTGACTTTTGGTTGGTATCCTCCGGGCGTTTTCCCGACTTTTGGTTGGTATCTTTTGGATGAATTTCAGATTATGTTGAACTATTATCCCCAGCACGTCGTTTTCCGACTCTTGGTTGGTAGTCGCTGTTTTGCATTCCCGCGGGGTGCAAATTTACAGGTTCTTTTGTATTCAATCACCTTGTACTGTGAATGGTTGAAAGCGGATGCTTTTCCTCCCTTCAGGTCCAAGTTGTTTGAATAGGGGCAGCTGTAGCACCCCAAAATTTGCCTTCTCGTTTTTGTACTTGGCTTATGTTTCATTTTCGCATTTAGCATTTAGCATTGCATAGCATTTTGTCTCGAGGCATGGGATCAAGGCGTTCATGTGGCTCAGAGGTATTTCGGAGCAAGAGACAGAATCACAAACATCGGGCATCAGGGGCTCGAGCATTTATTTTGTCCAACGGTCAAGCTACCGATTTTATTTTTGCAGGTTAATTTCATATCAGAAAGCAGCACTCAGGCTCATAACAAGCATTTTCACAGTGACAATGGTCAAAAATGAGGTTCAGCAGCTAAACAGAGCTCTAGACAGTTGAAACAGGGCAAATGGATAGATTTCCCACCAAAAGGCGCCAAATTCAAATTTTTGAATGTGTTAATCGGTTAACACATATGGTTAACCGATTAACCATTTGAAAATCATCCCAGAATTGAAGTTTTAACAGTGTTAACCGGTTAACGCATATGGTTAACCGATTAACCATAGCAGAATTTGCCCTGTACGTGAATTTTCAAGTTGAGCTGCTTTGGGGTCCAATTTTGATCACTTGAAAGCTCATTTTTGCACTTGGGAAGGATCTAGAATGTCATTTGAAATTTGGTTAAATTTCATTTCCCTACAAAATCCCAAACCTCATTCCATACCACAATTTCCAAACCAACTTCCAAGGCTTTGTTTTGGATCCCAACCAAAGTGGTATTTAAGTGAATTACTCCAAACCACATTCGTTTAACCTTCATAATTTCCATTTCAAATTCAGAGTTGGTCAATTCTATCTCAATTCTCTCAATTTCCTCCATAGCCAAAACCTTCACTCAAAGCTCTTTTCCATTGAAATCATTGATTCTTCATTGGAATCCTTGATTTCTAAGAGCAAAACCTCCATCCTTTACATTGATTGAAGTGATTTCATCATTCAATTTTTGTGCAAGTTCAGATCTGGATTTTGAGGTGATTATAGAAGTGCTTATTTGGAGTAATTTAGCTTAATTGTTTAGGATCTTTATTCATACAACATCAATTAGCTTGGATCTCGAAGTTTTCTGAACTTCTTTGCTTAGATCTACACAATTACAGTTGAATCAACAATTACCGAATCAATTCTCCGATTCGTAGGTTGGATTTCTGATCTGATTTAATTTTCGAGCTTATTTGCATGTTTTCCATGTTAATCTTCATATTTGATTGAATTGTGATTGATTTGAGTTGTTGATCCATGATCTGGTTCTGTTGATCTATTTACATGTTGTTTGAATCATGATTTTCTGGTTTAAGTTCGTGAATAAGTGATTATGTGATCATCTGGTTGATCGGATAAGTGCTTATTTGCTGGAAAGTGGTTTTGTTTACTGTTTTTCTGCTTCTGGTACAGTGTTAACCGATTAACGTATATGGTTAACCGATTAACCAATTCAAATATTCAAATTTTTCAAAGTTTTCAGGGTGTTAACCGGTTAACGCCTGGTGTTAACCGGTTAACGCCTGGTGTTAACCGATTAACACCTATGAATTTCCATATTTTTACTCGTTTTACACAGGTTAACCGATTAACAACATGTGTTAACCGATTAACATTGTGCCAGAATGCCATATTTTGTTGTTTGCTTGCATGTTCGCATACCGGTTTGATTCAAATCATCATAGATCAGTGTGATGCATTAGAATTGAATTGTTTTGGATATTTGTTGTTGTTTATGGTTGTTTAATCATGATGTTGTTGCTATGTACGATCGTTTTCCAATTATTTGCATGTTTGTATGTGGTTCGAGTCGAGTTTTCGTTTGCATGTTCGCATGCTTTCATCTCTTGTTTTCTCCATATGTTTGATTCATTCTTGCATCACTGTTGAGGTCGAGACGCGCTTGTAGCGGCTGCTTCCCCACACACTTTTCCTCCCTCTCACCATTCTAAGTGTGCATTTTCATGTTTGCATTTTCTACTTGTGATTGATTCTTCCTTTGTTCTTCTTGTGCTTTCTTGCCATGATCCCCATAGGATTCCTAGTCCCTCCGTTTAGGATGGGAGTAGGAGAGACATTAGGCGTTCAATCCAAGTATGCTAACATTAGGGTAGATGTTTCCCCTTTTCATCCAAACTTTAGGAGTACTCTGCATGACAACGTTAGGCCCGAGTTTCCCTTAGACCTTCAGTGTGTCTCTCTTCTCATCTCAAAATCATGCTAACTCATTTAATAAATGCGATAAACATTGCGCGCTACGAGCCTTAAGCTACATGGGGAATGATGAGTGAGGGGTCTCCTCTCGCTTATCTAGAATGTCTAGTATTCGTCCCGTTTGGGGGCGATATACGACGCATTCGCCTCCGTGTCATAGTCTTTAGTGCAACGTGAATCACAAACCGAATTAATTCACTTCACTAAAAAATAAAAAACAAAATTCAAACCTTTTTCCTTCGGGATTAATCGAAACTTCTTTTTTTCAGAAAAGAGTGTTGTTAAGCTTCGGTTCTACCACAAACAGGCTTTATCCCTAACTGCTGGAACGGAGGTTTAACCCTACTCGGTTAAAACACTTAATCAACCTGTGGTTTCGTGTACGCTTGAACTATGTTTGCTCTGATCTTTAATACCAGATGAAAGTACGTAGGCACAAGACGCGACGTCTTGGCGAGCAACCTTCCCCCTTCTCTCCCGTAGTTAGCCGAACTACATTGACTCTGATCTTTCATACCAGATGAAAGTACGTAGGCACAGAGACACGATGCTCTGCCGAGTCTCTCTTTTCTTTTCTTTTTGTCCCACAAGCCTGCAGCGTAGATAGTTAAACACACCCTTAGATAGACAACAAGCATGGATCCCGTCGAGTAGGACGGACGTGAGGGGTGCTAATACCTTCCCCTTGCGTAACCGGCTCCCGAATCCAGGACTTGGTTGCAATGACCTCGTCTTTTTCCTTTTTCGTCAGGTTTTTCTTATCGTTTCCTTTCCCTCTCTTTGGGATAAATAACGAAAGGTGGCGACTCTTCTGTTTTGCCGGGTGTTTTTCGCAATTGCGACACACACCCCTAGCATAAACACCTTGAATATTACCCAGGTAACAAATGTCTTTGCAGAAAGGAAAATATTTGACGCCTTCCCGACCATAACCTCCAATCGCTCACTATTTCTCCTCTGGGTAAGTGATATTCGACCGGCGTTGTTATCTTGAACGCGCAACCTCACGAACCACCGCCGAAGACAACTCCACACTCTCAAAACTGTGATTCAACACCACATCGTGCCTGCAACAACACCAAACAACTCTGAGATCTTCAATCCGCAATAACAATGTCACGTATTATTATGAACTCGACCTCACTCGCGTCCCCAGCACAAGCATAACTAGTTTCAAAAACATTTGTTGTTAATGCAATTGATGCTATTGGAGGAATGCCACAATTTTCGACAAGTTTCCCTGTTTTGAATCAACGACAGCTAACACAAAGCTCCAAACGACATGGACAGCGGTGAGGTTGCTCACGATAACACGACGAAACCAGGTAGCAGTAGAGCGCGATTCAGTTTGAATGTTTCAACTCTCATCTTTGATTTAAGACTACGAATCGTCGTGGTTAACTTTTGAACCAATTTCTTGGTACCATTTTGTTTTAATGCAATGAATAATACCCATGTATCTTCTTGAATATGCTTTTATGTTTTTCTTTAAAATGTTTTTGGTTAGTTACTCAATTGCGTTATTGGATTGGTGTTGTATGTGAACCTTATGTATTTTGCATATTGTCCTTTAGGTGTTAATACTACTACTTTGGATGTATTAAATTCCATACATGATAAATGGATGGTTGTGTCAAGCTGAGTTACTATTGCTGCTTGTATTTTGGCCCTGTTACTGATGAATACGTGACACCTTACGGTTCAGTTATATGTCGCGTATGTCGCATGCATTGAGTTCAAATACTGTAACTGACCATTTTAGTTTTTGCAAGATATATGAGATGTATGCTGTTCTGAATTCTCTGCCATTACATGGTAAGTTTCAAACTCGCGAAATTCATTTTTTCTATTCTATTTGGTTGCTCTTCTCGTTTCTATGCAGATTTAAGTTCGATTCGCGTGAGACAAGCGTAATAGCAGCAGGCTGTTGCGGTGCTGACTCGGGATGGGCAAAGTAATTTGGAAAGTTCGTGTAGTAACACTTCTTGATGCATCATTTCCAACAGAGCAACAATAACAGTAATAGTTCGTCATAACGATAATACTATGAATGAGATTATGGTTACATGCTGCAGGGATATAGTCCTCGCTTACTAATTTTGATCAGTTTTAATGGCTTATTCATGATTTTCGGTGGTTGTTGTTTATTATTTTCATGCCAAGATTTGTTTTGTTGTTAATCATATTGATATTGGGTGTTGTTTTATAATAAATATCGGTCATAATTTAATTTAATGGCTATGGGTGATTGATGCTCGATGTTTTAATCCTGTTGGATTTCACTTTGATTTAATTTCACGACATGTAAATGCTAGTTCTGTTTGTTTATTTTGAACCTGGTGAACTTTCTGTTATGAAATAATTTGCCCAAGGCTACTGCAGCTTCAATGTTGGTTGTTGAATGCTCATTGTTCTGATTTTCTAATTAAGAATGGTATCACACGGCACATGTTGAAGATGAGTAAATTTCTGTGATAAGTCGACATTACGGTAACTACATAGCTCATTTTCTTGTTGAGTCACGTGAATTCTTATTAATTAATTTTGCTATTTTTTCTTAATTAACTTGATTATTCGGTTTAGTTGGATAATTTTGATAATTAATTTTAACTAGCCTAATTAATTGATTAATCGAATTCTAATTATTTAATTTTATTAATCAATTTTAATTAACTTAATTATTTGATTAAATCGAGTAATTTTAATAATTAATTCGGATTAATTTAATTAAGTGATTTAATAATAAAAAATACATTTTGGCTTTGATAAATGAAGTTGGCCAAGACCGAGATTCCTAAACTCAAATCCATACCGATATGCCACAAAAATTTATCTCATCCATTAGATTGAAATTTCGCCGTGTTATAACACGCACTCATTCGGGTAAGTTCGATTTATCTATTTCATTATATTTCATCCCCATTTGAATAAATGTACCCCATTCCCATAAAAATGTAATAATTTTATCAGTTTTACCTTAATTATGTTTTATACATCAAAACAATTTTCAAAATAAATTCTCGATTTAGTCGAGTCATTTTCTACCCTTGTAAGTCGAGTGCTTTCAAAGCCTCGCCATCAATCTTTTGGTCACAGACACAACATTTAAAGCTTACTCCTGGGCTTCCTTACAGTGAGACCTATTTGATCAATTATTTCTAGTTGGTCATTTAGAAGACTAGCCCACTTTGCTAGTGTACACGTTAAAAACTCTAAATTCAAACCTCGATTTATATCGAGCATTTTCTCAAATCAAATTAAAACACTTAATAACTACTTAAACACAATTTTAATAAAAAGATGAAAAAAAGAGAGCTCCAAGTCTTTGGTTCACTCTCCCAATTGTTTGGGTCCGAGAAGTCTTTCTTAAGCTCGAACAATTGTCTTCTAAAATGATAAACGAATTCAAATCTATTTTCCTAAACACTTAGATGAAAAAGAGAGAGTTCTAAGTCTTTGGTTCACTCTCCCGATTACTTGGGTCCGAGAAGTCTTTCTTAAGCTTCGAGTAATCTTCATCCGATTAATACACTCTAATCAAATCAAATATCTTTCATAATATTAGATGAGAAAAGGAGAGAGCTCCAAGCCTTTGGTTCACTCTTCCGATTACTTAAGGTCCGAGAAGTCTTTCTTAAGCTTCGAGTAATCCTCATCCGTTAAAATACTTTAACCACATCCAATCGTTCAAATCCTTCCAAACACAACCACAATTTGGATGAAAAGAGAGAGCTCCAAGTCTTTGGTTCAATCTTCTGATTACTTGGGTCCGAGAAGTCTTTCTTAAGCTTCGAGTAATCCTCATCCGATCCACTTACTCGAACCGTACCCATTTCCTTCCTTTCTAGATAAAAAAGAGAGAGTTCCAAGTCTTTGGTTCACTCTCCCGATTACTTGGGTCCGAGAAGTCTTTCTTAAGCTTCAGGTAATCGTCACCTCTAGCTAAACATCCGATATATCTAACCAACTAATTCCTCGCCCTCGTGCAACCATAACATTAACAACATATTCAAATCCACCCATTTCCCATAGTGGTTGGTAGTGTTAACACATGAGGGTCACTCCTTTTTGGATTGATGCGAACGCCCCAATCAGATGAGATCCCTTGAATGTATTGTTATTCTGACAATGATATCTTCAACCTCGATCTATGACTCTGAGGTCCCTTTAAGAAACCTTGGACTTGATGGTTATGTCGTAGAGACTCACGAGGAGTCTTTCTCGTGAGACGACGCGAAAACCTCACCTAAAAGAGATCCTTCAAGGGTATTATTATCGGATGAATCATTGTCATGGCAATAATATCTTTGAAAAGATCCATGACTCTAGGCATCTACCTGTTTAGAGCCTACCTATGGGGTTCTTTTAATCAGAGATATCTGTTATATACCCTTTATTCTATATGACCTCATATATGATGGAATATGTGATATTGTTTGTGCCTGCATTGCATTTGCATTGCATATCATTCTCTCAACCAGAAAACTCATCCCTCCTTTGTCCATAATCCGCAGTTGATTTCCCGACACACGTATTTAACTTGAAGTAGCTCTGGAAAACCATGGAACCCTTGGAGCATAATCGAGTTGAGCATGGACAAGACGCGAACAACGTGAAAGGCAAGATGAAGCAGCTTCTAGAAGTTATAACAACTGTGGGGGGAAAAAGGAAAAGCTTCAAGAAGACGCCACAACTAGGAGTTTTACTCCCACAGTTCATTCTTCTTCGCAGTTTGCAGTGAATAGCCTATTGTGTGTTGCTCCTCTTGGGCTTTATCCTTAACCAATTCTTCCAAAACCTCGGAATCAACAGTCATCACCTACTCTGGATCGAAAAGGCAGTAAAAAGTCTCAGTTGCGCCATATTCTTGACCCTATTCCTATACCGTGTGGACAACTGCTATCATACTTGATTCCTATACCCGTATCCCTTGGGCCAACTCGAACTCCTCTCCCACCTGGGTATGATCCTAATGCACAGTGTGAATTGTCGCTACTGCGAAAATCGGCGCCAGCTGACAGAAGAGTCGCCACCGTGCGTTATTTATCCCACAGGAGGGAAAGGAAACGCTCGAAGTAAACCTCGCAACAAACGGGGAAAGGTATGGTCATCGCAACCAAAACCTGGATTCGGGAGTCGGTTATGCAAGGGGAAGGTATTAGCACCCCTCACGTCCATCGTACTCGATGGGATCCACGCTTGCTTGGTTTGTACGAATTACATTTCTATCTAAACTAAAGGATGAGGTCTGAAAAGAAAAAGAAAACATGACTCGGCAAAGCATCGCACTTTATGCCTACATATTCCCGTCTGGAACGAGAAATCAGAGTCAACGTAGTTCGCCTAACTACGGGGGAAGGTGGGTGAAGGTTGCTCGCTAGGATATCGCATCCTATGCCTACGTACTTCCACACAGCATGGAAGATCAGAGCAAACGTAGTTCGGGCTACGCACGACACAAGCTGTTCAAGTGTCTTTTATGAAAAATCTCACCTTAAACAAGGGTTTTCTTATTGCAAAAAGGTTGATGTTTGTTCAAATCTTTTGACGGAAGAAATGAATTGATCTCTGTTATAACCTTTATTAATGTTTTTCTGTTGTTTTGAAGGAAGAAGAGATGACACTCTACAAATCCTAGGGTTGAAAAGGGGATAAAAATCTATCCTAATGTTATCATGCATGGGTTAGCTCCTAATGTCTATCATGCTCCTCTCTTGCGCAGAGAGAAACAGAGATCCTACGGCAATAGACGGAAACAGAAACAGGAGATATATACAATAAAGCAGTAAAATGCATGAATGCAACAATACAAGCGAGGCAAGGGAGTCCCACTCAACCTCGAACCTAGAAAACAATAGGCAAAAGTGAACAGGATTCACTTTCAACCCAACAAGTTAAACAGCAAACAATACAGTCCGGGAAATTCACACAATACATCAAAATTAAAACAGCAAAAGCTAAACAGCAAAGCAGTCTTCATCAGCATCAACAACTATCTTCAGGCTTTAAGCAAGCATCAATCTTCTATCTTCAATCTCCCAATGGCTTTTCTTCAAGTCCTAACCTCCAAGCTGAGGAATCAATCACAAGAGTGAACTGGGTGTTAAGCAATCAGTTGACCACCAAAGGTGGCAAACATACTGCTATCAACACAAAGAATATTTCTCTCAAGAGTTCTATCCCTTAGACCTTAGCACCAAGCCTTCCAAAGGAAGGGGGTGAATGTCTTAGAGAGACTCTGCATCACAGAGAAGGATGGAGGGAATCAAGACCTTCCATGTTTGAGAATCAAGTTTTCTACTCTAGAGCTCTGCCTAGCTCCTAGACTCTACAAGCTTCAACAGCTACCAGCAAGAGGTACTCCTCATCCACTCTGGAAGTTGGTCTTCAATCTCTGATCTTCAACTGGGCTTCATCATCACAGGCTTCAGCTCTCCCCCAAGTCCCAAACAATCCCAATACCCCACACACAGACAAAACATAACCCTAAAGAGGGCACACCAAACAATCAATCAAATACAGCAGTATACTAATAGCAGTAGGGGAATCCTAATATTTTCTAAGGGATCTATCTTATACCCATAACCCCTATAGTCCCATACCCCAAAAATCAAATGAAAATTCCTAAAAGAATTAATCTATCTAACATATACTCACTAAAAACCCTAATTTTTATCATGTTATTCACACCTAATCAAATCACCTAAGATAAAATTCTAAAATTGTGAATTAAATCTTATGTACAAGTTGAAGTCCTAAACTAATCACTCTAAAAAGAATGGATTAAAAATGCTAAAGCATCTATTCAAACTAAAATCACCAAATTTGAGTACTAAACTAAACTCAATAAAATGCTATTTACAAGAAAAATGCATGAAAAATATTAAAACAAAATAAAATGCCAATTTTATTATTTAATATTTTTCTAGACAGAATTATTGACCTACCACAAAAAGAAGGAATAAAAAAAATTAAATTTTCCATTTTTTATGATTTTTTAAAGATGAGAAAAATATAAAGGAATTAAAAAAACACAAAATATGAATTAAAAGGGGATGGGGGTCTGAATAGCAGCTTCACCCAGTTATTATTCTGATGGGCCTCAAAAATGGGGGGCGCGAATATTAATTGCATTAGGCCCAATACGTCTCAGAAAATGAATTGAAAAAATAAGGGGAAAATGACAAACTCTCGGTGCGAAAAGCAACAAAGTCACGTTCATTTTATTGGGCTTCTCAAAATGGGGGTGGAAATAGAACAAACTGGATCAGGCCCATTGGTGCGTTTAGTGAAACGCTGCGTTTCACGCTGAGCTTTTCCCTCCGTTTTCTCACATTGAATCTCAGCCCTTGGATTAGATGAAAATGTCAAACGAATGGAAGGATCTGACGGTCAGTGGTCATCGTCTTCAATCAACCTAGGGTTTGCAGAATATTACAGCTTCCATGCATGAATCTTCAAGCTCCTCGTTCTCCTTCCTCAGGCCATGAAATCAAAACTTATAAAGAGCAAAAATGATCTATTCTTTCCCATAAACACAATGGTGCCCTTAATTTGGACTGAAACTAACCCTAGGATAAAACCCGATAAGTGCAACAATCTGACTCCCTCATGATGCACTGCAATGGAACCTCACAATTATCCACTTTAACTATCCCATTTTGTTCATTACGCCACACTGATCTCAGCAAGCCATTATATGTTCATTAACACTCATTATATAACCTATCCTCGATCATCAAAGAATCATCACCCTGCTAACAACCTCCATGGAACTCTCTCTAATTCTCAGGAATCACTCACCTAAGGTCTCTAAACATGATTACCCTAGCCATTTCATCTAATAATGCATAAATAGAGGGATTCGAATGCCTTTTGCAAACCTGAAAAATGGTGATGGCAGAGGTATCTACACTCCAATCCACTGCTTGAAACTGGTCACAAATGGTCTTCAATGGCTGAGAATCTTTCTGTTTGCAAGATCTTGGATGGACAATGCTTGAATTATGAGATTGGATCCAACTTGCTTCACTTGCAATTTGGAAGCTACACCTTCAAACACTCATCAATGGCCACTTTGATCTATGTGTATGTGTTCAGTAGGATCCAAGGAGTTGATTTGGTGAGAAAAATTCAATGGAAAGGAAGAAGAAAATGGAGTTTGAGATTGATTTGCAAAAATGGAGAAAATGGTATATCACTCTCTCTTCACACTCTTTTCACCAACCCTTTGCACCAATGGCTTCATTTCAATATATGGATGAGGATGGACAGATCTAGAAGGTTTTAGAATGATCTTAGAGGATTCTAGAAAGTGGTGGAAAGTTCATGGAATTCTCATGTGATGATACTTTGATACATCTCATATCATGCTTGCATCCTTTGTATATTTGTGTCAAAATCTCCTATCATGAGTTATTGACATGGTATGTGTGAAAAAACCAAGTTCCTTGCCTTGAAAAGTCCCTTATGCCAAGTTTTCCCTACTTGCCTTATTATGCAAGTAACAAAAATACAAAGCAAGTCCATTTTTTAACCCCTAACTCAAAAGAGTGGCTGAACCAATCTCTCTAAAATGATGTTTGGAATCAATTTGGTATATTGGATGACCCATTTTGGATTTGTAGATCTCTCAAACCAATTTTTTATTTCAACTTTTTCAACTTATATGCCTTTTTTAGGTCATTTTTCACCAACTTTGGTCAAGTCTCATTCCATGCATTTCCAAACTTTCATGACTTATTTTCTAGACTTAAAATGGCATTTTGAGCAACATTTATGTTGTGAAGTTTTTCATTTGAAGCTCCCTTGTATGAGTTTTAGGCATAGGCTAAGAATGACCTGTAATCCTCAGATGACCAAAATACCCTTTGCTTGCCAAGACCATAAGTAGAGTTCCACAAATCATATGAAGGCATACCATACCATTCTAGAAAGCTAAGACAATAAGGAACAACTCTTATGTTGGAGAGAAATCCATTTGAAATATCCTTGAAGGTCAAAAGTTGCTTGGAAGACAGACAACTTTCACAGACAAATTTCAGTGCCCTCAGATGACCTGTAACTTGCAAGAGCTATAACTTGAGTTCTATAAATCATCTTGATGACTTCCACCACTCAAATTAAAGCTATGAATATACTCTACAAGTTTCATGTGGACCAAGAATTCATATGAAGCTTGCATCTTGAGTTACCCTACTTGGAAGTTTGACCTAAATCAGGGGATTTTACACTGAAACCCTAATTTAGTAACTCCAGTTCTCCTTGACTCCTCTTGATTTTTATTTAGCACAACATCATATCCATATCCATATAGCAAATAATGAATCCCACATTCTTCAAATGATTCTTGATGCCCTTTCAAAACACTTCTTTGACCTAGTGTTGACCTGGTGTTGACCCTAGTTGACTGACTTCAACTGAGGCTCTTGCAATCATTCCAATGACTTGGTTCTTCTTCAAAATGGTCATCTAGGCTCTTCATAACATCCATACATACCTCATGCTCTTGGCTCATAGCTCCCACACCCTCTGATGATCCCCAACCAGCCTCAAGATAGGAGAGAATTCACTGATCAACCTGGCAATACTTCAAAGCTCAAATTCTTCCCTGATGACCTGAATAGGCTTGAATATGAATGAAACCCTTGAATATGCCTCCTGAGATAAGAGTAGCACTTTGATCCCCTATTAAGATAGCTTGCTCATGCTATGCAATTCAGATGAATACACTATGTACATGATGACAATGCAAATGACTATGCAATTGAAACATAAACCTATGTTAGAAAAGGTTGGGCAAATTTTGGGGTGCAACAGCTGCCCCTATTCAACCGACTTGGACTCGACTGGATGAAGAGCGCGCATCCTTCAGACAATTCGAGGTACGAGACGGTTGAATACGAAAGAACCCGGAAATTTGCCAACCGCAAAAATAAATTGCGAAAACGACTACTGCTTGGGGAAAACCCTTCAGGGAAATAACTTCTGTTGTCACAGCAACAACTAGCCATCCATCTGTCAAATAATCCGAGGTTGTCCGCAGACCACTCCATTCCGAAGGAATGAGCATACACCAAACAACGATGAATTGTTGATATCACTTATCAACCTCTGTTGATCTCACTTATCAACTTCTGTTGATCTCACTTATCAACCACTGTTGATCTCACTTCTCAGCCATTGTTGATCTCACTTATCAGCCACTGTTGATCTCACTTATAAACCAAGCACCCGCTAACCAGCGAGAGAAAATTGACTTCACTTGTCATGTTGACTTCACTGATCAACCTTTCATATCCTGAAGACACGAGCGAATGCTTAAACAAGCGGGGCAATGTTCGAAGACATGAACAACCGACTCTGCGGGGAAGAGAGAAACTTAATCAAGCGACCCTGAGGTGACAATTCTGACGACTGCTGTCAAACACCTGCTGGAGACTTAACCAAGCGACTTTTGTTGAAAAGTACGAGGAATTTAACCAAACACTTCCCGTAACAAGCTCCCTGCTGGGGACTATGAGGGACTTAACCAAGCAACCCATTCAAGTAACACCCTGCTGGAGAACAAAACTCTATTGGGGAATTGCGGGTAACCACCCGAAAATTTGCATTACTGCCTTCTAATACTGATGCCACGGCATCCTGAGAAAGGCTCAGCTGGGGAATACAAGTAACTTAACCAAGCGCCTTGTCGAAGAATGCCCTGCCGGGGACTATGAGGAACTTAACCAAGTATCTCGTTGAAGACCACCCTGCTGGGGATTATATCTCTACTGAGGTAACTACGGGCAACCACCCAAAATCTGTACCATGCCATCTCCACAGCACTCTGAGAAAGGATTCGGCTGAGGAGAAAGAGAAATGCTTGACCAAGAAACTCTGCTAGGGGAATATGCCATGACGAACGCGATCACTGCGTATCTGGCACAACAACCCTCTGTGACAATATGAACACGATCACTGCGTGTCTTGATGCTGTAAACAAAATCACATAATGGGACAAACATGACGAACACGATCACTGCGTGCCAGATAGAATAAATCCACATAGAAAAGGCGAACACGTTCACTGCGTATTTCAACCACCAACACGATCACTGCGTGTGCTGTAATGAGTACGATCACTGCGTATCTCGACCAACAAACCCCCAAAACGATGTCAACACGATCACTGCGTGCCACGAAACCAATCCATGTAATAGGGCGAATACGATTACTGCATATGTCGACCAACAAACCCAACTGATACAATAGCCACGATCACTGCGTGCTCCGCATCCCGAGTTCCCATGGTACTATCAGCACGATCACTACGTGCCGTATGAATACGATCACTGCGTATCTTGAACACGATCACTACGCATTCTGAGCCACGATTCTCTTGACTGGAGAAAACACGATCCCTGCGTGTGGCGTGTCTCAACTAACCCACATAACTGGACGAATATGATCACTGCATATCCTAACCATACATAGGGTGTACGCGATCACTGCGCGCTTCAATGTCACGGCCCTCTTGACTGGAGGAAACACGATCACTGCGTGCTATGATGTAACTTCAAACATGGGGCGAATACGATCACTGCGTACTTCAACCACCAACAATCAAACGAACACGATCACTGCGTGTCTTGAACAATAAACCCCCGACGGTCGGAACCAGTACGATCACTGCGTACTTGGGCCACAAATCCACATTTCAAACTCAACACGATTACTGCGTGCCTTACAATATGAACCCCATAGATGGTACAAAATACGACACGATCACTGCGTGCTTTACAACATGAACCCCAAAGATGGTATGAAATACGATCACTGCGTACTCTGACCACGAATCTTCATCTCACACTCAACACGATCATTGCGTGCCTTACAATATGAACCCCATAGATGGTACCACTACGATCACTGTGTACGTGGGCCACTAAATCAACATCTTCCTGAATCACGATTTCACTTATCGGCAAGGAATAACATGTCTGAAACTGAAGAGATAACCACCTGGCTTATGTTTCAAAAATGCATGTCGGATTATGACGAAATGCTTCCATACTGCGTGGAAATGCTACGTGCTTTGGTAGAATGCAAATGCTCATGATGCATGTTTATGCAAAGAGTTACTTCAGCAAAATAAATGTCGAAGGCACACTGGATCCGCTGGGGATGACCGGTATACTACCGATACGCTTCCAACAAAATAAATGTTGGAAAGATGAACTAACTCCGCTGGGGATAACCACCCTGCTAGGAAAGTAGCTCACAAACTCAAAACTTCAAAAACTGTTGGGGACGATCCTCCTGACGAGGAAGAATGACTTGCTGGGGAAAGAAAGGACAATCCTGCTCGGGAAGACTCCTTTCAGCATCTCCAACCACCCCATCACATTCTGTGGGAACCCCTCCTGCTATCACTGAGCTGGGGAAATCATCCTGCTATCACTGAGCTGGGGATTGAACTACACATTCTGATTTGCACTGCACAAGAACTCTCTGGGGAGTTAATCGCATCCATCTCGACCTTCACTGAGGAGGACTCTGCTCTGCTCGATAAGCCAATTCTGACCTACCGAAAATACCTTGAACTCTCCTGGGGAGATGACATTCGGTTTTGCCTGGGGCGACTTCACTAGGGAAGACACAATATTCAACCTTTGGAAAGGGTATCTGCCTGTCATGGACCCTGGCGGGGAATTTTGCGAACTTTTGAATACCTGCAAAAGTCAACAAGCAAACACAAGACAATCTATGCAAAAAGAAACATCTTGGTAATCACCCACGACAACCATTCAGGTAATTTTGGTTTTAACAATCATCGGCCGAGGCCCGCCTGGTTACACGCATGTAAGTTTATCAAAAACATCGGCGCTTTTTACAAACAAAACTGTAAAAATTAAAAAAAAACCAAAGTCACACGCTATACTAAATAAACACTTTATTGATAATGGCCTGAGAATAGGCAAGATTTGTACATCGGATGCAACTCCTGAAAAGAGGTAGTCACACATACACAAAATGCATAAGTATACCAATATACAGAATAAAATTTGTACACATGTCTGCAACGTGTTACAGACGAACACCATGAACCGATCCTCCTATGACTCGTCAGACTCTGACGCTTTCCCGATCTTTGTCTTCGGAAGAAACTGCTTTGGATAATAGACCCCCAGATGCTCCCAAACCGCTAAACAATCAAACTTGGACCGGAGTCATTTGCTTCTTAAATCCCTAACTTTTGCGTGAATCGCCCTTTGCGGGTTTTCAATTCACCGGGATACCCTTTTTTGCCGAAGCCGCCCAGTGTAGGTTTTCGGCTTTGCGGGTGTACATTTTTCAATTATATCCCTAACTTTTGCCCGAAACTTTTTATTCTGTTTTTGGTTCGCCAGGATGCCCCATTTTTGCCTGGACTCTCTTTTTGCTGTCCAGCGGGTCAATTTTAAGCAAAGTATTTTTTTACTGCGTCCGAGTTTACAGGGGACGAAAAGTCTTCACCATCCATGGTGGATAACAATAAGGCTCCTCCGGAGAAAACCTTTCTCACGACGTATGGACCTTCGTAATTGGGAGTCCATTTGCCCTTGTGATCCGATTGCGGTGGGAGAATCTTCTTCAGCACAAGATCACCCGTCTGAAAGTTTCGAGGTCGAATCTTCTTGTCGAACGCTTTCTTCATCCGGCTCTGATACAGCCTACCATGTGCAACGGATGCCAACCTTTTCTCATCTATCAAGCTCAGCTGATTCAATCTACTTTTCACCCATTCTGCCTCATTTAGCTTAACATCAAGCAAAACCCTCAAACATGGTATCTCAACCTCCAATGGCAGGACAGCCTCCATGCCATATACTAGTGAGAACGGTGTTGCCCCAGTTGATGTACGCACTGTAGTACGATAACCGTGCAAAGCGAATGGCAGCATCTCATGCCAATCCTTATACGTTACCACCATCTTCTGAACAATTTTCTTTATGTTCTTGTTGGCCGCTTCAACAGCGCCATTCATCTTGGGTCTGTAAGGAGATGAATTATGATGTTCGATCTTGAAATCCCGACACAGATCTTTCATCATCTTGTTGTTCAAATTCGAACCATTATCAGTAATGATCCGTTCAGGAATACCATATCTGCAAATTATGTCCTTCTTGATGAATCTGGCCACCACCTGCTTCGTCACATTGGCGTAAGATGCTGCTTCCACCCACTTGGTGAAGTAATCGATCGCAACCAAAATGAATCGATGCCCAGTAGAAGCAGTGGGCTCAATCTTGCCAATCATATCGATTCCCCACATGGAGAAAGGCCACGGAGAAGCCATAACATTCAGTGGACTGGGTGGCACATGGATCTTGTCAGCATAGATCTGGCACTTGTGACACCGCTTGGCAAACTTGAAACAGTCAGTTTCCATCGTTAGCCAGTAATACCCCGCTCGCAACAACTTTCGGGTCATAGCATGCCCACCTGTAGTGTGCCAAAAGTTCCTTCATGGATCTCTTCCATGAGTAAATTGGCTTCCTTCTCATCTACACACCGGAGGAGTACCGAATCATGGTTCCTTCTATACAAAACGCCATCGGGATTCAGATAGAAGTTGCCTACTAATCTCCTAAGAGTCTTCTGATCGCGACTGGATGCCCCAGCCGGATATTCCTTATTCTTCAGGAAATTTTGTATGTCGAAATACCACGGTTTACCGTCAGATGCTTCATCGATTGCGAACACAAAGGCCGGCCTATCAAGGCGAGAGATGACAATGCTGGGAGCCTCATTCCAGCGGTTGACTTTATACATCGAGGATAACGTTGCAAGGGCGTCCGCCATTTGATTCTCCGCCCGAGGTACATGATGGAACTCCACCCTATCAAAGAAAGGTAGCAACCTTCTCGCATAATTCATGTACGACACCAGATTAGGTTGACGCGTCTCCCACTCTCCCTTAATCTGATTCACAACCAATGCTGAATCCCCATATACATCCAGATTCTTTATCCTCATATCGATAGCCTCCTCTAACCCCATAATTCAAGCTTCATACTCGGCTTCGTTATTCGTCACTGAAAAAGTCAATCTGGCTGTGAACGGGATGTGCGACCCGTGGGGAGTTGTGATGATTGCCCCAATCCCACTACCGTACGAATTGACAGCCCCGTCAAAAATCATTTGCCACTGGGAACTCCGCTCAGGACCTTCACCAGGCAACGGCTCATCACAATCTTTAGCCTTCAAGTACATTATGTCCTCATCAGGAAACTCAAACTTCATAGGCTGATAATCCTCAATTGGCTGTTCGGCGAGATATTCGGACAAAACACTTCCCTTAATGGCTTTCTGGGAATCATACTGGATATCGTATTCTGTCAATACCATCTGCCATCTAGCAATCCTTCCAGAGAGCGCTTGTTTCTCAAACACATATTTTATCGGATCCATCTTCGATATCAGCATGGTTGTATGATTCAGCATGTACTGTCTTAGACGCTTAGCAGCCCATGCCAATGCACAACACGTCTTTTCGAGCATAGAGTATCGAGATTCACAATCCGTGAACTTTTTACTCAAGTAGTAAATCGCATGCTCTTTCCGCCCTGTCTCGTCATGTTGACCGAGAACACAACCCATACTGTTCTCCAGAACCGTCAAATACATAATCAGTGGTCGTCCCGCTACTGGGGGTATCAATACCGGAGGTTCCTGCAAGTATTCTTTTATCTTTTCAAATGCCTTCTGGCAATTGTCGTTCCAGACCACCGCTTGATCTTTCTTTAACAACTTGAATAATGGTTCACACGTGGTCGTTAGGTGAGAGATGAACCGAGCAATGTAATTCAACCTCCCTAAGAATCCACAGACTTCTTTTTCGGTTCTCGGTGCTGGCATTTCTTGTATTGCTTTTATCTTTCCAGGATCGACCTCGATTCCTTTCTTGCTCACAATGAACCCCAGTAGCTTCCCGGATCTCACTCCGAAGGTACATTTATTTGGATTCAGCCTCAGCCTGAATTTCCTCAGCCTCTTGAACAACTTCAGCAGATTAACCAGATGTTCTTCCTCTGTTTGAGACTTGGCTATCATGTCATCGACATACACTTCAATCTCTCTGTGCATCATGTCGTGAAAAAGCGTTGTCATGGCCCGCTGGTACGTTGCCCCAGCATTTTTCAACCCAAAGGGCATCACTTTATAACAAAAGGTTCCCCACGGGGTGATAAAGGTCGTCTTTTCCATATCCTCCGGAGCCATTTTGATCTGGTTGTATCCCGAAAACCCATCCATGAAGGAGAAAACCGAAAACTGAGTCGTGTTGTCAACTAACACATCAATATGCGGCAGCGGAAAGTCATCCTTCGGGCTCGCTTTGTTTAGATCCCTATAATCAACACACATTCGGACCTTGCCATCTTTCTTTGGTACAGGCACGATATTAGCGACCCAAGTGGGATAAGTGGTAACAGCCAGGAATCCAGCATCCCATTGCTTCTGCACTTCTTCCTTTATCTTTACAGCCATGTCAGGACGAGTCCTCCTGAGTTTCTGCTTCACTGGTGGGCAATCTTCCTTCAACGGCAGACGATGAACGACCATCTCAGTGTCCAATCCCGGCATGTCCTCGTAGGACCAAGCAAATATGTCACTATATTCACGCAGTATCTCAATAAGCTCTCGCTTGATATCCTCTTGCAACGCAGCCCCTATACGGATATTCCTAACGCATCCTTCAGACCCCAAGTTGACAATATCAATCTCTTCCTGGTGAGGCAGAATGACTCTCTCCTCTTGCTTCAATAACCGACTGAGCTCTTCTGGTAAGTCACTATCCTCCACAATCTCCTCCTCGGCTTGGAAGATCGGATGCTCGAAGTCTAAACGATCCATAGGAAGTTTTTGGTCGGTGTCATCTGAAAATTCATGAATCCTGCGAGGGAAACGGTTAAGTGCTTCAAAATGCTGTGCAAGCAAAATGCATAATCACGCTGCCATTTTATTGAAAAATAAAATAAAACAAAAAGAAAAGGATCACAACATTTGAATGTAAAAAACGCCGTCATTTATTGATTATGCAAACATACACATAAACAGTTAGGCCCTAAGACAAGATCATCGATGCCCCGGGCAAGGCATGTGATCATACAATGATTGAAAAACAATGCATTACTGTTTGGTGACTTGGATGATGTCCTGGATGGACCAGTTGCATAGGCTTTGCCCCGGCGTGCTGGGTCGAATCCATGAGTCCATGTCGCAATCGCTATCCGCTTCCTCCGTATCAGACACGGCACTGATTCTTTCGAAGCTAACTCCTCTGGGCGTGAACACAACAGGTCCCTTGAACTTAGGCGCACTATGCGAGGAAGATGGACGGTACCCCAAGCCATACTTGTCTTGCTTTACTGGGATGTCCAGAATCTGCCCCCACTTCTGAGTCTCTCCTGCTTGTACCAATGCCTTGGCTTCTTTATATGAGGAGACTGCCACCTCTGGCCCTTCACTCTCTACCGAAGCTTCTTCTTTAACTTTCACCTCCTCGAACGCTTGACACAACGTTTCATGAATCTCTCCATCTACCTCCACGTACTTGAAAGAAGACAAATGACTGACTAAGATATCCTCTTCGCCACATACCGTCACAATACTCCCCTCAACCATATATTTCAGCTTCTGATGGAGCGTAGAAGTCACTGCCCCAGCGGCATGAATCCAAGGTCTCCCGATCAAACAGCTATATGCGGGCTGTATGTCCATGATGTAAAATACTGTATCAAACACCTTCGGACCTACCTGAATAGGTAACGTTATCGACCCGAATACTGACCTTCTGGTTCCGTCAAAAGCCCTTACTACCAAATCACTAGGGGTGCATAACAACCCACGGGTATCCAATTTCAACAGAGCTTTCTTTGGTAACACATTCAACGAGGACCCAGTGTCTACTAGCACATGGGATAACACAGTGCCCCGACATTCGATAGAGATGTGCAAAGCATTGTTATGATCACGCCCTCGAGGCGTTAAGTCAAAATCCGTGAATCCTAGCCCATGCCCAGCGTTAACATGTGCCATAACTCCCTCCAGCTGATTAACTGAAATCTCTTGCGGCACGAAAGATGTCTCAAGTACTTTCAACAGGGCATTTCTGTGCGCTTCAGAACACAATAGCAGCGATAATATGGAGATCTTTGACGGGGTCTGCTGCAGGTGGTCTACAATCTTGTAATCACTTTTGCGGATTAACCTCATGAATTCTTCCACATCTTTGGCTATCGGCTCTTTCTCTTTACTCCCCGAAGATTCCCCCTCGACAACTTTGTTCTTACCCCGGGCAAGCCTCTCTGCTTCAACCTCAGGTGAAGTGAAAATTCTCCCGCTCCGGGTTATACCACCCGCTCCCAATATATTATCCACGGATCCTGCTGGCGGATCATTCAAGTCAATCTTTTCCCCATTGCAATACACCTCAGCTCCGTAGCACCACGGGACTGCTTTTGTGTTTTCAAACGGGACTGGCTTGGCGTTGGTAATAGTAATGGTCGGCCTTTTCAATGATGCCGAAATTGTCACTGATTTGAACGGAATGGTGATCGTAGCAATCTCTCTACGCTCTTTAGCTTCTGTCTCAACAGACTTCTCTCGTCCCACAGCCCTGTCAAACTGCAAAGTTCCTTCATCAATCAAACTTTGAACTCCCCTCTTCAGCTTTTCACAGCCCTCAGGTTGAACCAAATAGTCATCACACTCTTCGCGCAGCCGGGATAGACTCCTCCTTTCAACAAGCGCTGCTTTACGAAACTCAAAGGGGTTTTCAGCTCGCTCACTTCTGAAACCAAGTTCGACTCATCATCCCTCAGGATTGCATTGGCCCCAGCCCCACCATGCTTGGGCATTGGCTGCTGAGTGATATTGGGACCTTCCTTCCCGAAGTTAATAGCCGTACTATCAAGCAAGTCCTGTACTTTATGCTTGAATGCTAGACAATTTTCAATATTGTGCCCCGGTGCACCCGAGTGGAAGTCACAGTGTTCATTAATATCATACCCGACTGGCGGCTGGCCAGTTGGTGGTGCTAAAGTCCTCTTCTCGACTAGCTGTAATTTCAACAAAGTTTGAAGGAGTTCTGCATATGATACCGGCGGTACCTCGAATACTCTTCTCGGTCGTGGATTCTGAAATCTGCGCTGATTATTATTAGGCTGCTGCTGAGCCTGCTGCTGTGGCTGTTGTCTCTGTTGCTGAGGAGGCCCTGGAATGGTTACACTCGCAACCTGCAACTGCTGACGCCAGTTCTGACTTTTATTCTTTCGTCGAGCACCGTATACAACATTGGCATCGCCTTGCCGTTTACCACCTAACGTCTTCTTATTACCACCTGCGGAACTGGACTCACCCGCTTGGATTTTACCAATCTTCACCCCGTTTTCAATGCGCTCCCCCATCAATATCAACTCAGAGAAAGTACTCATCGAAAAATTGAGCAGACGGTCATAGTACATTCCAGAGAAAGTTCCTATGAACATATCCATCATTTCGCGCTCCACCATTGGAGGGTGTACCCTAGCAGCCAGATCTCGCCATCTCTGGGCGTATTCTTTAAAGCTCTCGCTAGACTTTTGAGACATGCTTTGCAACTGGACTCGGTTAGGGGCAAGATCACTATTATACTGATAGTGTCGAACAAAGGCCTCTGCCAGCTCTTTCCAACTCCTGATCTGAGTAGGCTCCAAGCTCATGTACCACTCCAGCGATGGCCCTGACTGGCTATCCTGGAAAAAGTGCATTAGCATCTTTTCATCCTCAGAATATGCAGACATACGCCTGTAGAATGCACGCACATGCACCCTAGGACATGTATCCCCTTTGTACTTATCAAATGACGGTGCTTTGAACTTCAGAGGTACCCTCAACCCTGGGACTAACCCCATATTCGACATATCCAACCCAAGAGCATTCTGGTTGGCCAACCCGTTCACCTTCTCTTCTAGCAATCTCATCTGATGGTTGTCACCCCTGGCTCTTTCATAGCCTTCATTCTGACCAGAGAACACATCCTCCTGGCGATCCTCCCAGCGAGGTACTGCATCATATCCAACGTAATCTGCATCGCGATCCGGACCTGTTTGGACATACCTGGGGTCATACCTCAGATTACCCATCTCTTGAGTGTTGTATGCACCAGCTCCATATCCAAGATTACCATAACCACCAAACCCAGCTTTGGCGCCTGCCATGCTGCCATACCCCATATTCACACCATTGAAGCCCTGGTTACCATTAATACCATTCATTCCGACATTCTCTACGCCCCCGTTGAAACCCGGGTTGACATTGCCCACAAATACCCCAGCAGTATCTGCATTGGCATTCACATTACCGGTGTTCCCACCTCCCCCTACAGGACCAGCTTCTCCAGCATTCAAACCGGTTACGGGAACAGCGTCAGCACTTTGACGATTCTCAACTCGAGGAGAAGCAGCAATGTTTTCACCCTGCGGTGTCCCGTTGTTTTCAACCCGTGCGACTATCGGTTGAACCAGATTCTGCAGCTGCTCTTGTCCTTTGGCGATAGTCTCCATGGTGAGCAGGGCCATCCTGTCACGCATCTCTTGCATTTCACTCTGCATGTTGTCCATGATCTTCTTCTGGTTGATCCTTGTAGAGTAACGGTGGACCCGCTTTTCTGCAATCCTGAAAATACCTGAAAAATGGCTGCTTGGGATAAGATACACGATCCATAAACCTGCAATGCAAATATGAGTATGTATGCAAAATGCAATGCGTGTCTGTGCTTTTAGGGATTATCATTCCCCGATTCTAGTGTGCAGTGACAGTGCCGTGACAGTGCTAGCAAGACAGTGATTGGAGCCGAATCAAAGAAAACCTCATATATTGAAGAGAAATCCAAGAATACAATATCACTGAGAGTATACAATAAGATGGCATGACCTCAACCAACAATCCTGGTGATGGTCAGCACAAATGCAAATAAAGCATACAAGCTAATACATGAATGATCAAGTACTCCCTTGAGCCCGGTACTCTTCTATTAACTTCTTGGTCTCTGAATGACCTGGTCGGGTAAGCAGACCTTCGACAAGCTGGTTTCTTCTCTTGAGAACACGTCGCACGTCACAAGCGGTTTCCTCCCCTGCCCTATCTCCGAAGCGATCCTCTAGCTTCCGCTTCTGAGACACAACTTCGTTCCTGCCTTCGATGGCTTTATTCAGTGCTTTCTGGAGGCTATACCTGGCCATTACCTCTTCTTCACACTTCTCAATGCTAACCTTCAACTGCTTCTCGAGGTCGGAAATTTGCTGCTTCAATTTATCTTCCCTCTTCTTGTTGTTGGTCAGCGTAGCATTCCATGTCTTATTACAAGAAGAGATCTCTCGGTGAGCGGCGTCGAGCGCTTTCTTTTTGGCCTCTAGCATGTCGTGGGAGCTTCTGAACTCTTGACCCAGACGTTCGCGCTTTTTCTTCTCCTCAGTCAACTCAGCACCTAGCCTGTCCACTAGTTCGATCTGCTGTTGGAAAGAACATACAGCCTTATTCTTCTCACTCCTCATCTGAGCTAGATCCTTCTCTAACTCTTCATTAATCTTCATCAAGGCTTCCTTTTCCTTCACAACTTGCTCATAGACCTCCCTAGTGACAGTGGTTGGCTCTTCCACCGGAATATGAACGGGGACCGGAGCAGCTGGAAATGGCATCAATACCTGTCTGGCTCTCTCCTGAATCCATACCTTGTAAGGTGCATATGCCTGGAAATCACTCTTCCCCAACAGCGGTTTCCCTTTTCTGTTAATACGCGTCCAGGCACGCCGTAGCTTGGCTAGCAAATCTCCGCTCAAATCACCTGTGAAGTACAGAGATTCCTGTACTTCATCCTCCTGAGGTGGGTTCTTCAGCGCATATCCAAACTGAAGGACGAACAAAGATGGGTTGTAGTTGATGCACCCTTTTCTCCCTATCAACGGAACATTAGGATACCCAGAACAACTGCAAATAAGCTCGGACCCCAACAGATCTCGGTCAAACCACTCAATATCTGCAGAAGACAGACTCATCATACGCTCTGGCCAGTCAGATGTAGTCGCACTATCCACAAAGGTCCCTTCGAAGGAAGATGGCTCTTGAACCACATATACAGCAAAGGCACGCAACAAGAGACATTCTTGCCTCTCCTGTTCTCATTCCTGTAGTGCATCGAATGGTAGAAGTCCCCGATCAGTGTAGGCACTGGGTTACCAGTAGCAAATAGATGAAATGCATCCATATCCACGAAGTTTGGGAAATTGGGAAACAGCACGATCCCATAAATGCATAGAGCCAGAATAGCGTTAAAGACCACCCAACACCCATTCTTAGCGTACTCTTGAGCCTTACTAACCAGAAACTGAAGAGAGAAACCCGGAACCCCTCGCCAAGAAGTCATCAACAACTCAAAAGCATTCATATGCAAGGCTTTGGCTAGATCCTCCAACTTAGGTTCAGCGGTAGAGTGAATAAAGGGAACTGCATTCTGCACCGGCAGCTCAGTAAACTCTACATACTCCTCCATGGTAGGCCCCAAGATAAAATCAGCAAATGTGAAACATCTCAAAGAAGGGTCATAGAATTGCATCAGCGTGTACAGCCCATTCAACTCATCATCAGTGGATCTACGAACCAAACTCAACAGCCGTCCATAACTCTGCCTGAAGCTTCTACGGACATCCTCATCTGCAAGAGAAATCAGACCCAGGAGTGGAGTAATATCAGGGATAGGTAGCTTGTAGGCAACTGTCATCCTCAAACCAGCCATGATCAATACTCAGAAGTCCAGACACTAGAACCGGGAGATACGCAAATGCACCTGCAACACAGACACACGTTAATGGGATGCAATGACAATGGTTATGCAAATAATGCAATGCAAGCAACATGCAACAGGGACCAAGTGCTATAGCTGAGAAGCCTGAACCATATCAAAAGTCTCAAGATAGACCCTCCAAGACTCATCAACCCTGGTCTCAGATAGACCCAACACAAAGCTCCAACATCGGTCTCTGATAGACCCAGAATATACCCCAACTGGTCTCTAATAGACCTCAAACCAATAACTCAGACTGGTCTCTGATAGACCTCATAATATAACTCCAACTGGTCTCTGACAGACCTCATACCATAACTCAGCCTGGTCTCTGATAGACCTCATAACTATCCATAAATACCCAGGATCTCTGATCAAGAAACAACCGGTATCTGAAGGTCTAGTTACCTGCATAACCCCCAAACCCTCTCACAGGTGGATGTCCTAGTAACTGACAACGGTATGGCATCCTATGCGGTCGTCGGCGTCACAGACTTTCAGGGTTGATGATACGATTCCCAGAAGGAGTGGCATCATCAAATCCTGAAGAGGCCTCACTTAGCCAACTTCCAAATGATCGGTCCCCAGAGTCGACAATCCAACTAACCAGCAACCCAAGCCACCCAAAGGGCAGGACAGGAGGCCAACCAGAAGAACCTCGTCTGAGCGTAGATTTCGCGGGACACTAGGACATGCAAAGCACGTGCGCGCCCACTAATCTCTACTCTAAATCTAGGTGCACTCAAGCCCAGGTCCGGCTTCTCACTCAATCAAAGAACACCCGTCACACCCTACAATACAACAATAATAATGATAATATAATGCTGAAAGGTAAATACAGAAATGTAAATCCATACAAATTCCTCGACGGGCAAACAAGCGCTAGGATTGACTCTCTTAAGGGACGTTGGATCCCAAATGCATAAGAACTGTCGCAGTCCTTAGCAGCCAGGGGACGTTGGATCCCCAGCAGAGTCGCCAGCTGTCGCTACTGCGAAAATCGGCGCCGGCTGACAGAAGAGTCGCCACCGTGCGTTATTTATCCCACAGGAGGGAAAGGAAACGCTCGAAGTAAACCTCGCAACAAACGCGGAAAGGTATGGTCATCGCAACCAAAACCTGGATTCGGGAGTCGGTTACGCAAGGGGAAGGTATTAGCACCCCTCACGTCCATCGTACTCGATGGGATCCACGCTTGCTTGGTTTGTACGGATTACATTTCTATCTAAACTAAAGGATGAGGTCTGAAAAGAAAAAGAAAACATGACTCGGCAAAGCATCGCACTTTATGCCTACGTATTCCCGTCTGGAACGAGAAATCAGAGTCAACGTAGTTCGCCTAACTACGGGGGAAGGTGGGTGAAGTTTGCTCGCTAGTATATTGCATCCTATGCCTACGTACTTACACACAGCATGGAAGATCAGAGAAAACATAGTTCGGGCTACGCACGACACAAGCTGTTCAAGTGTCTTTTATGAAAAATTTCACCTTAAACAAGGGTTTTCTTATTGCAAAAAGGTTGATGTTTGTTCAAATCTTTTGACGGAAGAAATGAATTGATCTCTGTTATAACCTTTATTAATGTTTTTCTGTTGTTTTGAAGGAAGAAGAGATGACACTCTACAAATCCTAGGGTTGAAAAGGGGATAAAAATCTACCCTAATGTTATCATGCATGGGTTAGCTCCTAATGTCTATCATGCTCCTCTCTTGCGCAGAGAGAAACAGAGATCCTACGGGAATAGACGGAAACAGAAACAGCAGATATATACAATAAAGCAGTAAAATGCATGAATGCAATAATACAAGCGAGGCAAGGGAGTCCCACTCAACCTCGAACCTAGAAAACAATAGGCAAAAGTGAACAGGATTCACTTTCAACCCAACAAGTTAAACAGCAAACAATACAGTCCGGGAAATTCACACAATACATCAAAATTAAAACAGCAAAAGCTAAACAGCAAAGCAGTCTTCATCAGCATCAGCAACTATCTTCAGGCTTTAAGCAAGCATCAATCTTCTATCTTCAATCTCCCAATGGCTTTTCTTCAAGTCCTAACCTCCAAGCTGAGGAATCAATCACAAGAGTGAACTGGGTGTTAAGCAATCAGTTGACCACCAAAGGTGGCAAACATACTGCTATCAACACAAAGAATATTTCTCTCAAGAGTTCTATCCCTTAGACCTTAGCACCAAGCCTTCCAAAGGAAGGGGGTGAATGTCTTAGAGAGACTCTGCATCACAGAGAAGGATGGAGGCAATCAAGACCTTCCATGTTTGAGAATCAAGTTTTCTACTCTAGAGCTCTGCCTAGCTCCTAGACTCTACAAGCTTCAACAGCTACCAGCAAGAGGTACTCCTCATCCACTCTGGAAGTTGGTCTTCAATCTCTGATCTTCAACTGGGCTTCATCATCACAGGCTTCAGCTCTCCCCCAAGTCCCAAACAATCCCAATACCCCACACACAGACAAAACATAACCCTAAAGAGGGCACACCAAACAATCAATCAAATACAGCAGCATACTAATAGCAGTAGGGGAATCCTAATATTTTCTAAGGGATCTATCTTATACCCATAACCCCTATAGTCCCATACCCCAAAAATCAAATGAAAATTCCTAAAAGAATTAATCTATCTAACATATACTCACTAAAAACCCTAATTTTTATCATGTTATTCACACCTAATCAAATCACCTAAGATAAAATTCTAAAATTGTGCATTAAATCTTATGTACAAGTTGAAGTCCTAAACTAATCACTCTAAAAAGAATGGATTAAAAATGCTAAAGCATCTATTCAAACTAAAATCACCAAATTTGAGTACTAAACTAAACTCAATAAAATGCTATTTATAAGAAAAATGCATGAAAAATATTAAAACAAAATAAAATGCCAATTTTATTATTTAATATTTTTCTAGACAGAATTATTGACCTACCACAAAAAGAAGGAATAAAAAAAATTAAAATTTTCCATTTTTTATGATTTTTTAAAGATGAGAAAAATATAAAGGAATTAAAAAAACACAAAATATGAATTAAAAGGGGAGGGGGGGGTCTGAATAGCAGCTTCGCCCAGTTATTATTCTGATGGGCCTCAAAAATGGGGGGCGCGAATATTAATTGCATTAGGCCCAATACGTCTCAGAAAATGAATTGAAAAAATAAGGGGAAAATGACAAACTCTCGGTGCAAAAAGCAACAAAGTCACGTTCATTTTATTGGGCTTCTCAAAATGGGGGTGGGAATAGAACAAACTGGATCAGGCCCATTGGTGCGTTTAGTGAAACGCTGCGTTTCACGCTGAGCTTTTCCCTCCGTTTTCTCACATTGAATCTCAGCCCTTGGATTAGATGAAAATGTCAAACGAATGGAAGGATCTGACGGTCAGTGGTCATCGTCTTCAATCAACCTAGGGTTTGCAGAATATTACAACTTCCATGCATGAATCTTCAAGCTCCTCGTTCTCCTTCCTCAGGCCATGAAATCAAAACTTATAAAGAGCAAAAATGCTCTATTCTTTCCCATAAACACAATGGTGCCCTTAATTTGGACTGAAACTAACCCTAGGATAAAACCCGATAAGTGCAACAATCTGACTCCCTCATGATGCACTGCAATGGAACCTCACAATTCTCCACTTTAACTATCCCATTTTGTTCATTACGCCACACTGATCTCAGCAAGACATTATATGTTCATTAACACTCATTATATAACCTATCCTCGATCATCAAAGAATCATCACCCTGCTAACAACCTCCATGGAACTCTCTCTAATTCTCAGGAATCACTCACCTAAGGTCTCTAAACATGATTACCCTAGCCATTTCATCTAATAATGCATAAATAGAGGGATTTGAATGCCTTTTGCAAACCTGAAAAATGGTGATGGCAGAGGTATCTACACTCCAATCCACTGCTTGAAACTGGTCACAAATGGTCTTCAATGGCTGAGAATCTTTCTGTTTGCAAGATCTTGGATGGACAATGCTTGAACTATGAGATTGGATCCAACTTGCTTCACTTGCAATTTGGAAGCTACACCTTCAAACACTCATCAATGGCCACTTTGATCTATGTGTATGTGTTCAGTAGGATCCAAGGAGTTGATTTGGTGAGAAAAATTCAATGGAAAGGAAGAAGAAAATGGAGTTTGAGATTGATTTGCAAAAATGGAGAAAATGGTATATCACTCTCTCTTCACACTCTTTTCACCAACCCTTTGCACCAATGGCTTCATTTCAATATATGGATGAGGATGGACAGATCTAGAAAGTTTTAGAATGATCTTAGAGGATTCTAGAAAGTGGTGGAAAGTTCATGGAATTCTCATGTGATGATACTTTGATACATCTCATATCATGCTTGCATCCTTTGTATATTTGTGTCAAAATCTCCTCTCATGAGTTATTGACATGGTATGTGTGAAAAAACCAAGTTCCTTGCCTTGAAAAGTCCCTTATGCCAAGTTTTCCCTACTTGCCTTATTATGCAAGTAACAAAAATACAAAGCAAGTCCATTTTTTAACCCCTAACTCAAAAAAGTGGCTGAACCAATGTCTATAAAATGATGTTTGGAATCAATTTGGTATATTGGATGACCCATTTTGGATTTGTAGATCTCTCAAACCAATTTTTTATTTCAACTTTTTCAACTTATATGCCTTTTTTAGGTCATTTTTCACCAACTTTGGTCAAGTCTCATTCCATGCATTTCCAAACTTTCATGACTTCTTATCTAGACTTAAAATGGCATTTTGAGCAACTTTGATGTTGTGAAGTTTTTCATTTGAAGCTCCCTTGTATGAGTTTTAGGCATAGGCTAAGAATGACCTGTAATCCTCAGATGACCAAAATACCCTTTGCTTGCTAAGACCATAAGTAGAGTTCCACAAATAATATGAAGGCATACCATACCATTATAGAAAGCTAAGACAATAAGGAACAACTCTTATGTTGTCCAGAAATCCATTTGAAATATCCTTGAAGGTCAAAAGTTGCTTGGAAGACATACAACTTTCATAGACAAATTTCAGTGCCCTCAGATGACCTGTAACTCGCAAGAGCTATAACTTGAGTTCTATAAATCATCTTGATGACTTCCACCACTAAAATTAAAGCTATGAAGATACTCTACAAGTTTCATATGGACCAAGAATTCATATGAAGCTTGCATCTTGAGTTACACTGCTTGGAAGTTTGACCTAAATTAGGGGATTTTACACTGAAACCCTAATTTAGTAACTCCAGTTCTCCTTGACTCCTCTTGATTTTTCTTTAGAACAACATCATATCCATATCCATATAGCAAATAATGAATCCCACATTCTTCAAATGATTCTTGATGCCCTTTCAAAACACTTCTTTGACCTAGTGTTGACCTGGTGTTGACCCTAGTTGACTGACTTCAACTGAGGCTCTTGCAATCATTCCAATGACTTGGTTCTTCTTCAAAATGGTCATCTAGGCTCTTCATAACATCCATACATACCTCATTCTCTTGGCTCATAGCTCCCACACCCTCTGATGATCCCCAACCAGCCTCAAGATAGGAGAGAATTCACTGATCAACCTGGCAATACTTCAAAGCTCAAATTCTTCCCTGATGACCTGAATAGGCTTGAATATGAATGAAACCCTTGAATATGCCTCCTGAGATAAGAGTAGCACTTTGATACCCTGTTAAGATAGCTTGCTCATGCTATGTAATGCAGATGAATACACTATGTACATGATGACAATGCAAATGACTATGCAATTGAAACATAAACCTATGTTAGAAAAGGTTGGGCAAATTTTGGGGTGCAACATGAATACCATAAAAGGGCAAGGGGGCACTTTATTGAAGGATGTTGGTAATTCAAGAATAAAGTTCAAGAGTTGATTAACAATAAACGCCTAGTCTTCGAGGAAGACAACTCAGGTACAGAATATGGATACCATACTGGAACCATAGGGCATGCCGTTGAAGAGTGTGAAAGCTTTCAAAACAAGCTGCAAAGATTGACCAGAAAGGAATGTCATAGCATAAATGGTTCAAATCAAAGATCTGGTAAAGAGAAAGCGCAAGAGTTTTGTGTACCAATCAGAATACGGTACCACAAGGAAAAGGTTGAGTTTTTGGCAGATGAGGTGTCTTTATCCTCTAATAACCATGTTGAAACTACCACCTCAAGAGAAGAGCTTGAAGAAAAGTCCAAAAAGGTTGTATCTGTTGAGGAGACCTCGAAAAGCCACTTGGAAGAGCATCCTATCGACGCTAAGGAAGATGACGACATCCACCTCTGGATCCCAAAAGGACAACCAATAATACCTAAGGAAACATGTCAAAAACCTTGGCCTATTCCCTATGCAAATCGACTAGCTTTTGGCCTAAGAGATCAGGATCCACGCCAGAATCAACATAGGCCTCGCAATAATTTGGGAAGAAGGAACACTCCTCTCCATGCAATTCTTGTGTCATACACTCAACTTCTGCCACATTTAATTCAAAATTCACTAGTGGAGCCTAAGTCTCTCAAGCCAGTGCCAGAACCATACCCTCCTGGGTATGATCCCAAGGCACATTGTGGATACCATGTTGGATCAATGGGGCATTCAACAGAAGATTGCAAAGCTTTCCAGGCCAGAGTGCAGCAATTAATTGACGAGGGAGGCATATCCTTTCAAGAAGGGAGTTTGGTTGTGCGTATCAGCCTCACACCCGAATGAGTTTGAGGACTTCAAGACGCGTCTTCTCAAGACAACTGATCAAGGAAGAAAAACCCAGTTCCTCCATGCTGGCATTTTTAGATCATGTTTTTAAGCATTTGTAGTTCTTTTAAGTTAAGTGCTACTTGCTTTTAGACATTGTTTCTTATTAATGGTATTGCTAATTTGATAATTATGTATGTTTTGAACAAATCCATTCGTATTCACTCACCTTTTTCTCATTTATTGCAAAAATCACAAAAAAACTACTTCACTTCCTTTATCGCACTGCTGTTTGGCAAAGATTTGAGGGAGGATGACGAAAACAAAATACCCATAATTGTTGATGGTATGCTTTTAGATAAAATTCCGCCGATGATGTACATGCATTGTTTCAAATCCCCAAACACCGGAGAGATAAGTAGTTAGTCCCTAGTTAACCACTTCGAGCCTAGAAGTAGGAGTTTCCTTCGGATTTCTAAACCCTTACATTTAACCTGAGGCATGGGTAGTGTTCAGTTAGCCTAATTACGCACTCGAATCACGAGATAAAATCCAAAAGACATGATGGTTGTTCATCAATGACCAATGACTTGGCAGTCACAAGCCTTTCAAAAAAAGAAGAGAAAAAAGCCTGTTAAGTCGACCTCAAGAGGAGACTTAGGCAAAAATCAAGGCAATCCCGATGGACTTGAAAAAAAATCAGTCCATGCAAAAGTTAGGGATCAAAAGCAAAAACAAAAGAGGTCCTCAAATCCTTAAGAAAATCAAAATAAGATTCAGTGGCTACTATATCAGAATCCAAAGGGTCACTGACATCCATAAAAAAAACAAAATAAGGGTGACTGTTATTTCAAGCATATTTTGAATCATCAAGCTTACACCGTCAAACTCTAAGTGCGTGTGTAGAATTAACTGAATGTAGGACTGGAGTGCATCACAAAGAGGGGGTGGGTTAAAATTAAATTTTGAGCCTTATATCCTTTGTTTCTATAACCGTGAACCAGACCATGATACAACCCTCAAAAAGACCTAATTGAGGCGGAGTTTTATTCTGAAAGAATACTACATCAAGGTTGCGTAAACTGACTCCTACACATTTGCTAATATCCTGTATTGGTGTCATATGCTTGCTATATCTTTCGCACCAGTTAAATCAGCATTGTGTTTGGACTAATGGTCCAATTCGTCACACACTTTCACATCATTACTGATAAATGATATTTTCAAAGCTTGCATGAATTTCGCATTAAAATTACCATTTTGAATGAACAATTTTAATTTCAAATCAGTACTTGGCATAATGGAATTCCAACAAAGAGCAATCAAAGAAGAACTTGATCATTCACTGATACTGGCTTGAATAAAGAAATTCTCATAACCTTGTGAATCTGGGGCAAATCCTTCCAAAGTTCAAACAGGGGCAAACCATTGCAAAATCTAGACGCCGGGGCAAATAGGCTCAAGCTTTGTCTTGGTACAGTCACTCCCAAATTTCTCATCCTAGAAGAAATCTTTCAAATACCCGGTAGACTGGGGCAGACCATTTGAACTCGGGCAGACTAGTTGAACAGGGGCAGTTTCCCTTCATGCTTTCAAATTGGTCAAGTTGACCATGCCAGACGCCAGCAATGGTTTAGGTTAACAAGTTTCTAAACCCTTGGGGCTGAGCAAAATCACGACTAACATGCCTTGGTTAAGTCGCTCCACTCGCTCAATCAACACGCATTGGTTAAGTCGCTACGCTCGTGCAATCCATATGCATTAGTTAAATTGCTACGCTCGCGTAGTCAACATGCTTTGGATAAGTCGCTACGCTCAACATTTGTAAGCCTTCATGACATATCAACTAGAAGCTAGGTTCTTACAAGAACAAGTATACCACTTCTGCAAAGGATCCATCTTGGGGCACCAAGAGCATCCATATCTGTCATCTGATTATGGCACCGTCAGATACTGGGTGTCGAGAAGTCAAATCCTTTTACCAATAAAGTCCAATCTTTTATTGGGAACCACTAAAGTCCGCTCTTGTTGGCACCCTCATAAAACCAAAAGTCCAAATTCATTTGACAACTACCAAATCCAGTCCCTGGCGATGTCCCCAACAGAAAATTTATCCCCAGCATACTTGATCATTTGCATTATCATAAGCATGGCATACTGCATCATATTATAATCACTTCAAGCATTTGCACATCGTTTGCATTTGCACGTGCATTAGACTCCTAGCAGTTGCATATTAGTTGCATGTTTATGTATCATAACGCATAGCATCGTTGTCCTCAGCAACATAACATAATAGCATAGCAGGATCCATGATCCATTCACAAGCGTCTTGGCCAGTCCTTCATCAAGGTTGATAGTATTTCTCTGAAAAAAGTTGATACCCCGTGTGTTCAAGGAATTTTACTACCTAGTAAGTCACTCTTCAACCATGCAGTTGATGATGATAACCCCCAGCAGCTGTTGCTCTTGTGGCTCCCCAAGTAGAGGTTATCTTAAAAAGTTTCTTGAAGGCTTTTCCCCTGCAGAGTTTGAATAACATATTTCCTCTAATAGGAATTTTTGCTCAACTATTCCCCAGCAAATTTATCATCCGAGATACTGCTTTGGTATTGCAAAGGACCTTATTGAATAAGGGACTGCTTCGACCATCCAAAGAAATCTCGTTTGTGTTCAGAGATACTGCTTTGGTATCACGAAGAACCATATTGGATAAGGGACTACTTCGACCACCCGAAGAATCTCATGTGTTTAGAGATACTTCTTTGGTATCGCGAAGGACCTTATTGGATAAGGGACTGCTTCGACCACCCGAAGAATCTCATGTGTTTAGAGATAATGCTTTGGTATCGCGAAGAACCTTATTAGATAAGAGACTGCTTTGACCACCCAAAGAATCTCATGTGTTTAGAGATATTGCTTTGGTATCGCGAAGAACCTTATTGGATAAGGGACTGCTTCGACCACCCGAAGAATCTCATGTGTTTAGAGGTGCTGCTTTGGTATCGTGAAGGATTTTAACGTATAAGAGGCTGCTTCGACCACCCAAAGAGGCTCGTTTATACCACTTTGGTATCGTGAAGGACCTTAACGTATAAGGGGCTGCTTTGACCACCCAAAGAGGCTCGTTTATACCACTTTGGTATCGCGAAGGACCTTAACGAATGAGGGACTACTTCAACCACCCAAAGAGGTTTGTTTATACCACTTTGGTATCGCGAAGAACCTTAACGAATGAGGGATTGCTTTGACCATCCAAAGAGGCTCGTTTATACCACTTTGGTATCGCGAAGGACCTTAACGAATGAGGGACTGCTTCGACCACCCAAAGAGGCTCATATATACCACTTTGGTATCGCGAAGAACCTTAACGAATGAAGGACTGCTTCGACCACCCAAAGAGGCTCGTTTATACCACTTTGGTATCGCGAAGGACCTTAACGAATGAGGGACTGCTTCGACCACCCAAAGAGGATCGTTTATACCACTTTGGTATCCCGAAGAACCTTAACGAATGAGGGACTACTTCGACCACCCAAAGAGGCTTGTTTATACCACTTTGGTATCGTGAAGGACCTTAACGAATGAGGAACTGCTTCGACCACCCAAAGAGGATTGTTTATACCACTTTGGTATCGTGAAGGACCTTAACGAATGAGGGACTGCTTCGACCACCCAAAGAGAATTGTTTATGAGGGTTTGCTTCGACCACCCAAAGAGGCTCGTTTATACCACTTTGGTATCGCGAAGGACCTTAACGAATGAGGGACTCCTTCGACCACTAAAAGAGGCTCATTTATACCACTTTGGTATCGCGAAGAACCTTAACGAATGAAGGACTGCTTCGACCACCCAAAGAGGCTCGTTTATACCACTTTGGTATCGCGAAGGACCTTAATGAATGAGGGACTGCTTCGACCACCCAAAGAGGCTCATTTATACCACTTTGGTATCGCCAAGAACCTTAACGAGTGAAGGACTGCTTTGACCATCCAAAGAGGCTCATTTATACCACTTTGGTATCACGAAGGACCTTAATGAATGAGGGATTGCTTCGACCACTCAAAGAGGTTCATTTATACCACTTTGGTATCGTGAAGAACCTTAACGAATAAAGGACTGCTTCGACCACCCAAAGAGGCTCGTTTATACAACATTGGTATCGCGAAGGACCTTAAAGAATGAGGGACTGCTTCGACCACCCAAAGAGGATCGTTTATACCACTTTGGTATCGTGTAGAACCTTAACTAATGAGGAACTACTTTGACCACCCAAAGAGGCACGTTTATACCACTTTGGTATCACGAAGGACCTTAACGAATGAGGGGCTTCTTCAACCACCCAAAGAGGATTGTTTATACCACTTTGGTATTGTGAAGAACCTTAACGGATAAGGGGCTACTCGACCACCCAAAGAATATTGTTTATACCACTTTGGTATCGCGAAGAACCTTAACGGATGAGGGGCTTCTTCAACCACCCAAAGAGGATTGTTTATCCCACTTTGGTATCGCCAAGAACCTTAACGAATGAGGGACTACATCGACCACCCAAAGAGGCTCGTTTATACCATTTTGGTATCGCGAGGACCTTAATGAATGAGGGACTGCTTTGACCATCCAAAGAGGATTGTTTATACCACTTTGGTATCGCGAAGGACCTTAACGAATTAGGGACTGCTTCGACCACCCAAAGAGTATTTTTTATGAGGGATTGCTTCGACCACACAAAGAGGCTCGTTTATACCACTTTGGTATCGCGAAGGACCTTAACAAATGAGGGACTGCTTCGACCACTCAAAGAGGCTCATTTATACCACTTTGGTATCGTGAAGAACCTTAACGAATAAAGGACTGCTTCGACCTCACAAAGAGGCTCGTTTATACCACTTTGGTATCGCGAAGGACCTTAATGAATGAAGGACTGCTTCGACCACCCAAAGAGGACCGTTTATACCACTTTGGTATCATGAAGACCCTTAACTAATGAGGAATACATCGACCACCCAAAGAGGCTCGTTTATACCACTTTGGTATCGCGAAGGAACTTAACGAATGAGGGGCTTCCTCAACCATCCAAAGAGGATTGTTTATACCACTTTGGTATCGCGAAGAACCTTAACGGATACGGGGCTACTTCGACCACCCAAAGAAGACTGTTTATACCACTTTGGTATTGCGAAGAACCTTAACGGATAAGGGGCTGCTTCGACCACCCAAAGAGGATTATTTATACCCATTTGGTATCGTGAAGAACCTTAACGAATAAGGGGCTTCTTCAACCACCCAAAGAGGATTGTTTATACCACTTTGGTATCGCGAAGAACCTTAACGGATAAGGGGCTACTTCGACCCCCCAAAGAAGATTGTTTATACCACTTTGGTATCGCGAAGAACCTTAACGGATAAGGGGCTGCTTCGACCACCCAAAGAGGATTGTTTATACCACTTCGGTATCGGGAAGGACATTAACAAATGAGGGGCTGCTTCGACCACCCAAAGAGGATTGTTTATACCACTTTGGTATCGCGAAGAACCTTAATGGATAAGGGGCTGCTTCGACCACCCAAAGAGGATTGTTTATACCACATTGGTATCGCGAAGAACCTCAACAAATGAGAGGCTACTTCGACCACCCAAAGAGAATTGTTTATACCTCTTTGGTATCGTGAAGGACTTTAACGAATGAGGGACTGCTTTGACCACCCAAAGAGAATTGTTTATGAGGGATTGCTTCGACCACCCAAAGAGGCTCGTTTATACCACTTTGGTATCGCGAAGGACCTTAACGAATGAGGGACTGCTTTGACCACTCAAAGAGGCTCATTTATACCACTTTGGTATCGCGAAGAACCTTAACGAATGAAGGACTGCTTCGACCACCCATAGAGGCTCGTTTATACCACTTTGGTATCGTGAAGGACCTTAACGAATGAGGGACTGCTTCAACCACCCAAAGAGGCTCATTTATACCACTTTGGTATCGCGAAGAAGTTTAACGAATGAAGGACTGCTTCGACCAACCAAAGAGGCTCGTTGTCGCTACTGCGAAAATCGGCGCTGGCTGAACAGAAGAGTCGCCACCGTGCGTTATTTATCCCACGGGAGGGAAAGGAAACACTCAGAGTAAACCTTGCACAACACGGGAAAGGTATGGTCGTCGTAACCAAAACCTAGATTCGGGAGTCGGTTACGTAAGGGGAAGGTATTAGCACCCTGTTGCACCCTAAAATTTGCTCAACCTTATGCACTTGGTTTATGTGTCAATATCATTAGCATTTGCATATAGAGTCATGTACACAGCCTAACCATCTGCATAGCATAAGCATAGCAAGTCATTCAACAGGGGATCAAGCATTATTCTCATCTCTATAGGCCTATCCAGAGGTTATTATCCTAATTCAATCTCATTCAAGTCATCAGAAAAGAATTTGAAAGCTATCAAGTCAATGGGTCAAGCAGTTCATCTATTTCCTGGCTGAGGGTATCTGGGGATCATCAAGGAGAGTATGAGCTATGAATTGAAGGCATGGAGAGTATCTAGACATCATGAGAGGTTTAGAAAGTCATTTGGAGAAGAAAACAAGTGATTGATGTGAGCACAAGAGCTACAGTTGAAGACAGTCAACTAGGGTTTCATCTGGGTCAACCCTAGGTCAACCCTAGGTCAATTGATTGATTTAAGGGCATTCAGGGCTATTGGAGAGATGTGGGGTTCATCATTTGACATGGAGAGTAAGGATATGTTGTTGTGCTAAGAAGAATTCAAGAGAAATCAAGGAGAAGAGGAGTCTCTAAATTAGGGTTTCTATGTAAAATCCCCTAGTTTAGGTCAAATTTCCAAGAAAGATAAGTCAAAATGCAAGCTTCAACTGGCTTCTTGGTCAACATGAAACTTGTAGAGAATCTCAAGACCTTTAATTTGAGTGGTGGAAGACATCAAGGAGATTTATAGAACTCAAGTTATGGTCCTTGCAAGTTACAGGTCATCTGAGGTATCTGAAATTTTGTCTGTGAAAGAGACTTGACTTCCAAGCAACTTTTACCCCTCAAGGAGACTTCAAATGAATTTCTGGTCAACATAAGAATTGTTCCTCATTGTCTTAGCTTTCTAGAATGGTATAGTATGCCTTCATATGATGTGTGGAACTCAACATATGATCTTGGCAAGCAAAGGGTATTTTGGTCATTTGTGAATTACAGGTCATTTTAACCTATGTCCAAAACTCATGCAAGGAGGCCTCAAATGGAAAAACTTACAACATCAAACTTGCTCCAAATGACATTTTGAGTCTAGAAAAGTGACCATGAGAGATTGGAAAGATTCATATCACAAGGTTTCAAAATTGTTGAATTTAATGAAGGAAAATGGCTTAAAAAATGGTATTTTTCATATCTTGGCCAAATGATGCAAAATTATAGGTCATTTTGAATGGAAAAGGCATTTTAAAGACATTGGCTAAATTTGAATTTTGAGTTTAGGTCATAATTTGTGAGTTATCCATGGTTGCTTGAATTGAAAGTAACATAATCCAAATTGAAAGGAAAAAGTGTAAGGGAAATTTCTCCAATGTTCTAGGAGGTTCCAACATCATCTATATATTCATGCAAGCTGATTCATGCAAGGGTTGGTGCTCCCATTTGTCCAAAATCTCCATTTTCATCCATTTTCTCATTCTTGCATAAGCTTCTCAAACTCCATCAATTTCTCACCAAACTTCAACATTCTTGATTCAATCTTCATCATCATCTCCCAAGGATCAGAATCCATACTTTCTCTTGTCAAATTGAGGAAGGAATTGGTTCATTCACCATTATCATTCAAGAGGCATGAACTTTGGAATTGAGTGATTCAAGGCTTTAGAACTACACTTGTTGCATACAGAAGGAATCACCAAGCCTACTGATCACATTCTCCTCATCACAAGCAGTTGGTTTGAGGATCTCAGCACCTGTATCAAGGAATTACACCAGGTTTGTATTCTGTTCGAATTGCTTAATTTAGGTAGAATTTTAGGGTTTTGATAGCATAGAACGGTTAAGCATAGGTGCATGACTGGTTGTGGTGATTTTAGATAAGTTTCATGAAGTTTGAATATGAGGTATAAATTCTGTTGAGGCTCTTAACTCTTAGATTAAGGCACGAAAATGTTAATAAAATAGCATGTTATGATCATGAGGAAGTGTAGATTAGCTTAGGATGAGTTTGGTGAAGAATTGGAGAGGTTTCATCTCAGGCACTAATGGTGGTTCCCATCTGTTACCTTCTTCGAATTGGCTGATTGTGTGATTTTTAATGGAAGCTAGGACCATAGACTTGTAGAGGGGAAGAAATGGAGGAGTTTTGTTTTTTACATCGTGCGTTTTCATGGCGTGTGGAGAGAGCATGAGGAGATGGAATTATCGTGCATGGAAAGGGGTTCTGAAACCCTAAAATGCTGGAGGTTGAAGATGGGTTGGTGGCCGTACGATTGAGGTTGGACCTTTGACCTGGGAGAAGCATCCAACGGCCACGATTAAAACTTCATTCTAGTGGGAAATTTTTAAAAAGTAAAACGCACCGTTTCACTTATGGGGGGGGGGGGGGATTGGGCTCAGACATCTATTCGCACCCCCCAAGTTAGTAAGCCCAACGCGCTGAACATGAATTTCCTGCTATTCTCACCCCCTTCAACTATTTCTTTTTCATTTTCTTTTTATTTTCTTTATATTTTTCATGCATCTTATAAAAATCATAATAAATGGAAAAATCCTCATTTTTAATTCATTCTTTTTGCATATTTTTCTTTAGGATGTCTAGAAAATTATAAAAAATAAAAATTGCATTTTATTTTTTATTTGATATTTTCCCCATATTTTCTAAATAAATAGCATTTTACATAATTTCATCTCATACATGATTTTGTTATTTTTTGTTCTATTAAATGCTTCAATATTTTTTGTCCATTCTTTTTAGGTTGTTTAGTTTAGACACTAAACTTGTAGATACAATTTAGTTCCCATTTTTAGAAATTAAATTTAGGTGCTTAGTGTAGGTGTGAATAACATGAACAAACTAGGGTTTTAGGTGATGACTTAGGAGAATCAATTCATTTCCCTTAGGACTTAGGGTTTGAATAGTTTAGCTATGGGACTATAGGGGCTATGGGTAGTTATTAGATCCCCTTAGAAAAGTCAGGATTCCCCTACTGCTATTAATGTACTGTATATATCTGATTGACTGGTGTGGTGTGCCCTCTAGGGATTATTGTTTTGTCTGTGTGGGTATTGGGATTGTCTGGGGATTTGGGAGAGATGAAGACTTGTGAAGATGAAGCCATTGGAGATCCAGAGATTGAAGATCAACTTCCAGAGTTGAAGAGGAGATTCTTGCTAGCAGATGCTGAGGAGACTAGGGTTTAGGAGCTAGGCAGAGCTCAAGATTAGAAAGCTTGCTTCTCAAACATGGATTGCCTTGTCTGCATCTATTCTTCTCTGTGATTCAGAGTCTCTCTAAGACACTCACCCCCTTCCTTTGGAAGGCTTGGTGATAGTGTCTAAGAGATAGAACTCTTGAGAGAAAATGTCTTTTGTGTTAGAAGCAGTTTGTTAACCACCTTTGGTAGTCAACTGATTACTTAACACCCAATCCACTCTTGTGACTGATCCCTCATCCTGGAGGTTTGAGCTTGAAGAAAAGCCATTGCAGATAGAAGACTGATGATCAAAGCCCTTACCTGAAGATCATGAAGATGGAGATTGATGCTTGTTGAAGCCCATAGCTGATTGGAGATTACTTGGAGCCAGATGTTGATTCAGAGCTGCTGAAGCTGTTTGTTTTATTGTTGTATTTCATTTCTGATGTATTGATTGGTTTTCTGGACTGTATTGTTTGCTGTTTACCCTGTTGGGTTGAGAGTGAAGCCTGTTCACTTTTGCCTATTGTTTTCTAGGTTCGAGGTTGAGTGGGACTCCCTTGCCTCGCTTGTACTGTTGCATCCATGCATTTTACTGTTTTACTGTATATATCTGGTTTTGTTTCTGTTTCTGCCTATCCCTTAGGATCTCTATTTCTCTCTGTGCAAGAGAGGAGCATGATAGACACTAGGTCTTAACCCATGCATGATAACATTAGGATAGTTTGATTCCCTTCGCAACCGTAGGTTAGAGTTCTGTCTCTTTCTTTCTCAAAACAAACAGAAAAACACAATAAAGATTTCAAACCCAATAAAAGACACTTCTTCCGTAAAAGAATGTGAACTCATCAAGCCGTCATTTTTGTCCGCTTGGACTGCTAATCAGAAAAACCTTTTTCAGAAGGAATAAAAGCAATCAAGACAAGCTTGTGTCGTACGTGGCCCGAACTACGTTTGCTCTGATCTTTCATGCTGTATGAAAGTACGTAGGCATAGGATGCGATATCCTATCGAGCAACCTTCCCCTCCTTTCCCGTAGGTAGGCGAACTACGTTGACTCTGATTTCTCGTTCCAAGCGAGAATACGTAGGCATAAAGTGCGATACTTTGCCGAGTCATTTTTATTTTTCATTTTATTTTCTTTTTAACCCTTGACCTATAGTTTAGATAGAATAACAATCCATACCCGAAAACAAGCGTGGATCCCGTCGAGTACGACGGACGTGAGGGGTGCTAATACCTTCCCCTTGCGTAACCGACTCCCGAACCCAGGTTTTGTTTGCGACGACCATACCTTTCCCGTGTTGTGCGAGGTTTACTCTGAGCGTTTCCTTTCCCTCCCGTGGGATAAATAACGCACGGTGGCGACTCTTCTATTCAGCCGGCGCCGATTTTCGCAGTAGCGACAGCTGGCGACTCTGCTGGGGATCCAACGTCCCCTGGCTGCTAAGGACTGCGATGGTTCTTATGCATTTGGGATCCAACGTCCCTTGAGAGAGTCAATCCTAACGCTTGTTTTCCCGTCGAGGATTTTGTATGGAGTTATTTTATATTTCTAACCTTGTATTTTCAGCTTTATATATTGATTATTGTTGCTGTATCTGGGGTGTGACGGGTGTTCTGATATTGAGAGATAAGCCGGACCTGGGCTTGAGTGCACCTAGAATTAGAGTAGAAATTAGTGGGCGCCCGCTTGCTTTGCTTGCTTCGGTGTCCCATGAAATCTACACTCAGACGAGGTTCCTCTGGTTGGCCTCCTGCCCCTTCCTTTGGTTGGCGTGGGTTGCTGGTTAGTTGGATTGTCTACTCTGGGGACCGATCATTTGGAAGTTGGCTAAGTGAGGCCTCTTCAGGAATTGATGATGCCACTCCTTCTGGGAATCGTATCATCAACCCTGAAAGTCTGTGACGCCGACGATCGCATAGGATGCCGTACCTTGTGCCAGTTATAGGGCCACCCACCTGTGAGGGGATTCAGGGTTATGCAGGTAACTAGACCTTCAGACCACCGGTTTGTTGATCAGGATCTTGGATATTTATGGAGGGTTCTAAGGTCTGTCAGAGACCAGTTGGTGTGTTCCGAGGTCTGTCAGAGACTATTTGGAGATGTGTTCTGAGGTCTGTCAGAGACCAGTGGGGGATATGATCTGAGGTCTGCCAGAGACCATTCAGGTTATGATTATGGGGTCTATCAGAGACCAATATTGGAGCTTTGTTTGAGGTATATCTGAGACCAGGGCTTGAGGACTTCTGGATGGTCTATCTGAGACCTTTCTTGATTGGGTTCAGGCTATTCAGCTACAGCTTTGGTCCCTGTTGCATGTTACTTGCATTGCATCACTGCATATCCATTACCATTTGCATTTCACTAACGTGTGTCTGTGCTGCAGGTGCATTTGCATTTCCCTAGTTCTAGTGCCCAGACTTCTGAGTGTTTGATCATGACTAGCTTAAGGAGAACGGTTGCTTACAAATTTCCTACGCCTGATATTGTTCCTCTACTTGGGTTGATCTCTCTTGCTGATGAGGGTGTTCGTAGGAGCTTCCGGATGAGCTATGGTGGATTATTGAGATTGGTGTGCAAACCTACAGAGGTAGAGTTAGAGGGGCTGTATGCTTTGATGCAATTCTACGACCCTGCTTTGAGGTGCTTTACGTTCTCTGACTTTATTATGGGACCAACCCTGGAGGAATACGCTGAGTATGTTGAGCTGCCCGTGCAGAACCAGGTTCCATTCATTCATTATGACGCCAAGCCCAAGCTGGAGGACTTGGCAAAAGCTTTGCATATTGATGCTTCTGAACTTGTGACTACTGTTTCCCGTGGAGTCCCAGGCTTCTCACTCCAATTCTTAGTTGGTAAAGCCCAAGAGTATGCCAAGAGCGGGTGCTGGGTTGCTTTCAATGCTGTGTTGGCCTTGTGCATTTATGGCATAGTATTGTTCCCCAATATACCGGATTTTGTGGACTTCGATGCTTTCTACTTGTTTGCCGCTGGTAATCCTGTACCTACCTTACTCGGAGATTTCTACCACTCACTGCATTACAAGAATGAGAGGGGCAGAGGGAAGAATGTTCATCTTTGTGTACCCTTGTTGAGTATGTGGTTTGAGAGCCACCTTCCTAAGAGAAGATCTGTTGCAGAGACTACAGTCCTCGTTGGTTGGTCAGAGCGCCTGATGAGGCTATATTCCAAAGACGTTGTGTGGTTTGATCGAGACCTGTTGGGATCTGAGCTCATCTGCAGTTGTTCTGGGTACCCTAATGTGTCGCTGATAGGAAGAAAAGGGTGTATCAATTACAACCCTTCTCTATTCATTCGTCAGTTCGGATATGCGCTGAAGAATCCACCACAGGAGGAAGAAGTACAGGAATCTCTGTACTTCACCGGAGACGTGAAGGGGGAGTTATTAGCCAAGTTGCAACATGCCTGGACGCGTATTAACCGCAAAGGGAAGCCACTGTTAGGTAAGAACGATTGCCAGGCTTATGAGCCTTATAGAGTTTGGATCCAGGGGAGAGCCAGTCAGTTGGGGATGCCATTTCCAGATGCACCAATTCTTGTTCCTGTTCCGGTAGCAGAGCCCAATACTGTTTCTAGGGAAGCCTACGAGCAGGTTGTGAGAGAAAAAGAAGCCTTGTTGAAGATCAACGAAGGGTTAGAGCAGGAGCTAGCCCAGATACGCAGTGAGAAAAACAAGGCTGTATATGCTTTCCAACAACAGATCGAGTTGTTAAACAGGTTAGGGGCTGAGTTGACCGAGGAAAAGAAAAAGCGCGAACGTCTGGGGCAAGAGTTCAGAAGCTCCCATGACATGCTGGAATCCAAAAAGAAAGCGCTTGACGCGGCACATCGAGAAATCTCCTCTTGCAACAAGACTTGGAATCCTACTCTCACCAACAATAAGATGAGAGAAGATAAGCTGAAGCAGCAAATTTCCGACCTCGAGGAGAAGTTGAAGTCAAGCATCAAGAAGTGTGAGGAAGAAGTGATGACCCGGTATAGTGTCCAGCATGCACTGAACAAGGCAATCAAATGCAGAGATGAAGCAGTATCCCAAAAGCGAAAACTAGAAGATTGCTTCGGAGAAGCGACATGGGAAGAAACTGCTGAAGACGTGCGCCGTGTTCTTAAGAAGAGAAACCAACTTGTTGAAGGGCTGCTTGGTCGACCAAGTCATCCAGAGACCAAGAAGTTGATCGAAGAGTACCAGGCTTTTGGGAGGATTTGATCATTTCATATAGTAACTTGTATGCTTTATTTGCATAGTGCTGACCATCACCAGGATTGTTGGTTGAGGTCATGCCTTCTTGTTGTACTCTCAGCGACGTTGTATTCTGGCTTTCTCAGTAATATATGAAGCTTTCTGGGATTCAGCTCCGGTCTTTATATCATTAGCACTGTCACTGCACTGGCACCTTCACACTAAAACTGGGGGAATGAATTTCCCTAATGCACAGACACATTGCATTGCATTCATATTCATATTGCATTACAGGTAATCTTTGAATAAGTGTCTTATTTCCTGCTCTGCACCAGGTACTTTCCAGGATTGCAGATCAACACCCGCACCGCTATTCTACCCGCACCAACTGTCGAAGAATCATGGATCAAATGCAGAACGAGATGCAAGATGTGCGCGAGAAGCTCGCTCTCTTTATGCAGACCATGGAAGCTATTGCGAAAGGACAGGAGAATTTGCAGGCCATGGTCCAGCCTCTGTTGGCTCGAAATGCTGGTCACGGTAACGAGGATCATCAGTCTGTACGGGTCGATACTGTTCATGGAGACGGCACTCCCACGCCAGTGGCTCCACCTGTAGTCAATACACCCGCTGCTAACGTCAACAACGCTACCGCTGCTGTGAATGGTAACGTCGGAGTTGGGAATGAGACTGCTGTCCATAACGTTGGGCTTGGTGATATCAACATGGGTGATAATATGGGAGGCAACGGCTTTGTCAATGCTGGATTCGGATTCAATGATCAGGGATTCGATAATGCGGGGAAGTATGGCTTTAATGCTCAAGGCTTTGGGCAGGATGGTTATGGTGTGACCAATCAGGGTTACGGAGGCTTTGGAAACGGAAACGGCGCGGGGTTTATGGCTTTTGGTCCTGCTGGAGGTGTTCAAGGGTACGGCAACAGAGGCCGAGGTCCGGGGATGAATCAGATCAGAGTTGGATGTAATAATGGATATGATGGGTATGGGGCTGGAAATGGTATGTGGCAAGAAGATCAGCAGGAGGACGCTTTCTCCGGAGGAGGTTTCGAAGGGCCGATGGATGACTCCCAGAAGATCAGAATGCTGGAAGAGCAGATGAGGGGAGTCCTGAACCAAAGTGCTGTGGGTTTGGACATGGCAACAATGGGCTTGGTACCTGGCTTAAGGGTGCCAATCAAATTCAAAGCTCCTGCATTTGACAAGTATAAAGGAGACACATGTCCAAAAGTGCATGTACGAGCTTATTACAGAAAGATGTCTGCATACTCAACTGATGAAAGAATGCTAATGCATTTCTTTCAAGATAGTCTATCGGGTCCTTCCCTAGAGTGGTACATGGGGCTGGAGCCAACTGATATCAAGACATGGAAGCAATTAGCAGAGGCATTTGTAGCTCACTACAAGTATAACAACGACTTGGCACCCAATCGGGTCCAGTTGGCGGGATTGTCGCAGAAAAAGGGGGAGAGCTTTAAAGAGTACGCGCAAAGGTGGCGCGATATGGCTGCTAGGGTCCGTCCTCCTGTAGAAGATAAAGAAATGAATGACATGTTCGTCGGCACATTCACAGGTCTGTTTCATGACATGCTGTTTCACACGTCTCTGGCTAGTTTTTCAGACCTAATTCTGATGGGAGAAAAGATTGAACGTAACATTAAGCAAGGAAAGTTCCAAGTCGAGGAATCAACTGCATCTGGCAGTAATAGGAAAGCTTATGGTGGGCGCCGTCAGGGCGAGGCAAGCGCAGTATTTGGAGGCCGAGGCAGGGGACGAGGTCAATATCGTCAGCCGCAGCAGGTGGCGAGTGTTACTATCCCGTATCAGCAACAACCACTTCAGCAACAACAACCGTCGCAGCAGCAGCCAATGCAGCAGCAGCAGCCTCAGCAGGGGGCACAGCAGGCCCAGCGAAGGTTCCAGGGTAGTAAACCGAGAAGAGTGTTTGAGAAGCCTCCCTCGACCTATGCCGATTTGTTGCAGACATTGTTGGGATTAAACCTGGTAGAGAAAAGAACTCTGGCACCGATAACGGGAGCTCCCCCGTTTGGGTATGATGCAAGCCGGCACTGTGAGTTTCATTCTGGGGCTCCGGGTCACGATATAGAAGGTTGCCATGCTTTTAAGCATGTTGTGCAGGATCTTTTGGACAATAAGACTATCAACTTCGGAACGGCAGGTCCGAATATAGTGCAGAAACCCATGCCTAATCATGGGGCAAACGCCATTCTAACCGAGGAAGGGTTGAATCTGATTATGAATGTTGAAGATTTAAAGACGCCGCTGAGCGAGATAAAGAGCCGACTGTTGCAAGGGGGTGTTTACCCGGGATGTGACGAATATTGCTTAGAATGTTGGACCCTAGCTGGGGGGTGTGATGATTTAAAGAAAGGTATTCAGGCCTTAATTAATGAAGGCACATTGCAGTTTGACCAAGCAGCAACTGAAGAGCCCGCGGGGGCAGTAGCATGTGATCAGACTGATGTGGCCACAGTAACGATTCCTCGGAAGACAATCACTATTGCAGCACCAGCTCAGCGACCACCGATCACCATAACTAAGGTCGGGCCGATCCCGTACGAGAGCACGAAAGCAGTCCCATGGTCATATGGGTTGGAGGTGTATTGTGACGGGATAAAAATTGATGTTAATAAGCAGCCAGCCGAGACTGTGGATAATGTTGTTGGGTCGGGAGGTATGACAAGGAGTGGTAGGATCTTTATATCCCCTGAAGTGGAGGCTGAAAGATTAGCAAAGGGAAAAGGGAAAGTGGTTGAGAACGTTCCGGTGCAAGCAAGTGACAAAGAATCGGCATCGAAAGACGTGGAAGAATTCATGCGTTTGATTCGAAAAAGTGATTATAAGATTGTGGAGCATCTGCAGCAGACGCCGTCCAAAATATCTATCCTGTCATTGCTGTTGTGTTCGGAAGCTCACAGAAATGCGTTGCTGAAAGTCTTGGATACTTCTTTTGTACCCCAGGACGTCTCCTTGAATCAACTGGAAGGAGTGTTGGCACATGTGAATGCAGGCCACAGCTTGGGCTTTACTGATTTTAACTTGACCCCGAAAGGAAGAGATCATAATATGGCGCTGCACGTATCTGTCGAGTGTAGAGGATCAGTAATGTCGCATGTATTAGTCGACACCAGATCGTCTCTGAATGTGATGCCCAAGAAAGCGATGATGAAGCTGGATGTCAGAGGAATCTTGTGTACGCCCAGTGATTTGGTAGTCAGAGTGTTTGACGGCACGCGGAGGACAGTCTTTGGTTCGATCACATTGCCTCTACAGGTAGGGCCAGAAGTGTTTGCAACTGAATTTTATATCATGGATATACAGCCTGCGTACAGCTGCTTGCTTGGAAGACCCTGGATTCATGGGGCAGGGGCAGTCACGTCCACCCTGCATCAGAAGTTAAAATATATGGTCGGAGACAGCGTAGTCACCGTATGCGGAGAAGAGGACATCCTGGTCAGCCATCTGTCGTCATTTAAATATGTGGAGGTCGACGGAGAGATCCACGAAACACCCTGCCAGGCATTTGAAGGTTTGCGCATCAAGGACAAAGGTCCCGGGACGAGCAAAGCGTCGGAGATAGCCATTTCATCGTACAAAGAGGCTCAAGCTCTAGTAGAAGCAGGAGAAGTGAAGGGCTGGGGAAAAGTGCTGGACATTCCCGTGAAGATGGACCGGTTCGGGCTGGGATACCAACCGTCGTCGTCAACTCCTTCCGTGGGAGCGCCCCGTTTCAGAGGGCCAGTCACCATCCTTGCCAGTGGAGTATGTCATGAGACCATCAACGCTGCTTCGGAGTCTGACGAAGGAGACAGTGACTGTGATATGGATGCCTGGATTCAGCCAAGCACGCCAGGACAAGGACTGTGCAACTGGTCTATTCAGGAGCTTGTTCCTGTGACTTTTAAACAGTAATGCTTTGCTTTATTAATTGTTGAATAATCTGATGTCTTGCCCGGGGGCATCAGGATTTGCTTAGGGCTGTGTTGTTATGAACATTGCGTGTTAATCATTAAATAAATGGCGTTTCTTCATGTGCAAATACTGTAATCCCTGTCTTTCTTGTTTTATATTTTTCAATAAAATGGCAACGTGGTTGTTCGCTTTATACGCATTTTGAAGCACTTAACCATTCCTTTTGCAGGATAACATGTTCAGATGACATCCTTGAACCACCTATGACTCGTCCCGACTTTGAGCACCCGGTATTTCAGGCCGAAGAAGAGGTTGTCGAAGATAGTGATGTTCCTGAAGAACTGTCTTGGTTGGTGAAGCAAGAGGAAAAATCCATTCTGCCTCACGATGAGGTCATCGAAATCATCAACTTGGGGTTGGAAGGGGTTGAGAAGAATATTCGTATCGGAGCCGCGCTGCAGAGTGATATCAAGCGAAGACTGGTTGAAATGCTCAGGGAGTATAATGATGTATTCGCTTGGTCATATGAAGATATGCCGGGGCTCGATACAGATATGGTTGTGCATCGCCTGCCACTGAAAGCAGATTGCCCGCCGGTCAAACAAAAGCTTCGCAGAACTCGACCAGATATGGCAATGAAGATCAAAGAGGAAGTCCAAAAACAGTGGGACGCTGGTTTCCTGGCTGTGACAAAATATCCCTCATGGGTTGCTAACATCGTACCAATGCCAAAGAAAGATGGCAAGGTTCGAATGTGCGTGGATTATAGAGATTTGAATAAAGCAAGCCCAAAAGATGATTTTCCACTTCCTCACATTGACGTGTTAGTTGATAATACTGCTCAATACTCTGTATTCTCCTTCATGGATGGCTTTTCGGGCTATAATCAAATTAAAATGGCGCCAGAGGATATGGAGAAGACTACTTTCATAACGCCTTGGGGAACATTTTGCTACAAAGTGATGCCCTTTGGTTTGAAGAATGCTGGGGCAACATATCAGCGTGCGATGACGACTCTTTTCCATGACATGATGCATAAAGAGATCGAAGTTTATGTTGACGATATGATTGCCAAATCCCAGACGGAGGAGGAGCATCTGGTGAATCTGCTGAAGCTATTTAAAAGGCTTAGGAAGTTCAGGCTGAGGCTGAACCCTAACAAATGCACCTTCGGGGTGAGATCGGGTAAACTGTTGGGGTTTATCGTAAGCGAAAGAGGAATAGAGGTCGATCCTGCTAAAATAAAAGCAATTCAAGAAATGCCGACGCCTAAAACAGAGAAAGAGGTGCGCGGGTTTTTAGTGAGGTTGAACTACATCGCCCGGTTCATATCTCACCTAACGGCCACGTGTGAACCATTATTCAAGCTGTTGAAGAAGGATCAAGCTGTAACGTGGAACGAAAATTGTCAAAAAGCGTTTGATAAAATAAAGCAGTATTTGCAGGAGCCTCCTATTTTGATACCCCCAGTGGCAGGTAGACCCTTGATAATGTATTTGACGGTTCTTGAGGGAAGCATGGGTTGTGTTCTCGGTCAGCACGACGAGACAGGGAGAAAAGAGCATGCGATCTATTACCTGAGTAAGAAATTTACAGATTGTGAATCTCGGTATTCAATGCTGGAGAAAACTTGTTGCGCGCTAGCCTGGGCCGTCAAGCGTTTGAGGCAGTACATGCTGAATCATACAACCATGCTCATCTCGAAGATGGATCCTATCAAATATGTGTTTGAAAAGCAGGCGTTGTCAGGTAGAATTGCCCGTTGGCAGATGGTCTTGACTGAATATGATATTCAATACGTCTCGCAGAAGGCTATAAAGGGGAGTGTGCTGTCTGAGTATCTGGCGGAGCAGCCTATTGAAGAGTACCAATCGATGAGATTTGATTTTCCTGACGAGGATATCATGTATCTAAAGATGAAAGATTGTGAAGAGCCGTTGCCAGACGAAGGACCGGAGTTGGGTTCCAAGTGGAAGATGATATTTGACGGAGCTGTGAATGCTTACGGTAACGGAATAGGGGCAATCATCACCACGCCACACGGGTCGCACATCCCGTTTACTGCCCGACTGACCTTTGCTGTTACCAATAATGAGGCCGAATACGAAGCTTGTATAATGGGGCTTGAAGAAGCCATTGATTTGCGAATCAAACATCTGGACGTATACGGAGACTCAACTCTGGTGGTGAATCAGATCAAAGGGGAATGGGAAACGCGTCAGCCCAATTTGATACATTACATGAATTATGCAAGGAGATTGTTGCCTTTCTTCGACAAGGTTGAATTGCATCACGTACCGCGGGCAGAGAACCAAATGGCTGACGCCCTGGCCACTTTGTCTTCCATGTACAAAGTCAATTTCTGGAACGAGGCTCCCCGAATCATTATCTCTCGGCTTGACAGACCAGCTTATGTATTTGCTATTGATGAAGCATCTGATGACAAACCATGGTATTTCGATATCCTTAATTTCCTGAAGAATAAAGAGTATCCGGCTGGGGTATCCAGTCAAGATCAGAAGACTCTCAAGAGGCTAGCGGGTAATTTCTATTTGAATCCGGATGGCGTCTTATACAGAAGGAACCACGATTTGGTGCTGTTGCGTTGTGTAGACGAAAAAGAGGCAAAGCTTCTCATGGAGGAGATACACGAAGGTACCTTTGGTACGCATGCTGGTGGACATGCTATGACGAGAAAACTGCTGCGGGCAGGTTATTTTTGGCTGACCATGGAAACTGATTGTTTCAAGTTTGCGAGGAAATGTCACAAGTGCCAAATCTATGCTGATAAGATCCATGTGCCTCCAAGTCCTCTGAATGTAATGTCATCACCTTGGCCATTCTCGATGTGGGGAATTGATATGATTAGAAAGATCGAGCCGACGGCTTCTAATGGACACCGTTTCATTCTAGTAGCAATCGATTATTTCACCAAGTGGGTGGAAGCGGCATCTTATGCAAATGTAACGAAGCAAGTGGTGGCCAGATTCATCAAAAGAGATATCATTTGCCGATATGGGATTCCCGAGCGGATAATCACGGACAACGGTTCAAACCTGAACAACAAAATGATGAAGGAGCTCTGTCAGAATTTCAAGATCGAACATCACAACTCCTCCCCTTACCGACCCAAGATGAATGGCGCTGTCGAGGCGGCCAATAAGAATATCAAGAAAATCGTTCAGAAAATGGTGGTGACCTATAAGGATTGGCACGAGATGCTACCTTTCGCTTTGCACGGTTATCGTACGACGGTACGCACATCAAACGGGGCAACTCCGTTCTCGTTGGTATACGGAATGGAAGCGGTGCTACCATTAGAAGTCGAGATACCTTCTCTGAGGGTATTGCGAGATGTTCAGCTGGACGAGGCAGAATGGGTGAAAGACAGGTTGAATCAATTGAGTTTGATGGATGAGAAGAGGCTAGCTTCTCTAGCATATGGTCGTTTGTACCAGAGCCGAATGAAGAAAACATATGACAAGAAGATACATCCGCGAAGCTTTCAGACGGGCGACCTTGTGCTGAAAAGGATTCTCCCGCCGCAAGCAGATCACAGGGGCAAGTGGACCCCCAACTACGAAGGGCCATACGTTGTCAGGAAAGTCTTCTCAGGAGGAGCGTTGTTGTTGTCCACTATGGACGGTGAAGACTTCACGTCGCCTGTGAATTCGGACGCAGTTAAAAAATACTTTGCTTAAAATAGACCCGCTGGACAGAAAAAAGAGAGTCCAGGCAAAAATGGGGCATCCTGGAGAACCAAAAACAGAATGAAAGGTTCGGGCAAAAAAAATTAGGGATAAAATTGAAAAATGTACACCCGCGAAGTTGAAAACCTACACTGGGCGACTTCGGCAAAAAGGGGTATCCCGGTGAACTGAAAACCCGTAAAGGGCGGTTCACGCAAAAGTTAGGGATTTGAAAAGCAAATGACTGCGGTCCGAATTCGATCATTGCACTAAGCATCAATGCGGGAGAATACATTTGAGGAGTCAGTTATCTGATACAATCTCTTCAGAAGTGGGGATACCGGGAAAGCATCAGAGTCGGGCGAGTCATGGGAGGATCAGTTCATGGTGTTCATCTGCATCCCGTTGCCGACATGTGTATAAATTTAAGTTGTCAATATTTATGCTTCTTGTGCATACTTGTGTACCTGTATATTTGCTTTGTGTAGCTTCCTCATTTCAGGAGTTACATCCCGTGTACAAACTCTGCCCATTCAGGGGCCCAATCAATAAAATACGCTATTCAGTACTTGACACTATTCTTTACTGTTTTGTGCATGATTAACGCCTAAGTTTGATGAAACTAGCATGTGCATAACGTCACTGGCCCTTGCCAACAGTTGCTAAAGCTTTGAATTAACTGAAAGTAACGTCACTAACCTGAATTGATTTGGGGTGCATAGGCTTGTCTTGTCTTGCTTGTGTTGTTGCAGGTTTCATAACCGTACGAGGAAGATGATCAAAGGATCGCAATAACTAAAGACTCAGCTCTCACGCAGGTCATGCAGTTTCTTCCTGAAGAAGGATCGAACTCTCCAGCTAGTCGTAGCCTATCCAGAAGGCATGTCCCAACAAAGCCATTTATTCTCGACGGAATTGATGATTCCAAGATCACAGGTTCCCCTTTCCCCACAGGGTCATTCACTCTTCCCCAGTGGAGTCAGTTAATTTTCCCCAAGAGAACCATCCCATCCCCAGCGGAATTCTCTCCTTTCAGCAAGTGTTCTTTCCTCCCAGTGGAACTCGAAGATCAAGCCTCTCCCCAGCGGAGTTGATGGTGGTTCCTGTCATTTATTTTGTCAGGGATACTGTGTAATATCAGTTCACTCTCCAGCAGAAAGTCCGATCGTACTATGCACATCTGCTGTTCCCCAGTAAGGTTATTTTCCCCAGCAGGGGGTTACCTCAACAGGGTGTTTGGTTTAAGTTCCTAATTTCCCAGCTGAGTCGACTTCACTCTTACAGCATTTATTTTGCTGGAATAATTCTGTAGCATCTGGCTATCCCCAGCGGAGTTGGCATTATCTTCAGCATTTATTTTGCTGAAGCGGTTTCTTTACTCTAGCAGTTCAGGTAGAGAGAGCTCTTGCTCAAATGAACTACTAAACATTCAAGATCCCGGCATGAGACATCCAATGATAATGTCAGTTTCGGCCGTATTCCCCACAGAGTTCTCAGGATAAATTTCTCTTTATTCCCAGGCAGAGTTAGTTGTCATCAGGGGTTCCATGAATCAGAATTTCAGAGGCCACCGCCAGTTATCAGAACAGGCATCCGGTAGTTTAGTTTCCAGATATCCCCAGTAAAGTTCGCCTCAAAATCGCTGTCACGTCAGTGCTAAAAAAAAAAGTTTGTGGGTTGGGATCAAGGAAGAACTAAGTCCTGACGTGGACAATTTGTTCCTATATTGGCAGGATTTCTTCAGAAGTGGGCGTCCTAACGTGGACAGATTTATTTCCCCGGGTTGATGAGATGTGTTAGTCCTAACGTGGACAGATTCGGGTTCCCGGAATTGGCGGAAGGTGAGGTCATGACGTTGACAAAACTGATTACTCTTTATGTTGGTGTCCTGACGTGGACCATTTACTCTCAGCAGTTATTTTTCTTCGTGTTGGCGAAGCATGGGTCCTGACGTGGACAGATCGGACGAAGATGTGAGTCCTGACGCGGACAAGTTTTATTTTCTCAACAGAGGAAATGTGAGTCCTGATGTGGACAAGTTTTATTTCCCCAGCGGGTCGAAGAGGCCTGAGTCCTGACGTGGACAAATCAAGACGAAAGATGGGTCCTGACGTGGACGAGTTTATTCCTAACGTGGAAAGATGAGATGCCTTACGTGGAAGAAGAAGATAGATTCCTTACGTGGAAAGTTTAGTCCGGGCGTGGACGGATTCAGAAGAAGAAGTATGCCTAATGTGGAAGGAAGGCGTGTTCCTTACGTGGAAGAGAAAGAGAAACTTCAGGTCCTTACGTGGAAAGAGCGGAGTCCTTACGTGGACAGATCAAGATGGCATTCCTTACGTGGGAAAGTGTAGTCATGACGCGGGCAAATCAGAAAGAGATTGGGGTCCATACGTGGACGGACTCAAGAAAAATCGATTCCTGACGTGGAAGAATGATATACTCCTTACGTGGAAAAGTGGAGTCCTAACGTGGACAGGTTCAGAACCAAAGTTGTATTCCTTACGCGGAAAGATCGGAGTCCTGACGCGGACATGTCGAGTTGCACTGGAGTCCTTACGTGGACAGATTGATACGGTTCTCCTTACGTGGAAAAAGAAGATTGCATCCTGACGTGGAAAGATGGAAAGTTTAGTCCTGACGTGGACAGATGCAGAAGAGATGATTCCTTACATGGATGGTGTTATTCCTAACGTGGAAGAGTCTATTCCTAACGTGGACGATTTATTGGAATATCCCCCAGCGGAGTTGCCAAGATTTTTCTGGGTTAACAGCAAGTGGAGTCCTAACGTGGACAGGTTCTAGTTGAGATTTCTTCATATTGATGACAGACAGAGTCCTAATGTGGACAAGCAAGCAATCTGTTATCCCCAGCGTGGTCGTTACGAGATCAGTGAGCGGCTGCAAACAGTCAGATCCAGGTAGTGGATGTCGTTCCCCAAGCAGTGGCGCAGTTTATTTCTGCGGTTGGCAAATTTCTGGGTTCTTACTATTCAACTGCCTCGTACCGCGAATGTCTGAAGGCTCCGAGCCCTTCACCCAATCGGGTCCAAGTCGCTTGAATAGGGGCAGCTGTTGCACCCTAAAATTTCCTCAACCTTATGCACTTGGTTTATGTGTCAATATCATTAGCATTTGCATATAGAGTCATGTACACAGCCTAACCATCTGCATAGCATAAGCATAGCAAGTCATTCAATAGGGGATCAAGCATTATTCTCATCTCTAGAGGCCTATCCAGAGGTTATTATCCTAATTCAATCTCATTCAAGTCATCAGAAAAGAATTTGAAAGCTATCAAGTCAATGGGTCAAGCAGTTCATCTATTTCCTGGCTGAGGGTATCTGGGGATCATCAAGGAGAGTATGAGCTATGAATTGAAGGCATGGAGAGTATCTAGACATCATGAGAGGTTTAGAAAGTCATTTGGAGAATAAAACAAGTGATTGATGTGAGCACAAGAGCTACAGTTGAAGACAGTCAACTAGGGTTTCATCTGGGTCAACCCTAGGTCAACCCTAGGTCAATTGATTGATTTAAGGGCATTCAGGGCTATTGGAGAGATGTGGGGTTCATCATTTGACATGGAGAGTAAGGATATGTTATTGTGCTAAGAAGAATTCAAGAGAAATCAAGGAGAAGAGGAGTCTCTAAATTAGGGTTTCTATGTAAAATCCCCTAGTTTAGGTCAAATTTCCAAGCAAGATAAGTCAAAATGCAAGCTTCAACTGGATTCTTGGTCAACATGAAACTTGTAGAGAATCTCAAGACCTTTAATTTGAGTGGTGGAAGACATCAAGGAGATTTATAGAACTCAAGTTATGGTCCTTGCAAGTTACAGGTCATCTGAGGTATCTGAAATTTTGTCTGTGAAAGAGACTTGACTTCCAAGCAACTTTTACCCCTCAAGGAGACTTCAAATGAATTTCTAGTCAACATAAGAATTGTTCCTAATTGTCTTAGCTTTCTAGAATGGTATAGTATGCCTTCATATGATGTGTGGAAATCAACTTATGGTCTTGGCAAGCAAAGGGTATTTTGGTCATTTGTGAATTACAGGTCATTTTAACCTATGTCCAAAACTCATGCAAGGAGGCCTCAAATGGAAAAACTTACAACATCAAACTTGCTCCAAATGACATTTTGAGTCTATAAAAGTGACCATGAGAGATTGGAAAGATTCATATCACAAGGTTTCAAAATTGTTGAATTTAATGAAGGAAAATGGCTTAAAAAATGGTATTTTTCATATCTTGGCCAAATGATGCAAAATTAAAGGTCATTTTGAATGGAAAAGGCATTTTAAAGACATTGGCTAAAGTGGAATTTTGAGTTTAGGTCATAATTTGTGAGTTATCCATGGTTGCTTGAATTGAAAGTAACATAATCCAAATTGAAAGGGAAAAGTGTAAGGGAAATTTCTCCAATGTTCTAGGAGGTTCCAACATCATCTATATATTCATGCAAGCTGATTCATGCAAGGGTTGGTGCTCCCATTTGTCCAAAATCTCCATTTTCATCCATTTTCTCATTCTTGCATAAGCTTCTCAAACTCCATCAATTTCTCACCAAACTTCAACATTCTTGATTCAATCTTCATCATCATCTCCCAAGGATCAGAATCCATACTTTCTCTTGTCAAATTGAGGAAGGAATTGGTTCATTCACCATTATCATTCAAGAGGCATGAACTTTGGAATTGAGTGATTCAAGGCTTTAAAACTACACTTGTTGCATACAGAAGGAATCACCAAGCCTACTGATCACATTCTCCTCATCACAAGCAGTTGGTTTGAGGATCTCAGCACCTGTATCAAGGAATTACACCAGGTTTGTATTCTGTTCGAATTGCTTAATTTAGGTAGAATTTTAGGGTTTTGATAGCATAGAACGGTTAAGCATAGGTGGATGATTGATTGTGGTGATTTTAGAGAAGTTTCATGAAGTTTGAATATGAGGTATAAATTCTGTTGAGGCTCTTAACTCTTAGATTAAGGCATGAAAATGTTAATAAAATAGCATGTTATGATCATGAGGAAGTGTAGATTAGCTTAGGATGAGTTTGGTGAAGAATTGGAGAGGTTTCATCTCAGGCACTAATGGTGGTTCCCATCTGTTACCTTCTTCGAATTGGCTGATTGTGTGATTTTTAATGGAAGCTAGGACCATAGACTTGTAGAGGGGAAGAAATGGAGGAGTTTTGTTTTTTACATCGTGCGTTTTCATGGCGTGTGGAGAGAGCATGAGGAGATGGAATTATCGTGCATGGAAAGGGGTTCTGAAACCCTAAAATGCTGGAGGTTGAAGATGGGTTGGTGGCCGTACGATTGAGGTTGGACCTTTGACCTGGGAGAAGCATCCAACGGCCACGATTAAAACTTCATTCTGGTGGGAAATTTTTAAAAAGTAAAATGCACTGTTTCACTTATGGGGGGGATTGGGCTCAGACATCTATTCGCACCCCCCAAGTTAGTAAGCCCAACGCGCTGAACATGAATTTCCTGCTATTCTCACCCCCTTCAACTATTTCTTTTTCATTTTCTTTTTATTTTCTTTATATTTTTCATGCATCTTATAAAAATCATAATAAATGGAAAAATCCTCATTTTTAATTCATTCTTTTTGCATATTTTTCTTTAGGATGTCTAGAAAATTATAAAAAATAAAAATTGCATTTTATTTTTTATTTGATATTTTTCCCATATTTTCTAAATAAATAGCATTTTACATAATTTCATCTCATACATGATTTTGTTATTTTTTGTTCTATTAAATGCTTCAATATTTTTTGTCCATTCTTTTTAGGTTGTTTAGTTTAGACACTAAACTTGTAGATACAATTTAGTTCCCATTTTTAGAAATTAAATTTAGGTGCTTAGTGTAGGTGTGAATAACATGAACAAACTAGGGTTTTAGGTGATGACTTAGGAGAATCAATTCATTTCCCTTAGGACTTAGGGTTTGAATAGTTTAGCTATGGGACTATAGGGGCTATGGGTAGTTATTAGATCCCCTTAGAAAAGTCAGGATTCCCCTACTGCTATTAATGTACTGTATATATCTGATTGACTGGTGTGGTGTGCCCTCTAGGGATTATTGTTTTGTCTGTGTGGGTATTGGGATTGTCTGGGGATTTGGGAGAGATGAAGACTTGTGAAGATGAAGCCATTGGAGATCCAGAGATTGAAGATCAACTTCCAGAGTTGAAGAGGAGATTCTTGCTAGCAGATGCTGAGGAGACTAGGGTTTAGGAGCTAGGCAGAGCTCAAGATTAGAAAGCTTGCTTCTCAAACATGGATTGCCTTGTCTGCATCTATTCTTCTCTGTGATTCAGAGTCTCTCTAAGACACTCACCCCCTTCCTTTGGAAGGCTTGGTGATAGTGTCTAAGAGATAGAACTCTTGAGAGAAAATGTCTTTTGTGTTAGAAGCAGTCTGTTCACCACCTTTGGTAGTCAACTGATTGCTTAACACCCAATCCACTCTTGTGACTGATCCCTCATCCTGGAGGTTTGAGCTTGAAGAAAAGCCATTGCAGATAGAAGACTGATGATCAAAGCCCTTACCTGAAGATCATGAAGATGGAGATTGATGCTTGTTGAAGCCCATAGCTGATTGGAGATTACTTGGAGCCAGATGTTGATTCAGAGCTGTTGAAGCTGTTTGTTTTATTGCTGTATTTCATTTCTGATGTATTGATTGGTTTTCTGGACTGTATTGTTTGCTGTTTACCCTGTTGGGTTGAGAGTGAAGCCTGTTCACTTTTGCCTATTGTTTTCTAGGTTCGAGGTTGAGTGGGACTCCCTTGCCTCGCTTGTACTGTTGCATCCATGCATTTTACTGTTTTACTGTATATATCTGGTTTTGTTTCTGTTTCTGCCTATCCCTTAGGATCTCTGTTTCTCTCTGTGCAAGAGAGGAGCATGATAGACACTAGGTCTTAACCCATGCATGATAACATTAGGATAGTTTGATTCCCTTCGCAACCGTAGGTTAGAGTTCTGTCTCTTTCTTTCTCAAAACAAACAGAAAAACACAATAAAGATTTCAAACCCAATAAAAGACACTTCTTCCGTAAAAGAATGTGAACTCATCAAGCCGTCATTTTTGTCCGCTTGGACTGCTAATCAGAAAAACCTTTTTCAGAAGGAATAAAAGCAATCAAGACAAGCTTGTGTCGTACGTGGCCCGAACTACGTTTGCTCTGATCTTTCATGCTGTATGAAAGTACGTAGGCATAGGATGCGATATCCTAGCGAGCAACCTTCCCCTCCTTTCCCATAGGTAGGCGAACTACGTTGACTCTGATTTCTCGTTCCAGGCGAGAATACGTAGGCATAAAGTGCGATACTTTGCCGAGTCATTTTTATTTTTCATTTTATTTTCTTTTTAACCTTTGACCTATAGTTTAGATAAAATAACAATCCATACCCGAAAACAAGCGTGGATCCCGTCGAGTACGACGGACGTGAGGGGTGCTAATACCTTCCCCTTGCGTAACCGACTCCCGAACCCAGGTTTTGGTCGCGACGACCATACCTTTCCCGTGTTGTACGAGGTTTACTCTGAGCGTTTCCTTTCCCTCCCGTGGGATAAATAACGCACGGTGGCGACTCTTCTGTTCAGCCGGCGCCGATTTTCGCAGTAGCGACACACCCCTCACGTCCGTCGTACTCGACGGGATCCACGCTTGTTTTCGGGTATGGATTGTTATTCTCTCTAAACTATAGGTCAAGGGTTAAAAAGAAAATAAAATGAAAATAAAAATGACTCGGCAAAGTATCGCACTTTATGCCTACGTATTCCCGCCTGGAACGAGAAATCAGAGTCAACGTAGTTCGCCTACCTACGGGAAAGGAGGGGAAGGTTGCTCGCTAGGATATCGCATCCTATGCCTACATACTTTCATACAGCATGAAATATCAGAGCAAACGTAGTTCGGGCCACGTACGACACAAGTCTGTCTGTTGTTTTTTATGAAAAATCTCACCTTAAACAAGGGTTTTCTTATTGCAAAAGGTTGATGCCTGTTCAAATCTTTTGACGGAAGAAATGAATTAATCTCTGTTATAACCTTTATTAATGTTTTTCTATTGTTTTGAAGGAAGAAGAGATGACACTCTACAAATCCTAGGGTTAAAAGGGAATAAAATCTACCCTAATGTTATCATGCATGGGTTAACTCCTAATGTCTATCACATCCTCCCCTGAACAAGGAAGAATGGAAGTCCTACGGGAAAGGAAACGAAAGGAAGAAACGGAAATACAAGTAATAACCGCATACAAGTGAACATGAATATAGCAATGGTAAATGCAATGCAAAGGAGGGAAGAAGGTTCATCTCAACCTCAAGCCCATTCATGGATGGAATAAGAAAATATCAAGTGATCATATGCAAAGAATCGAGTGAAAACTCCGAATGAAACGCGTAATCCACTATTTGGAATCGCAACGTGCTATCATGCAAACAAGTCGATAATCGGGCAAGCTACACATACAAATAACAGCCACCTAAGGGGTCTTCAAATACCTCTATCCTATCTATAATAAGAAATGTAAACCACGGCATTCACCACGCAAACACAAATCGGCCGTTGGAGCCTTAACAAAAATAAAGTCCGTTCGGAAGTCCAAATTACAAGTTCGAATACAAAATATGAGAAAAATAGCAAAAGGTGCTAAAAAATTCAAATAAAAATCTCCAATGCCCTACATCAAGCCACAAACCAGGGGTGAGAGATACCACAAAAATATCCAAAGATAAATGGTCAAACAAGATGAAAACATTGCAAGATATCTCATGTATACCAAAGGAAAGATTAAAGTGGAGCATGTTAAAGAAAGCGTCCAAAACCAATTAAAATGGTACAATAAAATTCCCACAAAAATATATCACAATACCTCAACGTGTGTATGAGATCCCTGCAAAAGGATTGACATTTAAATTGTGTTTTGTTAGGTTAAAGAAATTCAACAAAATGATAGCACCAGCATTGGCCTTTTTATGACGACCCAAATGTAAAAAATCCAAAGAAAATGTCAGAAAATGATAAAATTATAATTCCAGTTTTATTAAATCCTAGACATCTTAAAGATTCAGCACAAAAAAATGGGGATCAAAAAGACTAATTTTCCTATTTTTTATGGTATTTAGAAGTCAGCATATAAAACAGAAAAAATAAAAGAAACATGGCAATAGGAAAATAAAAGAAAATAACATGAATAAATAAAAGTGGCATGAGGCTTATGTGGCCGATTGCGTGGCGCAGTGAGAGGCGTTGGATGAATGGAAGAAACCTTGACTTGAGAATGCATCCGACGGTGTTAACACCTTCTTCTCCAAATCAAATTTTTCAACTTTGTGAATAGTAACCCGCAGCCCCATGAACATGAGTTTTTTGCTACTTTGAAGCACCATAACTCCATTAATAATTATCCGTTTCGCACAAAATTTTGGTCAAAGTTGAAGGAAAAAAAATCAAGGAATCCAAATACGGTCTTAGATTTTCTTGAAACTCCCTGTAACTCCCAAAACGTGGCACCTCAAGAAAAACTCAAGAACCAAAAATTGTCATAAAACCCATCTTTTTTGTACTAGAATCCATGTAGGAGATGAGAGCAATGTAATGCAACAACAATAATGCAAGAAAGACTCATAAATCATGAGTTATGTCGAATTCTTTATACCTCCGATAAATGGCTTATGGAGCTTCTTTAATGAACATGTAATACACTTTTCTTGCACCAAAAGTTTGTCAAAAAATTGAGGAAAATGGTATGTGAATGGTATGGAATTAATTGTGATAATAGAATGGAAAAAAATGGAGAGAAAGAAAGACATGAAATTTGAATATTCAAAGGGTGGCAAAATGTGAAAGAAGAAAAAAAATGGAAGGAAGAAAAAATGTGGAAAGTGAGAGAAAAAAAAGATTGAAAAAAAAATTCCAAAATGTGAAAGTGTGGGAAAAATGGAGAAAAAATTCAATATGATTTGAAAAATGGATTCAACATCAACCATCACCAACCTTTACTCTTAATGATCTCAATCCAATATATAGATGATGATTAACAAACTTAGAGGTTTCTAGAATAATCTTGGAGGATTCTAGAAAGTTGTGGAAATTTCATGAACTTCTCATGCCATGATACTTTGAATATCTCTTATCTCATGCTTGCACCTTTCCAAACTTATGTCAAAATCTCCTTACATGAGATATGGGAAGTGTATGTAAGCTCCTTACCTTGAAAATTCATCTTGTGCCAAGTTTTCTATACTTGCCTTATTATGCAAGTAACAAAAATACAAAGCAAGTCCAATTTTTAAACCCTAACTCAAAAAAGTGGCTGAACCAATGTCTTTAAAATGATGTTGGGAATCAATTTGGTATATTGGATGACCCATATTGGACTTGTAGATCTCTCAAACCATTTTCCAACTTGAACTTTTTCAAGTTATATGCCTTTTTTAAGTCATTTTTCACCAACTTTTATCAAGTCTTGTTCCATGCATTTACAAACTTTCATGACTTCTTTTCTTGACTTAAAATGGCATTTTGAGCAACTTTGATGTTGGGAAGTTTTTCATTTGAAGCTCCCTTGTATGAGTTTTAGGTATAGGCTAAGAATGACCTGTAATCACTAGATGACCAAAATACCCTTTGCTTGCCAAGACCATAAGTAGAGTTCCACAAATCATATGAAGGCATACCATACCATTCTAGAAAGCTAAGACAATTAGGAACAATTCTTATGTTTACCAGAAATTCATTTGAAATCTCCTTGAGGGGTAAAAACAGCTTGGAAGTCAAGTCACTTTCACAGACAAAACTTCAGATACCTCAGATGACCTGTAACTTGCAAGGACCATAACTTGAGTTCTATAAATCTCCTTGATGTCTTCCACCACTCAAATTAAATTTCTTGAGATCCTCTACAAGTTTCATGTTGGCCAAGGATCCATTTGAAGCTTGCATTTTGACTTATCTTGCTTGGAAGTTTGTCCTAAACTAGGGAATTTTACACAGAAACCCTAATTTAGAAACTCCTCTTCTCCTTGATTTCTCTTGAATTCTTCTTAGCATAACAACATATCCTTATTCTTCATGTCAAATGATGAACTCCACATCTCTCCAATAGCCCTTAATGCCTTTCAATCAGTCAATTGACCTAGATTTGACCCAGGGTTGACCCAGATGAAACCCTAGTTGACTGTCTTCAACTGTAATTCTTGTGACTTCACCAATGACTTGTCTCCTTCTCCAAATGACTTTCTAAGTCCTCCAAGATGTCTAGATACTCCCCATGCTCAGCCCACAGCTCACCATTTCTTTGTTGATCCTCAGACACCCTCGGTTAGGAGATAGATGAACTGCTTGATCCATTGACTTGATAGCTTCCAAATTCTTTTCTGATGAGGTTGAATCAGGATAATAACCTCTTGATAGGCCTCTAGAGATGAGAATAATGATTGGTCCCCTGTTAGCTGACTTGCTATGCTTATGCTATGCAGATGAGTAACCTATGTACATGGCCCTATATGCAAATGCTAATGCAATTGAAACATAAACCAAATGAATAAGGTTGGGCAAATTTTTAGGGTGCAACAGCTGCCCCTATTCAAGCGGCTTGGACCCGATTGGGTGAAGAGCCCGGAGCCTTCAGACATTCGCGGTACGAGACGGTTGAATACTAGGAACCCAGAAATTTGCCAACCGCAGAAATAAACTGCGCCACTTCTTGGGGAACGACATTCATCAGCTGAATCTGACTGTTACGACAACCCACTGATCTCGTAGCGACCGTGCTGGGGATTACTCGTCTTTTGCTTGTCCACGTCAGGACTCTATCTGCTGTCAACTCGGAAAAAACTTCAACAACTTTGCTGGGGACGGCTCGTCTGCCTTCTCGTCAGAGATAAATCGTCCACGTTAGGAATAAACTCTTCCACGTTAGGAATACCACCGTCCACGTTAGGACTCACCTTTCCACGTAAGGAATAACCGTTCCACGTTAGGAATAATACTGTCCACGTTAGGACTCACCTTTCCACGTAAGGAATACATCGCTTTTCCCCGTCAGGGGTGACTTTTCTTTGCTTTGTCAAACTCTTCCACGTAAGGAATACGTCTTCTTTTGCTTTGTCCATGTAAGGACTCTTTCTTTTTCCACGTTAGGAATTACAAATTTTCCACGTAAGGAACCCCAATCTTTCCACGTGAGGAATACTATATCAATCTTTCTTTCCACGTTAGGAATGCTTCTTCTTTCCACGTAAGGAATACCGTTTCTTCTTTCCGTCCACGTCAAGACTAAACTTTCCACGTAAGGAATCTATCTTCTTCTTCCACGTTAGGAATAACTTCTTTGATCTGTCCGCGTCAGGACTAAACTCTTCCACGTCAGGAATAATCTCTTTCTTTCCACGTCAGGAATCAATCTTGATATGTCCGCGTGAGGACTCAATCTTTCCACGTAAGGAATAAACTCGTCTTTCCACGTAAGGAAACCATTTTTCTTCCATGTAAGGAATGCTCTTGATATGTCCACGTAAGGACTCTGATCTTTCCACGTTAGGAATCAAACCTTGATCTGTCCACGTCAGGACTAAACTTTTCCACGTAAGGAAACACCTTCTCTTTCCACGTCAGGAATCAACTTCTTTTCCATCTGTCTGCGTCAGGACTAAACTTTCCACGTAAGGAATCAATCTATTTTCCACGTAAGGAATCACCATTTTTCCACGTAAGGAATAAGACTTCGTCTGGATCTGTCCGCGTCAGGACTAAACTCTTCCACGTTAGGAATGCACTTGTCTCCCCGTAAGGAATCCATCTCGATATGTCCACGTAAGGACTCAATCTTTCCACGTAAGGAATACCAACTTCTTTCCACGTAAGGAATAAATTCGTCTTTCCACGTAAGGAAACCATCTTCTTTCCACGTAAGGAATGCTCTTGATATGTCCACGTAAGGACTCTGATCTTTCCACGTTAGGAATCAAACCTTGATCTGTCCACGTCAGGACTAAACTTTTCCACGTAAGGAAACACCTTCTCTTTCCACGTCAGGAATCAACTTCTTTTCCATCTGTCCGCGTCAGGACTAAACTTTCCACGTAAGGAATCAATCTCTTTTCCACGTAAGGAATCACCATTTTTCCACGTAAGGAATAAGACTTCGTCTGGATCTGTCCGCGTTAGGACTAAACTCTTCCACGTTAGGAATGCACTTGTCTCCCCGTAAGGAATCCATCTCGATATGTCCGCGTAAGGACTCAATCTTTCCACGTAAGGAATACCAACTTCTTTCCACGTAAGGAATAAATTCGTCTTTCCACATAAGGAAACCATCTTCTTTCCACGTAAGGAAACATTGTCTTTCCACGTAAGGAGAACATCGTCCACGTTAGGACCCACCTTTCCATGTCAGGAAGACCATCTTAATCTGTCCACGTAAGGACTCCAATCTTTCCACGTAAGGAATGATCTTGATCTGAATCTGTCCACGTCAGGACTAAACTTTCCACGTAAGGAATCTACCTTCTTTCCACGTTAGGAATCTCCTCTTGATATGTCCGCGTAAGGACTCTAATCTTTCCACGTAAGGAATCAATCTTGATATGTCCGCGTGAGGACTCAAATCTTTCCACGTAAGGAATCTCCATCTTTCCACGTTAGGAACACAATCTTAATCTGTCCACGTAAGGACTCCAATCTTTCCACGTAAGGAATATGATCTTTTTCCACGTAATGAATACGTCATCAATCTGTCCATGTAAGGACTCTGGCTTGATATGTCCACGTAAGGACTCAATCTTTCCACGTAAGGAAACAACTTCATTCCACGTCAGGACCCATGTTTCGTCTTGATTTGTCCACGTCAGGACTCAGGCATCTTCGACCCGCTGGGGAAATACAACTTGTCCACGTCAGGACTCACTTCTTCATCGGTCCCGACCCACAAACTTCTTAGCACTGACGTGACAACGACTTTGAGGCGGACTCTACTGGGGATATCTGGAAACCAAACTACCGGATGCCTGTTCTGATGCCCGGAGGCCACTTCTGAAATTCTGGTTCATGAAACCTTTTGATGACAAATAACTCTGCTTGGGAATAAAGAGAGACTTATCCTGGTAACTCTGTGGGGAATACTGCCAAAACTGACATTATCATTGAATATCTCATGCCGAGATCTTGAGTGTTTGGTAGTTCATTTGAGCAAGTGCTCTCCCCACCTGCTGGGATACAGGAACCGCTTCAGCAAAATAAATGCTGAAGATAATGCCAACTCCGCTGGGGATAGCCAGGTGCTACAGAATTATTCCAGCAAAATAAATGTTGTAAGAGTGAAGTCGACTCAGCTGGGAAATTAGGAACTTAAACCAAACACCTTGTTGAAGTAGCATCCTGCTGGGGAATATAACTCTGCTGGGGAATAGCAGATGTGCACAGTACGATTGGATTTCTGCTGGAGAGTGAACTGATATTACACAGTATCCCTGACAAAATAAATGCCAGGACCCACAACCAACTCTGCTGGGGAGAGTCTTAATCTTCGAGTTCTACTGGGAGGAAAGAACACTTGCTGAAAGGAGAGAACTCCGCTTCGGGGATACTAACATGCCCAGCTTGCCCCTGAATCTGCAACAGTTTTGGAATGGACCCTACAGTCTTTGTATCCTGACGACCAGACATGGACGGCTTCTACATTTCGGACCTCGAAGGGGTGTTTCAAGAACATAACTTCCGTGCTTCTAGGGTGACATGCCCCGGTCTCGCAACAATCTTTTGTCTCTGATCGACTGTGTCGTGGAGCACTGCCCATAGCTATGAGAGATTTGCCAAATCTTGACCTGACTGCCCCGGATTTACTGATTCTAGGATGACCGACTCTACCTGAATTAATCAGTATAGCTTGCCCCAGTTCACGAAATATTTGGGCATTCTGCATTTTATCCTGATCATACCTTCCACTGTAGGAATCTTTCCTGTCGGCATGCGCTTACTCGCAGGTAACACAAGTTGTTCTGCATAAAAGATATATTAAACGCAATGCATATGACAGTTTCAAAATCCAAGTCTGTTCACTAAAAAATTTTGTGACATGTAATGAATCAATTATCAAAATGTCAATACGAAAGCTGGTAAGAGGAACCCTTTTAGGAGTCAGAATCGACGAGATCTTTACTGACGTATGCCCTCGGACAAAACCTGTTTCAATTAGGACTTTTGCGGGTTGTAACGTGGACAGGTTCACGATTAACAAGGAAAGATATAGGCTCAAAATTTATTTCGACCCACCCATTCTTCGTGATGTTCTCCAATCCTATGTTCAGCTAATCTGACTTCAGCGTTCACCTATTAGAGGTGGAATGATAGGAGTGATGGTTCAGGATACCACGCGTTTTTTCTTTTTTGAGTGACGGTCATTTGCTTTTCGTCTTTGGGTGCCTAGAATCACACGACTTTTGTCCTTTTCGAGGATTTGTTCTTTTCTTTGACAATCTTTTTCGTCTTTCGTTTTTTTTCGTTCCCTGACTTTTGCCTGGACTGAGTATCTTTTGAGATTCTTTTGATTTTCCAGTCCAGCGGGATGCCCCTGTTTTTGCCTAAGTCATTTGTTTTCAAGTTTTGACTTAGCGGGCTCTTGATTCTTTTCACTTTTTGTTCTCTTTTTTTTTTTTGAACAAGTTGTGTGACACTGGTTTGTCTGACTTCTTGTGGAGTAATGTGACTGTTTCACTCTTTGTCGGCAAGGTTTAACCATTACGGTTCTTTAGGCACGACTTATACAAGTGTGATTTATCCTCAACCAGACACTCTTTCCACGATTCGAACGCTTGGTCAAACTAACTAACACCTACCCTGCCCCGGGTTAAGATTTGGGGTTTTTTCATTTTCGAAAAGAACCTCCTACTACTGGCTCGAAAGGGGTTATCAAGGGATTACCTTCCTTATATCTCCAGTGTTTATGGATTGAAACAATGCCTGTATTTCATCAACAAGTTTTTTATCCAAAAGCATACGATCGGAATATTATTCGTCATCTGTTTTCGTCATCCTCCCCAGATTCCTGCTAAAACAAGCATTAAGCATTAAAGCAAAACAAAGAGTGAACACGACTGGATTAATTCAAAACATGCATATTCATTTCGTTTATTAATATCAATTGAAAAACAACAAGTTTTAAGAGCGAAATTTGCAATTACACAGAAAAGAAACTACGAATGCGCGGACATGAACAAGATAACATGAAAAATGTCGGTGTCTCAGAACTGGACTTCCTACACTTTGACTTATTGGCGAGTCAACCATTCTCAGAAGCTATCATCAGGGGTAGTCTACTGCTGTCTCGATCTTCTTTCACCGGCCCGATCAAATCTGGGAAACCTTTTCATCACCCCGGCTTTTGCTTGTCTATGGCTTTGCACCACCTTGGGGACCCTATCGGAGAAGTTAATGACCCTGTTGTCGATTAAATCTTGGACGTTATGCTTGAACGCGTGGCAACCTTCAATATCATGTCCGGGAGCCCCGGAGTGGAATTCACAGTGCCTGCTCGCATCATAGCCATCCGGCAGAGTGCCGGTTATTGGCGCCAGAGTTCTTTTCTCCACCAAGTTCAATCTTAGTAGTGTCTGTAACAAATCTGCGTACGTTGAGGAAGGCTTCTCAAACACCCTCCTTGGCTTTTTTTCCCGAATTCTTTGCTGAGTCGTATACTGGCGTCTTGTAGGCTGCTGGCTTTGCTCGGACGTTTCCTTAGGCTCACGCGTTATCATCCTTAAGTTCAACCCTGGCATTGGCAACTGTTGTGGACATGGAGACTTAGCTTCCAGTGGCTCTGGGATATACCTCGATTCATCTGCAACCTCTGGCGGAGAAATGGGAATATCAGTCCCTGCAACTTTTATGCCCCCCGGTACAAACTCAATTATTTTCTCATCCAGCAAATCTTGAATCTTATGCTTAAAAGCTTTGCAGTTTGCAATGCTATGCCCCGGTGCTCCGGAGTGGAAGGCACAATGGGCGTTCAGGTCATAGTCTGGTGGCGGCTGCCCTGTCAGTGGAACCAAAATGTGGGGCTCAACCAGTTGAAGTTGGAACAAGAGTTGCACCAGCTGATCATAATCCACAGGGATCTCATCAAATACTCTGTTAGAAAACCTTATTCTCTTACCCCACCTCCTTGAGTTATCCTGCAAAATCAATTGTGACTGCTGACGAGGAGACTCCTGAGCTTCGAACCGTGGAGAGGGTCTCTTAAGCCTATCCTGCGTGGGTAATGGTTCTTCAGACCCCTGAGGAACAGATAAGCCAGCCGCGTCTTCCAACATTTGCCCTCCTTCTCTCCTGAGTACGTTCCTTAATACTTCAGCCATCAACCCTATCTGTGCCTTCAGTCGGCAGTTCTCTTCTTCTAGCGTCTCTTGATTCGAGCGCAACTCTTGCATATCTTTCGTGAACTGCCCCAGCTGGCCTCGAACATCCGTTAATTCTTCTTGAACCTGTTTGATGGCTACCCCCACAAGTTGGCGTATGCGGCCTGGGAGAAAACCTTGATTCTCTAGCTGAGAAAAGTCGGCAGCCCTATCATCAGCCCACGCAATCAGAGGTTGCACCATGTTCTGCAACTGTTTCTGACTCTCGGCCATGGCTTCCATTACCTGTATGAGCCGCATTATGTTGTCGTGCACCTCTTGCATCTCAGTCGGATCCTGACTCATGACTTCCTTGCTGCTGCTTCTGGTTGAATGCTAGGGAATTCTTCAGTCGATAATCCTGGGGGACCTGAGAGATACAGGAGATGAGCTACAGTTTAATAATTACCTGTAATGCAATATGAATATGAATGCAATGCAATGTGTGTGTCTGTGCATTAGGGAAATTCATTCCCCGATTCTAGTGTGGAGGTGCCGGTGCAGTGACAGTGCTAGCAATACAAAGATCGGAGCTGAATCATAGAAAGCCTCATATATTGCTGAGAAAACTAATAGGCCAAGAATACAATATCACTGAGTACAATAAGAAGGCATGACCTCAACCAACAATCCTGGTGATGGTCAGCACTATGCAAATAAAGCATACAAGCTACTACATGAAGTGATCAAATCCTCCCAGAAGTCTGGTACTCTTCTAGCAATTTCTTGGTCTCCGAATGACTTGGTCGATCAAGCAGCCCTTCAACAAGTTGGTTTCTCTTCTTAAGAACACGGCGCACGTCTTCAGCAGTTTCTTCCCATGCCCCGTCTCCGAAGCGATCCTCTAGTTTACGCTTCTGAGACACGGCTTCATCTCTGCCTTTGATGGCCTTGTTCAGTGCGTTCTGGAGACTGTACCGGGTCATCACTTCTTCTTCACACTTCTTGATGCTGGACTTCAACTGCTCTTCGAGGTCGGAAATTTGCTGCTTCAACTTATCTTCCCTCTTCTTATTGTTGGTGAGCGTAGCATTCCAAGTCTTATTGCAAGAAGAGATCTCTCGGTGAGCGATGCCAAGCGCTTTCTTCTTGGATTCAAGCATGTCATGGGAGCTTCTGAACTCTTGCCCTAGACGTTCGCGCTTCTTCCTCTCCTCAGTCAACTCATCCCCTAATCTGTTCATTAGCTCAATCTGCTGTTGGAAAGCATACACGGCCTTGTTTTTCTCACTGCGTACCTGGGCTAACTCTTGCTCTAACCCTTCATTGATCTTCATCAAGGCTTCTTTTTCTTTCACAACTTGCTCGTAGGCTTCCCGAGAAACAGTGGTTGGCTCTGCTACCGGAATAGGAACAAGGATTGGTACATCTGGGAATGGCATCCGCAACTGACTTGCTCTCTCCTGGACCCAAACTCTGTATGGTGCATAGGCCTGACAATCATTCTTTCCTAACAACGGCTTCCCTCTGCGGTTAATACGCGTCCAGGCATGCTGCAGCTTGGCTAGTAACTCCCCCTTCACGTCTCCGGTGAAGTACAGAGATTCCTGTACTTCCTCCTCCTTTGGTGGGTTCTTCAACGCATATCCGAACTGACGGACGAACAGAGAAGGGTTGTAGTTGATACACCCTTTCCTCCCTATCAACGGAACATTAGGGTACCCAGAACAACTGAATATAAGCTCAGATCCTAGCAGGTCTCGATCAAACCACTCAACGTCTTCAGAAGATAGCCTCATCAGGCGCTCTGACCAGCTAGCTGTGGTTGCACTCTTCACAAAAGATCCCTTCAGGGGATGGTGGCTTTTAAACCACATATCCAGCAATGGTACACATAAATGAACATTCTTTCCTCTTCCCTTCTCATTCTTGTAATGCAGTGAGTGGTAGAAATCTCCGAGCATGGTCGGTACAGGATTACCAGCGGCAAACAAGTAGAAGGCATCGAAGTCCACAAAATCCGGTACATTGGGAAACAATATTATGCCGTAAATGCACAGAGCCAGCACAACATTGAAGGCAATCCAACATCCGCTCTTAGCGTACTCTTGAGCTTTACCGATCAAGAACTGGAGTGAGAAGCCTGGAACTCCACGGGAAACAGTAGTCAACAGTTCAGAAGCATCCACATGCAAGGCTTTTGCCAAGTCTTCCGGCTTGGGCTTAATGCCCGAATGAATGAATGGAACCTGGTTCTGCACGGGTAACTTAGTAAACTCCACATACTCCTCAATGGTAGGCCCTATAATGAAATCAGCGAACGTAAAACATCTCAATGCGGGATCATAGAATTGCATCAAAGCGTAAGCCTATCTAGCTCTGTCTCCGTGGGTTTGCGCACCAATCTCAATAGTCTTCCATAGCTCATTCTGAAGCTCCTACGAACCTCCTCATCAGCCAGAGAGATCAACCCAAGCAGGGGAACAACATCAGGAGTAGGCAATTTGTAAGCAACTGTCCTTCTTAAGCTGGCCATGACCAATCACTCAGGAATCCGGACACTAGAACTAGGGAAATGCAAATGCACCTGCAGCACAGACACACGTTAGTGGGATGCAATGATGATGAGTATGCAAACAGAATGCAATGCAAGTAACATGCAACGGGGGCCAACTGCCGTAGCTGAATAGCCTGGACCATATCAAGAAGTCTCAGATAGATTCTCTAGAAGTCCTCAAACCCTGGTCTCAGATAGACCTAAAATCAAGCTCCAATAATGGTATCTGACAGATCTCAAACCATAACTCCAACTGGTCTCTGACAGACCTCAAATCACATCTCCAACTGGTCTCTGACAGACCTCATAACCCTCCATAAATACCCAGGATCTCTAATCAAGAAATGACCGGTATCTGAAGGTCTAGTTACCTGCATAACCCCAAACCCTCTCACAGGTGGATGTCCTAGTAACTGACAAAGGTATGGCATCCTATGCGGTCGTCGGCGTCACAGACTTTCAGGGTTGATGATACGATTCCCAGAAGGAGTGGCATCATCAAATCCTGAAGAGGCCTCACTTAGCCAACTTCCAAATGATCAGTCCCCAGAGTCGACAATTCAACTAACCAGCAACCCACGCCAACCAAAGGAAGGGGCAGGAGGCCAACCAGAGGAACCTCGTCTGAGTGTAGATTTCGCGGGACACCAAAGCAAGCAAAGCAAGTGGGCGCCAACTAATCTCTACTCTAATTCTAGGTGCACTCAAGCCCAGGTCCGGCTTCTCACTCAATATCAGAACACCCGTCACACCCCAAGATACAACAATAATAATCCATATATACAAAGCTGAAAATAAAGGTCAGAAATATAAATCCATACAAAATCCTCGACGGGAAAACAAGCGTTAGGATTGACTCTCTTAAGGGACGTTGGATCCCAAATGCATTAAGAACTATCGCAGTCCTTAGCAGCCAGGGGACGTTGGATCCCCAGCAGAGTCGCCAATTGTCGCTACTGCGAAAATCGGCGCCAGCTGAACAGAAGAGTCGCCACCGTGCGTTATTTATCCCACGGGAGGGAAAGGAAACACTCAGAGTAAACCTCGCACAACACGGGAAAGGTATGGTCGTCGCAACCAAAACCTAGATTCGGGAGTCGGTTACGCAAGGGGAAGGTATTAGCACCCCTCACGTCCGTCGTAGTCGACGGGATCCACGCTTGTTTTCGGGTATGGATTGTTATTCTATCTAAACTATAGGTCAAGGGTTAAAAAGAAAATAAAATGAAAATAAAAATGACTCGGCAAAGTATCGCACTTTATGCCTACGTATTCCCGCCTGGAACGAGAAATCAGAGTCAACGTAGTTCGCCTACCTACGGGAAAGGAGGGGAAGGTTGCTCGCTAGGATATCGCATCCTATGCCTACGTACTTTCATACAGCATGAAAGATCAGAGCAAACGTAGTTCGGGCCACGTACGACACAAGTCTGTCTGTTGTTTTTTATGAAAAATCTCACCTTAAACAAGGGTTTTCTTATTGCAAAAGGTTGATGTCTGTTCAAATCTTTTGACGGAAGAAATGAATTAATCTCTGTTATAACCTTTATTAATGTTTTTCTGTTGTTTTGAAGGAAGAAGAGATGACACTCTACAAATCCTAGGGTTAAAAGGGAATAAAATCTACCCTAATGTTATCATGCATGGGTTAACTCCTAATGTCTATCACATCCTCCCCTGAACAAGGAAGAATGGAAGTCCTACGGGAAAGGAAACGAAAGGAAGAAACGGAAATACAAGTAATAACCGCATACAAGTGAACATGAATATAGCAATGGTAAATGCAATGCAAAGGAGGGAGGAAGGTTCATCTCAACCTCAAGCCCATTCATGGATGGAATAAGAAAATATCAAGTGATCATATGCAAAAAATCGAGTGAAAACTCCGAATGAAACGCGTAATCCACTATTTGGAATCGCAACGTGCTATCATGCAAACAAGTCGATAATCGGGCAAGCTACACATACAAATAACAGCCACCTAAGGGGTCTTCAAATACCTCTAGCCTATCTATAATAAGAAATGTAAACCACGGCGTTCACCACGCAAACACAAATCGGCCGTTGGAGCCTTAACAAAAATAAAGTCCGTTCGGAAGTCCAAATTACAAGTTCAAATACAAAATATGAGAAAAATAGCAAAAGGTGCTAAAAAATTCAAATAAAAATCTCCAATGCCCTACATCAAGCCACAAACCAGGGGTGAGAGATACCACAAAAATATCCAAAGATAAATGGTCAAACAAGATGAAAACATTGCAAGATATCTCATGTATACCAAAGGAAAGATTAAAGTGGAGCATGTTAAAGAAAGCGTCCAAAACCAATTAAAATGGTAAAATAAAATTCCCACAAAAATATATCACAATACCTCAACGTGTGTATGAGATCCCTGCAAAAGGATTGACATTTAAATTGTGTTTTGATAGGTTAAAGAAATTCAACAAAATGATAGCACCAGCATTGGCCTTTTTATGACGACCCAAATGTAAAAACTCCAAAGAAAATGTCAGAAAATGGTAAAATTATAATTCCAGTTTTATTAAATCCTAGACGTCTTAAAGATTCAGCACAAAAAAATGGGGATCAAAAAGACTAATTTTCCTATTTTTTATGGTATTTAGAAATCAGCATATAAAACAGAAAAAATAAAAGAAACATGGCAATAGGAAAATAAAAGAAAATAACATGAATAAATAAAAGTGGCATGAGGCTTATGTGGCCGATTGCGTGGCGCAGTGAGAGGCGTTGGATGAATGGAAGAAACCTTGACTTGGGAATGCATCCGACGGTGTTAACACCTTCTTCTCCAAATCAAAATTTTCAACTTTGTGAATAGTAACCCGCAACCCCATGAACATGAGTTTTTTGCTACTTTGAAGCACCATAACTCCATCAATAATTATCCGTTTCGCACAAAATTTTGGTCAAAGTTGAAGGAAAAAAATCAAGGAATCCAAATATGGTCTTAGATTTTCTTGAAACTCCCTCTAACTCCCAAAACGTGGCACCTCAAGAAAAACTCAAGAACCAAAAATTGTCATAAAACCCATCTTTTTTGTACTAGAATCCATGTAGGAGATGAGAGCAATGTAATGCAACAACAATAATGCAAGAAAGACTCATAAATCATGAGTTATGTCGAATTCTTTATACCTCCGATAAATGGCTTATGGAGCTTCTTTAATGAACATGTAACACACTTTTCTTGCACCAAAAGTTTGTCAAAAAATTGAGGAAAATGGTATGTGAATGGTATGGAATTAATTGTGATAATAGAATGGAAAAAAATGGAGAGAAAGAAAGACATGAAATTTGAATATTCAAAGGGTGGCAAAATGTGAAAGAAGAAAAAAAATGGAAGGAAGAAAAAATGTGGAAAGTGAGAGAAAAAAAAGATTGAAAAAAAAATTCCAAAATGTGGGAAAAATGGAGAAAAAATTCAATATGATTTGAAAAATGGATTCAACATCAACCATCACCAACCTTTACTCTTAATGATCTCAATCCAATATATAGATGATGATTAACAAACTTAGAGGTTTCTAGAATAATCTTGGAGGATTCTAGAAAGTTGTGGAAATTTCATGAACTTCTCATGCCATGATACTTTGAATATCTCTTATCTCATGCTTGCACCTTTCCAAACTTATGTCAAAATCTCCTTACATGAGATATGGGAAGTGTATGTAAGCTCCTTGCCTTGAAAATTCATCTTGTGTCAAGTTTTCTATACTTGCCTTATTATGCAAGTAACAAAAATACAAAGCAAGTCCAATTTTTAAACCCTAACTCAAAAAAGTGGCTGAACCAATGTCTTTAAAATGATGTTGGGAATCAATTTGGTATATTGGATGACCCATATTGGACTTGTAGATCTCTCAAACCATTTTCCAACTTGAACTTTTTCAAGTTATATGCCTTTTTTAAGTCATTTTTCACCAACTTTTATCAAGTCTTGTTCCATGCATTTCCAAACTTTCATGACTTCTTTTCTTGACTTAAAATGGCATTTTGAGCAACTTTGATGTTGGGAAGTTTTTCATTTGAAGCTCCCTTGTATGAGTTTTAGGTATAGGCTAAGAATGACCTGTAATCACCAGATGACCAAAATACCCTTTGCTTGCCAAGACCATAAGTAGAGTTCCACAAATCATATAAAGGCATACCATACCATTATATAAAGCTAAGACAATGAGGAACAATTCTTATGTTGACCAGAAATTCATTTGAAATCTCCTTGAGGGGTAAAAATTGCTTGTAAGTCAAGTCACTTTCACAGACAAAACTTCAGATACCTCAAATGACCTGTAACTTGCAAGGACCATAACTTGAGTTCTATAAATCTCCTTGATGTCTTCCACCACTCAAATTAAATTTCTTGAGATCCTCTACAAGTTTCATGTTGGCCAAGGATCCATTTGAAGCTTGCATTTTGACTTATCTTGCTTGGAAGTTTGTCCTAAACTAGGGAATTTTACACAGAAACCCTAATTTAGAAACTCCTCTTCTCCTTGATTTCTCTTGAATTCTTCTTAGCATAACAACATATCCTTATTCTTCATGTCAAATGATGAACCCCACATCTCTCCAATAGCCCTTAATGCCTTTCAATCAGTCAATTGACCTAGAGTTGACCCAGGGTTGACCCAGATGAAACCCTAGTTGACTGTCTTCAACTGTAATTCTTGTGACTTCACCAATGACTTTTCTCCTTCTCCAAATGACTTTCTAAGTCCTCCAAGATGTCTAGATACTCCCCATGCTTAGCCCACAGCTCACCATTTCTTTGTTGATCCTCAGACACCCTCGGTTAGGAGATAGATGAACTGCTTGATCCATTAACTTGATAGCTTCCAAATTCTTTTCTGATGAGGTTGAATCAGGATAATAACCTCTTGATAGGCCTCTAGAGATGAGAATAATGATTGGTCCCCTGTTAGCTGACTTGCTATGCTTATGCTATGCAGATGAGTAACCTATGTACATGGCCCTATATGCAAATGCTAATGCAATTGAAACATAAACCAAGTGAATAAGGTTGGGCAAATTTTTAGGGTGCAACACTCGTGTATACCACTTTGGTATCGCAAAGGACCTTAACGAATGAGGGACTAATTCAACCACTCAAAGAGGCTCATTTATACCACTTTGGTATCGTGAAGAACTTTAACGAATAAAGGACTGCTTCGACCACCCAAAGAGGCTCGTTTATACCACTTTGGTATCCCGAAGAACCTTAACGAATGAGGGACTGCTTCGACCACCCAAAGAGGATCGTTTATACCACTTTGGTATCGTGAAGAACCTTAACTAATGAGGGACTACTTCGGCCACCCAAAGATGCTCGTTTATACAACTTGTATATCGCGAATGACCTTAACGAATGAGGGACTTCTTCAACCACCCAAAGAGGATTGTTTATACCACTTTGGTATCGCGAAGAACCTTAACAGAGAAGGGGCTACTTCGAACACCTAAAGAAGATTGTTTATACCACTTTGGTATCGCGAAGAACCTTAACGGATAAGGGGCTGCTTCGACCACCCAAAGAGGATTATTTATACCACTTTGGAATCGCGAAGAACCTTAACGAATGAGGGGCTTCTTCAACCACCCAAAGAGGATTGTTTATACCACTTTGGTATCGCGAAGAACCTTAACGAATGAGGGACTACTTCGACCACCCAAAGAGGCTCGTTTATACCACTTTGGTATCGCGAGAGACCTTAACGAATGAGGGACTGCTTTGACCATCCAAAGAGGATTGTGTATACCACTTTGGTATCGCGATGGACCTTAACGAATTAGGGACTGCTTCGACCACCCAAAGAGGATTTTTTATGAGGGATTTCTTCGACCACCCAAAGAGGCTCGTTTATACCACTTTGGTATCGCGAAGGACCTTAACGAATGAGGGACTGCTTCGACCACTCAAAGAGGCTCATTTATACCACTTAGGTATCGCGAAGAACCTTAACGAATAAAGGACTGCTTCGACCACCCAAAGAGGCTCGTTTATACCATTTTGGTATCGCGAAGAACCTTAACGAATGAGGGACTGCTTCGACCACCCAAAGAGGATCATTTATACCACTTTGGTATCGTGAAGAACCTTAACTAATGAGGGACTACTTCGACCATCCAAAGAGGCTTGTTTATACCACTTTGGTATCACAAAGGACCTTAACGAATGAGGGGCTTCTTTAACCACCCAAAGAGGATTGTTTATACCACTTTGGTATCGCGAAGAACCTTAACAGATAAAGGGCTACTTCAACCACCCAAAGAAGATTGTTTATACCACTTTTGCATCGTGAAGGACCTTAACAGATAAGGGGCTGCTTCGACCACCCAAAGAGGATTATTTATACATCTTTGGTATCGCGAAGAACCTTAACAAATGAGGGGCTTCTTTAACCACCCAAAGAGGATTGTTTATACCACTTTGGGATCGCGAAGAACCTTAACGGATAAGGGGCTACTTTGACCACCCAAAGAAGATTTTTTATACCACTTTGGTATCGCGAAGAACCTTAATGGATAAGGGGCTGCTTCGACCACCCAAAGCGGATTATTTATACCACCACGGTATCGCGAAGGACCTTAACAAATGAGGGGCTGCTTCGACCACCCAAAGAGAATTATTTATGAGGGATTGCTTCGACCACCAAAATAGGCTCGTTTATACCACTTTGGTATCGCGAAGGACCTTAACGAATGAGGGACTGCTTCGACCACTCAAAGAGGCTCATTTATACCACTTTGGTAACACGAAGAACCTTAACGAATGAAGGACTGCTTCGACCACCCAAAGAGGCTCGTTTATACCACTTTGGTATCGCGAAGGACCTTAACGAATGAGGGACTGCTTCGACCACCCAAAGAGGCTCATTTATACCATCGCAAAGAACCTTAGCGAATGAAGGACTGGTTCAACCACCCAAAGAGGCTCGTTTATACCACTTTGGTATCGCGAAGGACCTTAACGAATGAGGGACTGCTTCGACCACTCAAAGAGGCTCATTTATACCACTTTGGTATCACGAAGAACCTTAACGAATAAAGGACTGCTTCGACCACCCAAAGAGGCTCGTTTATACAACTTTGGTATCGCGAAGGACCTTAACGAATGAGGGACTGCTTCGACCACCCAAAGAGGATCGTTTATACCACTTTGGTATCGCGAAGAACCTTAACTAATGAGGGACTACTTCGACCACCCAAAGAGGCTCGTTTATACCACTTTGGTATCGCGAAGGACCTTAATGAATGAGGGGTTTCTTCAACCACCCAAAGAGGATTGTTTATACCACTTTTGTATCGCGAAGAACCTTAACGGATAAGGGGCTACTTCGACCATCCAAAGAAGCTTGTTTATACCACTTTGGTATCGCGTAGAACCTTAACGAATAAGGGGCTGCTTCGACCACCCAAAGTGGACTATTTATACCACTTTGGTATCGCGAAGAACCTTAACGAATGAGGGGCTTCTTCAACCACCCAAAGAGGATTGTTTATACCACTTAGGTATCGCGAAGAACCTTAACGGACAAGGGGCTACTTCGACCACCCAAAGAAGATTTTTTATACCACTTTGGTATCGCGAAGAACCTTAACGGATAAGGGGATGCTTCGACCACCCAAAGAGGATTGTTTATACCACTACGGTATCGCGAAGGACCTTAACAAATGAGGGGCTGCTTCGACCACCCAAAGAGAATTGTTTATGAGGGATTGCTTCGACCACCCAAAGAGGCTCGTTTATACCACTTTGGTATCGCGAAGGACCTTAACGAATGAGGGACTGCTTCGACCACTCAAAGAGGCTCATTTATACCACTTTTGTATCACGAAGAACCTTAACGAATGAAGGACTGCTTCGACCACCCAAAGAGGCTCGTTTATACCACTTTGGTATCGGGAAGGACCTTAACGAATGAGGGACTGCTTCGACCACCCAAAGAGGCTCATTTATACCATCGCAAAGAACCTTAGCGAATGAAGGACTGGTTCAACCACCCAAAGAGGCTCGTTTATACCACTTTGGTATCGCGAAGGACCTTAACGAATGAGGGACTGCTTCGACCACTCAAAGAGGCTCATTTATACCACTTTGGTATCGTGAAGAACCTTAACGAATAAAGGACTGCTTCGACCACCCAAAGAGGCTCGTTTTTACAACTTTGGTATCGCGAAGGACCATAACGAATGAGGGACTACTTCGACCACCCAAAGAGGATTGTTTATACCACTTTGGTATCGCGAAGAACCTTAACAAATGGGGGACTACTTCGACCACCCAAAGAAGCTCGTTTATACCACTTTGGTATCGCGAAGGATCTTAACGAATGAGGGACTGCTTTGACCACCCAAAGAGGATTGTTTATACCACTTTGGTATCACGAAGGACCTTAACGAATTAGGCACTGCTTCGACCACCCAAAGATGATTATTTATGAGGGATTGCTTCGACCACCCAAAGAGGCTCGTTTATAACACTTTGGTATCATGAAGGACCTTAACAAATGAGGGACTGCTTCAACCAATCAAAGAGCCTCATTTATACCACTTTGGTATCACGAAGAACCTTAACGAATAAAGGACTGCTTCGACCACCCAAAGAGGCTCGTTTATACCACTTTGGTATCGCGAAGGACCTTAACAAAGGAGGGACTACTTCGACCACCCAAAGAGGATCATTTATACCACTTTGGTATCGTGAAGAACCTTAACTAATGAGGGACTACTTTGACCACCCAAAGAGGCTTGTTTATACCACTTTGGTATCACAAAGGACCTTAACGAATGAGGGGCTTCTTCAACCACCCAAAGAGGATTGTTTATACCACTTTGGTATCGCGAAGAACCTTAACGGATAAGGGGCTACTCCGACCACCCAAAGAAGATTGTTTATACCACTTTGGTATCGCGAAGAACCTTAACGGTTAAGGGGCTGCTTTGACCATCCAAAGAGGATTATTTATACCACTTTGGTATCGTGAAGAACCTTAACGAATGAGGGGCTTCTTCAACCACCCAAAGAGGATTGTTTATACCACTTTGGTATCACGGAGAACCTTAACGAATAAGGGGCTACTTCGACCACCCAAAGAAGATTGTTTATACCACTTTTGTATCGCGAAGAATCTTAATGCATAAGGGGCTGCTTCGATCATCCAAAGAGGACTGTTTATACCACTTCGGTATCGCGAAGGACCTTAACGAGTGAGGGGCTGCTTCGACCACCCAAAGAGGATTGTTTATACCATTTTGGTATCGTGAAGAACCTTAATGGATAAGGGGCTGCTTCGACTACCCAAAGAGGATTGTTTATACCACTTTGGTATCGCGAAGGACCTCAACAAATGAGAGGCTACTTCCACCACCCAAAGAGAATTGTTTATACCTCTTTGGTATTGTGAAGGAACTTAACGAATGAGGGACTGCTTCGACCATCCAGAGAATCTCAGGTTATCTTGTTCATCTTGTACAACCTGCTATCCCATTCTGGTATATCCTATCTCCTTGCATTTTACTTTCTTATCGGACAATATTTGGGGTCTTCTTGTATCTAATTGACTTCCACCCGAAAATGAACGGCATGCAGTTATTCATTCTCTCAGGTTCAAGGCAATTAGATAGGGGCATATGTCATACCCCAAATTTGTCCTACCTTTTTCAAAATTTTCATTCGCCCGACTTATTTTTCAATTTGTCTCGCTTGTACAGCGTATGTATTTTTTTATCAACATAAACCTTTTCACCTTTTTAGCCCAATGAATTTGCGCCACATGGCATCTTTTTATTTATTATTATTTATGTTTTAAAATTATATTTTTAGATAATGTTAATAAATATAGTTTTTAATATTTATTGATTAATCATTTTAGATTAGAATAGAATTAGAACTTAATTAGATTTTAATTAGAATTTTTATTTTTAATAGAATTAGAATTTTAAGGTTAATTAATAGATTTAAAATTTAGAATTTAAATTAAATTTAAATTAGAATTTTAATTAGGAATTGGAGTTATTTAATTAGAATAGATTTAATTAGTTTAGAATAGGATTAATATTAATTAATTAGATTAGAATTTTAATTTAGAATATTAGGTTAGAATTTTAATTTATAGAATTAGAATTAGAAATTAATTAAAATAGAGTTAATTAGAATTTAAAAATAGAATTAATTAATTAGTTAGGATTAGAATTATTAATTAATAGATTTAGAATTTATTTTTTAAAATAGAGTTAGATTTTTATATTAGAATTAATTAATTAGAATAGATTAGTTTAGAGTTGAATTAGGAATTGATTGAGTTTAAGTTAGATTTTTTAAGTCAGAAAATAGAATTATTAATTTTAAAAAACAGAAATTTAATTAATTTAAAGAAGAAAAAAAAAAAGAAGAAGAATTTGAAAACAGTAAAACACGGTTGAAAGGATTTTAGGATTATTGGATTTGGGAACTTGGTATAAATTTACGGTTCATCTTCCAAAGGGGAACCCTAGCGGTCCCAAATGGCAAACCTTAGCCGCAAAACTCCTCTTATTCTTCCCAAAGCTACCCGCCTCTCTTCCTTCATCATTGTCGTCCTCCCAACATCTAACCTAGCCGCAATTTTCACAAATCTTCTCTGATAACCATTCTCACCATAAACACGACCTCACCTCTCTGCTTCCTTCAAACAAAACCAGCCGAAAACCCCAACTATATTCTTCTTCCCCTAATCGAACCATCCTTCTTTCTCTAAAAAAGGGAACCACCATTAACATAACCCTTCATCTTTCACCCTCTTCTCCTTCTTCAAGATCCGGCCACCATCCGACCCTCCGTTCACTTCTTAATACTTCTGTTTCGTCAACTCACTTCCCACTCAATGATCTACACACCCCTAGCATAAACACCTTGAACATTACCCAGGTAACAAATTTCTTTGCAGAAAGGAAAATATTTGACGCCTTCCCGACCATAACCTCCAATCGCTCACTATTTCTCCTCCGGGTAAGTGATATTCGACTGGCGCTGCTATCTTGAACGCACAAACTCACAAACCACCGCCGAAGACAACTCCACACTCTCAAAACTGTGATTCAACACCATATCGTGCCTGCAACAACACCAAAAAACTCTGAGATCTTCAAGCGGAAATAACAACATCACGCATTGTTATGAACTCGACCTCACTCGCGTCCCCAGCACGAGCATAACTAGTTTCAGAAACATTTGTTGTTAATGCAACTGATGCTATTGGAGGAATGCCATAATTTCTGACAAGTTTCCCTGTTTTAAATCAACAACAGCTAACACAGAGCTCCGAACGACATGGACAGCAACGAGGTTGCTCATGATAACACGATGAAACCAGGTAGCAGCAGAGCGCAATTCAGTTCGAATGTTTTGACTCTAACTTTTGAACCAATTTCTTGGTACCATTTCGTTTTAATGCAATGAATAGTACCCATGTATCTTCTTGAATATGCTTTTATGTTTTTCTTTAAAATGTTTTCGGTTAGTTACTCAGTTGTGTTATTGGCTTGGTGTTGTATGTGAACCTTATGTATTCTGCGTACTGTCCTTTAGGTGTTAATACTACTACTTTGGATGTATTAAATTCCATACATGATAAACGGATGGTTGTGTCAAGCTGAGTTACTATTGCTGCTTGTATTTTGGCCCTGTTAGTGATGAATACGTGACACCTTACGGTTCAGTTATATGTCGCATGTGTTGAGTTCAAATACTGTAACTGTCCATTTTAGTTTTTGCAAGATATATGAGATGTATGTTGTTCTGAATTCTCTGCCATCATATGGTCAGTTTCGAACTCGCGAAGTTCGTTTTTTCTATTCTATTTGGTTGTTCTTCTAATTTCTATGCATATTTAAGTTCGATTCGCGTGTGACAAGCGTAGTAGCAGCAGGCTGTTACGGTGCTGACTCGGGATGGGCACAGTAATTTGGAAAGTTCGTGTAGTAACGCTTCTGGCGACATCATTTCCAACAGAGTAACAATAACAGTAACAGTTCATCATAACGGTAATACTATGAATGAGATTGTGGTTACATGTTGCAGTGATATAGTCCTCGCTTACTAATTTTGATCGGTTTTAATGGCTTATTCATGATTTCCGGTGGTTGTTGTTTATTATTTTCATGCCAAGATTTGTTTTGATGTTAATCATATTGATATTGGGTGTTGTTTTATAATAAATATCGGTCATGATTTAATTTAATGGCTATGGGCGATTGATGCTCGATGTTTTAATCCTGTTGGATTTCATTTTGATTTAATTTCACGACATGTAAATGCTAGTTTTGTTTGTTTATTTTGAACCTGGTTAACTTTCTGTTATGAAATAATTTGGCCAAGGCTACTGCAGCTTCAATGTTGGTTGTTGAATGCTCATTGTTCTGATTTTCTAATTAAGAATGGTATCACATGGCACATGTTAAAGATGAGTAAGTTTTTGTGATAACTCGACATTACGGTAACTACATAGCTCATTTTCTTGTTGAGTCACGTGAATTCTTATTAATTAATTTTGCTAATTTTTCTTAATTAACTTGATTATTCGGTTTAGTTGGATAATTTTGATAATTAATTTTAACTAGCCTAATTAATTGATTAATCGAATTCTAATTATTTAATTTTATTAATCAATTTTAATTAACTTAATTATTTGATTAAATCGAGTAATTTTGATAATTAATTCGGATTAATTTAATTAAGTGATTTAATAAACTTTTTCCATTTTGGCTTTGATAAATGAAGTGGGCCAAGACCGAGATTCCTAAACTCAAATCCATACTGATATGCCACAAAAATTTATCTCATCCATTAGATTGAAATTTCGCCGCGTTATAACACGCACTCATTCGGGTAAGTTTGATTTATCTATTTCATTATATTCCATCCCCATTTGAATAAATGTACCCCCATTCCCATAAAAATGTAATAATTTTATAACTTTTACCTTAATTATGTTTTATGCGTCAAAACAATTTTCAAAAAAAAATCTCGATTTTGTCGAGCCACTTTCTACCCTTGTAAGTCGAGTGCTTTCAAAGCCTCGCCATCAACCTTTTAGTCACAGACACAACATTTAAAGCTTACTCCTGGGCTTCCTTACAGTGAGACCTATTTGATCAATTATTTCTAGTTGGTCATTTAGAAGACTAGCCCACTTTGCTAGTGTACACGTTAAAAACTCTAAATTCAAACCTCGATTCATATCGAGCATTTTCTCAAATCAAATTAAAACACTTAATAACTACTTAAACGCAATTTCAATAAAAAGATGAAAAATAGAGAGCTCCAAGTCTTTGGTTCACTCTCCCAATTGTTTGGGTCTGAGAAGTCTTTCTTAAGCTCGAACAATTGTCTTCTAAAATGATAAATGAATTCAAATCTATTTTCCTAAACACTTAGATGAAAAAGAGAGAGTTCCAAGTCTTTGGTTCATTCTCCCGATTACTTGGGTCCAAGAAGTCTTTCTTAAGCTTCAGGTAAACGTCACCTCTAGCTAAACATCTGATATATCTAACCAATCTAATTCATCGCCCCCGTGCGACCATAACATTAACAACCTATTCAAATCCACCCTCTTTTCCAAATCAGAATACTTAACATATTAAACTCTATGTTCTCGCCCTCGTGCGATTGACACTTCTCAAAACCTAATTCCTCGCCCTCGCGCGATCCCTACAATTCAAATACATTTTCCCAAAGAACATTGTTTAGTCACTTCTTCCGCGCATAACAAACTCGTGCTTCAGCCTCCCCTAGTAAGCAGACAAGCCAATGTTTAGCAGTTAGAATACGACATAAACTCTCGTTCGAATCAAATACACCTTTTACCAAGAACATTATTGAGTCCTTTCTTTCGCGCATAATAAACTTGTGCTTCAGCCTCCCCTAGCGAGCAGACAAGCAAATGTTTAGCAGTTAGAATGCGACCTAAACACTCGTTCATACAGACCTTTTCCCGTAGTTGGCCAAACTATGGCCTCTCTGATTCTTCATTCTTCTTTGAATGTAGGATACATAGGCACAAGATTGCGATGATCTTGGCGAGCACATTTCCCTCTTTTTCCTGTAGTCCGACGAACTACGAATGCTCTGATTTTCCACTTCTTACAAGTGAAGATACATAGGCACAAGGGCCCCAATCCTTGGCGAGCACCCTAGTATATAACCACCCATTTTCCCTTTAGCAAGCAAAATATTTAGAAGATAAACAAATGTATCCACTTTCTCTCACGAATCGAATCAAGAGGTTCCCGTTGAGTACAACAGACGTAGAGGGTGTTAATACCTTCCCTTTATGTAACCGACTCCCGAACCTAGAATTTGGTTGTGATGACCATGTTCTTATCTCTTTAAAGGTTTTATCGATATTTTCCTATTCCTTTCTTGGAATGAATAAAGTTCGGTGGCGACTCTGTTCGAACGTTTTTTCCGCGTCCATCGCGAGGATCGTATTTTTTGAGGTACGACAATGACCCAAGATAAGTGAAATAGCACCTTAAGCATGTTAGAAATATGTAATAAGGATCACAAGATGCATATGGGATCACTTGAGATCATTTCCCAAAGAAACTAGGTCAAACTAGTATGTATGAACACCTCCAAAAGTGACTTGACTTGCAAGGTTCACCAAAAATAGAAGGAATGCTCAATAAATCTCAAATAAAATTCTAAACCAATCTTGATCAATCAATAACCATCAAGAAAAATCTCATGGACAAATTCAACTCAAGGCATCACCAAATAATTCCAAGAATGTATGGTGCTCCACCTTATCGAGTACATATCGAGGCTCCACAAAAGTCCAATCACAACCAAATGAAAATTGATCAACAATGAACCAAATCAACCCTCAAGGATACTTCAATCCATCACCTAAGTGATGGAGAAGAATTAGTCATAGGGGATTTCAAATTAGGGTTCAAACAATCAATTCAACAAGGGTAGGAACCATAAAACACCTTGAAAATTAAATTCCAAATAAAATAGCAAAATAAATGGAAAATGAAAAATAAAAAATTGCAAAATTAAATAACATGTTAAAATGTTATAAAAATATTTTTATGGAATTTTTTGATAATTAGAACTATTTTTAAAATGTTAAAATGAAAACAGAAAACAAAATAAACTAAAAATAAATAAAAGCCAAAGGGGGTGTGAACAGTAAGGCCAGAATACATGGAAATCTTCACAAATCTCGCTTGGGCTCTAAATAGGGGAGGCGTGAATAATAAAATGGCAAGGACCAATGTCCAAATGGATCATAATAACATGATACTCTGCGTTTCATTAATCCCATGTGGATTTCAACGCTCGCGTGGCCAAGTCAAACGAACCAGAACACAACAAATCACACAGTCAAACATTCCACGCAAGCCACATTAGCTTGGACCAGAGAAATGACTGGACGCCGGAGATAGGGCTCCGGTCGTCTTCTTCGGCCAGCTCGCCGGAGACCATTCAAAATTTCTCCATAAAAATGGCATATACTGGTACCAATCAAAAGCTAACATTGCAAGGAGTCCAAATCCACCAATCAAATTTCAAAAAGGTTTCTAAACAAGTTGCAATCAAGCCAGGAAAATTGGAAAGTACATACTGAAAACTCAATGAACAGCCATGAAATCAATTCAAATATTGCCTACATTGTGTAGGGCTTCAGATGCAAGATAAAATGATCCTAAAAAATGCCTAGAATGAATGTTCAAAGAATGAGAAAAATACCAAACAGAGCTGCTCCGTTGGCCCTTTAATCTTGCTGCAAGCTTCAATCCAATGTCTTCAACCTCTTCCTTGTGCTTGTGGGATGATGGAATGCTCAATGGCTTGAAGAAAATCTCAAGGAAAATCCAAATTCGAAGTAATGAATTTTTGTGAAATTTTTGAGTGAAGCTCTTCTCTCTGCTCAGCTCCCTCTCTTCTGATGGTTTATGGCAAATGTTTAGCTTTTATGTGGTGGGTTTTCAGCAACCATGCAGGCCCATGTTGGCTGCATTAAGTGATTTCCAAATCCTTGGCCAAAAATTCATTTGCACACCACACACGGGTTTGGCATTATTTCCTTCTTTTGAAGTCAGCAATTGGGCATTTGGAGGGTGTAAGAATGAATGGAATTGGTTTGGTGAATTGAGACAAAGCTTATACCAAGTTTGTAACATGACCTTTTATAGAATGAAACTTTGAAAAATGGTACATAATATGATCTAATGTTGGTCCAACATAGGCAATGCACATCATGGTCATGTAATGGTGTGAAAAAGTTTAAAAATGAATTCAAATGGTGACTTGTAATAAAAGTAATTCACACCATGTCCAAAAACCACTTTTCAAGCTTATTATGGTTTAAGTGATCACATAATCCATCAAATCTCATGAATTTTGAGTCCATTGTGAATCCAAGGCAATTAGACACAAGTTTCATGTTGGTTGAAAATAGATTAGAGGTCTTAAAGTTCATGAAATGGACCATTGAAGCAAATGACCTATAATGAACTTTCCTAAAATGCAATTGCCTTGTGAAGTCCATACCTTGAGATGTAAACATCATAAAGAGGACTTCTAGGACTTTTTGAAAAGCTAAGATCATAAGGAACAACTTTCATGTTCACTTGAAGTTGAAGGAAAACTTGATTCTATGTCAAAAATGCCTTGGAAGTGAGTTGACTTTGAGTTGACCAAAATCCTCTTCATCTGAGGATTCCAACTTGTTGACATCATAACTTGAGATGTACAAACTCAATGGATGAGTTCTTGTACTCAAACGAAATCTTGAGAGATGATGGAAAAGTCCTATGTTTTTATGAAAGTGAGATTGAGCTTGCATTATAGGGAAAATTGTCCTTGAAGTTAGGCACTAAAGAAGGGGATTTTACACTGAAATCATCTGCAACCCTAATTTAGTAACTCCTTGAATCCTTGAATCTCCTTGATATGATCTTAACATGACGTCCTAGATGATTTGAGGTGACTTCCCATGGACTCAATGATTTAGAACCAAGTCTTGAATCCTCTCAAGTCCACAATTGACTTTGGGTTGACCAGATGAAACCCTAGCTCTACATTCTTTGACTGAGGCTCTTGCAGATGAATTGAATGACTACACAAGCTCCATAAAGACCCCTCAAGATACACATTGAGCCTTTAAATCATGTCTTATCCAATTGAGTGACCTCATAATCCTCTGATGACCCTCTGATGATTCTCAAGATAGGAGGTGACACCCATACACAAACCTCTCCTCTCAAGGAGTTTTAAAACTTTATCCTAATAATGATGAACCCTGATGGCTTGAATAAGTGCCCTTGCTTGAGCTTGAACAAATGAAACTCTCCTCTTGAATGGCACAACAACTCTTGATCCCCTGTTAAGAACCAATGATATGTAAAATGAAAATGGTAAATGAAAATGAAACATAAGCCAAGTTAGAAGAAAAGGTTGGTCAAATTTTGGGGTACAACAGCTGCCCCTATTCAAACGACTTAGACCTGAAGGGATGAAAAGCGAACGGATTTCAAACATTCATGGTAAAAGGTCGTTGAATACAACAGAACGTAGAAATTTGCCAACCGCAAAAAAGTAAACTGCAGAAATAGTCCACCAAAGTGGAAAATAATCACTGGAGAAATTGTATCTAATAGTCGTAAGGAAATGAGCTAACTCATCATCACTTAAAGAGTAACTATGCTCAGTCGGGAGAAACGTGTGCTAACACACAGGCATCTGCTAAATAAACTAGGCAACGAACCCAAAGGTCGGCTCAACACGAAGTTGAGAACATCTGCTAATCAAAGCAGGCATTTGTTAAACAAAACAGGCATCGAACCCGAAGGCCGACTTAACACGAAGCTGAGAATGTCTGCTAATCCTAGAAGGCATATGTTAAACAAACCAGGCAACAAACCCGAAGGCCGGCTCAACACGAAGCTAAGAAAGTCTGCTAATCCAAGCAAGCATCTGTTAAATAAAATAGGCATCGAACCCGAAGGCCGGCTCAACACGAAGTTGAGAATGTCTGCTAATCCAAGCAGACATATGTTAATTAAAACAGGAATCAAACCCGAAGGCCGACTCAACACGAAGCTGAAAAGAGAATCCATCGATTGACAATCTGAAAGAAGAATTCCGCTGGGGGAAATAATGAACCTAAATAAGTAAACTATGTTGGGGAGAAATGAATTGATGAACACATCCATCAAAGATTCTTGTAGGGGTATGGATACCACACAGGCTCAAGAAAAACATCAATATTGTCGGGGTCTGGATACCACACACACTCAAGAAAATATACCAAAAAATCCTGTCGGGGTCTGAATACCACACAGGCTCGAGAGAATATACTGTTATCTGCTGGAGATATATCTAAAAACAAGAGCTACAACCTGGCTTATGCTTTGAATGCATATGTTTGAAAATGGTGTAATGCTCCATACGAAATGGAAATGCTACGCGTTTGGGAGGATGCTATGCACAATGCAAATGCAAAGGAACCACTCCAGCAAAATAAATGCTGAAGAGAAGAAACCAACTCCGCTGGGAATGACCGGGTGCCAATTATGATTGGAATTATGCTGGGAAAATAAGCCCTGGATGGCCTCCAAGAAAATAACTCTCCTGGGTAAACTGCCCTGTTGAGAATAGATCAGCTCCGCTAGGAAAAATGCCCTGAACGGCCTTCGAGAATACAACTCTACCGGGGAGTAGACAAACTGCCAGGGAAAATCTCCACTCTGCTAGGGATTAAGAACAAGATTTACTGGGAAGCTCTCCCAAACTCTCTCTGCTGAGGACTGAGAATACCAATCTATAAGGTAATCCCACTCTGCGGGAAATAAAACTTACTTCGGCGAATTCAATGGGGATTAGGAGTAAAGATCTGACCTGCAGGGGATGAAAAGGTAAGATTAACATCCCAAAGAAATTCATTCTCAAGAATACCAAATAATCACTGGATTCTGCCTTAGAAAAAGGAGTCGCCGCACTCCATGTAAGTTCCCGCCGTGGAATACTTACTACACCCTTTCAATTCAACTTTACAACATAGAAATCGGAGTCTCCGCACTCCAATGTAAGTGCTTCCCTATGAACGTTTACATCCCCCGTGGGACCTTGACCATTAGTCAAGAAGTTCATATCCCTCTTTGAGGGGAACTACGATTACTCTGATTTCATCCCCTACCTCGGATACGTAGGCACAAGATGCGAATCTTGGCGAGTAAACTTAGGACTAACCTTTAGGTCCTTCTCTTTACCCTTAACCCTTAGCATTACCCTTAAGCAGATAACTTAGCAATAGCACATTTAAAACAAGAGGCTCCTGTAGAGTACTACAGAAGTTTAGGATGCTAATACCTTCCCTAAGCTTAACCAACCCTTGAACCCTAGATCTCTCCCCGCATTGTGTTTATGATGCAAAATAGGTTTTTCCTTTCTTTAACCTTTCCTTCGGATAAATCAAAGATCGGTTATGAATCAAGATGTGGTTCAAATTAATCAATAATTTGATATCCTATTCTCACCGCAACAGAAAATGGCGACTTCACTTGGGAAAAATATTGATCTTTTGAGGGTTATCCCTATCTTGTTTTATTATTGCTATTTGCTTTATTATTTGTTATATATATATGATGTACTTTGCTTGGGGTATCATTGTTGTGAGATAAGTTCCACACCCGAACATGAGCGCAATTATTATAGGAAGGTGATATATTCAACGAGGCTTATAGGGAGTTGAATCCCGACCAAGCTGACTTGAGAGTCATTGCTCAGTTGAGGCCCTCTCGAAAACAGTACTGTTGAACGAGTTAATCGTGAAAACATTCACTATTCTCAATTGGAGCCTGTGAAACCTTTTTCAGCTTTTCCTAGAAAATATTTACAATTGACCGTTGAAATCCTTGAAACCATTAGATCGCATTGCATCCTATTTTTGCATTTACATTTTTCTTCTGGTTTCTCATTCTCTGTTCTCTCGCTTCCTGTTCTGTCACCCTGAGTCCTCTGCATTAGTACAACACCAGAGCTCGAGCTCGGAAAAAGATGGCAAAACAAAATCAAGAGCTTGATCGTGTTAGTAATGAACTCGAAGACCTTCGGGGAAGTGTTGGACAGATTATGGAGATGCTTCAGGTCATTAATGCAAGGATGGATACTCAGCCCACTGTTGTTTTTGAGATTACCAATATTGTTGTGGGTCCTCAACCGGCTGCTACTACTGCAAGTGTACCTCCTTATGGTCTTCCGTTTGGATTTGTGCCTCCTCCTGTTGTGGTTTCTATTGCTCATCCGGTTCCTGAAGTGGTTCCTCTAGTTTCTGAAGCTCCTCAAGTGATTCTAACTTTTGCACCAGCTGATGTTCATACTCGTATGCAACCTTATTTTAATGAGCCAAATTATGATATCCCTGATGTGAAGGATGATGAAGATGAGCGACATGAAAAGTTGCGTGAGAATGTGGAAACTATTGATAAAAGGCTGAGAATGATGGAAGGTGATCAAATCTTTGGTGTTGCTGCCAGAGATATATGTCTTGTATATGGATTGGTTATTCCTCGGAAATTCAAAACTCCGAGCTTCGACCGTTATGAAGGTGCTACTTGTCCAAAGAGCCACTTTATTATGTATTACCGAAAGACGACTGCTTATGTTGAGAACGACAAACTGATGATACATTGTTTCCAGGACACTTTGAAAGGTGCTTCCTCAAAGTGGTATTTAACCTTGGATCAATCTTGTATCAAGTGTTTTCAGGATCTATTTAATGCCTTCATCAAACACTACAAATACAATATGGATCTGGCCCCTGATCGAAGACAACTGTTGAGTATGTCATAGAAGAGTTCAGAATCATTTGAACAGTATGCTCAGAGGTGGAGAGAGATTGCTTCGCAAGTAGAACCTCCTTTGACCGAGAAAGAATTAGATGATTGGTTTGTTGACATTGTTCGTCCAGAACTCTACGAGAGAATGGTTGGTTATGTGACTGTTAACTTCTCTGATATTGTTACCGTGGGAGTTAAAGTTGAATTGGGTCTGAAAAATGGTAAAATGTCAAATGCTGTTGGTAGTTCAAGCTCTAAAGATCATGCCAAGAAACATTCATTCAGTTCTCAGAAGAAGAAAGAGGGTGAAACTAATGCTGTAACTGCTAGCCGTCAAAGAAATCAACCTTATCGACATCCGCATAATTATGTTCAACACCAAGGTTATCCTGTTCAGTATGCTCAACAACCATATGTGGCTGCTGTTACTCCTGCATTCAATCAGCAAGTTCCTGCTTATCAGCATGTGCAACCGGCTCCTGTTTATCAGCCTTCGGTCTATCAACAACCTCCTAGCTATCAGCCTGCACAAGCTTCTGCCAACTATCAACGAGCGCCCAACGCTCATACTTATCAACATCCGAAGAATCAGGCTCCTAGTCAGAATGCTCCCAACAGGAGACAATACAAGTCGTGTTCTCTGATTCCGATGACTTACACCGAGTTTTACCCTTCATTAGTGCAACAAGGTTTGATTACTACCAGAGCTTTGGGTATGCCTCCAAATCCTTTGCCAACTAATTACAACGCCGCCGCTCATTGTTTATTTCATTAGGGTGCGTCTGGTCACGATCTCGAAAGTTTCTATGCTCTCAAGAACCTTGTTAGGGATTTGATGGAAAAGAAGATCTTGTCTTTTGATGATCCTCAGCCGAATGTCAAGAGCAATCTTTTGCCTACTCATGGGGCCGTTAATGCCATTGATGATATATTCGATGAAAGCCTTATCTTTGATGTTGTTCAGATCAAGACTCCTCTTCGGGTTTTCCATTTGAAGCTATTTGAAGTTGGTCTAATGTCTACTTCTCATGTTGATTGTGCAGTTTGTGGTGTCAGCACTAAGGGTTGTTTGTCGGTTCAGAATGATATCCAAAAATAGATCAATGATGGTTTCTTACAAGTGGTTAATAAAGTGAAGAAGGATGAAGTTGTTGTGATTGAGCCCGTCTTCAAATTACTAGAACCAAGTGCTAAAGTGCCAGTGTTTAATTTGCCAAGATCAAGTTCTACAAGGCCTGTATTCAACATATCTAAGCCTTCCACTCCTACACTAAATCAGTCGAAGCCGGTAATCATTCAGAAGCCTAGTCCGTTTCATTTTAGTGATCCTAAAGTTGTACCCTGGAAATACGATGTAACCACGATTGACAAGGAATCTGGGGAGGTTATTTCGAAGGTAGAATTGAAGACTGATAATGAAACTGTGACAAATATAACTGGGGCAAGCAAGATGACCCGCAATGGTCATATTTATACTCCCCGTTTCAGTGAGGCTCCGCCTAAAGAAACTACCACTACTACTATGCCTGCCAAAGACAAGGGTAAAGAAGCAGTTACCAATGATGAAGATGCAGAGTTTCTGAGGATCATCAAAAAGAGTGATTACAGAGTTATCGATCAACTTCATCAGAATCTTTCCAAGATTTCAATCTTATCTCTACTGATGAGTTCACCTGCTCACGGAACTGCTTTACAGAAGGTATTGGCTCAAGCTCATGACGCCCAGGACATAACTACCGAACAATTCGACAGTGTGATTGCCAGCATTACTACCTGCAATACTCTTAGCTTCAGCAATAAAGAGCTACCTAGAGAAGGCCAGAATCACAATCGTGCTTTACATATATCAGTAAAATGTCAAGAGGATAACTTATTGAGGGTGCTTGTGGATACTGGTTCATCTCTGAACGTCCTACCCAAGAGAGTTCTCACCAAGTAGGCTTGCAAAGAGACTGTGATGAAGCCTACTTCCTTGATCGTCAAAGCGTTCGATGGTTCTCGTAGAGCAGTGATTGGAGAAGTGGAGCTACCGATCTTGATTGGACCATATGTTTTCAACATCACATTCCAAGTAATGGACATCAATCCTAACTACAATTGTTTGCTTGGAAGACCTTAGATCCAGGCCACTGGAGCTGTAACTTCAACTCTGCATCAGAAGATGAAGTTTGTGGTTGATGAAAATTTGGTTATTATACATGGTGAAGAGGATCTAATGGTCAGCAACCTATCTTCTTTCCATTACATAGAGGCTGATGACGACGCTTTGGAAACTTCTTTCCAAGCACTTGAGATTGCCAACGCTGTCCTATTGGAAGTTGAGGAAACAGTGGGCCAGAGTAATCCATCTTTTGCATCTTTTAAGAGCACCAGATCAACAATCGACAGGGGCATACCTGAAGGTTAGGGAGAATTGATTGACATCAAGACCAAGACAAATCGCCACGGGTTGGGTTACAAACCAACTCATGATAAAGCTTCTGCATATGTCAAAGAGCGTCCGAAGACTGTCCAAGAAGTGTTTCTCAGTGGAGGTTTCCAGATCAATGCTATCAATGGTGATGATGATGATGAAGACCAGAGCAACCTGGTATTCAATAGCGATGCAGCTTTGAGCAACTGGAAAGCAGTCGAGATCCCCATGATTTTTCCTTTGTCAAAGTAATTTAATGTTTTCATTTGTTTGTTTTCAAAATTTCATAGCTATGCCCAAAGCTACTGGATTATTTTGTAGGGCCACCTTTTAACTTTTAAAAGGATATTAATAAATGCATTTTTTTAAATTCTATTTGTTTCATGTGCGTTTTTTGTTTCTACCATTTAAAATGAAATTGGCAAATCTTTTCGAAAACTACAAAAAGCATTTTCTTTTCTCTTGCATTTCTCCTTGTGCATTTTGATAAAATAAGCCTTCAAACATTGCAGTGATATCCCAAACCTTGTTGAATCCAATGACTCTACTTTCACTCCTGACTGGGAGTCACCCATTTATCAAGCTGAAGATGAGGGTGATGAAGATTTTGAGGTACTTGTTGAACTGGAAAATTGGTTGAGTATGAGTACACTAAGCTTCAACCGTACAAAGAGCAAGTAGATTTGATTAAACTTGGCACTGATGAAGACAAGAAAGAGGTCAAGATTGGTACAACACTCGGGGCCGAGGTCAAGCAGAGATTGGTCAAGCTTCTAGAGGAATATGCTAATGTGTTTGCATGGTCGTATCAATATATGCCCGGTTTAGACACTGATATTGTTGTTCACAAGCTGCCACTTAAACCAGAATGTCCACCTATCAAGAAGAAACTCCGAAGAACAAGACCTGACATGGCTTTGAAGATTCGGGATGAGGTTAAGAAACAACTTGGTGCAGGTTTCCTTACAGTTGCGAAGTATCCCGATTGGGTAGCCAACATTGTACCAGTGCCCAAAAAGGACGGTAAAGTCAGAATGTGTCTAGATTACCGGGATTTGAACAAAGCAAGCCCAAAAGATGATTTCCCTCTACCACATATTGATACACTTGTGGATAATATAGCCAGTTTTACAGTTTTCTCCTTTATGGATGGTTTCTCTAGTTACAATCAGATCAAGATGGATCATGTTGACAGAGAAAAGACTACACTCATTACTCCTTGGGGAACCCACTGCTACAAGGTTATGCCCTTCGGTTTGAAGAACACAGGGGCAACATATCAAAGAGCTATGGTCGCTCTCTTTCATGACATGATGCATCAAGAGATCTGTAGAAGCAAGCTTCAAGGCCTTTGTGTTTTGATGAAGACAACTCATACACGCTTGGTACGCAAGATACTTATTCCATATACCCGTAGGGGTATATTGAAGATAAAACCAAAAGTACACCTATAGGGGTATATATTGAAGATGAAACCAGAATCATCATTCTTCTGAAGTCTTCGTAAAAAGCAAGAGACACAAGCAAGCAAACAAGATCAACAAAGAGCAAGAGAGTATCATCGCATATGACTTTATCGATCAAAGTTTCATCTACAAGCTACAAGTGAAAATGGTGATTCAAAGATCGGTATAAACATTTTTTACTTTAGAAAATTTATACAAGTGTTCTTTAAAAATCATATTTCATTACACCACTTACATTAATACTTTCAAAACATTTTTAAAATACTCTTTCTATTTTAAATTAAGTATTTTTACAAAAACCTTCAGTGTTAACCGATTAACCTGTGGAGTTAACCGATTAACACAATTTAAAATTATATTTTTGGGACTTTTTAACAGTGTTAACCGATTAACACATGAAAATTTCAAATATTTTTAAACGTTGGAAAGGTGTTAACCGATTAACATTGTAACAACATCCAAAAATAGCAGCTTTTCATGGAGAATTGCATTGTTCTATATTTTCTTACTGGCTATTTTTTTCTGTCCCAAAATCACACATTTTTGGAAAGGTTTCTTACTCATATAAATTGATTGCTATTTCAAAATCAAAAACAACCTTCAAGAAACAAATTAATCAAATTACTCTTTGTCTTCAACCTTTTGAATTTTTATTAAATGTTCAAATCATATTTTGAAAGAAGCCATTGAAATAACTTTCACATTCTCACAGTCTTCTTTCACAAAGAACACTTGTATATCTTATCTGAGTATAATTTGTTTCGAGAAGAAGATCAACCTTGAAGATTGATAAACAACTTTCCATCAATTACTTTATCAAGAACATTTTTTTGTATTACCTTGTTATCCAGGACTGTTGGAAACAAGTGAAGTATATTGAAGAGGATTGTTATTCAACACTTGGAATTACCTATAGGTTTAGATAGTAAGCATCACTTTGGATGTGATTAGGCTTTACAAAAATTCTAAACTATAGTGAAATACTCTTTCGATTTGAAAGGAGAGTGGAGTACCTTCGGAGTGTGAAGGGAACCACTATAATTTCCTGTGTCTTTTTCTTTCTGCCTTTACTTTCCATCAATAACTTAACAACCAAGAAAAAGAACAAAGGAACCTTAACAAGATTGCAACAAATTTTTTGAAGATCCTAATTCACCCCCCCCCCCCCCCCTTTTAGGCACAACTACTATTTATATTTGGCATCAGAGCAGGTTATAGGTAACCTGTTCCTATCCGATCCAGATGGCTTCTGCAAATAACAATCTTGTTTTCAAAGATGGTGGCAGTAGCAACAAGCCTCCATTGTTCTGTGGCGAATATTTCGACTTCTGGAAAATCCGAATGAAAGCACATTTAGAAGCACAAGGAAGTGAAATATGGGAAGCTGTCCAGAATGGTCCATTTCTTCCGGTAACAGTAGTCAACGGAGTCGGTTTATCAAAACCACAAGGATCATGGGATGATGACGATAAAAAGAAAGTTCTCTATGACAAAAAGGTGATAAATATACTACAGAGTGCACTTGGAATGGATGAATTCTTCCGTATTTCAACATGTTCAACGGCCAAGCAAATTTGGGACACTCTTGTTAAAACTTACGAAGGAACCGCTGAAGTCAAAAGATCCAGATTAAACACTTTGAGTCAAGAGTACGAATTATTCAGAGTGAAACTAGGAGAATCTATCTTAGACCTGCAGAAAAGATTTGTGCATTTGACAAATCACTTACATGCACTTGGTAAGACACTAACAAATGATGAACTTAATCTTAAAGTGCTTAGGTCCTTATCAAGAGAATGGCAACCAAAAGTGACGGTGATTTCCGAGAAGAAAAGCCTATCAACAGTGGCGTCCGCTACGTTATTTGGAAAACTCCAAGAATATGAAACGGAACTCGAAAGATTGAAGAAACATGAAGTTCAAGAGAAGAAATCCAAGAGCATTGCCTTAAAAGCTTAATCTAAAGAAGTGGAGAAAGAAGACAACTCCGATGAAGATGAAAACTTTACTCTCCTTGTAAAAAGACTTGGAAAATATTTTGGTGCAAAAAATAATATTAAAAACTCAAGTTATACAAGAAGAAAGAAGTTCTCAAAGAATAAGGAAAAAGAAACATCAACATCAAATGGAGATATTACTTGCTATGAATGTGGAAAGAAAGGCCACATCAAACCAGAATGTCCTAAACTCACAAAGAATCATGATCACAAAGGAAAGAAGGATTTCAAGAAGAAAGCCTACATTGCTTGGGATGACAATGAGATTAGTTCTTCCTCGTACTCCGATAGTGATCAAAGCTCAAATCTCGCATTAATGGCATCACATCATTCCGATGATGAAGACAACAAGGTTAGTAGTGATTTCTCTCTTTTTGATGATGATGCTCAAGGAGCAATTGATGAACTTTTAAGTGAGTGCAAAATTATATATAAAACCATTTATTCTTAAAAGAAACAAGTATCATCTTTGGAAAAAGATATTGAGAAAATGAAAAATGATTTTAAAGATGAAAAGGAAAAATTAATTAAGAATTTTGCATGCACTAAATGTGAGTCACTCTCTTTTCAAATAGTCCAATTAAAAAGGGTCCTAGAAAGATATGAAAAAGGAAAAATTGGATTGGAAAGTGTTCTTAGGAATCAAAGATTTTCAAATGATAGAAGTGGTCTTAGTTATTCAAAATTTTCTAAACCAATTTCTAACAAGACCATATTTGTCAAAGCTAAAGAACAAGTTCCTATTGAAAAGGGTGACAATCATAAAAAGGTTCATCAACATGTCAAGAAGAAAAGAAACAATAAGAAGAAATCCTATCCTCCTAGATATAAAATCAATTTTGAGCCTACATGTTTTTATTGTGGTATAAAGGACATACTCCAAATGCATGTTATGTTAGAAATTTTAGTGTTGCTCAAGGCCATTATGTATGGGTAAAGAAAGGAACTAACTTTGAAGGACTCAAGGAAATTTAGGTACCTAATAAAACTTGATTCTTTTTTATAGGTATTCTTGATGGCCTCTTCAAACGAATGGTATCTTGATAGTGGATGTTCGAGGCACATGACGGGTGACCTAAGCAAATTTTCACATCTAACACTTAAGGCCAAAGGATTCGTTACTTATGGTGACAACAACAAAGGAAGAATCCTTGGCGTAGGCATTGTTGGTTCACCACCTTCAACAACCATAAAAGATGTCCTATATGTGGAAGGTATAAAGCATAGTCTACTTAGCATTAGCCAATTGTGTGACCGAGGTTTCAAAATCAACTTCACTAAAAATGAATGTTTGATTGAAAACGAAGTTACTCATGAAGTTATGCTAAAAGGTAAAAGAGTTAATAATATTTTCTTAATTTCCTTTGATAACGTATCTTTGAATGTTAAATGTCTCTTGGCAAACAACAATGAATCATGGTTATGGCATAAGAGGTTTGCTCATATTCATATGGAGCACTTGAATCAATTGATCAAACATGACTTGGTTATTGGACTGCCGAAGATCAAATTCATCAAAGATGAGTTATGTGACGCTTGTCAAAAAGGAAAACAAACTAAATCAACTTTCACATCCAAAAATATGGTGTCCACAACAAGGCCACTACAATTGTTGCATATGGATCTTTTTGGTCCATCTAGAACAAAAAGCTTCGGAGGTAATGTTTTTGTGTTAGTTATTGTTGATGATTATTCCAGATTTTGTTGGACTTACTTTTTAATGCAGAAAAGTGATGCTTTTAAAGCATTTAAAAAGTTTGCAAGACAAATTCAAAATGAGAAAGCGCTAACAATTGTCTCTATAAGAAGCGGTCACGGTGGAGAATTCCAGAATACTTTATTTGATGAATTGTGCGAGGAAAATGGAATTTCACACAATTTATCTTCACCAAGAAATCCACAACAAAATGGTGTCGTGGAAAGAAAGAATCGGTCATTGGTGGAACTTGCAAGAACAATGTTAAGTGACTCAAATCTTCCTAAGTATTTTTGGACGGATGCGGTGAATACGGCATGTTTTGTAAGTAACCGGGTTAATATTAGACCAATTCTCAAGAAAACCCCATATGAAATTTTCAAAGGGAGAAAGCCAAATATTTCCTACTTTCACATATTCGGATGTAAGTGTTTTGTCTTGAACAACGACAAAGACAACCTTGGTAAGTTTGATGAAAAATCAGATGAAGGTATATTTCTTGGTTATTCCCTTAATAGTAAAGCTTTTAGAATTTACAATAAAAGAACATTAACTATTGAAGAGTCTATGCATGTCAGATTTGATGAATCTAACCCCTCCAAGGAAGATATTGTGTTTTGTGATAATGATGATGATTTTGTAGAAACTCCCGAAGAAGATACTTCTGAAAATATCATTAAAGAACAAGATAGACCCGTTCAACAAGATTCCAATGTCAACGATCTACCAAAAGAATGGAGGACTCATAGAGATCATCCTATCGACAAAGTGATCGGAGACATAAGTCAAGGTGTTGCTACAAGATTAAATCTCAAAGATGCATGCTTAAACATGGCGTTCGTATCTCAAATAGAACCTTCCAAAGTTGGTGAAGCTCTTGAAGATGATCAATGGATTATTGCTATGCAAGAGGAATTAAACCAATTCGAGAGGAATCAAGTTTGGGAACTTGTTCCTAAACCGAAAGATAAACATATCATCGGAACAAGATGGGTGTTTAAAAACAAACTTGATGAAAATGGAATAATTGTTCGAAACAAAGAAAGATTGGTGGCTCAAGGGTACAATCAAGAGGAAAGAATTGACTTTGAGGAAACTTTCGCTCCGGTTGCAAGGTTAGAAGCCATTCGTCTCTTACTTGCTTATGCATGCTCAATGAATTTTCAACTTTTCCAAATGGACGCCAAGAGCGCCTTTTTGAACGGATACATCAATGAAGAAGTCTATGTCAAACAACCTCCGGGCTTTGAAGACTTCAAGCATCCTTCACATGTATACAAATTGAAGAAAGCTCTATATGGTTTAAAGCAAGCACCAAGGGCATGGTATGATCGCCTAAGTAGTTTCTTATGCGAAAAAGGATTTGAAAAAGGCAAGGTAGACAAGACTTTATTTATCAAGAAGATAAAGGATAATACCTTACTTGTTCAAGTATATGTGGACGACATCATCTTCGGATCAACAAACAAGGAACTATGTGAAAAATTTGCTTCAATGATGCAAGGCGAGTTCGAAATGTCTATGATGGGAAAGATGAACTATTTCCTCGAATTACAAATTAAGCAATTAAAGGACGGAATATTTATCAACCAATCGAAGTATTTCAAAGAGTTGTTAAAGAGATTTGATATGGATGAATGTAAAGCTATGTCAACACCAATGGGATCCGGAACCTACGTCGATCAAGATAAATCGGGAAAATCAATTGATATTACAAAGTATCAATGTATGATTGGTTCTTTATTATATTTGACGGCAAGCCGTCCTAACGTAATGTTTAGTGTTTGTTTATGTGCTCGCTTCCAAGCAAATCCAAAGGAGTCACATTTCACGGCTGTCAAAAGGATCATGAAATATCTCAAGGGAACATCGAACGTCAGCTTATGGTATCCGAAAAGTAGTGTTTGTACATTAATTGGTTATTCTAACGCGGATTATGCAGGATGTAAAACTGATCGAAAAAGTACAAGTGGAACCTGTCACATCCTTGGAAATGAATTGGTTTCGTGGTCATGTAATAAACAAGCATGTGTTGCTCTTAGTACGGCTGAAGCAGAATACATAGCGACGGGAAGCTGTTGTGCGCAAAACCTTTGGCTGAAGCAACAATTAAGCGACTACGGAATTGATCTTGGATGCATTTATCTCCGGTGCGACAACACAAGTGCGATTAACATCACAAAAAATCTGGTCATGCACTCAAGAACCAAACACATCGACATTCGGAATCATTTCCTCCACGATCACGTGCTTAAAGGAGATGTCGAAGTGACCTTTGTGGATACGCGTAACCAACTCGCCGACATATTCACGAAGCCTCTCGCAAAAGAACCTTTCTTCAAGATTCGACGAGAACTCGGAATTCTCGATGAAGGTGACATCTAAACTTTTCATATGTTAGTGTGTGTAGAATATATGTTTTCCAACCTGTTTACTCTCTGTTTTAAGCATTTTCGTGAAATTTTGCATGTGTTAACTGATTAACCGTATGGGTTAACCGATTAACACTGTTAATTTTTCAATTCTGATTTAATTTTTTTAATGTGTTAACCGATTAACCCCCAGGTTTAACCGATTAACACTATTACTTTTTATTTTAAAAAATTAAATTTTTAATGTGTTAACCGATTAACCCCCAGGGTTAATCGATTAACACTGTTAATTTTTCAAAAAAATCAGAAACGAAAAATTGGTCAAATTTTGGTTAAATGTGTTTTAATTACTTATTATGAGTGATGCATGTGTATTTTAAATATCTCAACCACTATCCTTGGAAACATCTTCTTCTTGTTGACTCAAAGTAATTACACTCTTCCATCTTCTACCTAATCATAACCCTAACTTAAATACCCACTAAAACCTCTCTCTATATAAACCTCTCCTAATTTACCCTCTTCATCTCAAACACAAACCCTAAAACTCCAGAAGAATCCCCAACCATCAGAAACTCTCAAACCCTCAATGGCTCCCAACAACAAAGGAAAAGGCAAGCTACCGGAAAGCAGTTCTGCAATTGATGAAGACCTTGCTCCAATGGAATCAACATAGAATCGCAGAATGGACTTCAAAGTCCGGGTTCGTCAACTTTTTCCGGTAAAATGCGTTAATCTTAGAGCTTTTCCAGAACCCTCTTTTGATTTTCTGGCATTGTTGAAATATCAAAGGATTGATAGTTTTGTTTCTGATAACGGAAAATGCTACCCTGATTTAGTTAAATCTTTTATGAATAAGCTGTAAATTTATCTGAATGCTGATAATAAACATATGTTGGAAACTTCTGTTCGGGACTCTGAGTTGAAAGAAAATCTCGAAGACATTGCTGCAACCTTAAAAATTCCATTTAAAGGAGCTTTTCTCAGAAAAGGGTTTAACCATGTGGATGGTCCATGGGCGACCTACGATAAAATGGAATAATATTATAGTATCTGCAGATTTTCAAGAGAAGCTGTTATTGCGAGTCAAAGGACTGCTCGCACATTATGTTATGTCAAGAATCTGACTGTCAATGATCGGATGCCGCATTACATTATTTGTTATGTCCTGATTCCTAAAGATTCAAATCATTCTCAGATAAATGATTTGGAGATGCAGCTGATGTTTGCAATCAAAAACAAGATTAAGGTCAATTGGATTCTCACTATGATGTACCATCTCCAGCAACAACTAACCCTGTCAACTCGGCTTCCATATGCCCGACTAATTTCAAGAATCTTCGAGTTAACAGATTTGGACTTAAACTGCGAACCTGCAATCACCTTGAAACCAACTTCTAATGAGATAAATGAGATTACAATTATGAAGAATACCGACATTGTCAAAGATGCCGACAGAACTTACAAATACGCCGACGAAGGATCTTCCGCTTCAAACATTTCCTATACCATTCCGGAAGGAGGCATCACCAATGAGTTTCTCTACATCACCATGATGAATCAATATAGAGAAACCATGAACCTCCATCGAGAAACCTCTCGGGCCATTAATTCCCTCTGTAACCTTGTGCTCAACTCTCAATACTCCAACACCGGTTACAATGAAGATGAGAATGAAGATGAGGATGGTAGTGAAGAGGAAGAAGATGACGATGAGGAAATGGAGGATGATGACATTTGAAAAACACTTGCTTCTGTTTTTTATTGCATTCTAGTTTATGTTTTAGTTTAAGCTTTAAGTTTCGTATTCGTATTTGTCTTTGTAATCGTACAGTGTTTGTTTCATTTTCGTTCAATCAAGATATGTTTTTATATGATAAGTGTTTATGTGTTTACTATGTATGTTTGTTTAAATTTCACTATTCTTGCTCCTCTTCCTTTTTGCTAATGACAAAGGGGGAGAAGGATTGGTCTCTAACATTTCCCTGTGCAGAAGTATTGTATCTCTCTTATGTATAAGGGGGAGAAGGATTGTATCTCTTTTGTATTTAGGGGGAGCTCTCTAACTTAGGGGGATAAATGAAGAGAACCAAGTATCAAAGAAGAATTTTCAAAGGATTGGTTGTCATCATCAAAAAGGGGGAGATTGTAGAAGCAAGCTTCAAGGCCTTTGTGTTTTGATAAAGACAACTCATACAAGCTTGGTACGCAAGATACTTATACCATATACCCGTAGGGGTATATTGAAGATAAAACCAGAAGTACACCCGTAGGGGTATATATTGAAGACGAAACCAGAATCATCATTCTTCTGAAGTCTTCTCAAAAAGCAAGAGACGCAGGCAAGGAAACAAGATCAACAAAGATCAAGAGAGTATCATCGCATACGACTTTACCGATCAAAGCTTCGTCTACAAGCTACAAGTGAAAATGGTGATTCAAAGATCGGTATAAAAAAAATTTACTTTAGAAAATTTATACAAGTGTTCTTTAAAAATCACATTTCACTACACCACTTACACTAATACTTTCAAAACATTTTTAAAATACTCTTTCTATTTTAAATTAAGTATTTTTACAAAAACCTTAAGTGTTAACCGATTAACCTGTGGGGTTAACCGATTAACACAATTTAAAATTATGTTTTTGGGACTTTTTAACAGTGTTAACCGATTAACCATATGGGTTAACCGATTAACACATGAAAATTTCAAATATTTTTAAATGTTGGAAAGGTGTTAACCGATTAACCTATTTGGTTAACCGATTAACACTGTAACAACATCCAAAAATAGCAGCTTTTCATGGAGAATTGCATTGTTCTATATTTTCTTACTGGCTATTTTTTTCTGTCCCAAAATCACACCTTTTTGGAAAGGTTTCTTACTCATATAAATTGATTGCTATTTCAAAATCAAAAACAACCTTCAAGAAACAAATTAATCAAATTACTCTTGGTCTTCAACCTTTTGAATTTTTATTAAGTGTTCAAATCATATTTTGAAAGAAGCCATTGAAATAACTTTCACATTCTCACAGTCTTCTTTCACAAAGAACACTTGTATATCTTATCTGAGTATAATTTGTTTCGAGAAGAATATCAACCTTGAAGATTGATAAACAACTTTCCATCATTTACTTTATCAAGAACATTTTTGTGTATTACCTTGTTATCCAGGACTGTTGGAAACAAGTGAAGTGTATTAAAGAGGATTGTTCTTTAACACTTGGAATTACCTATAGGTTTAGATAGTAAGCATCACTTTGGATGTGATTAGGCTTTACAAAAATTCTAAACTATAGTGAAATACTCTTTCGAGTCGAAAGAGGAATGGAGTACCTTTGGAGTGTGAAAGGAACCACTATAATTTCCTGTGTCTTTTTCTTTCTGCCTTTACTTTCCGTTAATTACTTAACAACCAAGAAAAATAACCAAGGAACCTTAACAAGATTGCAACAAATTTTTTGAAGATCCTAATTCACCCCCCCCCCCCCCCTCTTAGGCGCAGTTACTACTTACAAGATCAAAGTTTATGTTGACGATATGATTGCCAAATCTCAAAATGAAGAGGACCATTTGGATCATTTGCTGAAACTATTTGAACGACTCAGGAAATACCAGTTGAAACTGAATCCTGCTAAGTGAACCTTTGGTGTTAGATCTGGAAAACTACTTGGTTTTATCGTCAGCCAATGAGGAATTGAAGTAGATCCCGAAAAAGTCTGAGCCATTCAGGACATGCCAGCTCCGCAGACTGAAACACAAGTCAGATGTTTTCTTGGACGAATGAACTACATCTCCAGATTCATCTCCAATATGACTGCTACCTATGAGCTAATCTTCAGGTTACTTTGCAAAGGTCAGGTTATTGATTGGAATTCTGATTGTCAGCAAGCATTTGAGAAGATCAAGGGTTATTTGCAAGAACCTCCTATCTTGATTCCTCCGATTCCTGGAAAACCACTCTTCATGTATCTTACTGTTCTTGAGAAGTCTATGGGTTGCGTACTTGGTCAACACGATGAGACTGGACGGAAATGACATGACATCTACTACTTGAGCAAGAAGTTTACTGATTGTGAAAGCAGATATTCACTTTTGGAGAAGACTTGTTGTGCGCTAGCATGGGCTGCTAGGCGTCTCAGGCAATATATGATTTGTCACACTACTTTGTTGATCTCGAAAATGGATCCAATAAAGTATATTTTTGAAAATCCTGCTCAGACTGGAAGACTTGCCCGTTGGCACATGTTCTTATCTAAATATGACATCCAGTATGTAACTCAGAAAGCTATCAAAGGAAGTATCTTGTCAGATTATCTTGCAAACTAGCCAGTTGAAGACTATGAGCCTCTCAAGTTTGACTTTCCCGATGAAGACATTATGTTAGTGAAGGATTATGAAGAGCCAGGTCCTGATGAAGGTCCCGAGCCGAGTATCTATTGGAAGATGATATTTGATGGTTCCTCTAATTATAGTGGGCATGTCATAAGCGTCATTCTGATGAATCCAAAAGGTGGTTATACCCCATTTACAGCAATGTTGGACTTTGAATGTACCAACAATATCGCCAAATATGAAGCATGCATTCCTGGCCTTGAAGCAGCTATTGACCTCAAAATCAAAACTCTTGAAGTGAGTGAAGATTCAGCTTTGGTTATTTATTAAGTTACAGGTGAATGGGAGACCAGACATGAGAATTTAATCCCATACAGAGCCTACATTGTTGAAATGATCAAGTATTTTGATGAGGTCACTTTCAAGCATGTTCCGAGATCTGAAAATCACATTGTTGGTGCTCTAGCCATGTTAGCATCAATGTGGAGAGTCAGATATTTCAATGATGCTACTCTTATTCGAATTGAACTCAAGACTGAGTCTGCCTATTGTCATATGGTTGAAGAAGAAACTGATGACAAACCTTGGTTTCATGACATTAAGAATTATCTGCTCAAGCAAGAGTATCCAGTCGATGCTACTAATCTTGATAAGAAAACTCTGAGAAGGTTGGCATCCAAGATCTTCATCAGCAATGATGTGCTATACAAGAGAAACTACGACATGGTTCTGCTTAGATGTGTTGACAAACGTGAAGCAGACATGTTACTTCAAGAGATTCATGAAGGAACCTTTGGAACTCATGCCAACAGTTATGATATGTCCAAGAAGATCTTGAGGGCTGGATATTACTGGTTAACCATGGAATCCGACTGTATCCAATATTCCAGGAAATGCCATAAGTGCCAAATTTATGTTGACAAGGTCCACGTACCTCAAACACCGTTGAATGCCTTATCTTCACTGTGGCCTTTCTTAAATGGGGCATTGACATGATTGGGGTAATTGAGCCGAAAGCTTCCAACGGTCACCGATTTATTATAGTTTCTATTGACTACTTCACCAAATGGGTAGAAGCTGCTTCTTACACCAACGTGACCAAGCAAGTAGTTGCCCACTTCATCAGAAAAGAGATTATCTGCCGTTATGGAATTCCAAGCCGGATCATAACAGACAACAGTACCAATCTGAACAACAAAACCATGAAGGAGTTGTGTGAAAGTTTTAAGATTGCACATCACAATTCTTCTCCTTACCGTCCTAAGATGAATGGAGCTGTTGAAGCTGCAAACAAAAATATCAAGAAAATCCTGCAAAAGATGGTCAAGACTTACAAAGATTGGCATGAAATGCTACCATTTTCTTTACACAAATACAGAACTTCAGTGCGAAATTCAACAGGGGCAACCCCTTTCTCATTAGTGTATAGAATGGACGCCATCCTCCCCATCGAAGTAGAGTTACCTTCCTTACGGGTACTAATGGAAACCAAGCTTGATGAAGCTGATTGGGTTCAAGACAGATTTGACTAGCTGAATCTCATCGACGAGAAGCGCATGACAGCTATGTGCCATGGTCAGTTATATTAGAAACGGATGAAGAGAGCCTTTGACAAGAAAGTCTGAATCCTTCAGTTCCGTCAAGGAGAGCTCGTACTCGAGAAAATCTTGCCAGTTTACAAAGACATGCGTGGGAAATGGATGCCCAACTATGAAGGCCCATTTGTTATGAAGACAGTCTTCTCCGGAGGATCGCTAATTCTCACAACAATGGATGATGAAGAGCTTGCACATCCTGTGAACTCAGATGCAGTCAGAAAATATTATGCCTAAATAACCCGCTAAGTCAAAAACCTGGAAAGGCGACTTAGGAAACAATGGGTATCCCGGTGGGTCATAACCTATGAAGGAGATCCAGGAAAAAATAAGGGATAAAAATACAAAAAATACATAGCTCGCTAAGCTGAAAACCTGAAAAGGCGGCTTAGGCAAAAATGAGTGTCCCGGTGGATTGAAAACCCGAAAGGGCGATCCAGGCAAAGGTTAGGGACAAAGGCATTTCACTGCATCAGATGATTCCGATCATGAAAGAACATTTTACAAAAAACCAACTACAATCCAACTCACTCTTGTCAGAAGCAGGACGGTTGGGTAGTCTTAGTTATTATGGTCAGTAGAGGTCGTTGGATTCAATTTAACCTTTCCCTATTGCCAATTTCAATGTAACTTTCCATGGAAACTTGCCATTAGCAAGCTACCATTCTTCAATAAAATTAAACCTTTTGCTATTCAGTTTTTACCATTTATGCTATCTCTATTTTCATTCTTGTTATGCAAATTGTTATTTGTTAATAAAATTTTGAAAGTGAAAAGTTTTAAACTTAAAACGGTTTTTGAAAACGCTTTTGAAAAAATATAAAGTTGCTTTGACTTGTGGAAAGATCTGAAGGACATCTTCGTTCCCCAGTAAGTCTCGATGTTGCAGAAGCACTTTTAAACCATTGCCTCAGTGCAAGTCCCTAGCAAGACTATAAGCTGACAACACTTTTGGACTGATCCGGTATCTCCAGTGACTTTCAAGACTGTAGAGATCTCCCCAGTAACTTCCAAGTGATGCCTATTATTTGAGGACCCACTCCTAGTGGAATCATCTTTTCCTCACTGAAGTTGCTATACTTTCCTCAGGAGATTGTCACATTCTCCCCAAGAAGTCGAGATGCTTTCCCCAGGAAGTTGATGTACTTTACCCAGGAAGTTGCTACACTTTCTCCATGAAGCTGCCTAGCTCCAAACTTCCCCATGAATCGAATATTTATTTTATCTCCCGAAGTCTCTAATCCTAATATGACTCTCCTAGTGAACAATTCTTCTTTGATCAGAATTCAGATTCATGATGGCAATCCTCCATTGAAGTCATGATATCTTATCCCTGAGTGGAATTTTGTTCTCCCTAGAGAATGTGCAACTTTGAAGCAAGATTCAGTTCCGCCATCAACTTTCCTATCCGCTGATAGATGTACTTTTTCAGAGGTCGTCGGGTATCCCTGTCGAGATGTTTATTTCATCTCTCATTCCCTTCTCCTCTCGTCTGTTTTTGTTAGCATATGCATGAGCATGAGCACAAGCATCAGCATTTTGCATATTCATTTGCATTTTCATTTTGCATACGCATTGACATACGCATTAGCATCTGCATGTTTTCTATCCTTGTTATCTTTTGTCGTTACTTTGGTTGTGGTTACTGCCGAGTAACTGGGTTTGTCTGTTCTCTCCAAAAAGATCGTCAGCCCTAGGCATAAAATACCCACTATTTTACAGTTTCCCCACAGAGTTCAACCCTCGTGGATGACGGTTATTTTATTTATCTTTTCCATACCAGGATAAGGTAATCCCCATTTGAATTCATTCTCTCAATGGTCTCTTGTTTGACAGTTTCTTTCTAGCTCGATTTTAGACTGAACTTTGGCCTCTGTCGGTCACCGAACCTACTTAGACGTGCATTTATTTTGAATTATATCTGACAAGCGACAGTTCTCTCCCGAGAAGCTTATCATTATATCTGACAAGTGACAGTTCTCATTCGAGAAGCTTATCACTACATCTTACAACCCCGGTAAGCGACAGTTCTCGCCCGAGAAGCTTATCATTATATCCGACAAGCGACAGTTCATGCCCGAGAAGTTTATCATTATATCCGAAAAGCGACAGTTCTCGCCTGAGAAGCTTATCATTATATCTAACAAGCAATAGTTCTCGCCCGAGAAGCTTATCATTATATCCGACAAGCGACAATTCTCGTCCGAGAAGCTTATCACTACATCTTACAACCCCGACAAGCGACAGTTCTCAACCAAGAAGCTTATCACTACATCTTACAACCCCAGTAAGCTGCAGTTCTCGTCTGAGAAGCTTATCACTACCTTTTACAACACTAATAAGCGACAGTTCTCATCCGAGAAGGTTATCATTGCTACCCTTGTGTTGCACCCCAAAATTTGCCTAACCTTTTCTTACTTGGCTTATGTTTCATTTGCATTAGCATGTCATTGCATTAGCATTTGCATAGCATAACATTGTTCATTTAACAGGGGATCAAGTGAGAAGCCTAGCCAGAGGATTATTCAAGTTTGAGAAGTCACCATAATCATCGGGAAGGAGGTTGGGTTCTTAAGAGGGTCATTTGTTTGTATGGGGCTCATCTCCTAACTTGGATACATTTGAAGAGTATCAGAGGTTGTGAAGCCTTAGAGATGGGTATGGGATATGGATAGAGCTCAGGGAGTTCCTAGAGGATCAAGGCAGAGCTTAGTCAAATGTTTGTAGCAAGTACAAGAGCCACAGTGGAAGTTGGTGTCACTAGGGTTCATCTGGTTAATCCTAGGCCAAAATGAGCAATTGAAGAAGATCAAAGCCTACTTCTAGGTCATTGAGATCATGAGATGATAGGATGAGGCATATGAGAGATTGTTTCAAGATCAAGTTGAGAAGAATCAAGAGTGGTTGGAGTTGCTAAGTCAGGGTTCCTAGGGTAAAATCCCCTGTTTAGTGCCAAACTTCCAAGCCATGTAAGTCAAGATGCAAGTTTCATCTCCATTTTTGGCCAACATGAAACTTGTAGATCATGCTCTTAGCTTTAATTTGAGTACTAGAGATCCTCCATTAGATTTATAGAACTCAAGTTATGGTCCAGACAAGTTACAGGTCCTCAGATGCATCTGAAATTTGTCTGTGAAAATCATCTGACTTCCAAGCTATTTTCAACCTAGAAGGAAGTTTCATATGACCTTTTGGTGAACATGAAAGTTGTTCCTCATGATCTTATCTTTCCAAAATGTATTATAAGTCTTCCATATGATTTGTAGAACTCAAGTTATGAGGTTTACAAGTTAGGGGTATTTTGGGAAAGTGAGATTATAGGCCATTTTCAATCATAGGTCCAAATCTCCCACTTGCACATCTCAAATGCAATTTTGTTCAATATGGAACTTGCTCAAAATATGGTTTTTAGGTCAACCAAGAGCTCATGGTGAATTGATTTGGTTCATAGTAAGAGTTGACTTGAAGTGGCTTTGAAAGAAGAGAAATTAAAGGCATTATTTGGTGGGAAATTCAAATAAATTGTATGTGCACAAAATATACCAAATGACCACTCAATTTGATCAGAAATGATGATTTAGAAACATTGGCAATTCTAGAATTTTCAATTGACTCATAATTCATGGTGTTTTGACATGTTTCTTCATTTATAAGTTACATCACACAATTCCTTCACAAAGGCAATTTGGAGACTCCTTTTGGTCTGAATCCATTCTAAATGTGATATGCAAGTTATCCAAAGCTTCCAATGCAAGCTATGAAGCCAAATTCGTGCATGGCCATATTGAATTTTTAAGAGTTTTTTGGATTTTTGGATTTTCCAAATTGGGCCTGGGCTGAACCTCTAGAAGGTTCCATTGTGTTCTATAAATGATCAGAAGTGAAATTGGGCAAAGGTTGGTGATTGATTCGTGCTGAGCAGAGAGAGAGCTATTGGAGTTTTGGAGCATTCAACTCAAATTCGGTTTTGGGATTCAAGCAGGTTTCTGATCAAATTGAAGGTGCTAAAGGCTTCTATCATTATCCTTGAGTGAATCTAGAAGATTTGGGAGCAAGATTCGAGTCATAAACACCTCCATTTGAAGCTTGAAACCAGGTTGGTAGAATTCAACTTTCCACTTAATCTAGCACGATGTAGTTAGAAATGAGCATGTGGTTAGGATCTATGTGAAATGTAGAATGTTCTAGGATTGATTTGGTAGCAATTGGTGATGGTTGATCATGAGATGGAATTTATGTTTGGATTCGGTTAGGAGTGATCTTGAGGAATTAATACAATTGTGATAGCTTAGGGTGATCAGGGAAGCATGAGGATCATTCTTGTACCATTAATTTAGGCTTTGGTGAGAATCAAGATCATGACATATTTCAAGATTTGCATCGGGTTTTGAAATCTAGGGAGATTCAGTCAATTCTAAGCTCATATTTGGAATCAGGAGGAAATTCTGAGTGAAATTGATATAAGGTTTATAAGTTTTGGACACCTGCAATCTTTGCTCGCTGGAGAAGAAGGTTGTTTCTGCCGTGGGAGCCACCGTGAACTGTTTCAGGTCATCTGAGTTCCAAGGAGGAAGAAGATGTTATGGCCATTGGATGAGTCTGGGAAGTAGACTTCGTATGCAAGATCAAGGGACGAGATTCAAACTGAGATTTGCCTCCAAGGGATGAAACGATGCGTTTCATTAATCCCAGTCAGCTGGTGACTGGGATGCTTGCGTGGATGCACTGAAAGCCCTAGGATTAGCTTACCAGGTCCCCTGATCCTACCTACCACGTATTTTCCAGCCTTTCATTTTATGTTAATTCTTTTTTTGATTTCTTTTATTCCTTTTTCTTTCTAAATTCATTTTTAAATTCATCTTTGATCAGAAAAATACACAAAAAATATCCCCATGATCCTCTGTTGATTTGTGATTTTTCTAGGGTGTTAGATTTAATTTTTGTTGATTTTCCAATTTAATCCATATTTTTCTCATTTTAGGTATTTCTTTAATTTTGCATAATTGACACCTCTATTTGTTAGTTTTTGTTCTATTAATTGGTATGGAATTTTGATTTGAGCTTTTGATAGATGTTAGGTTATAAATGTATGCTCCCATAGGAATTTTCTCACATTTTTTAGAAAATCATAGCTTCTGATTTAGAGGTAGGTTTAGAGTCTTTCCCCATTAATGGTTCCCCTTGATACCTTTCAACTTAGGATTTTATTAGAGGACTTAGAAATTGAATTAGGTCCTGATTTTTGAACTATATATCATTAACAAATGCATGTTCCCATAGAAAAACAATTGGATTTTTAGGATGTGTTTTGATATTTTAGATAGAATATTCAAGTTGTTTGTTCATTTGGTGCTTCAACTTTGGTGATTGTTTGGAATGGACTCAAAGTGGGCTTTTCTTGCATGGTGGGCTTCTGGTTCTTATTGGAGGATGTCGTGGACATGATGAAGCTTTTGTGGAGTGGCTGGTGAAGCTTGGATTGGAGCTTTTCTTTCCTTTTTGTTAGCTTTTTGTAGCTTATGAGATTAGGGTTTTTAGGAGAGATCTTTAGAAATAGTTTTTTCTTCAAATAAGCATGGTTGGTTTCATTCACCTTCCATTCCCATCCTATGATTCAAAGTCCTCATGTTAAAGTCTCATCTCTCCTTTGGAGGGATGTGTGACATTTTTACAATGAGCAGAACTTGTGAGGATGCCTTTCTCTGATGACTGGTTGAGTGTCAGATGGGATTCCTTTGGTTTCCTGTCTGCTTCCCATTATCAAATACTCATCTTGTTGATTCTCTTCATTATTGGTGGAGTTAATTGTTAAAGATTGAAGATGGAGTATCCTTTTCCTTCTCTTGAAGATGGTGGACTTGAAGAACAGATACAAACTTTGGATTGGATTGCTGTCAGAAGATTGCTCTGTTGTGGAGTTTGTTGGCTTGTTTTCCCGGTTTGTCTGTTTTCTTCTGGTTCAGCTGTATTGATATGACTTGCTTGGAGTGTTACATTAGATTTAGGCTTCATGTATATTATCATAGGCCTAAGAGTATCTTAAGGGTTGAGCTTCTCCCCTTGCTTGTATTGCATTAGAGGTTGAGTTTCTCCCTCTGCTTGTATTTTTACTGCGTGGCTTTGCTTGCTGGTATTTGGTAGAGCTTAGCTCCCTTGCCTGTGTGGTTTGTGGCCTTTGTGCCTTGCTTGTTTAGAAGTTGAGCTTGGCTCCTTCTGCTTGTGTGATGCATTGCATGCATTTTATTTACAGCAATTTATCTACAGTAATCTTTCTGGTACAGTTTTTATGTTTACTGTTGTTTCCATTGCCATGTTCCCCTAGGAACTCTGACTTCTCTTACTCAAGAGAAGTTATAACAGACATTAGGATTCTAACCATGCATGATGACATTAGTTAGTTTCCCTTTTAACCACAACCGTAGGATGAATATTGCATGATAACTATAGGATCGAGTCAGTTTCCCTGTAGAGAGTCTGTTTCTCTTCTCATCTTCAAATACAGTTAAAACACTTAATAAAGGTTAACATATGTTGTGCGTTACGAGCCTTAAGCTACTTGAGAAAGAGTTGTGGGAGGGTTTCCCTCACATAATTCGAGTGTTTAGTGTGGTACCCTTTGGGTGACATGCGACGCATTCACTCTCAAGTCCAAGTCTTTAGTGCAACACGAGTTACAAACAAAACTCAATTCACTTCTTCCGTAAAAGACTTAAAAAAAACATCAAATCCTTTTTGTCCTCTTGGATCCCTTAATCAGGAAAACCCTTTTCTTAACGGAAAGTTCTGTTAACTTTCAGTTCTACCGCAAACGGTAATGCCTAAGTCTCCAAGGATCGAGCTGCAAATACCAACTGCTGGAACTGATTTTTAACGTTACTTGGATAAAAGATGCTGAACAAACCTGTGTTCTCCGTAGCCCGAACTATGTTTGCTCTGATCTTTCGCGCTGTGTGAACGTACGTAGGCACAAGATGTGATATCTTGGCGAGCAACCTTCCCCCTTTCCCCGTATTTAGGCGAACTACGTTGACTCTGATTTCTCGTTCCAAACGGGAATACGTAGGCATAAAGTGCGATACTTTGCCGAGTCATTTTCTTTTCTTTTCAGACCAGGCCCTTAGTGTAGATAGTTAAACAAACCCGTCAGATAAACACAACAAGCATGGATCCCATCAAGTACGATGGACGTGAGGGGTGCTAATACCTTCCCCTCGCATAACCGACTCCCGAATCCAGACAATGGTTGTGACAACCTTGTCTTATACCTTTTCGTCAGGTTTTTTCCGATCGTTTCCTTTCCCGTTCTGAGGGATAAATAACGAAAGGTGGCGACTCTTCTGTCATTTCCGGCACCTTATTTTCGCAGTAGCGACAGCTGGCGACTCTGCTGGGGAATCCAACGATTCCCTGTGCGAGTCATTCCTAGCGCTTGTGTGTTTACCTGTTAGGTTTTATTGCACTTTACTTTCCGCATTTTCTTTTCAGTATATTATTATTGTGCTGTTGCGGGAAGGGGATCTGATGAGCGAGAAGCCAGACCCAGGCTTGAGTGTACTTAGCATTAGTTGTGGAAATTAGTGGGCGCGTGCTTGCTTTGCAGGCACTAGTGTCTCATGAAATCCACGCTCAGACGAGGTTCTCCCGATTGACTTCTTTTTCGGCCCTTTGGGCTTGAGGGGTTGTTGGTTTGGAGGATTGTCTACTCTAGGGACCGACCATTTGTGACTCATCAGAGTGAGGCCACTTCAAGGGATGATGATGCCACACCTTTTGGGTATCGTATCATCGCTCTTGAAAGTCTGTGACGCTGGGAAACGCATAGGATGTCATACCTTGTCTGTGATTAGGTCAATACCTGTGAGCGAGGTCGGGTTATTGCAGGAAACCTTAACCTTCAGACTACCTGGTTTTCTTGTCAGTGAATCAGTGTTGTTGGGTTTAGAGGTTTTTATCGTCAGAGATGTGGTTGCTCTCAACAGTGTGTATTTATTGGTCCTCTTCAGGGTTGTGCTATCAGAGCAGTGTTGTGATTGTGTTGGATCAGAGCTTTGATCTTCTCAGCAGCTATCTTGATCCTCTGTTGCATGTTTGCATGTTGCATTTTGTATACTCATTTGCATATCATTAACGTGTGTCTGTGTTGCATGTACACTATTCCCCGGATCCGGTATTTTCTTGCCTGCTGTTGTGCTATTATGGGTTCTCTGAGGAAGACTGTGGCCTATAAGCTCCCCACTCCAGAGGTTGCTCAGTTGTCCAGTCTGATTGCTTTGGCAGATGATACTGTTAGAGGTGAATTCAGAAAGTCTTATGGGAAGCTGCTCAGTTTGGTCCGTAGACCTTCTGTGTATGAGTTGAATGGGTTATATGCCTTGTTGCAGTTCTATGATCCTCCTTTGAGATGCTTTACTTTCCCGGACTTCACTCTGGCACCTACATTAGGGGAGTATGTTGTATTGTTAGGTGTGCCTATCAAGATTCAGATGCCATTTATTCCTATGGATGTCGAGCCTAATTTGGCTAATCTAGCTCTTTCTCTTCATTTGGATGCCTCTGAGTTGATCTTGTCTAGTTGGAACGGGGTTCCTGGTTTCTCTTTGCAGTTCTTAGTTGGGAAAGCCCAACAATATGCCAAAGACGGTTGTTGGATTGTGTTCAACGCCATTCTTGCTTTTTGCATATATGGTATCATTTTATTTCCTAATATGCCTGATTTTGTGGACTTAGATGCCTTTTATATCTTTGCATCAGGGAATCCGGTCCCTACCTTGATTGGCGATGTGTATCGTTCTATCCATTACAAGAACGAGAATATAAGGGGTAAGAATGTATCATGCTGTGTGCCCTTGTTCTATAGATGGTTTGATAGTCACCTACCCAAGAAGGGTCTCTTTGCTTCATCTGCAGCCACAATTGAGTGGTCCGAGCGATTGATGAGTTTATCAGCAGAGAGTATCGTGTGGTTTGATAGAGATATGTTGGATACTGAGGTTATATTCAGCTGACGTGGGTTTCCGAATGTGCCTTTGATTGGAAGAAAGGGTTGTATCAACTATAATCCATCTCTACTTGTCAGACAGTTTGCTTATGCTTTGAGAGCTCTGCCAAAGGATGAAGAGATGCAGGAATCTCTGTACCTCACCGGTCTTCTAGAGGGGGACATGTTATCTAAGCTTCAGCATGCCTGGAATGATATCAGTAGACGAGGGAAGTCATTGTTGGGAAAAAGCAATAGCCAAGCCTACGCTCCATATGTGACCTGGATCAGAGCCAGAGAAGAGATTGTAGGGATGCCTTTTCCACCTGCTAAGCAGGAATTCCCTCCAGTGGTGGAAGAGCCTACTACCGTGTCTATTCAGCAGTATAATCATGTGTTAGCTGAGAGAGAAGAGCTGAAGAAGGTAAATGAAGAGTTAGAGAAAGAGTTGGCACAGATCAGAAGCGAGAGAAACAAAGTTGTCCGTTCCTTCAAGAGGCAGACAGAGTTGGTGAACAGGTTGGGCACGGATTTGACTAAGCAGATGGCTGATCGTGAGCATTTGGGTCTGGACTTCAAATCCGTCAGCGATGTTCTGGCTACCAAGAAGCAGCACTTGGATGAAGCATACCGAAGAATATCCAAGTTCAATCAGCAGTGGGATGCCACTATAGCCAACAACAAAGAAAGGGAGGATAAACTGAAACAACAGATCTCCAAACTGAAGGCTCAGGTGAAGGCTAGTGAGGAAAGGTTCGATGAGGAAACGGCTCGCCGATATGCCACCGAAGACAGGCTCAACAAAGCCCTTGCCAACCTGAAGAATCACAAGCAGGTGTTCGAGTCCAAGAAGCGGAAGTTAGAGGAGTGCTTTGGCCAGGGAGCGTGGGAAGATCCGGTTGAAGATCTCCAGTGTACTATTATGCAGAGAGAGTTGCTCGTCAAAGGGTTACTCACTCGTCCTGACCACCCAAAGACAAAAGAATTGTTGGAGGAGTTTCGTGCTCGCTGTCGCACTTGATTATCTTTGTAACCTTTTGTATTCTTTTTTATTTCTACTGTAGGCTGACCATCACCAGGCTTGTTGGTTGAGGTCATGCTAATGATATCCCATGTATTCATTGACTTTGTACTGCCGCTTTGTTGGCCCATATACATATGAGATGTTATTTTAGTGACTAGATCCGGACTTCTTGCTATCGGCACTGACACTATGGCACTCGAACCGGGGAAAAATCTCCCTAACGCACAGACACACGTTTGCATTTGCATAAGTCAATTGCATAGTCGGTGCCTTGTACTGTGCTTCCTAACCCTCTGTTGATGCAGGTTCCAGGATTGCCGAACATCGAACTCACCGTTACTCAACCAGAAGCAACTATAAGAAAGTCATGGACTAGATGCAGTCAGAGATGCAGGAGATGCGTGACCGCATGGCTCAATTTATGCAGGTGATGGATGTCGCTACTGCGAAAATCGGCGCCGGCTGAACAGAAGAGTCGCCACCGTGCGTTATTTATCCCAACAGAGGGAAAGGAAACGCTCGAAGTAAACCTACCGCAAAGACGGGAAAGGGATGGTCATCGCAACCAAATCCTAGATTCGGGAGTCGGTTACGCAAGGGGAAGGTATTATCACCCCTCACATCCGTCGTACTCGACGGGATCCACGCTTGTTTTCTGGTACGGATTGTTATTATATCTATTCTACAGGTCTGGGGTTAAAAGAAAATAAAATGACTCGGCAAAGTATTGCACTTTATGCCTATGTATTCCCGTCTGGAACGAGAAATCAGAGTCAACGTAGTTCGCCTACCTACGGGAAAGGAGGGGAAGGTTGCTCGCTAGGATATCGCATCCTATGCCTACGTACTTCCATACAGCATGAAAGATCAGAGCAAACGTAGTTCGGGCCACGTACGACACAAGTCTGTCTTGATTGTTTTTTATCCTTCTGAAAAAGGTTTTCTCCTGATTATGGGTCCAAGCGGACAAAAATGACGTTTTTGATTGGTTTACAGTCTTTTACGCAAGAACTGTTTTTTTATGGTGTTTGAAATGTTTATTGTGTTTTTCTGATTGTTTTGAGAAAGAAGAGAAACAACAACTCTAACCTATGGTTTAAAAAAGGGAATCAAAATCTAACCTAATGTTGTCATGCATGGATAAGAACCTAATGTCTGTCATATTTCTCTCTTGCGCAGAGAGAAACAGAGATCCTAAGGGGATAAACGGAAAAACAACAACATATATACAGTAAAGCAGTAAAATGCATGAATGCAGCAGTACAAGCTAGGCAAGGGAGTCCTGCTCTTCCTCGAACCTTGAAAACAACAGGCAAAAGCGAACAAAATTCACTTTCAACCTAACAGATTAATTGGCAAACAATACAGTCCCGAAAACTCAAATAATACATCAAAAGCTTCTAAACAGCAAAAGATAAACCGCAAACAGAAACTCTACACAGCAAGCTCCATCAACATCTTCAAGCAAAGTCTTCATCAACAAGCTTCCATCAAGCATCTATCTTCAAGGAGGAAAACTCTAACAGTAATCATCTTCCACAGCTTCAAGCAGCAGGGCTTCAAACAGCAGCAGTCACATGCACAGCTTCAACAGCACAATCTTCAAACAATGACTTCCATCTTTAATCTTTCATGGCTTTTCTTCAAATCAAACTCTCCAGGATGAGGAACAATTAATAGGATGAATTGAGATGTTAAACAGTTAGTTGACCACCAAAGGTGGCAAACAGACTGTTAACAAAATGTAGAATGTTTCTCTCAAGTGTTCTATCTCTTAGATACTGTCACCAAGCCTTCCAAAGGAAGGGGGTGAGTATCCTAGAGAGACTCTGAATCATAGAGAGGGATGGAGGCAAACAAAGCCATCCATGTTTAAGAATCAAATTTCTACTCTAAGCTCTACCTAGCTCCTAGTTCCTGTGATCTTCAACAGCTACAAGCAAGCTACAATTTTCATCAACTCTTGAACTTGTTCTACAATCCTTGACTTTGTCTTTGTCTTCAATGCTTCACCATCCATGGTCTTCAAGCCAAGCCCAAACCCCAAGCAAGCCCAACAAGCCCAAATAACAAGCAATAACCCCAAAACGGGCACACCATACAATCAAACAATTACAAAAATATACTAAATATTAATATAATAGGGGAAATTCTAATACTTATTCTAAGGGATCTACTACACTTTCCCATAATCCCCCTATAGTCCCATCTTCTAATTCAACCTAAAAAGCCCAAAAAGGAATTGTTTTGTTGCACCTATGTTATGTTCAAAACCCTAATTATTCTAAGTTTTTTATTACACCATATCTATTTCAACATTTTTTTACTACCATTTTTATTCTAAAGTTTTATCACATTATCCTAAGGGAAACCCTAAAGTATATTAATATCTATATTATCAAGATTGAAGATCAAACCCTATATCAATTTCTAAGGGGTCTAAACAATTCCTAACATGCAAGGGGTCAAGGTTAACCATCAATTGGGAAGGTCCTAATCAACAACCCTAAAACAGAACCAAATTACCTCTAGAAAATCTACAAAAATTCCTAAGGGAACATGCGAGTGTTAGCTACAATATACCAAAATATCTAAGCAAGAATCATCACCAATTGAGAGAACAAAATTCTACAAAACAGCAGTATCAAATATGCAAAGCAAACATCATGCAAAATACTCATCAGAATGTAAAATACAAAAGAAATGGGAAAACAACCCACAAAAATCTAAGAAAAATTATACAATATCCTGAAGATCTTAGCAACCTATGGTAAAAAAATTAAAACCAAACTCTAAAGTTAAGGTCACTTTCTAAAGGAAAACCTATAAAGTATCCAGGGAACATTCAGATGGAGATGGCTCTAAAAAGCGGATTCAAAACTAAACTTAGATCGTCTAGAAATTCCAATAAAATTTCTAGGGAACCCTATGCATATCATCTAAAACATATCCAAAAATCAGCTCAAAATCATGAAGCATTAAAGAGAACAAAATTAAACAAAACAGATGAACAGTTATGTACACCAATGGATATTAGCACGAAAGAAAAATCATAACTAAATCAAAAAAAATCTAAAAAATGCAAACTCAGCGCCTAAAATTTCTTAAGATAATCAATATCTGTAAAAAAAATTCATAATTTGTTGAACATTTTTACTATTTTTGACGTAATAAAAGCAAACAGGCCTCAAAACAGAAAAATAAAAAGAAAAAGGGAATGAAGAAAATCTCCAAATTAACAATCCTAAAATCATCCATAGGTGTTCATGATCCTAACCACATGAGAATTTCTAATTATCTCATCCTAAATCCATGGGAAAGTGAAGGCTTACATACCTTGATCGGAGCTTCGAAACGGAGTATCTTCGGCTCTTTTCGTACTTCCGAAAGCTTCAAATTCGTTCAACAATATGCAAGGAAAGTACTACAATCTTCGAATCGAATCGAAATCGCCTTGAATGAAGAATCACCACTTGATTTGCTCTCTTGAAAATTGATATGCTTTCTTCCAATCCAACTCCAATCAATCACCAACCTTGCTTCAAATGAGTTTCTAAACATTTATAGAGATGATTGGAATTTTCTAGAAATGAAGCCCAAGCCCAAAATAATAAAATCCATTTCCCTTGGAACTTTCTAGATTATTCATGTATCTTCCCTTGGAAATTTCCAACCAAAATAGCCTTCCAAATGCCTTGTTAAGTGGTTTGGATTAGTGACTTACATTTCAAGTAACCACTTTTACAAAGCAAGTCATGAAATTATTGCTCAATTCAAAAATGTGCCAATTCCATTGTCTTTAAAATGCATTTTACAATCAAATTGGTATGTCATATGGCTTGTTTGTGACCTCTAACCCAAAATTTGATTTTTTTTCACCACTTTATTTGACTTATTCCCCTTTTTTAGGCCATTTTTATCACTTTTTGATAAAAGCCTTTTTAACATCTCATGACCCCCCTTCTAGCCTTAAAACATCATTCTAAGAAAGTTTGATGTTGAAGATTTTTCCATTTGAAGCTTGGAAGTAGGAGATATGGCCTTATGCTTGAAATGACTTAAAACCTCCAAATGCCCAAAATGCCCTTGGCTTGTCAAGATCATAAGTAGAGCTCCACAAATCAGATTGAGGCATACCATACCTTTCTAGAAAGCTAAGATTATGAGGAACAACTTTCATGTTGGCCAAAAATCCATTTGAAAACTTGTATCTTGAATTATTCTGCTTGGAAGTTTGCCCTAAATCAGGGGATTTTACACTGAAACCCTAATTTAGAAACTTCTCTTCTTCTTGATTTCTTTTGATTTCTCCTTGGCACAACACCACATCTATATCCACATATCAAATGATGAATCCCACATTCTTCAAATAGACCTTGATGCCCCTTCAATCAAGCTTTTGGCCTAGGGTTGACCTAGGGTTGACCCAGATGAAACCCTAATTGACTGTCTTCAACTGTAGTTCTTGTAATCACATCAATGACTTGTCTCACTCTAAAAATGACCCTCTAGGTCTTCCATGATGTCTATATACATTCCATGCCCTCAATTCATAGCCCACAATCTCTTTGATAGTCTTCAAACCCCCTCAAGATAGGAGAAAAACCCACTGATTGGTCCACTAACTTCTCAAGCTTCAATTCCTTTCTGATGACTTGCATAGGCTTAAATTTTGAATAAAAACCTCTTGATAGGCTCATAGAGATAAGAATGGCACTCGGTCCCTTGTTGGATGGCTTGCCCATGCTATGCTATGCAGATGAATGAATTATGTACATGACCTAATATGACCTCATATGCAAATGCTAAAGCTATGAAACATAAAATCAGGTGAAATAAGTTGGTCAAATTTTGGGGTGCAACAGCTGCCCCTATTCAAACAATTTGGACCCGACTGGGTGAAACGCCCGGAGCCTTCAGACAATCGAGGTACGAAACGGTTGAATACCAATAAACCCGGAAATTTTCCAACTGCAAAACAACTACACCACTACTTGGGAAAAATTTTTTTACTGATCCGACTTCATCACTATTCTGTCAATACTGGAACAATCCTTAGTGGCTTCACCGGAAGAAGACTTTTGTAAGAATGTAGCTCTATCTTGTCATGGGACACATACTATGCTCCCTACGAGGAAATCATCCGCCTATCCGAAACGGGAACACACCTCTTGCTTATGTCACACAAACTCTTCATCCGCCTATCCGAAACGGGAACACACCTTTGTGTATAACTGCAAAGAAATCGTCATCCGCCTATCTGACACGGGAACATACTTCTATCCACTTTACTGAAAATCCTAATCTGCCCATTACACAGAAAAACCTTCATCTGCCCATCACACAGGAACGTCTTCGTCTGCCCATCACACAGGAACGTCTTCGTCTGCCCATCACACAGGAACTCTGAATTCTGCCCATCACACAGGAATTCTGACTTCATCTGCCCATCACACAGGAATGTCTTTGTCTGCCCATCACACAGGAACTTTGACTTCTGCCCATCACACAGGAATTCTGACTTCATCTGCCCATCACACAAGAATGTCTTCGTCTGCCCATCACACAGGAACTTTGACTTCTGCCCATCACACAGGAATTCTGACTTCATCTGCCCATCACACAGGAATGTCTTCTTCTGCCCATCACACAGGAACTTTGACTTCTACCCATCACACAGGAATGTCTTCGTCTGCCCATCACACAGGAACTTTGAATTCATCTGCCCATCACACAGGAATGTCTTCTTCTGCCCATCACACAGGAACTTTGACTTCTGCCCATCACACAGGAATGTCTTCTTCTCGGACATAGCTTCTTTGCCTATTCTTTGCAGTAACTAACTCCGCTGGGGGATGTTCCGAGAATAAATGTCAAACACTCGCGTCAATACCAAGTGACCACCTCTGAATTTTGATTTCGCGAAAACCTCGTGCCAATGCACAACAATCTTAAAAAAACATCCCGCTGGTCGGGTACAACAATGCCTCAATTGGCAACTCTGTGGGGAACAATAAACTGAACTACATCACACGTCTCCGGGCGAGACCTCGATTGTCTAGTACCATCTGATCTTTAGAACTCCATACTCCTATTGAGAAAATACCTGAAAGCAAAGAGTCAATCAACCTGATCTATGCTTCAAAATGTGTATGTTTGATAATGGCGTAATGCTCCATACAATATGGAAATGCTACGCGTTTTATTTGGTGGATGCAAATATGACACTATATGTCGATGCAAATGCAGGTTCAAGCTGCTGGGGATAAGCTCTGACGAGCTTGCTTCACCAATCCTTGTTGTTGAGGACAAATAACACCATGCTGGGGAGTGAACGGGTATCACGAAGTATTCTGGCAAAATAAATGTCAGGACATACAACCAACTCTGCTGGGGAGAGATCTGAACTTTAATTTCCACTGGGAGGAAAGAAAATTCTTGCTGAATAGAGAGAACTCCGCTGAGGAGTGAACGGATATCACGAAGTATTCTGGAAAAATAAATGCCAGGACATACAACCAACTCTGCTGGGGAGAGTAGACGACCCTACTGGGGATAATGGATCTTCCTTGAGGAATGTACACTGTCTGAGCACAGCCTGCCAACCTGGAATCACTACTCTGAGGCTAAACAACTCTGCTCGGGATAGAAAGTCCTTGTGGAGGAAATCATACTGTCTGAATACAAATCACAATCTTGAGATTATCAACTTTTGTTGGAAATAGCTGACCCTGTGGGGGAAAAAGAAAAACCATCTTTCTGAACCAATTTTAACTTGGTCATCCATATTGAGAACCTTCTCAACTGGGGATTGCATCTACACATGCTCAATTCTGTGGGGATTACCACCTTGCCGGAGACATCTCTATTAAGATACTCTTTTGGGGAATTAATCTTGTCCTTCAATAAAGGGGAGCGCCATTACCACTTCCGGGAACACGACCTGCGTGGGGATTTACATCAACTGTAATCACATCTTTCATCCAATGCCCTGGCTAGGCCATAGTAATTCTCTTTCGATTGCTTCAAACAGGTAAGGACCCTGCAAAACAGCACAAACGCGACAAAACAAGTCCATACAACCGAATCTATTCGGGTTAGCACTCGTGACAGCATTTCAGTCAATTCAAAGTTTTAGCAATTATTGGCAAGGGCCAACACCGTTATGTACATGCTAGTTTTGTCAAAACAATCGGCATTTTTTCACATACAAAACAATAAAGAACAAATATCGAGTACTGAATAACATGTTTTATTGATAGGGCCTCTAAATAGGCGGAGTTTTGTACACTGGATGTAACTCCTGAAAAGAGGTAGCTACGCACAAACAAGTACACAAGTATGCACATGAAGCATAAATACTAACACAAATATGTACACATGTCGGCAACGGGATGCAGACAAACACCATGAGCTGATCCTCCTATGACTCGCCTGACTCTGGAGCTTTCCCGGTATTCAACTTTCCGAAGAGGTTGTATCTGATAAACGAATCCTCAAGTATTCTCCGGCACCAATGTGCAATGTAGTATCAAATTCGGACCACAGTCATTTGCTTTTCAAATCCCTAACTTTTGCGTGAACCGCCCTTTACGGGTTTTCAATTCACCGGGATACCCTTTTTTGCCGAAGCCGCCCAGTGTAAGTTTTCGACTTCGCGGGTGTACATTTTTTCAATTTTATCCTTAACTTTTGCCCGAACCTTTTATTCTGTTTTTGGTTCGCCAGGATGCCCCATTTTTGCCTGGACTCTCCTTTTTTGTCCAGCGGGTCAATTTCAAGCAAAGTATTTTTTAACTGCGTCCGAATTCACAGGCGGTGTAAAGTCCTCACCATCCATGGTGGACAACAATAAAGCTCCTCCTGAAAAGACTTTTCTGACAACGTATGGCCCTTCGTAGTTGGGGGTCCACTTGCCCCTGTGATCTGCCTGTGGTGGGAGAATCCTCTTTAGCACAAGGTCTCCCGTCTGAAAGCTCCGAGGATGTACCTTTTTATCATACGCTTTCTTCATTCGGCTCTGGTACAAACGACCATATGCTAGAGAAGCTAACCTCTTCTCATCCATTAAACTCAGCTGGTTCAACCTGTCTCTCACCCATTCAGCCTCGTCCAGTTGGACATCTCGTAATACCCTCAGGGAAGGAATCTCAACTTCCAGTGGTAACACTGCTTCCATTCCATATACCAACGAGAACGGGGTTGCCCCGGTTGATGTGCATACCGTCGTACGATAACCTGCAAAGCAAAAGGTAGCATCTCATGCCAGTCCTTATAGGTCACCACCATCTTCTGAACAATCTTCTTTATGTTCTTATTGGCCGCCTCAACAGCGCCATTCATCTTGGGTCGATAAGGGGAGGAGTTGTGATGTTCGATCTTAAAACTCTGACACAGCTCCTTCATCATTCTGTTATTTAAGTTCAAACCGTTGTCGATAATTATCCGCTCGGGGATTCCATATCTGCAAATGATATCTCGCTTGATAAACCTGGCTACCACCTGCTTGGTCACATTTGCATAGGATGCCGCTTCTACCCATTTGGTAAAATAATCGATTGCTACCAAAATGAAACGGTGTCCGTTAGATTCCGTAGCCTCGATCTTTCCAATCATGTCGATTCCCTACATTGAGAATGGCCACGGTGACGACATCACGTTCAGAGGACTCAGAGGCACATGGATCTTATCTGCATAGATCTGGCACTTATGACACTTCTTCGCAAACTTGAAACAATCGGTTTCCATAGTTAGCCAATAATAAGCTGCCCGCAGCAGCTTCCTCGTCATAGCATGCCCACCAGCATGCGTACCAAATGTACCCTCGTGTATTTCCTCCATGAGCAACTTCGCCTCTTTCTCGTCTACACAACGTAGTAGCACCAAGTCGTGATTTCTCTTGTATAGGACACCGTCTGGATTCAGATAGAAATTACCCGCCAATCTCCTGAGAGTCTTCTGATCGTGACTGGATGCCCCAGCCGGATATTCTTTGTTTTTCAGGAAATTATGGATGTCAAAATACCAGGGTTTATCATCAGATGCTTCGTCAATGGAAAATACGAAGGCGGGTCTATCAAGCCGGGAGATAACAATTCTGGGAGCCTCATTCCAGAAATTGACTTTATACATGGAAGACAATGTGGCCAGAGCGTCAGCCATCTGATTCTCTGCTCGCGGTACATGATGCAATTCAACCTTGTCAAAGAAGGGCAACAATCTCCTCACGTAATTCATGTACGGTATCAAATTGGGCTGACGTGTCTCCCATTCTCCTTTTATTTGATTCACCACCAGAGCTGAGTCTCCATATACATCCAGATTTTTGATTCGCAAATCAATGGCTTCTTCAAGCCCCATGATACAAGCTTCGTATTCGGCTTCATTATTGGTAACAGGAAAGGTCAATCGAGCAGTGAATGGTATGTGCGACCCATGTGGAGTAGTGATGATTGCCCCTATTCCGCTACCATAGGAGTTTACAGCTCCGTCAAAGATCAACTTCCATTTGGAACCCAATTCTGGTCCTTTGTCCGGCAACGGTTCTTCACAATCTTTCATCTTTAGGTACATGATATCCTCGTCAGGAAAATCAAACCTCATCGATTGGTAGTCCTCAATAGGCTGCTCTGCCAAATACTCAGATAATACACTCCCCTTTATAGCCTTCTGTGAGACATACTGGATGTCGTATTCGATCAAAACCATCTGCCAACGGGCAATTCTCCCCGATAATGCCTGCTTTTCAAATACGTATTTGATAGGATCCATCTTCGAGATGAGCATGGTTGTATGGTTCAGCATGTATTGCCTCAAACGCTTGGCGGCCCAGGCTAGCGCGCAACAAGTTTTTTCGAGCATTGAGTATCGAGATTCACATTCAGTAAACTTCTTACTCAGGTAGTATATTGCATGCTCTTTTCTTCCTATCTCGTCGTGTTGACCGAGAACACAACCCATACTTCCCTCAAGAACCGTCAAATACATAATCAAGGGTCTCCCTGCCACTGGAGGTTTCAAAATAGGAGGCTCCTATAAATACTGTTTTATTTTATCGAACGCCTTTTGACAATTTTCATTCCATGTTACAGCCTGGTCTTTTTTCAACAGCTTGAATAACGGCTCACACGTAGCTGTCAGGTGAGATATGAACCTGGCAATGTAGTTCAGTCTCCCTAAAAATCCTCGTACTTCTTTTTCTGTTTTAGGCGCTGGCATCTCTTGTATTGCTTTGATCTTTGCAGGATCCACCTCTATTCCTTTTTCGCTCATGATAAATCCCAGCAGTTTACCCGATCTCACCCCGAAGGTGCATTTATTAGGGTTCAGTCTCAACCTGAACTTCCTAAGCCTCTTGAATAGCTTCAGCAGATTTACCAAATGTTCTTCCTCCGTCTGGGATTTGGCAATCATATCATCTACATATACTTCAATCTCTTTATGCATCATGTCATGAAAGAGAGTAGTCATCGCTCTTTGATATGTTGCCCCAGCATTTTTCAGTCCGAAGGGCATCACTTTGTAACAAAATGTTCCCCACGGTGTTATGAAAGTGGTCTTCTCCATGTCTTCGGGTGCCATCTTGATCTGATTATACCCCGAAAATCCATCCATGAAAGAAAAGATAGAGAACTGAGCCGTATTGTCAACCAACACATCGATGTGAGGAAGTGGAAAATCGTCTTTTGGGCTCGCTTTGTTTAGATCACGGTAATCCACGCATATTATGACTTTACCGTCCTTTTTCGGCACTGGAACAATATTTGCGACCCAAGTGGGATATTTCGTAACAGCCAGGAACCCTGCGTCCCACTGCTTTTGAACCTCCTCCTTAATCTTCACTGCCATATCAGGCCTAGTTCTGCGAAGCTTCTGCTTAACCGGCGGACATTCTTCTTTTAGTGGCAAACGGTGCACAACCATATCCGTGTCCAGCCCAGGCATGTCTTCGTACGACCAAGCGAATACATCACTGTACTCTCTGAGCATCTCAACCAATCTTCGCTTGACGTTGCTCTGCAGTGCGACTCCTATACGGATATTCCTTTCAACCCCTTCCGACCCCAGGTTAATAATTTCAATGACCTCCTCATGAGGCAGAATGATTCGTTCTTCTTGCTTTACCAACCAAGACAACTCTTCTGGAACGTTGCCATCTTCAACAATCTCTTCTTCGGCCTGAAATACCGAGTGCTCAAAGTCGAAATGAGTCATAGGCGGTTCAATGATGTTATCTGAAAATATTATCCTACAAAAGGAATGGTTAAATGCTTCAAAATGTGCATAAAGCGAGTAACCACGTTGCCATTTTATTGTAAAACAAAAACAGGAAAGACGGAGAGCACAATATTTGCATGCAACAAAAAACGCCTTTTTATTTAATGATCTAAACATCGCAATGTACATAAAAGAGTAACCCTAAGCAAAGTCACGATGCCCCGAGCAGGACACCGGATTATTCAACAATTGAAAAACAAAGAAATTACTGTTTTGTAGTCACGGGAACAAATTCCCGAATTGACCAGTTGCATAGCCCTTGCCCCGGCACGCTTGGCTGGATCCAAGCATCCATGTCACAGTCACTATCCCCCTCCTCTGAATCGGAGACAGCATTGATGGCTTCAAAACGAACCCCACTGGACGTGATCGTCACTGGCCCTTTGAATTTTGGTGCCCCTGCAATGGGCGCTGATGATGACGGCTGATAACCCAGTCCGAACCTGTCCAGCTTCACAGGTATGTCTAGTACACGGCCCCAACCCTTCGTCTCTCCTGCTTGCACTAAAGCTTGCGCTTCTTTGTACGAGGATACGGCCACTTCCGGCGCTTTACTGACGACTGGAGCTTTATCCTTGATTTTCAAACTTTCAAACCCCTGGCAGGGCGTCTCATGAATTTCACCATCAACCTCGATGTATTTGAATGAGGACAAGTGACTCACCAAGATATCCTCCTCTCCACAGACGGTAACGACACTGTCACCCACCATATACTTCAATTTCTGGTGCAAAGTAGAGGTAACTACCCCAGCACCATGTATCCACGGGCGTCCTAGTAAGCAGCTGTACGCGGGGTGAATGTCCATAATGTAAAACTCCGTTTCAAATACCTCTGGTCCCACTTGCAAGGGTAACGTTATCGATCCAAACACCGATCTTCGGGTGCCGTCAAATGCCCGAACCACCAAATCACTCGGTGTACAGATGATTCCCCGGATGTCTAGCTTCATCATGGCCTTTTTGGGAAATACGTTCAAAGAAGATCCTGTATCTACCAATACGTGGGACATAACCGTGCCCCGACATTCAACAGAAACATGCAGCGCCATGTTGTGTTCTCTCCCCCTTGGGGTCAAATCAAAATCAGTGAATCCCAAACTGTGACCGGCGTTCACATGGGCCAGTACCCCTTCCAACTGGTTGACAGACACATCCTGAGGTACGAATGAAGTATCCAAAATCTTCAACAATGCATTCCAATGTGCTTCGGAGCATAACAACAATGATAGTATGGATATCTTCGATGGTGTTTGTTGCAAGTGCTCGACAATCTTGTAGTCGCTTTTTCTAATTAGGTGCATAAACTCCTCTACGTCCTTCAGTGACGTTTCCTTCTCATTCCTCTGTACAGGTATACCCTCGTTCACTTTTTCTTTTCCTCGAGCCAAACGCTGAGCTTCCACCTCTGGTGACACAAAGATCCTTCCACTTCGAGTCATCCCACCAGTTCCAACAACGTTGTTAACAACTTCAGCTGGTTGCTTATTCAATTCTATCTTCTCGCCATTGCAGTAGGCTTCCAACCCGTAGGTCCAGGGTACGACTTTAGTATTTTCATACGGGACAGGCCCCGCTTTTGTGATGGTGATCGTTGGCCGCCTGGCTGGCGCCATTATAGTAATCGTCTTTCGTGGGATAGTCACCATTGCTACATCATTAGCCTCATCCATCATAACCTCCGCAGGTTTCTCAACGGCTGTGTTGTCAAACTGTAATCTACCCTCGTCCATCAAAGCCTGAATACCTCTTTTCAACTCAATGCAGCCCTCATCTTGAGCCCAGCAATCCAGACAATACTCATCACAGCCCGGATGAACACCTCCTCTCAACAATCTGCTTTTAACCTTGCACAGTGGAGTCTTGAGCTCATCGACACTCAATACCAAATTCAGCTCTTCCTCTGTCAACACAGCATTTGCCCCATGGTTGGGTATAGGTGAATTCAAGATATTTGGGCCAGCTTGCCCGAAGTTGATGGCTTTGCTATCTAGCAGATCTTGTACCACATGCTTGAAGGCATGACACGTCTCTATGTCGTGGCCAGGAGCTCCGGAGTGAAACTCGCATTTCTTATTTGTATCAAAGCCAAATGGAGGGGTACCCGTCATTGGCGCCATGGTCCTCTTTTCTACTAAATTCAAACCCAGCAATGTTTGAAGCAATTCCGCATATGTATAAGGAGGTACCCTCTTCGGCCTCGTGTTAGGAAATCTCCTTTGACCCTGGTTAGGTCTTTGCTGCTGCTGTTGTTGCTGTGGTTGTTGTTGCGGTGGTATCTGCTGTAACGGTACTGATTGCTGAGGGAATGGAATTGTGACACTTGCCACCTGTTGCGGATGATTGTACTAATTACGTCCTCTACCTCGGCCTCGGCCTCGGCCTCCGAATACTGCACTCGTATCACCCTGACGGCGACCCCCATAACCTTTTCTGTTATTTCCCGATGAAGTGGATTCCTCAGCGCGGAATATGCCCACTTTAATATTACTTTCGATTTTCTCACCCATCAAGACTAGGTCCGAGAAACTACCCAAGGAAGTATGGAACAGCTTATCATAAAACACACCAGTAAATGTCCCTACGAACATATCATTCATCTCTTTGTCATCCAGCGGAGGATGAACTCGTGCGGCCATATCGTGCCATCTCTGCGCGTATTCCTTGAAGCTTTCATCTTTCTTTTGGGACAAACCCTGTAACTGGATCTGATTCGGGGCCAAGTCACTATTGTATTTATAATGCGCCATAAATGCGTCGGCCAACTGTTTCCAAGTCTTTATCTGGGTAGGCTCTAACCCCATGTACCATTCAAGAGAAGGACCAGACAAACTGTCCTGAAAGAAATGCATCAGCATTCTTTCGTCATTCGAATAAGCCGACATTCTTCTATAGTACGACCGCACATGAACCTTGGGGCAAGTATCTCCCTTGTACTTGTCAAAAGTTGGAGCCTTAAATTTCAAAGGCACCCTCAGACCGGGTACCAGTCTCATCGTGGTCATGTCCAAACCAGAAGCACTTTGATTCACAACACCTTTCGTCTGCTCCTCGAGCATCTTAATTCGCTGTGTGTTGTCTACAGGACCGTCAAAACCTCTACCAGAGAATGCATCTTCCTGCTGATCTTCGTTCCAGTTGACATTTTCATTGCCAAAGCCATCATACCCTTGATTGCGGCCAAATACATTCTGATTCATCATTGGTCCTTGACCTCTATATCCGTATCCCTGATTGATACCAGCCGGTCCATACCCATTATTAATGAATCCAGTGTCATTACCATTATTAGCCATTCCTCCATAACCTTGGTTAACCATACCAGCACCGTCGTATCTAAAGCCAAACCTGCCATCCTGACCACCATAGCCAAAGCCTTGCTCATTGTATCCGAAACCCGCGTTTCCGAAACCATTATCTCCGTTATTATTGACGCCCCCCAGATTGGCATCCTTGAGTCCAACATTATTAACAACAACTTCATTTCCAACTCCATTGTTACCATTTCCGGTGCCAGCCCCGTTGTTCGCATTCGCGCCCGGCACATTTACCACAGGAGGGTTCACTACAGGCTGAGGAGTATGCACACTGCCTCCATGAATAGTCTCAACTTGTACAGAGTGGTGGTCCTCGTTACCACCTCCATTTGCCTTTTCCAATAGCGGCAACACCAGAGTCTGCAGGTTTTCTGTAACGCCCCGATTCTGAATTCCCATTAATTGTTGAGTCTTTTAATTTATTTAATTGATGTTTGTTTTAAATTGAGAAATTATATATTATTATGTGGTGTTTGCTTATTTTATCTATTTTTACCGATTTGGAGAGTTTTCGGGGAATTAGAGTAAAAAGGGCATTTTAGACATTTAGCAATTTAGTGTGAGAATTGATTGGTAAGTGTTGGAAAGAATTTGAGAGGAAAGAAATAGAGATAGAAATAGAATAAGAGAGGAAAAGAAAGAAAGATAGTAACATAAGAAGAAAAACAAGAGAAAGAAAAGAGGAGAAGAGAAAGAGAAGAGAAAGTAGAGAGGAAAACCTAGAATCATCAAGGGATCATCACCAAAGCTTGCAATCGATCGGTAAGGGTGTGAAACTCCATCATCTCTTTAATGTATATGATTGTATGTGTATGTGTTTGGATTTTGTAGAGTTTCTACTCTTTTTCCACTTAGGTTAGAAGTTGGTTTGATGAGTAGAAAGAGGTTTTAATCGGTTAGAACTCGGTTTAGACGATGTAGCTTAGTCGGGTGATGGTAGGGTTGTGCCATTGAGACTGGTCTGGATTTAATCGGTTGGTTGTGTGGAGTTTGGGCTTTGGAACAGCCATGGAGGTTCTGTCTTCGTAGGCTCGCCAGGCGAAGCCCAGCGAGCTGCAGCGAAGCAAGTCAGAAGCAAACACCCTGTCTTCGCTGGCAAGTTCGCCAGGCGAAGTGAGTTGGCGAAGGTTCGCCAGGCGAGTGTGTAGCGAGCCTCAGCGAGTAATTCCAGAATTACTCCTAGTGGACTTCGCTGGGAAGTTCGCCAGGCGAAGGCCAGCGAGCATTCGCTGCGTGGCTTCGCCAGGTGAAGGTTGGCGAACCTGACAGTGTTATTTGTTTTGCTGTTTATTCATAGCATGATTTTTGGCCGATTCAATTATGATTAATGCCTATATGAATGATTGATGTGTGAAATGTTTCGACATGTCGTGCTGTGGGTGGCCGAAAGGCGTGAATCCTAGATTGTAGAGCCAATGGTGAATCTTGAACGTTTGATAATCTTGTGTATTTGCTTGAATTGAATAGAAACGCATTGATAGGCTGATATGTGTGTAAACCATGTGTGAAATGGTGCATAATGTGAATGCATGATAGATATATGCGATGTATGTGATAAATGCAATGAGTATGTTTGTGAACATAGTATGCATTCTGTGTTGATCGATCCCTCGGAGGATTAGCATTGTGTAGCATCTTAGTATGCATTTTTGTGTTGAATGATCCCTCGGAGGATTTGCAGAACCTCGTATGATACGATGGTTACATTAGATTCCTTGGAGAATCGGTTGCATTGTGTGATTCCTCGGAGAATCGGTCATAACATGTAATCCCTTGGAGGATTGACTAGAGTATTTGATTCCGTGGAGAATCTGCAGAGTATTTGATTCCGTGGAGAATCTGCTGAATATTCGATTCCGTGGAGAATCTGATGAATATTTGATTCCGTGGAGAATCTGATGAATACTTGATTCCGTGGAGAATCTGCTGAATACTCGATTCCTTAGAGAATTTGTTGAAATGAGTCGGTACCGCATTTGCATCTGCATAGAGTCGTGTGTCGGTCTCTATGAGTTGCATGAGTCATCTGTGTATGATGCATTAGTTGTATGAATGTAACTGTGTATGTTATATATGATTGTTTGGAGGAACATATAGTGAATGTTCATGTGTATGTGTAGAGACATGATTATTTGTATATGCTTAATGTGGTGAGAACATAAATTGAGTATGACTTGTACAATTATGGATATATGTACATATACAATTTTATGCATTAACTGTTATGATATTGTTTCTCACCCTTCTGCTGTTTTATAATGCTCTATGAGGCATTGCAGAGTAGGAAGCTGGAGGTTCTTTTTGTGAAGCGATGTCTTCATTCTTTTTGGTCAATGGCTCTGATATGTAACATCTGGGTAGTTAGGAAGCCTTTGACTCCTTTGGAGTTACATTTGTTTTGATTCCTTGTGATACATCTGTGTATGTATCCGCTGTGGATATGGTTGTAAAGCATGAATTGATTGAATGGTTGTATATACTTTTATGAATGTGATCGATTCAATATTTGGATGTTTCCGCTTTTATTCTAAATATTGAGATGTGGGTTACCCATTGTTGCATATCTATTTTGAGCAGGTATCGTATGTGTTTAATTTCGTGATAATGTGATGCGCCTCTTATATACCATGTTTTAATTAAATTTTAATTAAACTCTGATGAAATAAATTTTCTAAGTGCCTAATTGATTAAGTGTATTAATTTGGGGGTATAGAAAGGGGGTGTTACATTAAGTGGTATCAGAGCCAATGTTGAGTCAGTCGTGTCTGTCTTGTTGTTGTGTTGGTTGAACGGTTGTTTAGCCTTGTTGTTATTTTTGGGAATCCTCAGAATATGGCAGGTCGTAATGACAATGCTATGGCAGTGGCGTTAGAGGCTATGGCTAGAGCTGTGCAGGGTGCACCCAACGTGAATGCGAATGATGAGTTCAGGAAGAACCAACCACCGGTGTTCAAAGGGAGATTTGATCCGGATGGTGCTCAGATATGGTTAAAGGAAATTGAGAGGATCTTTAGGGTGATGGATTGTGCTGAAGGGAACAAGGTGAGACTAGGGACTCACATGCTGAGAGAAGAGGCTGATGATTGGTGGGTCAGCGTGAGGCAAGTTCTTGAGGTCGACGATGAGGAGATTACGAGGGATTTATTTCGTACTGAGTTTTTAAGGAAGTATTATCCCGAAACTGTTAAAGGGAAGAGAGAAATGGAATTTCTGGAGTTGAAACAAGGTAATATGTAGGTGGTGGACTACACCGCTAAGTTTACTGAGTTAGTGAAGTTTCACCCTCACTATGATGCGGTTACGGCGAAATTTTCCAAATGTATCAAGTATGAGAATGGCTTGCGTCCTGAGATAAAGCAAGCGGTGGGTTATCAAAGAATACGAAGATTTTCGGATTTGACCGAGTGTTGTAGAATTTATGAAGAAGACAGTAGAGCTCGTTCTACTCATTATAAGGGTTTGAGCGAGAGGAGAGGGAAGCAGCAAGTACGAAGCGGACCTTATGTGACGCCTGCTGATAAGGGAAAACATAGGGGAAACTTTGATAGGAGACCCGGAGGAGGTTCCGGTGCGATCAAATGTTTTAAGTGTGGCGTGATGGGCCACAAGTCTTATGATTGTGGAAAGTTCAAGGCGAAGTGTTCCAACTGTGGGCTCCTTGGACATGATGCAGCAGAGTGTAGAAAGAATGTTGTGAAGTGTTTTCATTGTGGCGAGGTGGGTCACATTAGCCCGAATTGTACCAAACCGAAGCAAGCTCCGGCGGGCGGAAAAGTATTTGCATTAGCAGGTTCAGACGCTACTAATGCGGCGGATCGTTTGATTAAAGGTACATGCTTTATTAATGATATGCCTTTAGTTGCTATTATTGATACTGGAGCGACTCACTTGTTCATCTCTCTTGCGTGTGCTAAGCGGTTGGATTTGTGTATGGTTTCTTTGAGTAGTGGTATGGTTATTGGAACTCCCGCTTCGGGGTCGGTAACTACTTCTTTGGTGTGTGCAAGTTGTCCTTTGACCATGTATGGTAAGGACTTCGTTATGGATTTAGTGTGTTTGCCGTTGGAAGGTTTGGACGTAATCTTGGGTATGAACTGGTTGCAATTTAATAGAGTTCATCTGGATTGCTATCACAAGTTAGTAAGGTTTCCTTCTTTGGAAGATGGTGAAAACGAGAGTTTTCTTTCCACTAAAGAGTTGAAGAAACTTTTAGCGGACGAAGCTCAGTTGTTTGGTTTGTTTGCATCGTTGTCGGTGGAGAGCAAAGTTGAGCTCGACGTGTTTCCTGTGGTTTGTGAATTTCCTGAAGTGTTTCCGGAAGATGTTGCGGATGTGCCGCCAAAGAGAGAGGTTGAATTTTCTATTGATCTAGTTCTGGGTACTAGACCGATTTCGATGGCCCCGTATCGGATGTCGGCATCGGAGTTGGTGGAATTGAAGAAGAAGTTGAATGATTTGTTGGATAAGAGATTTGTAAGACCGAGCGTTTCTCCTTGGGGAGCGCCGGTATTGTTGGTAAAGAAGAAGGATGGTAGTATGCGATTGTGTATTGATTATCGGCAGTTGAATAAGGTGACAATTAAGAACAAGTATCCGCTTCCAAGAATCGATGATTTGATGGATCAATTAGTTGGAGCCCGTGTTTTTAGTAAGATTGATTTGAGATCTGGTTATCACCAGATTCGGGTTAAGGAAGAAGATATTTTGAAGATGGCTTTTAGAACACGATATGATCACTATGAGTATACGGTGATGCCATTCGGAGTTTCTAATGCGCCGAGTGTTTTCATGGAATATATGAACTGTATCTTCCACGAGCAGTTGGATCGTTTTGTGGTAGTGTTTATCGATGACATTTTGATTTATTCTAAGTCTCGAGAGGAACACGAAGAACATTTAAGGATTGTGTTGCGGATTTTGAAAGAGAAGAAGTTGTACGCAAAGTTGTCTAAGTGTGAGTTTTGGTTATCGAAGGTGAGTTTTCTTGGACATATTATTTCCGGAAATGGTATTAGTGTGGATCCATCCAAGATCGATGCGGTAATGCAATGGGAGACTCCAAGATCAGTTATGGAAATTCGAAGCTTTTTGGGCTTGGCCGGTTACTACCGGAGGTTTATCGAAGGATTTTCAAAGTTAGCACTTCCGTTAACGCAGTTGACTTGTAAAGGAAAGGCTTTTATTTGGGATGTTAATTGTGAAGAGAGTTTCATGGAATTAAAGAGAAGGTTAACGACAGCGCCGGTTTTGATTTTTCCAAATCCTACGGAACCTTTTGTGGTTTATTACGACGCTTCCTTGTCAGGATTGGGTGGTGTATTGATGCAAGATGGGAAGGTCGTGGCATATGCTTCTAGACAGTTGAGAGTACATGAAAAGAATTATCCTACTCATGATTTGGAGTTAGCGGCCGTAGTGTTCGTTTTAAAAATTTGGAGGCACTATCTTTATGGTGCAAGATTTGAAGTTTTTAGCGATCACAAGAGTTTGAAGTATTTGTTTGATCAAAAAGAATTGAATATGAGGCAAAGGAGATGGCTAGAACTTTTGAAGGACTATGATTTTGGTTTAAATTATCATCCGGGTAAGGCGAATGTGGTAGCCGATGCCTTAAGTCGGAAGTCGTTGCACGTGTCTACTTTGATGGTTAGAGAGTGGGAACTCTTGGAGAACTTTAGAGATTTGAGTTTGGTTTGTGAGTTAACACCGAGTAGTGTGAAGCTGGGTATGTTGCATGTCACGAATGATTTCCTTGCTACGGTGTGTGAAAAGCAAAAGTTGGATTTGAAATTTGTGGATTTGATGACGAATGGAAATGAAGATTTCAAAGTTGATGAATTAGGAGTTTTGAGGTTTCGAGGTCGTATTTGTATTCCCGATGATGCGGATTTGAAAAAGATGATATTGGAAGAGGGACATCGGAGTAACTTGAGTATTCATCCGGGAGCGAATAAGATGTATCAGGATTTGAAGAAGATCTTTTGGTGGTCTCGATTGAAGCGATGTTGCTCGTTTTGTGTACTCGTGTTTGACTTGCCAGAAGTCTAAGGTGGAGCATCAGAAGCCTAGTGGATTGATGCCACCGTTGGATATTCCGGAATGGAAATGGGATAGAATATCGATGGATTTTGTTACGGGATTGCCGAATACGCAAAGAGGACATAATGCTATTTGGGTGATTGTTGATAGGCTTACTAAATCGGCTCACTTTATTCCGATTGATATTACTTATTCTTTGGAAAGGTTGGCCGAGATTTATGTTGGCACTATTGTGAAGCTTCATGGAGTTCCTAAGAGTATTGTGTCGGATAGAGATCCTAGATTTACTTCAAGATTTTGGTAGAGTTTGCAAGGTGCCTTGGGTTCTAAGTTGAGATTGAGTTCGGCATATCATCCGCAAATAGATGGTCAAACCGAGAGGACGATTCAATCGTTAGAAGATTTGTTGCGTGCTTGTGTGCTTGAACAAGGTGGTGCGTGGGACGGTTATTTAGCGTTTATTGAGTTCACCTATAATAACAGTTTCCATTCAAGTATTGGTATGGCGCCATTTGAGGCTTTATATGGTCGGAGATGTCGAACACCTCTGTGTTGGCATGAGATAGGTGAAAAGTCGGTAGTTGGTCCGGAAATGGTACAGTAAACGACGGAAAAGGTGAAATTTATTCGGGAAAAGATGAGAGCTTCTCAGAGTAGGCAGAAAAGTTATCATGATAAAAGGAGAAAGGATCTCGAGTTTCAAGAGGGCGACCATGTGTTTTTGAGAGTTACACCGGTTACGGGTGTGGATCGTGCTTTAAAGTCGAGAAAGTTGACTTCTCGTTTTATTGGCCCGTATCAGATTGTCGCACGAGTTGGTGCTGTGGCTTATCGTGTGGCGTTACCTCCGAACCTTTCGAATTTGCATGATGTATTCCATGTATCGCAACTTCGGAAGTATGTTCCGGATCCGTCACATGTTATCCCAATGGATGAAGTTGAAGTAAGAGATAACCTTACAGTTGAAGTTTTACCGGTTAGTATTTTGGACCGCGAAGTTAAGAAACTAAGAGGCAAGGATATTGCGCTTGTGAAAGTGTACTGGGGAGGTGCCACAGAAGGCAACATGACTTGGGAGTTGGAGAGCAAGATGCGAGAATCGCATCCAGAGTTGTTTGAATCAGGTAATATTTTCGAGGACGAAAATTTCTAAAGTGGGGGAGAGTTGTAACACCCCGATTCTGAATTCCCATTAATTGTTGAGTCTTTTAATTTATTTAATTGATGTTTGTTTTAAATTGAGAAATTATATATTATTTTGTGGTGTTTGCTTATTTTATCTATTTTTACCGATTCAGAGAGTTTTCGGGGAATTAGAGTAAAAAGGGCATTTTAGACATTTAGCAATTTAGTGTGAGAATTGATTGGTAAGTGTTGGAAAGAATTTGAGAGGAAAGAAATAGAGATAGAAATAGAATAAGAGAGGAAAAGAAAGAAAGATAGTAACATAAGAAGAAAAACAAGAGAAAGAAAAGAGGAGAAGAGAAAGAGAAGAGAAAGTAGAGAGGAAAACCTAGAATCATCAAGGGATCATCACCAAAGCTTGCAATCGATCGGTAAGGGTGTGAAACTCCATCATCTCTTTAATGTATATGATTGTATGTGTATGTGTTTGGATTTTGTAGAGTTTCTACTCTTTTTCCACTTAGGTTAGAAGTTGGTTTGATGAGTAGAAAGAGGTTTTAATCGGTTAGAACTCGGTTTAGACGATGTAGTTTAGTCGGGTGATGGTAGGGTTGTGCCATTGAGACTGGTTTGGATTTAATCGGTTGGTTGCGTGGAGTTTGGGCTTTGGAACAGCCATGGAGGTTCTGTCTTCGCAGGCTCGCCAGGCGAAGCCCAGCGAGCTGCAGCGAAGCAAGTCAGATGCAAACACCCTGTCTTCGCTGGCAAGTTCGCCAGGCGAAGTGAGTTGGCGAAGGTTCGCCAGGCGAGTGTGTAGCGAGCCTCAGCGAGTAATTCCAGAATTACTCCCAGTGGACTTCGCTGGGAAGTTCGCCAGGCGAAGGCCAGCGAGCATTCGCTGCGTGGCTTCGCCAGGCGAAGGTTGGCGAACCTGACAGTGTTATTTGTTTTGCTGTTTATTCATAGCATGATTTTTGTCCGATTCAATTATGATTAATGCCTATATGAATGATTGATGTGTGAACTGTTTCGACATGTCGTGCTGTGGGTGGCCGAAAGGCGTGAATCCTAGATTGTAGAGCCAATGGTGAATCTTGAACGTTTGATAATCTTGTGTATTTGCTTGAATTGAATAGAAACGCATTGATAGGCTGATATGTGTGTAAACCATGTGTGAAATGGTGCATAATGTGAATGCATGATAGATATATGCGATGTATGTGATAAATGCAATGAGTATGTTTGTGAACATAGTATGCATTTTGTGTTGATCGATCCCTCGGAGGATTAGCATTGTGTAGCATCTTAGTATGCATTTTTGTGTTGAATGATCCCTCGGAGGATTTGCAGAACCTCGTATGATACGATGGTTACATTAGATTCCTTGGAGAATCGGTTGCATTGTGTGATTCCTCGGAGAATCGGTCATAACATGTAATCCCTTGGAGGATTGACTAGAGTATTTGATTCCGTGGAGAATCTGCAGAGTATTTGATTCCGTGGAGAATCTGCTGAATATTCGATTCCGTGGAGAATCTGATGAATATTTGAGTCCGTGGAGAATCTGCTGAATACTTGATTCCGTGGAGAATCTGCTGAATACTCGATTCCTTAGAGAATTTGTTGAAATGAGTCGGTACCGCATTTGCATCTGCATAGAGTCGTGTGTCGGTCTCTATGAGTTGCATGAGTCATCTGTGTATGATGCATTAGTTGTATGAATGTAACTGTGTATGTTATATATGATTGTTTGGAGGAACATATAGTGAATGTTCATGTGTATGTGTAGAGACATGATTATTTGTATATGCTTAATGTGGTGAGAACATAAATTGAGTATGACTTGTACAATTATGGATATATGTACATATACAATTTTATGCATTAACTGTTATGATATTGTTTCTCACCCTTCTGCTGTTTTATAATGCTCTATGAGGCATTGCAGAGTAGGAAGCTGGAGGTTCTTTTTGTGAAGCGATGTCTTCATTCTTTTTGGTCAATGGCTCTGATATGTAACATTTGGGTAGTTAGGAAGCCTTTGACTCCTTTGGAGTTACATTTGTTTTGATTCCTTGTGATACATTTGTGTATGTATCCGCTGTGGATATGGTTGTAAAGCATGAATTGATTGAATGGTTGTATATACTTTTACGAATATGATCGATTCAATATTTGGATGTTTCCGCTTTTATTCTAAATATTGAGATGTGGGTTACCCATTGTTGCATATCTATTTTGAGCAGGTATCGTATGTGTTTAATTTCTTGATAATGTGATGCGCCTCTTATATACCATGTTTTAATTAAATTTTAATTAAACTCTGATGAAATAAATTTTCTAAGTGCCTAATTGATTAAATGTATTAATTTGGGGGTATAGAAAGGGGGTGTTACATTTTCCTGCCCCTTCATAACTGTTTCCATAGTCTGTATGAACTGTGTGAGCCTCTCCCGCATCTCCTGCATCTCTTGCTGTACTTGATCCATAATCTTCTTACAGTTTGTGTGAGTGGGATACCGATGAGGACGTTGACTTGCAATTCTGTAAACCTGTCGAGATGCAGAAGATGAGATACAGTTTCAATAATTAGCTGATAAATGCAATATGTATGCACATGCAATGCAATATGTGTCTGTGCGTTAGGGCGTATTATTTCCCCAACTCTAGTGCCATGTGCTCTGTGTCGTGTTGTGTCGTGACAGTGCGGTGATAATTGGCTGATAAATATTCACAGAAGACGGAACAACTTGTATATAGCTGATCGGGCAAAGTTATACATCAATGTGAGGTAGTACAATAGAAGGCATGACCCCAACCAACAGGCCTGGTGATGGTCAGCTCAAAACAACAATATACAAATCAAGTCAAGTAGGTTCGTAGCCCCTGTACTCCTTCAATAGCCTTTTGGTCTTTGGATGGTCCGGCTGAGCAAGCAATCCTTCAATCAGTGCGTCACCCCGCCTGATCACACGCTTCAAATCCTCGATAGATTCTTCCCATTCACCGTCCCCAAAGCAATCATCAACCTTTCTCTTCTGGGAACAAGCTTCTTTCTTGCGTTTGGCTACCTCATTCAATGCATCCTGAAGAGCCCATCTAGCCATAACTTCCTCTTCGTACTTGAGCTTGCTAGTCTTCAGCTGGTGTTCCAAGTCAGAAATCTGCTGCTTTAGTTTGTCCTCCCTTTCCTTGTTATTGGTCAGCGTGGCATTCCACGTTTTGCTGAAGGAAGAGATTTCTCGATAAGCTACGTCTAGTGCCGTTTTCTTTGATTCAAGCATATCATGTGAACTCTTGAAATCCTTTCCCAGACGCTCTCGTTTCTGTTTCTCTTCAACCAGCTTAGCATTCAACGAAGCTACTGTTTCAGTCTGTTGTTGGAGAGAGTATGCAGCTTCATTCTTCTCTCTTCTGAGCTGAGCCAGTTCTTTCTCTAATTCTTCATTAGCCAACAGCAAGGCTTCCTTCTCTTTTACAACTTGCTCATATACTTCCCTGGTAACGGTGGTTGGTTCCTCTACTGGAACAGGAACATGGACTGGTACAGCTGGAAACGGCATTAGCAACTGTTTTGCTCTTTCTTGTACCCAGGCTTTGTACGGTGCATAAGCTTGACTGTCGTTCTTTCCCAATAGTGGTTTCCCTCTCCTGTTGATGCGTATCCAAGCGTGTTGAAGTTGGGCTAATAATTCTCCGTTCACATCACCAGTGAAGTACAGAGATTCCTGTACTTCTTCCTCCCTAGGTGGATCCTTCAATGCATATCCAAATTGGCGAACAAACAGAGATGGATTATAATTGATGCATCCCTTCCTTCCTATCAAAGGCACGTTTGGATATCCAGAGCAACTGAAAATCACCTCAGACCCTAGCAAATCCCTGTCAAACCAATCAATGTTTTCAGAAGAGAGTCTCATCAGGCACTTTGGCCAGTCAGCTGTATCTGCAACCTCCACCAAAGGTTTTTTCTTAGGAAGGTGGCTCTCAAACCACATGCTCAGCAATGGCACACAAAAGTGAACACTCTTCCCTCTCCTCTTTTCATTCTTGTAATGCAACGAATGGTAGAAATCCCAGAGCAATGTGGGTACAGGGTTGCCAGCGGCAAACAAATGAAAGGCGTCAAAGTCCACAAAATCTGGGATGTTGGGAAACAATACTATCCCATAGATGCACAGAGCCAACACAGCATTAAAGACTATCCAGCATCCACTCTTGGCGTATTCCTGGGCTTTACCAATCAGGAACTGGAGGGAGAAGCCTGGAACCCCGCGCGAAGAAGTCACCAATAGCTCAGAAGCGTCCAAGTGTAAAGTCTTTGCTAAGTCTTCCAACCTAGGCTTAGCGTCAAAGTGAATGAAAGGAACCTTATTCTGCACGGGCAGCTCAACAAACTCTGCGTACTCTTCCAAGGTGGGCCCCAAAATAAAGTCCTTGAAAGTGAAGCATCTCAAGGCAGGGTCATAAAATTGCATCAATGTATACAGCCCATCTAGCTCAACCTCAGTTGGTATACGAACCAACCTCAACAGTCTTCTGTAACTCATCCTGAAGCTTCTCTAGACATCCTCCTCAGCAAGGGAAATCAAACCAATCAGGGGAATAACATCAGGGGTTGGTAATTTGTAATCAACTGTCCTTCTCAAGCTAGCCATGATCAATAATCAGAAATCCGGACGCTAGAATCAGGGAAAATGCAAATGCACCTGCAGCACAGACACACGTTAATGAAATGCACATGATAATGGTTATGCAACAATGCACTGCAAATAGATGCAACAAGGGAACCAGGTGCCATGGCTAAGAAGCCCAAACCACATCATAAGTCTCAAACAGACCATCCAGAAATCCTCAACTCTGGTCTTAGACAGACCTAATACGAAGCTCCAATCCCGGTCTCTAATAGACCCCTCAACTGTCCATAAATATCCTGAATCTCAAATCAAGAAACAAACCGGTATCTGGAGGTCTAGTTACCTGCATAGTCCCAAAACCCTCTCCCAGGTAGGTGTCCTAATAACTGACAATGGTATGGCATCCTATGCGGTCGTCGGCGTCACAGACTTTCAGGGTTGACGATACGATTCCCAGAAGGAGTGGCATCATCAAATCCTGAAGAGGCCTCACTTAGCCAACTTCCAATTGATCGGTTCCCAGAGTCGACAATTCAACTAACCAGCAACCCACGCCACCCAAAGGGTGGGACAGGAGGCCAACCAGAGGAACCTCGTCTGAGTGTGAATTTTGCGGGACACCAAGACCTGCAAAGCAAGTGGGCGCGCGCTACTTTCCACTCTAATTCTAAGTACACTCAAGCCCAGGTCCGGCTTATCTCTCAATAATAGAACACCCGTCACAACCCCCAATAATATCAATAATCAATAATATAGTGCTGAAGGTAAATGACATAAATGTAAATCCATACAAATTCCTCGACGGGAAAACAAACGTTAGGATTGACTCGCTTAAGGGACATTGGATCCCAAATGCATAAGGAACTATCGCAGTCCTTAGCAGCCAGGGGACGTTGGATCCCCAGCAGAGTCGCCAGCTGTCGCTACTGCGAAAATCGGCGCCGGCTGAACAGAAGAGTCGCCACCGTGCGTTATTTATCCCAACAGAGGGAAAGGAAACGCTCGAAGTAAACCTACCGCAAAGACGGGAAAGGGATGGTCATCGCAACCAAATCCTGGATTCGGGAGTCGGTTACGCAAGGGGAAGGTATTAGCACCCCTCACGTCCGTCGTACTCGACGGGATCCACGCTTGTTTTCTGGTACGGATTGTTATTCTATCTATTCTACAGGTCTGGGGTTAAAAGAAAATAAAATGACTCGGCAAAGTATCGCACTTTATGCCTACGTATTCCCGTCAGGAACGAGAAATCAGAGTCAACGTAGTTCGCCTACCTACGGGAAAGGAGGGGAAGGTTGCTCGCTAGGATATCGCATCTTATGCCTACGTACTTCCATACAGCATGAAAGATCAGAGCAAACGTAGTTTGGGCCACGTACGACACAAGTCTGTCTTGATTGTTTTTTATCCTTCTGAAAAAGGTTTTCTCCTGATTATGAGTCCAAGCGGACAAAAATGACGTTTTTGATTGGTTTACAGTATTTTACGCAAGAACTGTTTTTTATGGTGTTTGAAATGTTTATTGTGTTTTTCTGATTGTTTTGAGAAAGAAGAGAAACAACAACTCTAACCTATGGTTTAAAAAAGGGAATTAAAATCTAACCTAATGTTGTCATGCATGGATAAGAACCTAATGTCTGTCATATTTCTCTCTTGCACAGAGAGAAACAGAGATCCTAAGGGGATAAATGGAAAAACAACAGCATATATACAGTAAAGCAGTAAAATGCATGAATGCAGCAGTACAAGCTAGGCAAGGGAGTCCTGCTCTTCCTCGAACCTTGAAAACAACAGGCAAAAGCGAACAAAATTCACTTTCAACCTAACAGATTAATTGGCAAACAATACAGTCCCGGAAACTCAAACAATACATCAAAAGCTTCTAAACAGCAAAAGATAAACCGCAAACAGCAACTCTACACAGCAAGCTCCATCAACATCTTCAAGAAAAGTCTTCATCAACAAGCTTCCATCAAGCATCTATTTTCAAGGAGGAAAACTCTAACAGTAATCATCTTCCACAGCTTCAAGCAGCAGGGCTTCAAACAGCAGCAGTCACATGCACAGCTTCAACAGCACAATCTTCAAACAATGACTTCCATCTTTAATCTTTCATGGCTTTTCTTCAAATCAAAATCTCCAGGATGAGGAACAATTAATAGGATGAATTGAGATGTTAAACAGTTAGTTGACCACCAAAGGTGGCAAACAGACTGTTAACAAAATGTAGAATGTTTCTCTCAAGAGTTCTATCTCTTAGATACTGTCACCAAGCCTTCCAAAGGAAGGGGGTGAGTATCCTAGAGATACTCTGAATCATAGAGAGGGATGGAGGCAAACAAAGCCATCCATGTTTAAGAATCAAATTTCTACTCTAAGCTCTACCTAGCTCCTAGTTCCTGTGATCTTCAACAGCTACAAGCAAGCTACAATTTTCATCAACTCTTGAACTTGTTCTTCAATCCTTGAATTTGTATTTGTCTTCAATGCTTCACCATCCATGGTCTTCAAGCCAAGCCCAAACCCCAAGCAAGCCCAACAAGCCCAAATAACAAGCAATAACCCCAAAACGGGCACACCATACAATCAAACAATTACAAAAATATACTAAATATTAATATAATAGGGGAAATTCTAATACTTATTCTAAGGGATCTACTACACTTTCCCATAATACCCCTATAGTCCCATCTTCTAATTCAACCTAAAAAGCCCAAAAAGGAATTGTTTTGTTGCACCTATGTTATGTTCAAAACTCTAATTATTCTAAGTTTTTTATTACACCATATCTATTTCAACATTTTTTTACTACCATTTTTATTATAAAGTTTTATCACATTATCCTAAGGGAAACCCTAAAGTATATTAATATCTATATTATCAAGATCGAAGATCAAACCCTATATCAATTTCTAAGGGGTCTAAACAATTCCTAACATGCAAGGGGTCAAGGTTAACCATCAATTGGGAAGGTCCTAATCAACAACCCTAAAACATAACCAAATTACCTCTAGAAAGTCTACAAAAATTCCTAAGGGAACATGCGAGTGTTAGCTACAATCTACCAAAAGATCTAAGCAAGAATCATCACCAATTGAGAGAACAAAATTCTACAAAACAGCGGTATCAAATATGCAAAGCAAACATCATGCAAAATACTCATCAGAATGTAAAATGCGAAAGAAATGGGAAAATAATCCACAAAAATCTAAGAAAAATTATACAATATCCTGAAGATGTTAGCAACCTATGGTAAAAAAATTAAAACCAAACTCTAAAGTTAAGGTCACTTTCTAAAGGAAAACCTATAAAGTATCCAGGGAACATTCAGATGGCGATGGCTCTAAAAAGCGGATTCAAAACTAAACTTAGAGTCGTCTAGAAATTCCAATAAAATTTCTGGGGAACCCTATACATATCATCTAAAACATATCCAAAAATCAGCTCAAAATCATGAAGCATTAAAGAGAACAAAATTAAACAAAACAGATGAACAGTTATGTACACCAATGGATATTAGCACGAAAGAAAAATCATAACTAAATCAAAAAAAATCTAAAAAATGCAAACTCAGCGCCTAAAATTTCTTAAGATAATCAAGATCTGTAGAAAAAAATTCATAATTTCTTGAAAATGTTTACTATTTTTGACGTAATAAAAGCAAACAGGCCTCAAAACAAAAAAATAAAAAGAAAAAGGGAATGAAGAAAATCTCCAAATTAACAATCCTAAAATCATCCATAGGTGTTCATGATCCTAACCACATGAGAATTTCTAATTATCTCATCCTAAATCCATGGGAAAGTGAAGGTTTACATACCTTGATCGGAGCTTCGAAACGGAGTATCTTTGGCTCTTTTCGTACTTCTGAAAGCTTCAAATTCGTTCAACAATATGCAAGGAAAGTGCTACGATCTTCGAATCGAACCGAAATCGCCTTGAAAGAAGAATCACCACTTGATTTTCTCTCTTGAAAATTGATATGCTTTCTTCCAATCCAACTCCAATCAATCACCAACCTTGCTTCAAATGAGTTTCTAAACATTTATAGAGATGATTGGAATTTTCTAGAAATGAAGCCCAAGCCCAAAATAATAAAATCCATTTCCCTTGGAACTTTCTAGATTATTCATGTATCTTCCCTTGGAAATTTCCAACCAAAATAGCCTTCCAAATGCCTTGTTAAGTGGTTTGGATTAGTGACTTACATTTCAAGTAACCACTTTTATAAAGCAAGTCATGAAATTATTGCTCAATTCAAAAATGTGTCAATGCCATTGTCTTTAAAATGCATTTTACAATCAAATTGGTATGTCATATGGCTTGTTTGTGACCTCTAACCCAAAATTTGATTTTTTTTTCACCACTTTATTTGACTTATTCCCCTTTTTTAGGCCATTTTTATCACTTTTTGATACAAGCCTTTTTAACATCTCATGGCCCCCCTTCTAGCCTTAAAACATCATTCTAAGCAAGTTTGATGTTGAAGATTTTTCCATTTGAAGCTTGGAAGTAGGAGATATGGCCTTATGCTTGAAATGACTTATAACCTCCAAATGCCCAAAATGCCCTTGACTTGTCAAAATCATAAGTAGAGCTCCACAAATCAGATTGAGGCATACCATACCTTTCTATAAAGCTAAGATTATGAGGAACAACTTTCATGTTGGGCAAAAATCCATTTGAAAACTTGTATCTTGAATTATTCTGCTTGGAAGTTTGCCCTAAATCAGGGGATTTTACACTGAAACCCTAATTTAAAAACTTCTCTTCTTCTTGATTTCTTTTGATTTCTCCTTGGCACAACACCACATATATATACACATATCAAATGATGAATCCCACATTCTTCAAATAGACCTTGATGCCCCTTCAATCAAGCTTTTGGCCTAGGGTTGACCTAGGGTTGACCCAGATGAAACCCTAATTGACTGTCTTCAACTGTAGTTCTTGTAATCACATCAATGACTTGTCTCACTCTAAAAATGACCCTCTAGGTCTTCCATTATGTCTATATACATTCCATTCCCTCAATTCATAGCCCACAATCTCTTTGATAGTCTTCAAACCCCCTAAAGATAGGAGAAAAACCCACTGATTGGTCCACTAACTTCTCAAGCTTCAATTCCTTTATGATGACTTACATAGGCTTAAATTTTGAATAAGAACCTCTTGATAGGCTCATAGAGATAAGAATGGCACTCGGTCCCTTGTTGGATGGTTTGCCCATGCTATGCTATGCAGATGAATGAATTATGTACATGACCTAATATGACCTAATATGCAAATGCTAAAGCTATGAAACATAAAATCAGGTGAAATAAGTTGGTCAAATTTTGGGGTGCAACAATGGAGACCGTGGCTAAAGGCCAAGAACAGCTCCAGACTCTCGTGCAGCCTCTGATTGCACGAGTTGATAGCAATGGTGTGCTACATGGGGGTACGACTACTAATCGTCCTCAGGGTGAAACTCCTCAGGCTGGTGATGATATACCAGTGGTTGGTCTTGACGCTGGTGAGAACGTTCTCATGGATGGTAATGGGAATGCTGGTAATAGGAACGGTAACTTGGAAACCAATGGGAACGTTGTTGGCAATGGTAATACTGGTCTCAACACTGGTGCTGGGAATACAGTGTCAATATGGTCAACGGAAATACAGGCTTTGCTGGTGTGAATATGGGCTTTGGTAACGCTGGTGATGCCAATGCTGGATTTGGTAATAAGGTTTTTGGAACTATGAGTAAGAATTGTTACGGAATGGGTGCCTACAATACTGGCTTTGGGACAGCGACTGCTAATCAAGAGCTCGGTAATCTGAGGTATGACCCCAGGTTTTTCCAGAATGGTCATGGTCGCAACGTTGTGTACGCTGGGTACGATAATGAGTGTCCTTATTGGGGTGAAGACCGCCAAGAAGATGCTTTTTCTGGTCAAGGCATGGGTTATGAGAGGCCTACTGAAAATGATCGCAGGATCAAGATGCTAGAAGAGCAGATAAAAGGGATAGCCAACCAGAATTCTGTGAGATTGGATATAGCGAACATGGGATTGGTTCCTGGGCTGAGGGTGCCACTCAAGTTTAAGGCTCCTGCGTTTGATAAATACAAGGGAGACACGTGTCCCAGGGTGCACGTACGATCTTATTATAGAAGAATGTCTGCTTACTCCAACGATGAAAAGATGTTAATGCACTTCTTTCAAGATAGTCTATCCGGGCCGTCATTGGAATGGTACATGGGTTTAGAACCTACTCAAATTGGAAGTTGGAAAGAACTGGCAGAACCTTTCGTGAGACACTACCAATATAACAGTGATCTTGCTCCAAATTGGGTTCAATTGCAGAATCTCTCTCAGAAGACTGGTGAAAGTTTCAAAGAATACGCCCAGAGATGGCGCGAGTTGGCTGCAAGGGTACAACCACCTGTCGCTACTGCGAAAATTGGCGCCGGCTGAACAGAAGAGTCGCCACTGTGCGTTATTTATCCCAACAGAGGGAAAGGAAACGCTCGAGGTAAACCTACCGCAAAGATGGGAAAAGGAATGGTCATCGCAACCAAATCCTGGATTCGGGAGTCGGTTACGCAAGGGGAAGGTATTAGCACCCCTCACGTCCGTCGTACTCGACGGGATCCACGCTTGTTTTCTGGTATGGAGTGTTATTCTATCTACTCTACAGGTCTGGGGTTAAAAGAAAAGAAAATAACTCGGCAAAGTATCGCACTTTATGCCTACGTATTCCCGTCTAGAACGAGAAATCAGAGTCAACGTAGTTCGCCTGCCTACGGGAAAGGAGGGGAAGGTTGCTCGCTAGGATATCGCATCCTATTCCTACGTAATTTCATACAGCATGAAAGATCAGAGCAAACGTAGTTCGGGCCACGTACGACGCAAATCTGTTTTGATTACTTTTATCTCCTTCTAAAAAAGGGTTTTTCTGATTACTGGTCCAAGCGGACAAAAATGACGTTTTGATGAGTTCACATTCTTTTACGAAAGAAGTGTCTTTTATTGTGTTTGAAATATTATTGTATTTTTCTGTTTGTTTTGAGAAAGAAGAGACAAAACTCTAACCTACGGTTGAAAAGGGGATCACACTAACCTAATGTTATCATGCATGGGTTAAGACCTAATGTCTATCATGCTCCTCTCTTGTGCAGAGAGAAACAGAGATCCTAAGGGATAAACGGAAACAGAAACAACAGATACAATAAAACAGTAAAATTCATGGATGCAGCAATACAAGCGAGGCAAGGGAGTCCCACTCAACCTCGAACCTAGAAAACAACAGGCAAAAGCGAACAAAATTCGCTTTCAACCTAACAGGTTAAACAGCAAGCAATACAGTCAGGGAAATTCAAACAATACACCAAGAATTATAAACAGCAAAAATAAACAGCCAACAGCAGTCTTCATCAACATCCGTCTTCAAGTCATCTTCAACCATCTACAAGCTTCAAGCAAGCATCAGTCTTCATCTTCAATCCTTCAAGCAAGGTCTCTGTCTTCAATCTATCAATGGCTTTTCTTCAAGTCTCACTCTCCAAGATGAGCAGCAGTCAACAAGATGAATTGGATGTTAAGCAGTCAGTTGCCTACCAAGGGTGGCCTACTGACTGTTAACATGATACAGACAGTTTTCTCTCAAAAGTTCTATCTTTTAAATACATTCACTAATCCTTCCAAAGGAAGGAGGTGGGTATTTAAAAGAGACTTTGAATCATAGAGAAAGAATAGAGGCAAATAAGACCTTCCATGTTTGTGAATCAAGTTTCTATTCTAGAGCTCTACCTAACTCCTAGACCCTATAACCTTCAACAGCTGCCAGCAAGATACACTCTTCATCAACTCTAGAAATTGGACTTCATTCTCTTGTCTCCAATGGGCTTCATCAGCAAAGTCTTCAGCTCAAACCCAAACCCCAAGCAGGCCCAATACCCCACACAGTCAAATAATAACCCTAGAGAGGGCACACCACACAATCAAGCAAATACAGGAAATATACTAGTAGTAATAGTAGAATAGGGGAAGTCTAATATTTTCTAAGGGATCTATTATTTACCCATAATACCCCTATAGTCCCATCATTTAATTTGTCCTAAAGAAAACCCAAAAGAAAATTGTTTTGTTAAACCTACATTATATTCACAACCCTAAATGATTAGCCTAGTGTTTTCTAACTAAACTACCTAAAATAAATCCTAAAAAATTTGGATAAAAATCAAAGGGGGCACCTAATATATGTATCTAGTTATACTAAAAAAATTGGCCTAAAAAGATTATGAGAACCACCTAAAAGAAATTCTACAAAACTATATACAAATTAAATCTATTTAAAAACAATTAAAATGTAAAATATAAGCAAAAATAGAAAAAATAGCTAAACTATTATTTTTTAATCATTTTAATTTTCTTCAAGTCAATTCTAAACTATTGCAAAAAATATCATGTCAAAATTCTTATTTTTTGATTTATTATGGATTTTATAAAATTGTAAAACAAAATGAATTAAAATAAAAATGAAAATAAAAGCCAGGGGGTGCAAGCAGCAAGGGCGCCCAGTTCAAATGTCACATGGGACCAGCATCCAGGGGTGCGCATAGCAAATGTCATTAAGCCCAGACCAACACAGAAATTAAGTCAGAAAATCAAGAAAAAAACAAAACGCGCGCTGTGTAAACAGCAGGACACATCAGTGTAACAATGCAGTTGGGCCTTGTGTGAGGGTGTGGAAAGTAATTGTCCAATTAAGCCCATCAGACACTTTTAAATGAAACAAAGTGTTTTGGCTTCAGACTCTTCCCTCGCGTTCAACTTTAAACATGGGCCATTAGATCAAACTCTCAGTCAACCATTAAGACCTCATCCAACGCTTGTAGTGCTTCGTCTTCCTCTAGTCTAGGGTTTATGCCATGAAAGCCATGAACGCAGAAGCTTCATCATCAACTTCTCCTCACTCATACGTGCTCGATTCTTCATCAAATTCCAACATGTAAAAAGCAAACTTACTCCAAATTCGTCACTGAATCCATCTATAGTATTGGTTTCAATTGATATGCCTTAGAATTCAAAACCCGACGCCAACCTCCATCAATGGTGCATGAACAAATCTCAGCATTCTCCAGTTTCTTGATATCAAAACGATCACCTCATATCACTGATCAACCTAAGCCAAAGAACTAATGCTAACACTCAATATTAAGAGAGTTCTATGTCCAAACAGTTGGTGTGCTCCAATGTCAAACTCCATGAAATGCTCTCAAACTCACTGGAATTGATCATCTACCTATTCCTAACAGTTCTAACCTAATGATTCTACATCATGTTATCAATTCCAAGTCAATCCGAAGAAAACACTAACCTAGTAGAAATCTGAAAACAGATGGATGAAACCTTGTGTTACACCCCAAAATTTGACCAACAATTATTTACCCATTAAGTGTTTGAAAGTTGATACCTTCATCAGAAAGTGCAAGAGATCCTCAGAGGACTTGGTTGAAACCAGAGTTGTGTGCTTCATAGCTTGAGAGTTATGGGAGCTCCTCAGATGATTCTGAGACTTTGAGAATGAACTTGAAGCTTTGAGAAAGCCAATGAGATGTCTTGAAAGCCATCATGAAGCCCAGAGAGGTCACTATGCAAGAATTCAGAAGATTCAACCATGAATGGTAGAATTAGGGTTTTGACTGGGCCAACCCTGGGATAGCTGAAGATTTGGAGAAGGTTGAGACCTAATCCAAGGGCCATGAGATCATGGAATGATGTATGAAGATGGTATAAAGATGATTCCTAGACCAACTCATCATGATTGAGGAGTTTGAGAAGTTTTGAGTTAGGGTTTCTAAGGATTGTCAGTGAAAAAACCCTAATTTGATCCCTATCTTCCAGGCAGTTTTAGCTCAAGATGTGATTGATATCTCATCTTCCCCACAACATGAATGTTGTAGATCTTGTTCTTAGATTTAATTTGAGTGGTAGAAGTCCTTGATAGGATATGCAGAGCTCAAGTTATGGTTTTGACAAATTACAGGTCAGTTGAGGTGTGTGAATCTGGGTCCTTGAAAGTCACCCAACTTGCAGACAACTTTTGCCCTAGTAGGATGATTCCTATGATCTCTTGGTCAACATGAATGTTGAATAGAATCTTATTAGATTTCTAGAGAGTACTATAAGTCCTTGATAGGATTTGTAGAACTCAACTTATAGTTTAAACAAGACAGGGGTATTTTGGTCATTTGGAAGTTATAGGTCATTTTAAGCAAAGGCCGTATCTCCTATTTCCAAGCCTCAAATGAAAAAACTCAAAACATCAAAGTTGTTCAAAATGGGATTTTAAGCCTAGAAAAGTGGTCATGAGTTATTGAAAAAGCTTGTAGCAAGGATTTACAAGATTGGGTAAAAATGACCTAAAAATGACTTATAAGTTAAATGAATCCAAGTAGGAAATTGGTTTGGGAGATCCACAAATCCAAAATAGGTCATCCAATATGTCATTTTGAATCCAAACATCATTTTAAAAACAATGGTTCAAATAGATTTTTTATTTGAGGTCTTAAAATTGGGGTTACTTTGTAAAGTTCATTCTTGCATCATAAGGCAACTTGACAAAACTCTACATAAGGCAAAACCAAGCTTGTTTCTTGCACATTCCCTTTCAATATCTCACAAGGGGAGATTTTAAAGCAAAATTGAAAGCTTAATGCATGAGATGAAGGGATATACAATATGTCATTACAAGAGAAGTTTCATTACTTTCTAGATGATTCTAGAAGCTCCTAGATGATTCTATGGATGATTATAAAAAGAGTGAATCACCATGAAGAAAAAGGTTGGTGAAAGTTGGTGAATCCATTGGTGAAGAGTGAGAGGGGAAAGAGATATTCAAGGTTTCCTTCATGTGCAAGTCAAGCTCGATTTGATCTCTACAAGCCTCTTCCATCAGAATTCTTGCAAACAGAAAGATATCCACCATTGGAGGAGCATCTGGAGGAGATTACAAGTCTTGAATCAAGCCCTAGCATCACTCACCATCACCATTTGATAGGTTGGTGGGTTCCCCTATATCTCCTTAATTATGCATAGCTAGGTTAGATCTTTGGTGTAGGATTGTTAGGCTTGATTAGGTGATCGATTCCATAGAGTTTCAGAGAGCTTCATGAAGATTAATAACAGGTGTTAGGTTCTTTGATGATCAAGAAAATGCTGGTTATTGAGTTTTATTGGATATGGTATAGTGCAGATTGGTTAGGGTAACATGTAGAACAAGTTTGGATCATTAGATTTGAGTTCAATCAGAGTTGATCACAGAGAAAATGTTGAAACCCTAATGTTCATGCGTTCTGTTAGAGTGATACAAGAGGTTTCAGTGAAAATTATTGGCACCATCGTGTTCTTGGCAATCAGTAGGTCATCTTTGCTTTTGGAAGTTTTGATTTTCATCGAGCATGGAGAGAGAACGAGGGACCTGAAATCTCATGCATGGAAGTGTTATTTCTGAAAACCCTAGCTCGATTGGGGACGATGGCCATCAACCGTTGGATCATCCTGGTTAATTGACTTTGTAACTCCATCGCACGGCCATGATTTAATTTCAAAACGGAGGGAATTTTAAAAAGCCAAACGCTGCATTTGATTAAGTGAGTGATCCTGGGCCTCAGAAAATCTTTGATATTCGCACCCCTGCGCATGGCCTAATTCAATTTTAAACGTAAAATTGTTGCTATTCCCACCGAATGTTTATTATTTTATTTTGATTTTTCATATTAATTTTCTGACTCATATTGGGCTTAGCGAAGTTTCTATTTGCACCCCTGGGTTCTTGGCCCATCATAGTAATTGAACTGGGCGCCTCTGCTGTTCTCACCCCCCCCCCCCATTTCATTTTAATTTCTCATTTTTAATTTCTTTTAATATTTCTTGCATTTTATAAAAATCATATAAAAATGAAAAATGATTGTTTTTTAATGCTTGTTTTTTTTACATGTTCATAATTTTGTCTAGAAAAATATCAATAAATAAAATTGGAATTTTATTTCCTTTTGATATTTTTAGCATATTATTCATGTAAATAGCTTTTTAATGGATTTTAGTTGATACTCAATTTTGTAGAATTTGTTTTAGGACCTTCCCTTAGGATTTTTGAGCCATTCCTTTTGGCATAGTTAGACATTGAATCCTAGTTTCCTATAGGATTTAATTCATGATTTGTAGATTAAAATTTGATTAGTTTGTTTAGGCTAGCATTAGTATAACAAAATTAGGGTTTTAGGTTGTATAGTAGACTTAACAATTTTTGTTTTGGGTTTTTAGGTCAAGATGAGAGTATGGGGAATATGGGTTAAGGGTAGGTATGTATAGAATCCCCTAGAATTTTACTAGAATATTATATAGTATTTTAGTATTTTTAATTGATTTTTGAATGTATGGTTAGTATGTGTGTTGCTTAAGGGTATAGTTTGTATTGTTTTGCTTTCTTCTCTTCTCCTTTGAGTGTGTGAGCCTTGAAGATGGAGTTGAAGACCTTGTAGATCATCATTGAAGACTTTGAAGACCTTGAAGAGGAGCTTAGTTTTAGCTTTTGTTTGTTCTGTTTATAGGATCATAAGTACATAGGTAGAGCTTTAGATAGAATAATTCCATTCAATAAACAAGGAGTGTCTTGTCCACCTCCTTCCTTCTCTATGATATAAAGTCCCTCAAAGGGTACTCACCTCTCTCCTTTGGAGGGATTAGTGACCTTGCCCTATGAGGTAGAACTTTGAGAGAGCCTTTCCTTTTGATGTTAAGTCCTTAATGGCATCCTTTGGAAGTCAGTGAGCACTCTAACATCTTCACCTCATCTTGTTGATTGAATCTTGTTTGTTGGAGCATTTGGGTTGTTGAAGATAAAGAAAGCAGTGAAGAGCATTGAAGATTTGATTGAAGATCTAAAAGCCATTGAAGATAGAAGTTGAAGCTTTGAAGAGGATGATTCCTTGGAGATTGTTGAAGTCTGAAGACTTTGTGAAGATCAAGTTGATACTTGAAGATCCCTGAAGATAGTGAAGCCTGAAGGTGGAGCTGGTCAAGAAGCTGAAGCTGAAGGGAGAAGATGAGTTGATACTCATGTTGTAAGGTTGATACCTGGAAAGCAGTTGATGATTGAAGTCTGAAGACTGAGTTGCTGCTGGGGGAGTTGAGGCTTTCTTCTGTTTTCTTTTCTGTATTGTGTGTTTTGCTTGATTTATCTGTTGCATTAGAATAAGTTCATCTAGAATAAGTTCAGTCTAGGAGCATGATTGCATTAGAGGTTGAGTTGCTCCCTCTGCTTGTGCTGTTATTGCGTGGCTTTGCTTGCGGGTATTCGGTAGAGCCTAGCTCCCTTGCCCATGTGGTGTGTTTGTCTGATGGCATCTTTATTTCTTTTATCTGTATGATTACAATTTACTGTTTATTGCTTGATAGCATGTTGTTTATTTTTCGGTATGATTACTGTTATTTCATGACTGGCTTGAGGTTGAGATGAGCTTGTGGAGGCTGAAGCCCCACACACATTTCCTCCCTCACTTGCATTGCATGCATTTTACTGTTTAAGCTGATGCTTTGTCTGTTTTGGTGTATCATTGACATGATCCCGTAGGACTCTCATTTCCTTTGATAAGGATTTGATGATAGACTTTTAGGTTGAAACCTATGCATGACAACTTCTAGGAGTTCCCTGTTCAAACCTCAACCATAGCATGAATCCATGGCATGATAACAGTAGGACTTGATAGTCTCCCTCCTAGTTGGGCCTGTTCTCTTCTCATCTCAAAACAGTTTAAGATACAGTAATCATGAATGATTTCTTTCGTACGTTACGAGCCATAAGCTATCTGAGAAAGGATTGTGGGAGAGTTTCTTTTCCACAGTCTGGATGTTTAGTATGGTACCCTTTGGGTGACATGCGACGCATTCACTCTCAGGTCATAGTCTCTAGTGCGGTTGAAATCGCAAACACAATAAAAAACACTTCTTTCGTAAACAGGAAATAAACCGTAGTTTCCCGAACTACGTGAGCTCTGATCTCTCATGCCTGTTGAGAGTACGTAGGCACAAGATGGCGAAGTCTTGGCGAGCTACCTTCCCCCATAACCCTTCGTAGGTCGAACTACGTTGACTCTGATTTCTCATTCTCTGATGAGAATACGTAGGCATAAATCACGATGCTTTGCCGAGTCATTTTTCTTTTCTTTTTCAGCCAGCCTTGATAGGTAGATAGAATAAAACCAACCCGTCCAAGTAAACGAACAAGCGTGGATCCCGTCGAGTACGACGGACGTGAGGGGTGCTAATACCTTCCCCTTGCGTAACCGACTCCCGAACCCAGACAATGGTTGCGATGACCTTGTCTTACCCTTATTCGTCAGGTTTTTCCGATCGTTTCCTTTCCCGCTCTGAGGGATAAATAACGAAAGGTGGCGACTCTTATGTCATTCCGGCACCTTATTTTCGCGCAAGCGACAGCTGGCGACTCTGCTGGGGACTCCAACGGTTCCCTGCGAAAGTCAATCCTACCGTTTGTGTGTTTACTTGTTGGGTTGCATTTATTTATCACATTTTTACTTCTCGCACTTTATTTCCCGCATGATATTTTCAGTATAATATGATTACTTGTGTTGTTGTGGGATGGGAGTTCTGATGAGTGAGAAGCCAGACCCAGGCTTGAGTGCACCATAGACTTAGAGTGGAAATTAGTGGGCGCGTGCTTGCTTTGCAGGCACTAGTGTCTCATGAAATCCACGCTCAGACGAGGTTCATCCGGTTGGCTTCACTTTCAACCCTTTGGGTTGAGACGGTTGCTGGTTTGGTGGATTGTCGACTCTGGGGACCGATCATTTGCGATTCAGCTAAGTGAGGCCTCTTCGAGACTTGATGATGCCACTCCTTCTGGGAATCGTATCGTCAGTTTTGAAAGTCTGTGACGCTGATGAACGCATAGGATGCCGTACCTTGAGTCAGTTAAGGTCCATGCCTGTGAGTGGGATTGGGTTTATTGTAGGAAACTTTGACCTCCAGACCACCTGGTTTTCTTGACAGTGAATCAGTTATGTTGGTACCAGGGTTTCTCAATTGCAGATTTATCTGTTCTTGATAGAGCAGGTTTTGATCAGAGGATCTTATCATCAGGTGTATGTCTGTTCTTGATAGAGCAGGTTTTGATCAGAATATTGTCATCAGTGGTTTGTTCTGGATAGAGCAGATTTTAGGGTCTGAAGATCTCATCAGCAGGTGTTGTTTGTTCTTGATAGGGCAGATTTTGAGTGGGGTCTGAAGATCTCATCAGCAGCTGTATGTTTGTTCTTGATAGGGCAGATTTTTGGTTTGGGGTCTGAAGACTTCATCAGCAGATATTTCTTGATCATACATCTGAGGTCCTTATTATCAGCTATTTGTTCTCAACAGAGCAGAATTTTGATCCTATGTATATGGTCCTATCAGATGGTTGTTCTTAGCAGATAAGATTAGTGGTCTTACACCGGGGTTTTCTTCTCATCAGTGGTTGTTGATACAGAATCTCCACAGCAGCTATCAGGATATATGATTGCATGCCTGCATTTTGCATTCCATTAACGTGTGTCTGTGTTGCAGGTACCGTTTCCCCGATCCAGGACTTCTCGCCTCCTATTGTATTATTATGGCCTCTCTCAGGAAGACTGTTGCGTACAAGTTCCCGACTCCTGATGTGTCGAAGTTGACTGGTTTGATAGCTCTAGCAGGTGATTCTGTGAAGGATAGGTTCAGGAAGTCTTATGGCAGGTTGCTCAGTCTGGTTTGCAAACCTTCTACGCCCGAGTTGAATGGGTTACATGCTCTTCTGCAGTTCTATGACCCTCCTCTGAGGTGTTTCACTTTTCAGGACTTCGTTCTCGCGCCGACGCTGGAAGAGTATGCTGATTTGCTAGGTGTGCCTATCAAAAGGCAGATGCCTTTTGTCCACATGGATGCTGAGCCTGATCTGGTTGGTTTAGCTTCTTCACTCCATTTGAGCGCCTCTGAGTTAGTAGTGACGAGTTGGAACAAGGTTCCTGGGTTCTCCTTGCAGTTTCTGATATCTAAGGCTCAGCAGTGTGCTAAGGACAAATGTTGGGACGCATTCAATGCCATCCTTGCTTTATGCATATATGGCATTATCCTGTTCCCCAACATGCCTGATTTCGTAGACTTTGATGCATTTCACATCTTCTCCTCAGGGAATCCAGTCCCTACTTTGATCGGGGATGTCTATCACTCAGTGCATTACAAGAATGAGAACTGGAGAGGAAAGAATGTCTCATGCTACGTACCATTGCTGTACAAATGGTTTGATAGTCATTTGCCCAAGAGGGGTTCTTTTGTCTTATCTGCAGCCACAGCCGAGTGGCCTGAGCGTCTGATGAGTTTGTCTGTAGAAGATATTGATTGGTTCGTTGACAGAGACAGGCTAGGTACCGAGGTGATCTTCAGTTGTAGTGGGTTTCCTAATGTACCTCTGATAGGTAGGAAGGGTTGCATCAACTACAATCCATCGTTGCTAGTTCGTCAGTTCGCATATGCTTTGAGGACTCCACCGAAGGAGGAAGAGGTACAGGAATCTCTGTACCTCACAGGTACTCTAGAGGGGGATTTGTTGTCCAAGCTCCAGCGTGCGTGGAACAGTATCAGCAAGAGGGGAAAGCCTTTGTTGGGAAAGAGCAACAGTCAAGCCTACCCTCCTTATTCAGCTTGGATCAGAGCCAGAGCCAACGCTATAGGGATGCCATATCCTCATGTCAGACCAGAGAGTCCTCCACCAGTCGAAGAGCCTACCACTGTGTCCATTCATCAGCACAACCAGGTATTAGCCGAGCGGGATGAACTGAAGCGGGCGAACGCAGAATTGGAGAAGGAGTTAGCTCAGCTTCGAAGTGAAAGGAACGAAGCCGTGCATGCTTTCAAAAAGCAAACAGAGTCGGTAAACCAACTGGGTGCAGATTTGGCAAAGCAAATTGCTGATCGGGAACGCTTGGGTCAAGACTTCAGGGTTGTTAATGACGTACTAGCTACGAAGAAGCAACATTTGGATGAGGCATATCGGAGGATATCTAAGTTCGACCAGCATTGGAAGACCTCCCTGGCCACCAGGAAGGAGCGAGAGGACAAGCTGATGCTGCAGATCTCTAAGCTGGAAGCCGAAGTAAAGGACAGTGAGCAGAGGTTTGATGAAGAGACCGCCCGCAGATACGCCGCCGAAAGCCAACTCAACAAAGCCCTTGCTAACCTGAAGGAGCATAAGCTGATGTTTGAGTCTAAGAAGCGGAAACTGGAGGATTGCTTTGGCGAAGGAGCTTGGGAAAGTTCAGTTCAGGGGCTTCAGCATACTATTGTGCAGAGGGAACTACTCGTCGAGAGGTTGCTCACTTTGCCAGATCATCCAGAGACGAAGGAGTTATTAGCAGAGTATCGCGCCCGTGGCCGTACTTGACTAGTTGTATTCCTGTTGTTTTGATCTTTGCTGTATGCTGACCATCACCAGACTTGTTGGCTGAGGTCATGCTGTTGATTTGTTTTGTACTCGCTAATACTGTGTACTGCCTTGACAGGCCTTTCCATATATATATGAGATTGATGTTTCCATGATTGGGCTTGGACTTCTTCCTATTATTATTGTCAGCACTGGCACTAAGGCACTAGGATCGGGGGGAATCTCCCAAGCACACAGACACACGCATGCATCTGCATGAAGCATTTGCATGGCGTACATTTTTGTTGCTTTTCCTAACCTTTAATGTTTTCAGGTTTTTCAGGTTCACAGGTTCCGAGCTGCTCCCAGTCTCCAGGGTTGATCAGAGACTCATTCACCGTTACTCAACTCGAGCTAATTAGACAAGGATCATGGATCAGGTGCAGTCAGACGTTCAAGAGCTCCGTGAACGGATGGATCGTTTTATGGAACTGATGCAGGTGGTCGCTAATGGTCAGGACCAGCTTCGTACTTTGGTTCAACCTTTGATCTCCAGGGTTGATAGTAATGGCATACTTCACGGCGGGGCTGTGCCTACCCCTCCTCCAGTTGATGCTCCACAGAATGTTGTTCCTGTTGCCGGAGGCAACGGCAGTGCTAACGGCAATATGATGACTAATATCGGACTCAATGCGGCAGGCGTCGGCAATGGTAGCCTGGGAGCTAATGTCAACATAGGGCCGGTCAACGGCAATGCTGGTGTCGGAAATCTGTTGGTGCCTCAACCGTGGCTGGAGGACCATCAGGATGACGTATTCTCTCAAAGAGGTGTAGAAGCAGAGTTGAATGCTGAAGCTCGGCTCAGGTTCAAAGTACTGGAAGACAAAATGAGAGACATTGAAAATCAGAATACTTTGGGCGTTGATATGTCCAAGCTAGGGTTAATTGCTGATTTCAAGGTACCTCATAAGTTCAAGGTGCCTGTTTTTGAGAAGTATAAGGGTACTACTTGCCCCCGTGTCCATCTTCGATCTTATTATAGAAAGATGTCTGCCTATTCTGACGATGAGAAGTTGCTGATGCACTTCTTCCAAGATAGTCTTTCTGGTCCATCCCTCGAATGGTATATGGGTCTGGAACCCGCTACTGTGCGCACGTGGAAAGATATCGATGAAGCGTTTGTCCTCCACTATCAGTACAACAGCGACTTGGCCCCCAACCGAGTTCAGCTTCAGAATCTCTCACAGCGGAATAATGAAAGCTTTAAAGAGTACGCCCAACGGTGGCGTGAATTGGCTGCTCGGGTTCAACCGCCGATGGTTGAGCGTGAGCTAGTGCAAATGTTCGTGGCTACCCTTCCTGGAATCTACTATGAAAAGCTGGTCAGTGGCATGTCTGGGACTTTCTCGGCTCTCATCACTATGGGCGAGCATGTCGAGAACGGTATAAAGATTGGAAAAATTCAAGGCGAATCATCCTCAGCTGGAGGAGGTGGTAAGAAACCCTATGCTGGCAAGCGTCGAGAAGGAGATGCAAATGCTGTCACTAATGCTCGGAGAAAGGGCAAGGGCCCTCAGCAGCAGATTGCTAGCATAAATATCCCGGCAGCCCCGCCGCCGCAGCAGCAGCAGCCTCAGCAACAGAATCAGCAGGGGTATAGGAAATATCAGAATCGGGCTCCTTTGGCAAATCGTCATTTTGAAGCTCCACCTATGTCGTACGCGCAGCTTCTGCAAACTTTGCTGCAGCTTCAGTTAGTTCAAAAGAGGACGTTGGCTCCCTTGACAGGGGCACCACCACCGGGGTATGACGCAAGTGCCACTTGTGATTTCCATACTGGGGCACCAGGCCATACGATTGAGAACTGTAAAGCTTTCAAGCACAAGGTGCAGGACCTGGTAGACGCCAAGGTTATTAACTTTTCTGACAGTGTGCCCAATGTCACCAAAAACCCTATGCCTCATCATAGGGGAGGCGGAGTGAACGCCATTATCACAGAGGAGAATGCAGACTTGCTGACTGATGTCAAAGACTTGAAGACACCGCTTAGTTTCGTCAAAGCTAAGTTGTTGAAGAAGGGCTTCTTTCCTGGATGCGGAGAGTTATGTATGGCTTGTGCTACACTTCCTGATGGGTGTGAGCAGCTGGTAGAAGGTATCCAAAGTCTGATGTCTGAGGGTATTTTGCAGTTCAGCCGGAGCGTTGAGAGTGTATCAGGGGAGGTCGTGCTGAAGCAGGCAGATGAAGTCGCTACCATTACTATTCCTCGTCACCCTATTACTATTTCTGCGCCCCGACCGTCTACAATTACTATTACCAGAGCCGGGCCAATCCCATTCGAGAGCACTAACGCCGTTCCGTGGCATTACGGCGCCGAAGTCTATTGCAATGGTCAGAAGATAGAGCTAGAGCCGTACGGATCTACTGTGCAGAATCTTGCCGGGGTCAGTGGTATTACTCGAAGCGGTAGAGTGTTCGCACCAACAGAGGCTACGACAGAGAAAGCGGTCAGAGCTGAGGCTGCTGATAAGGGTAAAAGCAGAGCCGTCGAAGAGGTCCCTTGTGGGGCAGAGAAGGATTTGCTAGTTAAAGATGCCAAAGAGTTCATGCGGTTAATCAAGAAGAGCGACTACAAGATTGTAGATCATCTTCATCAGACTCCGTCAAAGATCTCTATTCTCAACTTGTTGCTGTGTTCTGAAGCGCACCGCAACGCATTACTGAAGGTATTGAACGTTGCCTACGTGTCGCAGGAGATATCAGTGAATCAGCTAGAAGAGGTGGTAGCCCATGTTAACACTGGCAATGGGCTGGGATTCACAGATTTAGAGCTGACTCCTAAAGGGAGAGATCACAACAGCGCCTTGCACGTCTCAATAGAGTGTCGGGGCACAATCATGTCGCATGTCCTGGTGGATACGGGTTCGTCGCTTAATGTGCTTCCGAAAAAGGCACTAATGAAGTTGGACACTCGTGGATTGCTTTGCACGCCCAGTGATCTGGTGGTGAAAGCCTTTGACGGAACTAAGCGCCACGTTTTTGGAGAGTTGACCTTGCCAATTCAGGTTGGTCCGGAGACGTTTGATACGGTTTTTTATATCATGGATATCATGCCTGCCTACAGTTGCCTCTTAGGTCGGCCATGGATTCATGCTGCTGGTGCCGTGACGTCCACGTTGCATCAAAAGCTCAAATATGTTGTCGGGGGAAGCATAGTAACCGTCTGTGGTGAGGAGGACATCATGGTGAGCCACTTGTCATCCTTTAAATATGTTGAAATGGACGGCGAAATCCATGAAACTCTCTGCCAAGCATTTGAAACCGTCAAGGTGAAAGAGGTAGCTCCTGTCATCGTAGAGAAGCAAGAGATGAATCTTTCCTCGTTCAAAGAAGCTCGGGCCGTCGTCGAAGCCGGTTACACCCCAGGCTGGGGGCATGTTTTGGAGGTACCGATCAAGCAAGATAAGTTTGGATTGGGGTATTCTCCTGAAGCTGAAGCTTCATCTTCTTCGTCTAGCAGCTCGTCTCGTGGGAAGGGGCCGATCCTATTTACCAAGGGCGGAGTGATTTTCGAAAGCATTAGCACAGTGTCTGAGGACAGCGGGGATAGAGATTATGATCTTGACGCCTGGATTCAGCCAAGCAAGCCGGGCGAGCGCCTCAACAATTGGACCATCAAGGAGATTATCCAGCTGACAAGTGAAGAGTAATGATTTGCTTTTTACAATCTTTGTACAACCCTATGTCCTGCCCGGGGCATAGTGGTTTTATTGTCAGGGCCTTGTTGGATTATGTACGTGCATTTTGTTAATAAATCAAAGGCGTTTTCTTCGTACTCAAATATTGTGTTCACTGTTATTCCTGTTTTATGTTTATTTTGAAAAACAGCAAAATGGCAACGAGGTTTGTGCTAACCTGCATATTCTTGCTTTAAACTTAACCCTTGTTATTGCAGGATCCACATAACAGATGACATCGACTCTGGACCCTCTACGGCTCACTACGACTTCGATTGCCCGATCTATCAAGCCGAGGATGAGATTGAGGAAGACGAGGACCTTCCGGAAGAGTTGGCCCGCTTGTTGAGACAAGAGGAAAAGGTTATTCTGCCTCACGAGGAGGATATTGAGATCATAAATCTGGGTTCTGAAGAGCTCGTCAGAAATGTCAGAGTAGGGGCTGCGCTGCAGAATGATATCAAGCATAGACTCGTCGAGATGCTTCGAGAGTATAGTGACGTCTTTGCTTGGTCATACGAAGATATGCCTGGACTTGACACAGACATCGTGGTTCATCGCTTGCCGTTGCGAGAAGATTGCCCTCCAATCAAGCAGAAGCTTAGGAGGACGAGACCAGATATGGCTGTAAAAATCAAAGAAGAAGTCCAGAAGCAGTTGGACGCAGGATTTTTAGCCGTTACCACTTACCCTTCGTGGGTCGCCAACATAGTGCCTGTACCGAAGAAAGACGGTAAGGTACGCATGTGCGTCGATTATCGGGATTTGAATAGGGCGAGCCCTAAGGATGATTTCCCGTTGCCTCATATCGATGTGTTGGTCGACAACACAGCCCAGTTTTCCGTGTTTTCGTTCATGGATGGCTTCTCCGGTTACAATCAGATTAAGATGGCACCGGAGGACATGGAGAAAACAATGTTTATCACCCCCTGGGGAACATTCTGCTATAAGGTAATGCCCTTCGGTCTGAAGAACGCAGGGGCCACTTACCAGCGAGCAATGGTAACTTTGTTTCATGATATAATTCATCATGAGATCGAGGTCTATGTTGATGACATGATTGCAAAGTCCCAAACAGAGGAAGAGCATCTGGTCAACTTATTGAAGCTGTTTGAGAGGCTTAGGAAGTTCAGGCTAAGGCTGAATCCTAACAAGTGCACTTTCGGAGTGCGGTCCGGAAAGTTATTGGGGTTTATCGTTAGTGAACGAGGTATCGAAGTTGATCCTGCGAAAATAAAAGCTATTCAAGAAATGCCAGCGCCGAAAACAGAAAAAGAAGTTCGTGGTTTCTTGGGCCGAATAAACTACATTGCAAGGTTTATCTCTCAGCTCACGGCCACCTGTGAACCGATGTTCAAACTTTTAAAGAGAGATCAAGCGATTACTTGGAATGAGGATTGCCAGAAGGCATTCGATAAGATAAAGCAGTATCTTCAAGAACCTCCGATCTTGATACCCCCGGTGGTTGGACGGCCATTAATCATGTACCTGACGGTTCTGGAGAATAGTATGGGGTGTGTTCTCGGTCAGCACGACGAGACGGGCAGAAAAGAGCATGCCATTTATTATTTGAGTAAAAAGTTCACTGAGTGTGAATCTCGATACTCGATGCTGGAGAAGACGTGTTGTGCATTAGCTTGGGCCGCCAAACGTCTACGACAGTATATGCTCAATCACACCACTATGCTAATTTCGAAGATGGATCCGATCAAGTACGTCTTCGAGAAGCAGGCTCTTTCGGGCAGGATTGCCAGATGGCAAATGGTGTTAACAGAATATGATATTCAGTATGTCTCCCAGAAAGCCATTAAGGGAAGCGTATTGTCTGATTACCTTGCCGAACAGCCAATCGAAGACTACCAGCCGATGAAGTTTGAGTTCCCTGACGAGGATATTATGTTTCTCAAAGCGAAGGATTGCGATGAGCCATTGCCCGGTGAGGGGCCAGATAGGACGTCTCAGTGGAAGTTGATATTCGACGGAGCAGTTAATTTCTATGGAAGTGGTATCGTAGCTATCATCACGACTCCTCACGGATCCCACATCCCGTTTACTGCGAGACTGACGTTTCCAGTTACCAACAATGAAGCAGAGTATGAAGCATGTATTATGGGTCTAGAAGAGGCAATTGATTTGAGAATCAAGAATCTAGACGTATATGGTGACTCAGCGCTTGTAATCAATCAAATTAAAGGGGAGTGGGAAACTCGTCAAGCGAATTTGGTGCCGTACATGAATTATGCCAGGAGGCTGCTTCCGTTCTTCGATCGAGTGGAACTCCATCATGTACCCAGGGCTGAAAATCAGATGGCTGATGCCTTAGCCACGTTGGCTTCAATGTATAAAGTCAATCTTTGGAATGAGGCTCCAAGCATTGTCCTTTCGTGTCTTTATAGACCGGCATTTGTCTTTGCAATCGAGGATGCCGCCGACGGCAAGCCATGGCTCCATGACATCCAGACTTTCCTTATGACTAAGGAGTATCCTGCGGGTGCGTCAACCCAAGATAAGAAGACTCTGAGGAGGCTATCTGGAAACTTTTATCTCAATCCTGATGGAGTGTTGTATAAGAGAAACCACGATCTCGTGCTACTCAGATGTGTAGATGAGAAAGAGGCAAGTATGCTCATGGAGGAAGTCCATAAGGGCACATTTGGTACGTACGCCGGCGGACATGCCATGACGAGAAAGATCTTGAGAGCAGGGTATTACTGGCTGACGATGGAGTCGGATTGCTTCAGATTCGCGAAGAAATGTCATAAATGCCAGATTTATGCTGACAAAGTTCATGTGCCGCCGTGCCCATTGAATGTCATGTCCTCCCCTTGGTCGTTCTCCATGTGGGGCATCGACATGATAGGAAAGATCGAGCCCACTGCATCCAATGGTCATCGTTTCATTCTGGTAGCTATCGACTACTTTACCAAATGGGTGGAGGCAGCCTCGTACGCTAATGTGACCAAGCAAGTGGTAGCTAAATTCATAAAGAGGGACATCATCTGTCGCTACGGAGTTCCCGAGCGGATCATTACTGATAATGGTTCGAATTTGAATAACAAGATGATGAAGGAGCTGTGCCAGAGCTTCAAGATTGAACACCACAACTCATCTCCTTACCGGCCGAAGATGAATGGCGTCGTCGAAGCCGCCAACAAGACATTAAGAAGATTGTTCAGAAGATGGTTGTGATGTACAAAGATTGGCACGAGATGTTGTCGTTTTCCTTGCACGGTTATCGTACGACGGTGCGTACGTCGACCGGGGCAACTCCTTTCTCCTTGGTGTACGGTATGGAAGTTGTCCTACCGTTAGAAGTGGAGATTCCTTCTTTGCGAGTTTTGGTTGATGTGAAACTCGACGAGGCAGAATGGATTACGAATCGTTTGAACCAACTCAGCCTGATGGACGAGAAAAGGTTAGCATCGATTGCATTTGGTCGTCTGTACCAAAGCCGAATGAAGAAAGCTTATGATAAGAAGGTGCGTCCTAGAAGCTTTCAGACGGGTGATCTCGTCCTGAAGAAGATTCTTCCGCCACACTCCGATCACCGGGGCAAGTGGACTCCGAATTACGAAGGGTCGTATGTCGTCAGCAAGGTCTTCTCGGGAGGAGCTTTGTTGTTGTCCACGATGGATGGTGAAGATTTTGCATCCCCGGTGAACGCGGACGCAGTTAAAAAATACTTTGCTTAAAAGAGACCCGCTGGACAAAAAAGGAAAGAGTCCAGGCAAAAAAGGGCATCCCGGCGAACCAAAAACAGAATAAAAGGTTCGGGCAAAAATTAGGGATATATTGAAAAAATGTACACCCGCGAAGTCGAAAACCTACACTGGGCGGCTTCGGCAAAAAAGGGTATCCCGGTGAGCTGAAAACCTGTAAAGGGCGGTTCACGCAAAAGTTAGGGATTTGAATAAGCAAATGACTGCCTTCCGCGTATGGACTTTCATTGTTTGGTGGTTTGGAGGACCTGAGGGCCGTTTATCTGAATCAATCTCTTCCGAAGCTGAAGCGTCGGAGAAATATCGAAGTCGAGTGGGTCTTAGAGGGATCAACTCATGGTGTTCGTCTACGCCTCGTTGCCGACATTTGTATATACTGATGTATATTTATGTTTTATTTTTGCGCGGCTTCCTCATTCCAGGAGCTTACCTCTGTTGTAAAACATTGTTGCCCATTCAGGGGTTCACCATCAATAAAATGCATATTATTCAGCAATTCTGCTTGCCTGTTTAGCATTTATCTGTTTTGTTTACGAATGAAAACGCCGATGTTTTTGATAAAATGCGCATACATAAACTTACGGGCCTAGGCCCATTGATTGTTGAAACAATTAATTACCTTAATAATGTCACGAGATAATAACCTTGATAGGCCCCTTTGAGGAGGGTATCTTGTCTGTTTGTTTGTGTTGTTGCAGGTATAGCACCTTCCAGACGGTGCGCCGTGCGCATCCCCGAAGCAGGGTGAGTCCTCCTTCTCCGACAGAGTTCAGTAGTCTCTCCTCCGCAGAGTCTGAATGCGAGGCCGTGAGCATTGATATGTCTCCCCAGGCAGAGATGATTCTTTTCCCCAAGCAGACGCATCCTGAAGGAACGTCACCTCATCAGCTGAGTCGCACGCCAAAACTCATTCCCCAGCACCGGGTCACAAGTGCAGACTTCGTAGAAATGTTCGGGTGCCGAAGCTCGTGTTTCCCCAGTAAGGTCGCCGAAGCAGGTGTCTTTCCCCAGCACCGGGTCACAAGTGCAGGTCTCGTAGGAAGCTGTTCGTATACCGAAGGACGCCGTGACTGATGATGCCAGACTGAAGTCTCCAGCGGAATTGAGATTCCCCACCAGAGCCGTATCCTCTCCCAAAATCGGATGATTCCCTTTTCCCCCAATAGAGTGTTGGAACAGCTGATGTTGTGTTCCCCTGCAGAGTTGTACTCTCCCCCGAAGTCAGATGGTTCTTTCTTCCCCAGCGGAATTGAAATTCCTCATCAGAGTCGTACTCTTCGGTGAAGTAGAATTATTTCTCTCTCCCCGGCTGAGTCCGCAAACCCCCAGGAGAGTCGAATCCTTGGAAGCAGTGGAGACCGTGAGTGGTTTTCCCTAGCAGAGCATTGAACAGCTGATGCTGTATTTCCCCAGAGTCGCACTCTCTCCAACGAAGCAGAATGACTTCTCCTTCCTCAGCCGAGTTTGCAGATATCCAAGAGAGCAGAATCCTGGGAAAGTGATCAAATCATGATTGGTTTTTCCCCAGTGGAGTGTGGAGCAGCTGAGGTTGTTTCCCCACAGAGTTGTTATCCCTAGAAGAATAGCCGGGACGGCCACGCAGTTTATTCTCGCGATTGGTTTTGCTTTCCGTCAGCAGGTCCAGGTTCTCATGGAGCTTCGTTCCCCTGCAGCAATCAGCTGAAGTTGTTTCCCTTGCAGCAGTCAGCGGAAGATCAATTCCCCAGACAGAGTCCAATTGATATTGGCGTGTCCACGTTCTCCTCAGCAGGATGATTCCTCTATATGAGTAGTTCTTTCTCCTTGACAGGAGAATTCCCCTTCAGCATTTATTTTGCTGACGGGATCGCATCATTATGCATGATTGCATGGCATTTAGCATAAACGCATAGCATTCCCACCGTGTGGGGCATGGCGCCGAAGTATATGCATCATAAGCATGGTCTAGGTTATTATCATTCTTGTTTTACAGGTGTTCCACCAAAGGACCAGTTGCTCAGGACGATTCCTGATATTCTCCCCAACGAGGTCGCTTTCTTAAGATGATTCTTAAGACCCCGGTGTAATCCCCCCAGTCGCTCACTCAAGATGATTTTTGAGATCCCCAACGAAGTCTTCAGTTCAAGACGATTCTTAAATTCCTCAGCAGGGCCGTTTGCTTAAGATGATTCTTAAGACCTCAGCGCAGTTTCCCGAGTTGTTTACTTAGGATGATTCTCGAGCTCCCCAGTAGCGTCCCCAGCAAGAGTTGCCCAGGAAGATTCCTGGAATACCCGGCAGAATAAGGTCTCCAGAAAGGTTATCGAGTCAGGATGATTCTTGAAGGTGCCCGACGGAGTTGTTTGTTCAAGATGATTCTTGAAGTCCTTAGCAGCGTGATATGTTTGCTCCAACAGTGATGTATAATCTGAAGATTGACTTCGTAAACGCCTGAAGGCGATATCAGAATGTTCCTGTGGATTCGGATTTCCGTGTTGATGAATCAACGTGTGTCTAAGGCCAAAAGTTTGCAAGGTGATCCGTGTTGGCCTGAAGACCAAGTCAGTTATCCTGAGGTGATGATTGATTGCGATCGAGTGAATAGTGTTTCTTCTGACTGAAGTCGAAGATGTTTCTCCAGCTGAAGTGGAGTTTTGCCTGAAGGCAAAGTGTTTGAATCCCCGTAGAGTCATGAATGGCTCAGGATACCATTTCTCTGACTGAAGTCATAGATTTCCCAAGCTGAAGCGAAGGTGCCTGAAGGCAAGGTTATCCCCAAGGTCATGAGTGACCTAGGATTCATTTTTCGGACTGAAGGCCGAAGTATATCCCTGACTGAAGTCACGGATACTCCATAGCAGAGGCGGAGTTTCCTGAAGGCAGATCCATGCATCCTTGAAGGCCAAGGATCATTTTCTTCAGACTGAAGTCGAAGATACCTCCTGCAGAGTTGCCGACGGGAAAAGTTTATATCCTTGAAGGCCAAGGATGATTATCTTCAGAAATGCTTGAAGATCTTTTCTAGCTGAAGCTGGAAGTGGCCAGGGGCCAGGGTTTCATATGGCTTTGATGCTGAAGTTCTACGGTGGGCTCAGTATGCAGTAATATTCCGATGTTCTTTATGGTTCTGAGGGAGGACCCCAGATCAGAGTGTGCTCGGTTAAGTCTCTCGTCCCCAGCGGAGTAGTTTCAAATACGCAAGTGTACATTTTGGTTCCATTTACCAGGGGTGAACCCCAGGTCAGAATTGTTCAATGTTTGTGTTTGACGGCGAGGTGGAAGGTTTGTTTGACGGCGAGGTCAGACTCCTTAAATCCCCATCAAAGTGATGTTTGTTTCCGACGGCGATGTCAGATTCAGTTTTCCAGCGGTGATGTTGGGTATGCCAGATGATTTAGTTCTCCAGCGGCGATGCGGGGTATTGTGTTTGTCCGACGGCGATGTCGGGTATGTCAAATGGTTTAGTCTTCCAGCGGCGATGTTGGGTGTTGTGGTTGTCTGAAGGCAATATCAGAAGAATTTAATGAGAATAACTGACGGTGATGTCAAATCAGTACTTCTCCAGCTATTTGCTGTGCAGCTAGTATTGCAGTGTTCGAAGAGTTGAGCAGTTGGCAAATTTTCGGGTTTACCGGTATTCAACCGTCTCGCACCTTGATTGGCTGAGAGCCGTTCGCTTCTCACCCAGTCAGGTTCAAGCCGTTTGAATAGGGGAAGCTGTTACACCCCAAAATTTGACCAACAATTATTTACCCATTAAGTGTTTGAAACTTGATACCTTCATCAGAAAGTGCAAGAGATCCTCAGAGGACTTGGTTGAAACCAGAGTTGTGTGCTTCATAGCTTGAGAGTTGTGGGAGCTCCTCAGATGATTCTGAGACTTTGAGAATGAACTTGAAGCTTTGAGAAATCCAATGATATGTCTTGAAAGCCATCATGAAGCCCAGAGAGGTCACTATGCAAGAATTCAGAAGATTCAACCATGAAGGTAGAATTAGGGTTTTGACTGGGCCAACCCTGGGATAACTGAAGATTTGGAGAAGGTTGAGACCTAATCCAAGGGCCATGAGATCATGGAATGATGTATGAAGATGGTATAAAGATGATTCCTAGACCAACTCATCATGATTGAGGAGTTTGAGAAGTTTTGAGTTAGGGTTTCTAAGGATTGTCAGTGAAAAAACCCTAATTTGATCCCTATCTTCCAGGCAGTTTTAGCTCAAGATTTGATTGATATCTCATCTTCCCCACAACATGAATGTTGTAGATATTGTTCTTAGATTTAATTTTAGTGGTAGAAGTCCTTGATAGGATATGCAGAGCTCAAGTTATGGTTTTGACAAATTACAGGTCAGTTGAGGTGTGTGAATCTGGGTCCTTGAAAGTCACCCAACTTGCAGACAACTTTTTCCCTAGTAGGATGATTCCTATGATCTCTTGGTCAACATGAATGTTGAAGAGCATCTTCTTAGCTTTCTATATAGTACTAGAAGTCCTTGATAGGATTTGTATAACTCAACTTATGGTTTAAACAATACAGGGGTATTTTGGTCATTTGGAAGTTATAGATCATTTTAAGCAAAGGCCATATCTCCTATTTCCAAGCCTCAAATGAAAAAACTCAAAACATCAAAGTTGTTCAAAATGGTATTTTAAGCCTCGAAAAGTGGTCATGAGTTATTGAAAAAGCTTGTAGCAAGGATTTACAAGATTGAGTAAAAATGACCTAAAAATGACTTATAAGTTAAATGAATCCAAGTTGGAAATTGGTTTGGGAGATCCACAAATCCAAAATAGGTCATCCAATATGTCATTTTGAATCCAAACATCATTTTAAAAACAATGGTTCAAATAGATTTTTGATTTGAGGTCTTAAAATTGGGGTTACTTTGTAAAGTTCATTCTTGCATCATAAGGCAACTTGACAAAACTCTACATAAGGCAAAACCAAGCTTGTTTCTTGCACATTCCCTTTAAATATCTCACAAGGGGAGATTTTAAAGAAAAATTGAAAGCTTAATGCATGAGATGAAGGGATATACAATATGTCATTACAAGAGAAGTTTCATTACTTTCTAGATGATTCTAGAAGCTCCTAGATGATTCTATGGATGATTATAAAAAGAGTGAATCACCATGAAGAAAAAGGTTGGTGAAAGTTGGTGAATCCATTGGTGAAGAGTGAGAGGGGAAAGAGATATTCAAGGTTTCCTTCAAGTGCAAGTCAAGCTCGATTTGATCTCTACAAGCCTCTTCCATCAGAATTCTTGCAAACAGAAAGATATCCACCATTGGAGGAGTATCTGGAGGAGATTACAAGTCTTGAATCAAGCCCTAGCATCACTCACCATCACCATTTGACAGGTTGGTGGATTCCCCCATATCTCCTTAATTATGCATAACTAGGTTAGATCTTTGGTGTAGGATTGTTAGGCTTGATTAGGTGATCGATTCCATAGAGTTTCAGAGAGCTTCATGAAGATTAATAACAGGTGTTAGGTTCTTTGATGATCAAGAAAATGCTGGTTATTGAGTTTTATTGGATATGGTATAGTGCAGATTGGTTAGGGTAACATGTAGAACAAGTTTGGATCATTAGATTTGAGTTCAATCAGAGTTGATCACAGAGAAAATGTTGAAACCCTAATGTTCATGCGTTCTGTTAGAGTGATACAAGAGGTTTCAGTGAAAATTATTGGCACCATCGTGTTCTTGGCAATCAGTAGGTCATCTTTGCTTTTGGAAGTTTTGATTTTCATCGAGCATGGAGAGAGAACGAGGGACCTGAAATCTCATGCATGGAAGTGTTATTTCTGAAAACCCTAGCTCGATTGGGGAAGATGGCCATCAACCGTTGGATCATCCTGGTTAATTGACTTTGTAACTCCATCGCACGACCATGATTTAATTTCAAAACGGAGGGAATTTTAAAAAGCCAAACGCTGCGTTTGATTAAGTGAGTGATCCTGGGCCTCAGAAAATCTTTGATATTCGCACCCCTGCGCATGGCCCAATTCAATTTTAAACGTAAAATTGTTGCTATTCCCACCGAATGTTTATTATTTTATTTTGATTTTTCATATTAATTTTCTGACTCATATTGGGCTTAGCGAAGTTTCTATTTGCACCCCTGGGTTCTTGGCCCATCATAGTAACTGAACTGGGCGCCTCTGCTGTTCTCACCCCCCCCCCCCATTTCATTTTAATTTCTCATTTTTAATTTCTTTTAATATTTCTTGCATTTTATAAAAATCATATAAAAATGAAAAATGATTGTTTTTTAATGCTTGTTTTTTCTACATGTTCATAATTTTGTCTAGAAAAATATTAATAAATAAAATTGGCATTTTATTTCCTTTTAATATTTTTAGCATATTATTCATGTAAATAGCTTTTTAATGGATTTTAGTTGATACTCAATTTTGTAGAATTTGTTTTAGGACCTTCCCTTAGGACTTTTGAGCCATTCCTTTTGGCATAGTTAGACATTGAATCCTAGTTTCCTATAGGATTTAATTCATGATTTGTAGATTAAAATTTGATTAGTTTGTTTAGGCTAGCATTAGTATAACAAAATTAGGGTTTTAGGTTGTATAGTAGACTTAACAATTTTTGTTTTGGGTTTTTAGGTCAAGATGAGAGTATGGGGAATATATGGGTTAAGGGTAGGTATGTATAGAATCCCCTAGAATTTTACTAGAATATTATATAGTATTTTAGTATTTTTAATTGATTTTTGAATGTATGGTTAGTATGTGTGTTGCTTAAGGGTATAGTTTGTATTGTTTTGCTTTCTTCTCTTCTCCTTTGAGTGTGTGAGCCTTGAAGATGGAGTTGAAGACCTTGTAGATCATCATTGAAGACTTTGAAGAGCTTGAAGAGGAGCTTAGTTTTAGCTTTTGTTTGTTCTGTTTATAGGATCATAAGTACATAGGTAGAGCTTTAGATAGAATAATTCCATTCAATAAACAAGGAGTGTCTTGTCCACCTCCTTCCTTCTCTATGATATAAAGTCCCTTAAAGGGTACTCACCTCTCTCCTTTGGAGGGATTAGTGACCTTGCCCTATGAGGTAGAACTTTGAGAGAGCCTTTCCTTTTGATGTTAAGTCCTTAATGGCATCCTTTGGAAGTCAGTGAGCACTCTAACATCTTCACCTCATCTTGTTGATTGAATCTTGTTTGTTGGAGCATTTGGGTTGTTGAAGATAAAGAAAGCAGTGAAGAGCATTGAAGATTTGATTGAAGATCTAAAAGCCATTGAAGATAGAAGTTGAAGCTTTGAAGAGGATGATTCCTTGGAGATTGTTGAAGTCTGAAGACTTTGTGAAGATCAAGTTGATACTTGAAGATCCCTGAAGATAGTGAAGCCTGAAGGTGGAGCTGGTCAAGAAGCTGAAGCTGAAGGGAGAAGATGAGTTGATACTCATGTTGTAAGGTTGATACCTGGAAAGCAGTTGATGATTGAAGTCTGAAGACTGAGTTGCTGCTGGAGGAGCTGAGGCTTTCTTCTGTTTTCTTTTCTGTATTGTGTGTTTTGCTTGATTTATCTGTTGCATTAGAATAAGTTCATCTAGAATAAGTTCAGTCTAGGAGCATGATTGCATTAGAGGTTGAGTTGCTCCCTCTGCTTGTGCTGTTATTGCGTGGCTTTGCTTGCGGGTATTCGGTAGAGCCTAGCTCCCTTGCCCATGTGGTGTGTTTGCCTGATGGCATCTTTATTTCTTTTATCTGTATGATTACAGTTTACTGTTTATTGCTTGATAGCATGTTGTTTATTTTTCGGTATGATTACTGTTATTTCATGACTGGCTTGAGGTTGAGATGAGCTTGTGGAGGCTGAAGCCCCACACACATTTCCTCCCTCACTTGCATTGCATGCATTTTACTGTTTAAGCTGATGCTTTGTCTGTTTTGGTGTATCATTGACATGATCCCGTAGGACTCTCATTTCCTTTGATAAGGATTTGATGATAGACTTTTAGGTTGAAACCTATGCATGACAACTTCTAGGAGTTCCCTGTTCAAACCTCAACCATAGCATGAATCCATGGCATGATAACAGTAGGACTTGATAGTCTCCCTCCTAGTTGGGCCTGTTCTCTTCTCATCTCAAAACAGTTTAAGATACAGTAATCATGAATGATTTATTTCGTACGTTACGAGCCTTAAGCTATCTGAGAAAGGATTGTGGGAGAGTTTCTTTTCCACAGTCTGGATGTTTAGTATGGTACCCTTTGGGTGACATGCGACGCATTCACTCTCAGGTCATAGTCTCTAGTGCGGTTGAAATCGCAAACACAATAAAAAACACTTCTTTCGTAAACAGGAAATAAACCGTAGTTTCCCGAACTACGTGAGCTCTGATCTCTCATGCCTGTTGAGAGTACGTAGGCACAAGATGGCGAAGTCTTGGCGAGCTACCTTCCCCCATAACCCTTCGTTGGTCGAACTACGTTGACTCTGATTTCTCATTCTCTGATGAGAATACGTAGGCATAAAGCGCGACGCTTTGCCGAGTCATTTTTCTTTTCTTTTTCAGCCAGCCTTGATAGGTAGATAGAATAAAACCAACCCGTCCAAGTAAACGAACAAGCGTGGATCCCGTCGAGTACGACGGACGTGAGGGGTGCTAATACCTTCCCCTTGCGTAACCGACTCCCGAACCCAGACAATGGTTGCGATGACCTTGTCTTACCCTTATTCGTCAGGTTTTTCCGATCGTTTCCTTTCCCGCTCTGAGGGATAAATAACGAAAGGTGGCGACTCTTCTGTCATGCCGGCACCTTATTTTCGCGCAAGCGACACCTTGGATTCACAGCTAGCAATGCTCTAGGATTGATCAATGGAGGTGGGTCTTGATACTGTATGCAGCAACTCTTGCTCAAATGCTTTGGATTTCCATAACCAACTTCAATTGCACTTGGATGAGAGAAAGTGGTATAGCACGATTCTTGTAATTTCTTCTTCAGATCTTGCTTGCAATGTACTCAGGGATGATTCTTGAATGGAATTGGATCATAAAATTGAATGAATGATGAAGAATTGAGAAGTTTTGAATAAATTTGCAAAAATGCAAAATGGAGTGAAACTAGGTGTTTTGGATCAAGATGAAGTGCAACCCCTTCATGGATCAGCTCTAGGGTTTATATAGATGCCCATGGAATCATCTAGAAATTGCTGGAAGCTTGTACACAAATCCCTTGTGATTTGGCATATGTCACTTTAATCATAAGCAAGCCATGATAACTATCAAACTTTGAACTAAACTCAAAAATCCACTATTTCCAATGGTCTCAAAACATTATTTCCAATCAAAATGACCTATAATTTCATCCCATTTGGACATGTTATGAAAAATTCCCAAAAAATGGCTTTTTAATGACTTAAATCATGCCTTAATTAGGTCATTTTTGCAAATATGAGCTACACCCACTTTCAAACCTCCATGACCACTTTTCTAGACTCAAAACATCATTTGGAACAACTTTGATGTTTTGAAGATTTTCATTTGAAGCTTCCTTGTATGAGTTTTAGGCATATGCTTGAAATGACCTGTAATTCTCAAATGACCAAAATACCCTTTTCTTGCCAAGGTCATAAGTAGAGTTCCACAAATCAGATGAAGGCATACCATACGTTTCTAGAAATCTAATATCATGAGGAACAACTTTCATGTTGACCAGAAATCCATTTGAAATCTCCTTGAGGGGTAAAAGTTGCTTGGAAGACAAGTAACTTTCACAGACAAAATTTCAGATGCCTCAAATGACCTGTAACTTGCAAGAACCATAACTTGAGTTCTATAAATCTCCTTGATGTCTTCCACCACTCAAATTAAAGGTCTTGAGATCCTCTACAAGTTTCATGTTGGCCAAGGATCCATTTGAGACTTGCATTTTGAATTATATTGCTGGGAAGTTTGCCCTAAATCAGGGGATTTTACACAGAAACCCTAATTCAGAAACCTCTCTTCTTCTTGATTTCTCTTGATCTCTTCTTGGAACAACACCACATCCATATCTACATGTCAAATGATGAACCCCACATCTTTCAAATAGACCTTGATGCCATTCAATCAAGCATTTGACCTAGGGTTGACCTTGGGTTGACCCAGATGAAACCCTAGTTGACTGTCTTCAACTGCAGCTCTTGTAATCCCATCAATGACTTGTCTCACTTTCAAAATGTCCCTATAGGTCCTTCATGATGTCTATATACCCTCCATGCTCAATTCATAACTCACAACTTCTTTGATGATCTTCAAATATACTCAAGATAGGAGATAGATCCACTGCTTGATCCACTTACTTCTTAGATTCCAATTTCTTTCTGATGACTTGGATAGGCTTGAATTTGAATAAGAATCTCTTGGTATGCTCATGGAGATAAGAATTGCATTTGGTCCCTTGTTGGATGGCTCACTATGCTATGCTATGCAAATGATTAGACTATGCACATGACTTTTTATGCAAATGTCAATGCAATTGAAACATAAACCAAGTGAAGTAAGTTGAGCAAATTTTAGGGTGCAACAGCTGCCCCTATTCAAGCGACTTGGACCCGACTGGGTGAAACGCCCGGAGCCTTCAGACATTCGAGGTGCAAGACGATTGAATACTAAGAACCCGGAAATTTGCCAACCGCAGAAATAAACTGCACCACTGTTTGGGGGACGACATCTACAGATCTGATTTCAACATTATCTTGTCAATACTGGAATGAACTTATCGACTTCACTGGGATAAGTACTTCTGTCAACAAAACCTGACCCTGCCACTGATACAGGAAAATAACATCGTCATCATTACGGGAAATCACTCCGCCACCACTGCGGGAAAATAACTCCGCCACCATTGCGGGAAAATTTTTTCACTATTATAGAAAAGTAACACCGCCATCGCTACGGGTACTAACTCTGCTAAATACAGGAAAACAACTCAGTCACCATTACAGGAAATACTCTGCCAAATACAGGAAAACAACTCCGCCTTTGCTACGGGTAAACACTCTGTCGAATACCGGAAAATAACTCCGCCTCTGTTACGGGTAAACGCTCTGCCAAATACAGGAAAATAACTCCGCCTCTGTTACGGGTAAACACTCTGCCAAATACAGGAAAATATCTCCGTCACTGCTACGGGAAATAACTCCGTCACCACTACGGGAAATAACTCTGTCACCACTACGGGAAATAACTCCGTCACCACTATGGGAAAATAACTCTGTCACAGCTTTTCTGCCTATCTTTGCAGCAGCTAGCTCCATCAATCACATGGGTAACACAATATGAGTCTAGTCTTCCAATTTTCAGTGCTGACATGGCAGCAAATCTGAGAAGGACTCTAGTGGGGATTTTCTGAATCCACACTGCCAGACAGCCTCCAAAAGTCGATTCACGAAATCTTTTAATATTGTTATAACAACGATCTTGAAGAAATACTCCGCTGGAGGGGTAAGAGAAACTTTAAACAAGCAACTCTGTGGGGAATAATGCCACGATTGACATTATAATTACATGTCTCACGCCGAGATCTTGAATGTTTGGTAATTAATTTGAGCAAGAGCTCTCTCCACCTGCATGGGAAACAATGCTTGAAAACAAACGGTCACCCAATCTGGTTTATGTTTTAACATGCATATGTTTGACAATGGCATAATGCTCCATTCGACATGGAAATGCTACGCGTTTTTATTTGGCAGATGCAAATATGACACTATATGCCAATGCAAATGCAGACTAGAACTGCTGGGATATAGAAACCGCTTCAGCAAAATAAATGCTGAAGATAATGCCCACTCCGCTGGGGGTAACCAGGTGTTACAGAATTATTCCAGCAAAATAAATGCTGGAAGGGTGAAGCCCGCTGCGCTGAGAAATAACTAAATGCGCCAATCGTGATTGGACTTCTGCTGGAGAGTGAACGGGTATCACACGGTATTCCGGCAAAATAAATGCCAGGACACACAGCCAACTCTGCCGGGGAGAGTCTTAATCTTCGATTTCCACTGGGAGGAAAGAGAACACTTGCTGAAAAGAGAGAACTCCGCTAAGGACGAAACGATTCTCTTGGGGAAAATCAACTGACTCCGCTGGGGGAGAGTAAATGACCCTACTGGGAAGGGTAAACTGTCTAAGTACAACTCACAAGTTGGAAATTAATCTTCTGAGGCTAAACCACTCTGCTCGAGATGGGGGATCCTTTTGGGGGACACCGCACTGTCTGAATACAGCCTTCGATCTTGGAATCGTCAATTCTGCTGAGGATAAACGACCTTGCTGGAAAATGTCCTTTGGATAAGTTGCGACTAGCTGGGGAATTTGATCCTTCTTTAGTAAGGAACATTGTCATCTCAGAAGCGCGACCTGCGTGGGGATCGAGTCTTTCGTTACAAGCTTCTGGTCAATACTGCAATCTTTTGATCGTCCACTTCATACGGCTACGAACCCTGCAACACCACAAACAAGACAAGACAAGTCTATGCAACCAAATCTATTCAGGTTAGGGTTAGTGACATTATTTTCAGTTAATTCAAAGTTTTAGAAATTATTGGCAAGGGCCAGCGACATTATACACTTGCTAGTTTTATTAAACCTCGGCGTTTATCATGTACAAAACAGTAAAGAACCAGCATCAAATACTAAATAACATGTTTTATTGCTTGGGCCCCTAAATGGGCGGAGTTTTGTACACGGGATGTAACTCCTGAAAAGAGGAAGCTACGCACAACAAATATACAAGTATGCACAAGAAGCATAAACATAATGACAAATCAAATTTGTACACATGTCGGCAACAGGATGCAGACGAACATCATGAGCTGATCCTCCTATGACTCGCCCGACTCTAATGCCTTCCCAGTATTCACGCTTCCGAAGAGATTGTATTCGATAATCGACCCCTCAGGTATATTCTCCCGCACCAATGCGCAATGCAGTATCAAATTCGGACCGCAGTCATTTGCTTTTCAAATCCCTAACTTTTGCGTGAACCGCCCTTTACGGGTTTTCAGTTCACCGGGATACCCTTTTTTGCCGAAGCCGCCCAGTGTAGGTTTTCGACTTCGCGGGTGTACATTTTTCAATTTTATCCCTAACTTTTTGCCCGAACCTTTCATTCTGTTTTTGGTTCGCCAGGATGCCCCTTTTTTGCCTGGACTCTCTTTTTTCTGTCCAGCGGGTCAATTTCAAGCAAAGTATTTTTTAACTGCATCTGAATTCACAGGCGACGTAAAGTCTTCACCGTCCATGGTGGACAACAATAAAGCCCCTCCTGAAAAGACTTTTCTGACAACGTATGGCCCTTCGTAGTTGGGGGTCCATTTGCCCCTGTGATCTGCCTGTGGTGGGAGAATCCTTTTCAGCACAAGGTCGCCCGTCTGAAAGCTCCGAGGATGTATCTTCTTATCATATGCTTTCTTCATTCGGCTCTGGTACACACGACCGTATGCTAGAGAAGCTAGCCTCTTCTCATCCATTAAACTCAGCTGGTTCAACCTGTCTTTCACCCCTTCTGCCTCGTCTAGTTGGACATCTCGTAATACTCTCAGGGAAGGAATCTCGACTTCCAATGGTAACACTGCTTCCATTCCATATACCAACGAGAACGGGGTTGCCCCGGTTGATGTGCATACCGTCGTACGATAACCGTGCAAAGCAGAAGGTAGCATCTCGTGCCAGTCCTTATAGGTCACCACCATTTTCTGCACAATCTTCTTTATATTCTTATTGGCCGCTTCAACAGCGCCATTCATCTTAGGTCGGTAAGGGGAGGAGTTGTGATGCTCGATCTTAAAATTCTGACAGAGCTCCTTTATCATTTTGTTATTCAGGTTTGAACCGTTGTCGGTAATTATCCGCTCGGGGATCCCATATCTGCAAATGATATCTCTCTTGATGAATCTGGCTACCACCTGCTTAGTCACATTTGCGTAAGATGCCGCTTCCACCCATTTGGTAAAATAATCGATTGCTACTAGAATGAACCAGTGTCCGTTAGAAGCCGTCGACTCGATCTTTCCAATCATATCGATTCCCCACATCGAGAATGACCATGGCGATGACATCACATTCAGAGGACTCGGAGGCACATGGATCTTATCTGCATAGATCTGGCACTTATGACACTTCCTCGCAAATTTGAAACAATCAGTTTCCATAGTCAGCCAATAATAACCTGCCCGCAGCAGCTTCCTCGTCATGGCATGCCCACCAGCATGCGTACCAAACGTACCCTCATGTATTTCCTCCATGAGCAACTTCGCCTCTTTCTCGTCTACACAACATAGTAGCACCAAGTCGTGATTTCTTCTGTACAGGACACCGTCCGGATTCAGGTAGAAATTACCCGCCAATCTCCTGAGAGTCTTTTGATCGTGATTGGATGCCCCAGCCGGATATTCTTTGTTTTTCAGGAAATTATGGATGTCAAAATACCATGGTTTATCATCAGATGCTTCGTCAATGGAAAATACGAAGGCAGTTCTGTCAAGCCGAGAGATAACAATTCTGGGAGCCTCATTCCAGAAGTTAACTTTGTACATGGAAGACAAAGTGGCCAGGGCGTCCGCCATCTGATTCTCTGCTCGCGGTACATGATGCAATTCAACCTTGTCAAATAAAGGCAACAATCTTCTTGTGTAATTCATGTATGGTATCAAATTAGGCTGACGTGTCTCCCATTCCCCTTTTATTTGATTCACCACCAGAGCTGAGTCTCCGTATACATCCAGATTTTTGATTCGCAAATCAATGGCTTCTTCAAGCCCCATGATACAAGCTTCGTATTCGGCTTCATTATTGGTAACTGGAAAGGTCAATCGAGCAGTAAACGGGATGTGCGACCCGTGTGGAGTATTGATGATTGCCCCTATTCCGCTACCGTAGGCGTTTACAGCTCCGTCAAAGATCAACTTCCATTTGGAGCCCAATTCTGGTCCTTCGTCTGGCAACAGCTCTTCACAATATTTCATCTTTAGGTACATGATATCCTCGTCAGGAAAATCAAACCTCATCGATTGGTAGTCCTCAATAGGCTGCTCTGCCAAGTACTCAGACAATACACTCCCCTTTATAGCCTTCTGCGAGACGTACTGGATGTCATATTCGGTCAAAACCATCTGCCAACGGGCAATTCTCCCCGATAGTGCCTGCTTTTCAAATACGTATTTGATAGGATCCATCTTCGAGATGAGCATGGTTGTATGGTTCAGCATGTATTGCCTCAAACGCTTGGCGGCCCAGGCTAGCGCGCAACAAGTTTTTTCGAGCATTGAATATCGAGATTCACATTCAGTAAACTTCTTACTCAAGTAGTATATTGCATGCTCTTTTCTTCCTGTCTCGTCGTGTTGACCGAGAACACAACCCATACTCCCCTCAAGAACTGTCAAATACATAATCAAGGGTCTCCCTGCCACTAGAGGTATCAAAATAGGAGGCTCCTGCAAATACTGTTTTATTTTATCGAACGCCTTTTGACAATTTTCATTCCATGTTATAGCCTGGTCTTTTTTCAACAGCTTGAATAATGGCTCACACGTAGCTGTCAGGTGAGATATGAACCGAGCGATGTAGTTCAACCTCCCCAAAAACCCCTGCACCTCTTTCTCTGTTCTAGGCGTCGGCATCTCTTGTATTGCTTTTATTTTTGCAGGATCAACCTCTATTCCTCTTTCGCTCACGATAAACCCCAGCAGTTTACCCGATCTCACCCCGAAGGTGCACTTGTTAGGGTTCAGTCTCAGCCTGAACTTCCTAAGCCTTTTGAATAACTTCAGCAGATTCACCAAATGCTCTTCCTCCGTCTGGGATTTGGCAATCATATCATCGACATAAACTTCGATCTCTTTATGCATCATATCATGGAAAAGAGTCGTCATTGCACGCTGATACGTTGCCCCAGCATTCTTCAATCCGAAGGGCATCACTTTATAACAAAATGTTCCCCAAGGTGTTATGAAAGTAGTCTTCTCCATGTCTTCTGGTGCCATCTTAATCTGATTATAGCACGAGAAGCCATCCATGAAGGAGAATACGGAGAATTGAGCAGTGTTGTCAACCAGCACATCGATGTGAGGAAGTGGAAAATCATCTTTCGGGCTCGCTTTGTTCAAATCGCGGTAATCTACGCACATTCTCACTTTACCGTCTTTCTTTGGCACTGGTACAATATTAGCGACCCATGAGGGATATTTTGTAACAGCTAGGAAACCAGCATCCCACTGCTTTTGAACCTCCTCCTTAATTTTCACTGCCATATCAGGTCTAGTTCTGCGAAGCTTCTGCTTGACCGGCGGGCATTCTTCTTTTAACGGCAGGCGGTGCACAACCATATCTGTATAAAGCCCAGGCATGTCTTCATACGACCAAGCGAACACATCACTATACTCTCTGAGCATTTCAACCAGTCTTCGCTTGACGTCGCTCTGCAGCGTGACTCCTATACGGATGCTCTTTTCAACCTCTTCTGACCCTAGGTTAATAATTTCGATGACCTCCTCATGAGGCAGAATGACTCGTTCTTCTTGCTTCACCAACCAAGACAATTCTTCGGGAACGTCGCCATCTTCAACAATCTCTTCTTCGGCCTAAAATACCGGGTGCTCAAAGTCGAGACGAGTCATAGGCGGTTCAATGATGTCATCTGAAAACGTTATCCTACAAAAGGAATGGTTAAATGCTTCAAAATGCGTATAAAGCGATTAACCACGTTGCCATTTTATTGTAAAACACAAAACAGGAAAGACAGAGATCGCAATATTTGTACATGAAAAAATGCCTTTTATTTAATGATTAAACAACGCAATGTACATAACAGCACGACCCTAAGCAAAATCATGATGCCTCGGGTAAGACACCAGATTGTTCAACAATTAAGAAAACAAAGTATTACTGTTTGAGAGTCACAGGAACAATCTCCTGAATAGACCAATTGCATAATCCTTGTCCTGGCACGCTTGGCTGAATCCAGGCGTCCATGTCGCAATCAATGTCTCCTTCTTCGGAATTTGAAACAGCATTGATGGCCTCGTGACACACTCCACTAGCGGTGATGGTTATCGGTCCTCTGAACCGGGGTGCCCCAGCAGCAGGTGTTGATGACGACGGTTGATATCCCAGCCCAAATTGGTCCATCTTCACGGGAATATCCAGCACCTTGCCCCAGCCTTTTGTCTCACCTGTCTTTACTAGAGCCTGAGCCTCCTTGTATGACGAGACGGCCACCTCTGACGCTTTACTCGGCCCGGGACTTTTGTCTTTGATGCGCAACCCTTCAAAGGCTTGACAGGGTGTTTCATGAATCTCGCCGTCGACCTCTACATACTTGAATGATGACAGATGGCTAACCAATATATCTTCTTCTCCAAAGACTGTGACCACACTGTACCCTACCATGTATTTCAGCTTTTGGTGCAAGTTAGATGTGACTACCCCAGCACCATGGATCCAGGGTCGTCCGAGAAGGCAGCTGTATGCTGGCTGGATGTCCATAATATAAAATTCAGTTGCGAAAACCTCCGGCCCCACTTGTAGAGGTAACGTTATGGATCCAAAGACTGTTCTTCGTGTACCATCAAATGCCCTGACCACCAAGTCACTAGGCGTACACATGATTCCCCTGACGTCCAATTTCATCATTGCTTTCTTAGGCAGCACGTTTAAGGAAGATCCGGTATCTACCAGTACATGAGACATGACTGAGCCCCTACACTCAAATGAGACGTGCAACGCCATATTATGCTCTCTCCCCTTCGGGGTCAAATCAAAGTCTGTAAATCCCAAGCTATGGCCTGCGTTCACATGTGCCAACACCCCCTCCAACTGATTCACGGAAACATCTTGGGGTACGAAGGATGTATCCAGAACTTTGAGCAATGCATTTCTATGAGCTTCAGAACACAATAGCAACGACAGTATGGATATCTTTGACGGCGTCTGTTGAAGATGCTCAACAATCTTATAATCACTCTTACGAATAAGGCGCATGAACTCTTCCACATCCTTCGATGTCGTTTCTTTTTCGTTCCTCTGCACCGGGACATTCTCATTCATCTTTCCTTTTCCTCTTGCCAGTCGTTCGGCCTCTACCTCCGACGATATAAAGATTCTCCCACTTCTTGTCATCCCTCCGGTACCGACGACGTTGTCTACAATCTCCACTGGCTGCTTACTAACATCAATTTTCACCCCATAGGTCCAGGGGACTGCCTTAGTGCTCTCGTAAGGGATTGGTCCTCCCTTGGTGATAGTGATCGGCGGTCGCCTGGCTGGCGCCGTTATAGTTATTGTTTTTCGGGGAATCGTCACAGTAGCTACATCACTTTGCTTGTCTGCTAATACCTTTGCAGGTTCCTCAACTGTCGTTCTGTCGAATTGCAATGTGCCTCCATCTATTAAAGTCTGAATACCTTTCTTCAATTCAGCACAACCCCCAGCTTGGGTCCAACACTCTAAACAATACTCGTCGCAGCCTGGATACACACCTCCTTGTAATAACCTGCTCTTTATCTCACACAACGGTTTCTTTAGGTCATCAACATTCATAATCAAATTCAAACCCTCCTCGGTTAAAATAGCATTTGCCCCATGATTGGGCATGGGCTTTTGCACTATATTCGGACCCGCATGTCCAAAATTGATAGCCTTACTATCCAATAGATCCTGCACCACATGCTTGAACACGTGGCAACCCTCTATATCGTGGCCAAGAGCCCCAGAGTGGAATTCACAGTGCTTGCTTGCGTCAAAGCCATACGGAGGAGTGCCCGTTACTGGTGCCATAGTTCTCTTTTCCACCAAGTTCAAACCCAGTAATGTCTGTAACAATTCGGCATACGTTGAAGGAGGCATTTCAAACACCCTCCTTGGTTTGCCCCCCTGGATTCTGCGCTGGGCAGGATGTACCCCCTGTTGTGGCTGCCGTTGCTGTTGTTGTATTGGTTGTTGCTGAAATGGAATAGTAACACTTGCCACCTGTTGCGGCTGATTGTACTGTTTTCGGCCTCTGCCCCGGCCTCGGCCTCGGCCCCCAAACACTGCACTTGCATCACCTTGACGGCGCCCACCGAAAGCCCTTCTGTTACTGCCAACTGAAGTGGATTCCTCAGCTTGGAATCTTCCCTGTTTAATGTTGCTTTCAATCTTCTCTCCCATCAGGATTAAGTCTGAGAAACTGCCCAAAGAAGCATGAAACAACTTGTCATAAAACAAGCCAGTAAATGTTCCTATGAACATATCATTCATTTATTTGTCCTCTAAAGGAGGATGAACTCGAGCAGCCATGTCGCGCCATCTCTGCGCATACTCTTTAAAGCTCTCGCCCTTCTTCTGGGATAATCCCTGCAATTGGACCCGGTTGGGTGCCAAGTCACTGTTGTACTTATAGTGAGCCACAAACGCTTCAGCCAGCTGCTTCCATGTCTTTATATGTGTTGGCTCCAGCCCCATATACCATTCAAGGGAAGGACCAGACAAGCTATCTTGAAAGAAATGCATCAGCATCCTCTCATCGTTTGAATACGCCGACATCCTTCTGTAGTATGACCGCACATGCACCTTTGGACAGGTATCCCCCTTATACTTGTCGAATGTGGGAGCTTTGAATTTTATTGGTACCCTCAGGCCAGGCACCAGACCCATTGTAGTCATATCTAAGCCAACATCTCTTTGATTCACGACCCCCTTCATCTGCTCCTCGAGCATCCTGATTCTCTGAGAGTCATCCATAGGACCTTCGAAACCTCCACCGGAGAAAGCATCCTCTTGCTGATCTTCTAGCCAATTACCGTTCCCAGTTCCGTATCCATCGTACCCGTTGTTACGGCCAACTCTAGTTTGACTCATTACAGGGCCTCGCCCCCTGTTACCATACCCCGGAGCGACTTCTGCAGGTCCAAAAGCCATTAACCCAACGCCATTTCCATTTCCGAATCCGCCATAACCCTGATTAGTCATACCAAATCCGTCCTGTCCGAAGCCCTGAGTGTTGAAGCCGTACTTCCCAGCATGATCAAACCCCTGGTCATTGAAGCCGATTCCATTATTACCGAAGCCATTACCTCCCATATTATCACCCAGGTTGACATCTCCGAATCCCACGTTGTTGACAACAGTCTCGTTACCGATTCCAACGTTACCGTTCCCGGCGGCAGCGCCGTTGTTCACATTGACAGCAGGTATGTTTACCACAGGTGGAGCCACCGGTGTGGGGGTGCCATCCCCTTGAATAGTTTCGACTCGCACAGAATTATGGTCTTCATTTCCGTGCCCAGCATTTCTCACCAACAAAGGCTGCACCAAAGCTTGCAAATTCTCCTGGCCTTTCGCAATGGTCTCCATTGTCTGCATGAATAGCGCCAGCTTCTCACGCATGTCCTGCATTTCATTCTGCATCTGATCCATAATTCTTCGGCAGTTGGTACGAGTGGAGTATCGGTGCGGGCGCTGACTTTCAATCCTGAAAAGACCTGGACAGTGCAGGAAGTGAGATACAGTTCAATAATCACCTGTAATGCAATATGAATGGGAATGCGATGCAATATGTGTCTGTGCATTAGGGAATATCATTCCCCAATTCTAGTGCAAATGTGCCAATGCAGTGACAGTACTAGCAATACGGTGATCGGAGCCGAATCATAGAAAACACCTCATATATTGCAGAGAAATCCATTAAGCCCAGAATACAATATCACTGAGTGTACAATAAGAAGGCATGACCTCAACCAACAATCCTGGTGATGGTCAGCACAAATGCAAATAAAGCATACACATTAATACATGAAATGGTCAAGTGCTCCCATAGGCCTGGTATTCCTCTAATAACTTCTTAGTCTCTGGATGACTTGGTCGGGAAAGCAGACCCTCAACAAGTAGATCTCTTCGCTTGAGAACACGTCGCAAATCACCAGCGGATTCCTCCCATGCCCCTTCTCCAAAGCGATCCTCTAGCTTCCGCTTCTGTGACATAGCTTCTTTCTTGCCCTCGATGGCCTTGTTTAACGCATTCTGAAGACTATATCTTGCCATCACCTCTTCTTCATACTTCTTAGTGCTAGCCTTCAACTGTTCTTCGAGTTCAGAAATTTGCTGCTTCAATTTGTCTTCCCTCTTTTTGTTGTTGGTTAGCGTGGCATTCCATGTTTTGTTACAAGAAGAGATTTCCTAGTGGGCGGCATCGAGTGCTTTCTTTTTGGACTCCAACATATCATGGAAGCTTCTGAATTCTTTCCCCAGGCGTTCACGCTTCTTTTTCTCTTCAGTCAATTCAGCACCTAGCCTGTTTACTAATTCAATCTGCTATTGGAATGAATGCACATCCTTGTTCTTCTCACTACGCATCTGAGCCAGTTCCTTTTCTAACCCTTTATTGATCTTCATCAAGGCTTCTTTTTCTTTTACAACTCGCTCGTAGACCTCCATAGTAACAGTGGTTGGTTCCTCTACCGGAATATGGACAGGGACCGGTGCAGCTGGAAATGGCATCAGCAACTGTCTTGCTCTCTCTTGGATCCAAACTTTGTAGGGTACATAAGCCTGACAATCATTCTTCCCCAATAGTGGCTTCCCTCTTCTGTTGATACGCATCCAAGCATGCTGAAGCTTGGCTAGTAATTCCCCATTCAAATCACCGGTGAAGTACAGAGATTCCTGTACTTCTTCCTCCCTAGGTGGGTTCTTCAATGCGTATCCGAACTAGCGAACGAATAGAGATGGGTTATAATTGATGCACCCTTTTCTTCCTATCAAAGGAACATTAGGATATCCGGCGCAGCTGAAAATAAGCTCAGACCCCAGCAAGTCTCGGTCAAACCACTCAATGTCGTCAGCAGATAGTCTCATCAGGCGCTCTGGCCAGTCGGCTGTAGTTGCATTATCTACAAAAGGTCCTTTCAGGGGGAGATGGATCTTAAACCACATGTTCAACAGCGGCGCACAACAGTAAACAGTCTTTCCCCTTCTATTTTCATTTTTGTAGTGCAATGAATGATAGAGATCTCCAATCAAAGTGGGTACCGGGTTGCCAGCAGCAAACAGATGAAATGCGTCCAAGTCCACAAAATTGGGTAAATTGGGAAACAGCACTATTCCGTAGGTGCACAGAGCCAAGATAGCATTAAAGACTATCCAGCACCCGCTCTTGGCGTACTCTTGAGCTTTGCCAACCAGAAAATCGAGGGAGAAACCTGGAACCCCAAGCCAAGAAGTCACTAATAGTTCAGAAGCGTTCATGTGCAAGGCCTTAGCTAAGTCCTCCATCTTGGGCTTAGTGTCATGATGGATGAAAGGAACCTTATTTTGTACCGGCAGCTCGATAAACTCTGCATATTCTTCCATGGTAGGCCCCAAAATAAAGTCAGCAAACGTGAAACATCTCAATGCAGGGTCATAGAACTGCATCAAGGTGTACAACCCATTCATCTCAACAGCAGTTGGCTTGCAGACCAGTCTCAACAATCTTCCATGACTCATCCTGAAACTTCTCCTAACCTCCTCATCAGCAAGGGACATCAGACCAAGTATGGAAGTAATGTCCGGTGTAGGTAACTTGTACACAACTGTCTTTCTCAAACCAGACATGATTAATAAGCAGAAGTCCGGACACTAGAATCAGGGAATATGCAAATGCACCTGCATCACAGACACACGTTAATGAAATGCACATGATAATGGTTATGCGAACAATGCAATGCAAATAGATGCAACAGGGACCAAATGCCATGGCTGAGAAGCCTGAACCACATCATAAGTCTCAGATAGACCCTCCAGAATTCCTCAAATCCTGGTCTTGGACAGACCCAATACAAAGCTCCAACACTGGTCTCTGATAGACCCCATAATATAATTCTAATTGGTCTCTGACAGACCTCAGACCATAACTCTGACTGGTCTCTGATAGACCTCACAACTGTCCATAAATACCCAGAATCTTAGATCAAGAAACAAACCGGTATCTGAAGGTCTAGTTACCTGCATAGCCCCAAACCCTCTCACAGGTAGGTGTCCTAGTAACTGACAATGGTATGGCATCCTATGCGGTCGTCGGCGTCACAGACTTTCAGGGTTGATGATACGATTCCCAGAAGGAGTGGCATCATCAAATCCTGAAGAGGCCTCACTTATCCAACTTCCAAATGATCGGTTCCCGGAGTCGACAATCCAACTAACCAACAACCCCTTCGACCCAAAGGGTAGAAAAAGAAGTCAACTAGAAGAACCTCGTCCGAGTGTAGATTTTGTGGGACACTAATGCAAGCAAAGCCGGCACGCGCCCACTACTTTCTACTCTAATTCTAAGTGCACTCAAGCCCAGGTCCGACTTATCTCTCAATCATAGAACACCCGTCACAACCCCAATACAGCAATAATAACAATAGTATAATGCTGAAAGTAAATGACATAACGTAAATCCATACAAATTCCTCGACGGGAAAACAAGCGTTAGGATTGACTCGCTTAGGGAACCGTTGGAGACCCCAGCAGAGTCGCCAGCTGTCGCTACTGCGAAAATCGGAGCTGGCTGAACAGAAGAGTCGCCACAGTGCGTTATTTATCCCAATAGAGGGAAAGGAAACGCTCGAGGTAAACCTACCACAAAGACGGGAAAAGGAATGGTCATCGCAACCAAATCCTGGATTCGGGAGTCGGTTACGCAAGGGGAATGTATTAGCACCCCTCACGTCCGTCGTACTCGACGGGATCCACGCTTGTTTTCTGGTATGGAGTGTTATTCTATCTACTCTACAGGTCTAGGGTTAAAAGAAAAGAAAATAACTCGGCAAAGTATCGCACTTTATGACTACGTATTCCCGTCTGGAACGAGAAATCAGAGTCAACGTAGTTCGCCTTCCTACGGGAAAGGAGGGGAAGGTTGCTCGCTAGGATATCGCATCCTATGCCTACGTACTTTCATACAGCATGAAAGATCAGAGCAAACGTAGTTCGGGCCACGTACGACGCAAATCTGTTTTGATTGCTTTTATCTCCTTCTAAAAAAGGGTTTTTATGATTACTGGTCCAAGCGGACAAAAATGACGTTTTGATGAGTTCACATTCTTTTACTAAAGAAGTGTCTTTTATTGTGTTTGAAATATTATTGTATTTTTCTGTTTGTTTTGAGAAAGAAGAGACAGAACTCTAACCTACGGTTGAAAAGGGGATCACACTAACCTAATGTTATCATGTGTCGCTACTGCGAAAATCGGCGCCGGCTGAACAGAAGAGTCGCCACCGTGCGTTATTTATCCCAAAGGAGGGAAAGGAAACGCTCAGAGTAAACCTACCGCAAAGACGGGAAAGGAATGGTCATCGCAACCAAAACCTGGATTCGGGAGTCGGTTACTCAAGGGGAAGGTATTAGCACCCCTCACGTCCGTCGTACTCGACGGGATCCACGCTTGTTTTCTGGTACGGATTGTTATTTCTATCTATACTAAGGGTTAAGGGTTAAAAGAAAATAAAATGACTCGGCAAAGTGTCGCACTTTATGCCTACGTATTCCCGTCTGGAACGAGAAATTAGAGTCAACGTAGTTCGCCTACCTACGGGAAAGGAGGGGAAGGTTGCTCGCTAGGATATCACATCCTATGCCTACGTACTTTCATACAGCATGAAAGATCAGAGCAAACGTAGTTCGGGCCACGTACGACACAAGTCTGTCTTGATTGTTTTTTATTCCTTCTGAAAAAGGGTTTTTCTGATTACTGGTCCAAGCGGACAAAAATGACGTTTTGATGAGTTCACATTCTTTTACGGAAGAAGTGGCTTTTGAAATATTTATTGTGTTTTTCTGTTTGTTGTGATAAAAAAGAGACAGAAGTCTAACCTATGGTTGCGAAGGGAATCAAACTAACCTAATGTTATCATGCATGGGTTAAGACCTAATGTCTATCATGCTCCTCTCTTGCGCAGAGAGAAACAGAGATCCTAAGGGATAAACGGAAACAGAAACAATAGCATATATACAATAAAGCAGTAAAATGCATGAATGCAGCAATACAAGCGAGGCAAGGGAGTCCCACTCAACCTCGAACCTAGAAAACAACAGGCAAAAGTGAACAGAATTCACTTTCAACCTTAACAGGTCAATTAGCAAGCAATACAATCCGGGAAATTCAAACAATACATCAAGAATTAAACAGCTAAAATAAACAGCAAAAGCAGTCTTCATCAACATCTGTCTTCAAGTCATCTTCAAACATCTACAGGCTTCCAGCAAGCATCAGTCTTTATCTTCACAGCCTTCAAGCAAGGTCTCTATCTTCAATCTTCCAATGGCTTTTCTTCAAGTCCCAATCTCCAAGCTGAGGAACCAATCAAGAGGATGAACTGGGGTGTTAAGCAGATAGTTAACCACCAAAGGTGGCAAACAGACTGCTAACAACACATAGAATGTTTCTCTCAAGAGTTCTATCTCTTAGACACTATCACCAAGCCTTCCAAAGGAAGGGGGTGAGTGTCCTAGAGAGACTCTGCATCATAGAGAGGGATGGAGGCAAACAAGACCTTCCATGTTTGTGAATCAAGTTGCTATTCTAGAGCTCTGCCTAATTCCTAGATCCTATAACCTTCAACAGCTGTCAGCAAGAGATTCTTCATCAACCCTGGAAATTGGTCTTCATTCTCTGTCTTCAATGGCTTCATCAGCAAAGTCTTCAGCTCAAACCCAAGCCCCAAATAGGCCCAATATCCCACACAGTCAAATAATAACCCTAGAGAGGGCACACCACACAATCAAGCCAATACAGGAAATATACTAATAGTAATAGTAGAATAGGGGAAGCCTAACATTTTCTAAGGGATCTATCATTTACCCATAACCCCTTTAGTCCCATACCCCAAAATTCAAACTACAACTCCTAAAAGAAATGATTTATCATACCTATGTTATATCTAAACCCTAGTTTTGATTCTCCTAATCACACCTAAACAAACCATCTACAAAATTAATCCTAAAATCATGAATTAAATCTCATATGCAAATTAAAGTCCTAAATGAAGTACTCTAAAAAGAATGGGTCCAAAATATAAAAGGATCTAGCTAAACTAAAATCAACAAGATTAAGTATTAAACTAAACATTATTTAACCTATTTAAAAGAAAAATATACTAAAAATGCAAAAATAAAATAAAATGATAATTTTATTATATGAAAATTTTCTTGACAAAAATAAGAAAAAGATGCAAAAACAACCACTTAAAAATATAGAATTTTCAATTTGTTATGATTTTTCAAAGAATTAAGAAGAATGAATGAGATTAAAATGATTTGAAATTGGTTAGGGGTGCAATTAGTGATTATTTGCGTTGAAAAATGAATGACGGGCCCAGACTGGGGGTGCGCATAGCAAGGCGCGTCTGGGCCCAACTGATTAGAAAACACAAAAGAAAAATAAAAAAACAAAAACGGTACAAATAGCAATATATGCAGTTCAATGGTTTGGGCCTTGGCATTTGGGGGTGTGAAAAGCAGTGGCAACTTAAGCCCAGTCTGAGTCGTTTAATGAAACGACGCGTTTTGGCGTTTTCAGAATTCCCTCGCGTTTCATCTTTGAATCCTGGCCATTGGATGCGCTTCTGAGTCAAAGTCTTGTGAATGATCCAACGATCCTCATGTTTCTTCTCCAACGAGCTAGGGTTTCACCATTATTGAACCCTGCATGAAGCTTCATGAACCAGACTTCCACCCTCTCATACAGCTTCGTTCCTCCATGAAATTCAGAGCCATAAAAAGAAAAATTGCTCTACATCTTCTCCTCTACACAACCATGGTTTCAGTTTTCTCTAAAACTCAATCTAGAGCCAAACCCGATAGGTAGAAGACCCTGGTTCCAACACCTTACACTGAGATCAACCTCGATGATTCTTGCTAACTCTTACACTAAAGTGTTCTACATGTTATGCTGATCATTCTAATCTATCTAGCTAAGATTAACATGCCCTAACCTAAGTGTTCTAAGGCTCAACAGAATTAGTGCTCCAATGGTGAACTCCATGAAATGCTCTCAAATCCATCAGAATCATTCATCTAACTATTCCTAACAGTTCTAACCTAAGAATTCTACATCATGCTAACTAATCTATGCCAATTCGAAGAAAACACTAACCTGGTGTAATCTTGAAAACAGATGGAGAAATCCTTGGATTCACAGCTTGCAATGCTTGGGACTTGATCAGTGGACTTGGTTCTTGGTTCTGTATGCAGAAGTTCTTGCTCAAATGCTTTGGATTGCCATAACCAATTCTTTTTGAAATTTGGAGGATGAACTTATATAGCATGAATTCTACTTCAATTCAGCCAGATCTTGATGGAAACTTGCTCTATGATGAATATAGATGATGATAGGATCAAGAATTTTGGAAAATGATGAAGATTTGATAGAGTTTGGAATGGATTTGCAAAATTGGGGAATGAAATGTAGCTATGAGTTTCAACCAAAATGAATCACCAACCAATAATTGGATCCACTCTACTCAATATATAGATGCTCATGGAACCATCTAGAACTTGGTAGAAACTTCTTGTGCACAAATCCCTTGTGTTTTGGCATGTCTAACTTCATACATAAGCAACCAATGATAACTTCCAAATTCTGAACTAAACTCAAAAATCTAATATTGCCAATCATCTCAAAACATTTTTTCCAATCAAAATGACCTATAATTTCATCCCATTTGGCCATGTTATGAAAAATCTCATTTTTAGGTCACTTTTATTCATTAAATTCACCTTTTAATTTACCAAATTTGGAACCTTGAGCTATGAGCATTTATAAACTTTCATGATAACTTTTCTAGACTCAAAATGTCATTTGGAGCAAGTTTTATGTTGTGAAGTTTTTCATTTGAAGCTTCCTTGTGTGAGTTTTGGGCATAGGCTTGAAATGACCTATAATTCTCAAATGACCAAAATACCCTTTGCTTGCCAAGGTCATACGTAGAGTTCCACAAATAAGATGAAGGAATACCATACCTTTCTAGAAAGATAAGACAATGAGGAACAACTCTCATGTTGACCAGAAATCCATTTGAAATCTTCTTGAGGGGTAAAAGTTGCTTGGAAGACAAGTAACTTTCACAGACAAAACTTCAGATACCTCAGATGACTTGTAACTTGCAAGAACCATAACTTGAGTTCTATGAATCCCCTTGATGCCTTCCACCACTCAAATTAAAGGTATTGAGATCCTCTACAAGTTTCATGTTGGCCAAGGATCCATTTGAAGCTTGAGTTTTGAATTATCTTGCTTGGAAGTTTGACCTAAATCAGGGGACTTTACACAGAAACCCTAATTTAGAAACTCCTCTTCTTCTTGACTTCTCTTGATTTCTCCTTGGCACAACACCACATCCATATCTACATGTCAAATGATGAACCCCACATCTCTCAAATAGACCTTGATGCCTCTCAATCAATCATTTGACCTAGGGTTGACCTAGGGTTGACCTAGTGTTGACCCAGATGAAACCCTAGTTGACTGTCTTCAACTGCAACTCTTGTGATCACATCAATGACTTGTCTCACTTTCAAAATGACCCTCTAGGTCCTCCATGATGTCTATATACCCTTCATGACCTCAATTCACAGCTCACAACTTCTTTGATGATCTTCAAATACCCTCAAGATAGGAGATAGATCCACTGCTTGATCCACTGACTTCTTAGACTTCAATTTCTTTCTGATGACTTGGATAGGCTTGGATTTGAATAAGAACCTCTTGATATGCTCATAGAGATAAGAAGTGCATTTGGTCCCTTGTTGGATGACTTGTTATGCTATGCTATGCAGATGATTAGACTATATACATGACTTTATATGCAAATGCTAATGCAATTGAAACATAAACCAAGTGAAGTAGGTTGAGCAAATTTTAGGGTGCAACAGCTGCCCCTATTCAAGCGACTTGGACCCGATTGGGTGAAGAGCGAACGGCCTTCAAACATTCGAGGTGCGAGACGGTTGAATACTAAGAACCCGGAAATTTGCCAACCGCAGAAATAAACTGCCCAAACTGCTTGGATAACAACATCTGCTGACTGGATCTGGTTGTTACGGCAACAAACTGATCCATTAGCGACCGTGCTGGGGATTATTTTCATCAGCCTGAAAAATATTCTATCATCGCAGGGATAGAACTTTGTCCATGTTAGGACGCCTGTTTCGTCAACACGAAGAAATCTCAACTAAAACTTGTCCACGTCAGGACTCCACCTGCCGTCAACACGGAAAAAACTCGTCGACTTCGCTGGGGATGACTCGTCTGCATTTCATCAGCACGAGGGGATCCTATCAACATAGGAATGAATTGTCCATGTCAGGAATAAATCGTCCACGTTAGGAATAAACTTTCCACGTTAGGAATAAACTTTTCCACGTTAGGAATAAACTTTCCACATTAGGAATAAACTTTCCACGTTAGGAATAAACTTTCCACGTTAGGAATAAAATTTCCACATTAGGAATCACCTTTCCACGTTAGGAATAACCTTTCCACGTTAGGAATAAACTTTCCACGTTAGGAATAAACTTTCCACGTTAGGAATAGATCGTCCACGTTAGGACTCACTCCTCGTCTTGATTTGTCCACGTCAGGACTCACATCTTCGACCCGCTGAGGAAATAAAACTTGTCCACGTCAGGACTCACGCTTCGCCAACACGCAGAAAGATAAAATTGTCCCCATCAGGACTCGCACATCTTGTCAACCCAAGGAACTATAAACTTGTCCACGTCAAGACACACATTCCATCAATACCGAGAAATCGAATCTGTCCACGTTAGGACAACCCGAGGAAATAAATCTGTCCATGTTATGACACCCATTTCTCTAGCACGAAGAAATCCCGTCAATATAGGAATGAATTGTGCACGTCAGGACTCATATTTCGTCAACGCGAGGAACTCCTATCAATATAGGCAATAAAATTTTGACGACTCCAGGGAAATACTCCTGTCAACCAGTAAGAAAATACATTCGTTTGTTCCTACGGGAAGATACTCTGAATACAGTTTCTCTGCTTATCTCCACAGTAACTAACTCCATTGGACCCAACCCACAAACCTATTAGCACTGACGTGACATCGACTTTGAGGCGGACTCTAATGGGGATACTTGGAAACCAAACTACCGGACGCCTATTCTGATGACCGGCGGCAGTCTCTGAAATTCTGATTCATGAAACCCTTTGATGCTGACGTAACAACAAATTTGAAGAAAATAATCCGCTGGCCGGACTAGAGAAACTTCAACAAGCAACTCTGGCAGGGAAAACAAGAGAAATTTAAACAAATAACTCTGCTCGGGGACAAAGAGAACTTAACCTAATAACTCTGTGGGGAATAATGCCAAAACTGACATTTTCGCTGAATGTCTCACGCCGAGATCTTGAATGTTCGGTAATTCATTTGAGCAAGAACTCCCTCCACCTGTAAGGGAAACAATACTTGAAACAAACGGTTAGCCAACCTGGTTTATATTTCAAAATGCATATGTTTGACAATGACGCAATACTCCATTCGACATGGAAATGCTACGCGTTTTTATTTGGTGGATGCAAGTATGACACTATATGCCGATGCAAATGCAGACTCGAACTGCTGGGATACAGAAACCCGCTTCAGCAAAATAAATGTTGAAGACAACACTGACTCCACTGGGGATAACCAGGTGTCACAGAATTATTCCAGCAAAATAAATGCTGGAAGAGTGAAGCCCGCTTCGCTGAGGAATAACTGAATGCGTCAATCAGGATTGGACTTCTACTGGGGAGTGAACGGGTATCACACGGTATTCCGACAAAATAAATGCCAGGGCACACAGTCAACTCTGCCGGGGAGAGTCTTAACCTTCGAGTTCCACTGGGAGGAAAGAGAACACCTGCTGAAAAGAGAACTCCGCTGGGGATGGAACGATTCTCTTGGGGAAAATCAACTGACTCCGCTGGGGGGAGAGTAAATGACCCTGTTGAGAAGGGTAAACTGTCTAATCACCGCTCACGAGTTGGAAATGTTAATCTTCTAAGGTTAAACCACTCTGCTCGGGATGGGGGAACCCTTCTGGGGGACACCATACTGTCTGAATACAGCCTTTGATCTTGGAATCATTAATTCTGCTGAGAGTAAATGACTTTGCTGGAGAATGTCCTTCGGCTAAGCTGCGACTAGCTGGGGGATTCGATCCTTCTTCAGTAAGGAACATCGTCATATCAGAAGCGCGACCTGCGTGGGGATCAAGTCTTTCGTTACGAGCTTCTGGTCAATACTGCAATCTTTTGATCGTCCACTTCATACGGCTACGAACCCTGCAACACCACAAACAAGACAAGACAAGTCTACGCAACCAAATCTATTCAGGTTAGTGTTAGTGACAGTATTTTCAGTTAATTCAAAGTTTTAGCAATTATTGGCAAGGGCCAGCGACGTTATACACACGCTAGTTTCATTAAACCTAGGCGTTTATCATGTACAAAACAGTAAAGAACCAGCATCAAGTACTGAATAACATGTTTTATTGATTGGGCCCCTAAATGGGCAGAGTTTTGTACACGGGATGTAACTCCTGAAAAGAGGAAGCTACGCACAACAAATATACAACGATGCACAAGAAGCATAAGTATGATGACAAATCAAATTTGTACACATGTCGGCAACGGGATGCAGACGAACACCACGAGCTGATCCTCCTACGACTCGCCCGACTCTAATGCTTTCCCGGTATCCACACTTCCGAAGAGATTGTATCTGATAATCGACCCCTCAGGTATATTCTCCCGCACCAATGCTCACTGCAGTATCAAATTCGGACCGCAGTCATTTGCTTTTCAAATCCCTAACTTTTGCGTGAACCGCCCTTTACGGGTTTTCAGTTCACCGGGATACCCTTTTTTGCCGAAGCCACCCAGTGTAGGTTTTCAACTTCGCGGGTGTACATTTTTTTTCAATTTTATCCCTAACTTTTGCCCGAACCTTTCATTCTGTTTTTGGTTCGCCAGGATGCCCCATTTTTGCCTGGACTCTCTTTTTTCTGTCCAGCGGGTCAATTTCAAGCAAAGTATTTTTTAACTGCGTCCGAATTCACAGGCGACTTAAAGTCTTCACCGTCCATGGTGGACAACAATAAAGCCCCTCCTGAAAAGACTTTTATGACAACGTATGGCCCTTCGTAGTTGGGGGTCCACTTGCCCCTGTGATCTGCCTGTGACGGGAGAATCCTTTTCAGCACAAGGTCGCCCGTCTGAAAGCTCCGAGGATGTATCTTCTTATCATATGCTTTCTTCATTCGGCTCTGGTATAAACGACCGTATGCTAGAGAAGCTAGCCTCTTCTCATCCATTAAACTCAGCTGGTTCAACCTGTCTTTCACCCATTCTGCCTCGTCTAGTTGGACATCTCGTAGTACTCTCAGGGAAGGAATCTCAACTTCCAGTGGTAGCACTGCTTCCATTCCATATACCAACGAGAACGGGGTTGCGCCGGTTGATGTGCGTACCGTCGTACGATAACCGTGCAAAGCGAAAGGTAGCATCTTGTGCCAGTCCTTATAGGTCACCACCATCTTCTGAACAACATTCTTATTGGCCGCTTCAACAGCGCCATTCATCTTGGGTCGGTAAGGGGAGGAGTTGTGATGCTCGATCTTAAAATTTTGACAGAGCTCCTTCATCATTTTGTTATTCAGGTTTGAACCGTTGTCAGTAATTATCCGCTCGGGGATTCCATATCTGCAAATGATATCTCTCTTGATGAATCTGGCTACCACCTGCTTAGTCACATTTGCGTAAGATGCCGCTTCCACCCACTTGGTGAAATAATCGATTGCTACTAGAATGAACCGGTGTCCGTTAGAGGTCGTCGGCTCGATCTTTCCAATCATATCAATTCCCCACATCGAGAATGGCCATGGTGACGACATCACATTCAGAGGACTCGGAGTTACATGGATCTTATCAGCATAGATTTGGCACTTGTGGCACTTCCTCGCAAACTTGAAACAATCAGTTTCCATAGTTAGCCAAAAATAACCTGCCCGCAGCAGCTTCCTCGTCATAGCATGCCCACCTGCATGCGTACCAAAGGTACCCTCATGTATTTCCTCCATGAGCAGCTTCGCCTCTTTCTCATCTACACAACGTAGTAACACCAAGTCGTGATTTCTTCTGTACAGGACACCGTCCGGATTCAGATAGAAATTACCCGCCAATCTCCTGAGAGTCTTCTGATCTTGACTGGATGCCCCAGCCGGATACTCTTTATTTTTCAGGAAATTAAGGATATCAAAATACCACGGTTTATCCTCAGATGCTTCGTCAATGGCAAACACGAAGGCAGGTCTGTCGAGCCGAGAGATAACATTTCTGGGAGCCTCATTCCAGAAGTTGACTTTGTACATGGAAGACAAAGTGGCCAGGGCGTCAGCCATCTGATTCTCTGCTTGCGGTACATGATGCAATTCAACCTTGTCGAAGAAAGGCAACAATCTCCTCGCATAATTCATGTACGGTATCAAATTAGGCTGACGTGTCTCCCATTCCCCTTTTATTTGATTCACCACCAGAGCTGAGTCTCGGTATACATCTAGATTTTTGATTCGCAAATCAATGGCTTCTTCAAGCCCCATAATACAAGCTTCATATTCGGCTTCATTATTGGTAACTGGAAAGGTCAATCGAGCAGTAAACGGGATGTGCGACCCGTGTGGAGTAGTGATGATTGCCCCTATTCCTCTACCGCAGGCGTTTACAGCTCTGTCAAATATCAGCTTCCATTTGGAACCCAATTCTGGGCCTTCGTCTGGCAACGGCTCTTCACAATCTTTCATCTTTAGGTACATGATATCCTCGTCAGGAAAATCAAACCTCATCGATTGGTAATCCTCAATAGGCTGCTCTGCCAAGTACTCAGACAGTACACTCCCCTTTATAGCCTTCTGAAGACATACTGGATGTCGTATTCGGTCAAAACCATCTGCCAACGAGCAATTCTCCCCGATAATGCCTGCTTTTCGAATACATATTTGATAGGATCTATCTTCGAGATGAGCATGGTTGTATGATTCAGCATGTATTGCCTCAAACGCTTGGCGGCCCAGGCTAGCGCGCAAAAAGTTTTTTCGAGCATCGAATATCGAGATTCGCATTCAGTAAATTTCTTGCGCAAGTAGTAGATCGCATGCTCTTTTCTTCCTGTCTCGTCGTGTTGACCGAGGACACAACCCATACTTCCCTCAAGAACTGTCAAATACATAATCAAGGGTCTCCCTGCCACTGGGGGTATCAAAATAGGAGGCTCTTGTAAATACTGCTTTATTTTATCGAACGCCTTTTGGCAATTTTCATTCCACGTTACAGCTTGGTCTTTTTTCAACAGCTTAAATAATGGTTCACACGTAGCCGTTAGGTGAGATATGAACCGGGCGATGTAGTTCAACCTCCCTAAAAACCTGCGCACCTCTTTTTCTGTTCTAGGCGTCGGCATCTCTTGTATTGCTTTTATTTTTGTCGGATCGACCTCTATTCCTTTTTCGCTCACGATAAACCCCAACAGTTTACTCGATCTCACCCCGAAGGTGCACTTGTTAGGGTTCAGTCTCAGCCTGAACTTTCTAAGCCTTTTGAATAACTTCAGCAGATTCACCAAATGCTCTTCCTCCGTCTGGGATTTGGCAATCATATCATCGACATAAACTTCGATCTCCTTATGCATCATATCATGGAAAAAAGTCGTCATTGCACGCTGATACGTTGCCCCAGCATTCTTCAATCCGAAGGGCATCACTTTATAACAAAATGTTCCCCAATGCGTAATGAAAGTAGTCTTCTCCATGTCTTCTGGTGCCATCTTAATCTGATTATAGCCCGAGAAGCCATCCATGAAGGAGAATACGGAGAATTGAGCAGTGTTGTCAACTAGCACATCGATGTGAGGAAGCGGAAAATCATCTTTCGGGCTCGCTTTGTTCAAATCACGGTAATCTACGCACATTCTCACTTTACCGTCTTTCTTTGGCACTGGTACAATATTAGCGACCCATGAGGGATACTTTGTCACAGCTAGGAAACCAGCATCCCACTGCTTTTGCACCTCCTCCTTAATTTTCACTGCCATATCGGGTCTAGTTCTGCGAAGCTTCGGCTTGACCGGCGGACATTCTTCTTTTAACGGCAGACGGTGCACAACCATATCTGTATCAAGCCCAGGCATGTCTTCATACGACCAAGCGAACACATCACTATACTCTCTGAGCATTTCAACCAGTCTTCGCTTGACGTTGCTCTGCAGCGCGGCTCCTATACGGATGTTCTTTTCAACCCCTTCCGACCCTAGGTTAATAATTTCAATGACCTCCTCATGAGGCAGAATGACTCGTTCTTCTTGCTTTACCAACCAAGACAATTCTTCGGGCACGTCGCCATCTTCGACAATCTCTTCTTCAGCCTGAAATACCGGGTGCTCAAAGTCGAGACGAGTCATAGGCGGTTCAATGATGTCATCTGAAAATGTTATCCTGCAAAAGGAATGGTTAAATGCTTCAAAATGCGTATAAAGCGAATAACCACGTTGGCATTTTATTGTAAAACACAAAACAGGAAAAACAGAGATCGCAATATTCGTACATGAAAAAACGCCTTTTATTTAATGATTAAACACGCAATGTTCATAACAACACAGCCCTAAGCAAAATCATGATGCCTCGGGTATGACACCAGATTATTCAACAATTAAGAAAACAAAGTATTACTGGTTGTGAGTCACAGGAACAATCTCCTGAATAGACCAATTGCATAATCCTTGTCCTGGCACGCTCGGCTGAATCCAGGCGTCCATGTCACAGTCACTGTCTCTTTCTTCGGAATCTGAAACAGCGTTGATGGCCTCGTGACATACTCCACTAGCAGTGATGGTTATTGGTCCTCTGAAACGGGGTGCCCCCACAGCAGGTGTTGATGACGACGGTTGATATCCCAGCCCAAATCGGTCCATCTTCACGGGAATATCCAGCACCTTGCCCCAGCCCTTTGTCTCACCAGTCTCTACTAGAGCCTGAGCCTCCTTATATGACGAGACGGCTACCTCTGACGCGTTACTCGGCTCGGGACCTTTGTCTTTGATGCGCAACCCTTCAAAGGCTTGACAGGGTGTTTCATGAATCTCGCCGTCGACTTCTACATACTTGAATGATGACAGATGGCTGACCAATATATCTTCTTCTCCACAGACCGTGACCACACTGTCGCCTACCATGTATTTCAGCTTTTGGTGCAAGGTAGACGTGACTGCCCCAGCACCATGAATCCAGGGTCGTCCGAGAAGGCAGCTGTATGCTGGCTGGATATCCATAATATAAAATTCAGTCGCGAAAACCTCCGGCCCCACCTGTAGAGGTAATGTTATGGACCCAAAGACTGTTCTTCGTGTACCATCAAATGCCCTGACCACCAAGTCACTAGGCGTACACAGGATTCCTCTGACATCCAGTTTCATCATTGCTTTCTTGGGCAGCACGTTTAAGGAAGATCCGGTATCGACCAGTACATGAGACATGACTGAGCCCCTACACTCAACAGAGACGTGCAATGCCATGTTATGCTCTCTCCCCTTCGGGGTCAAATCAAAGTCTGTAAACCTTAAGCTATGGCCTGCGTTCACATGCGCCAACACCCCCTCCAACTGATTCACGGAAACATCTTGGGGCACGAAGGACGTATCCAGAACTTTCAACAATGCATTTCTGTGAGCTTCAGAACACAATAGCAACGACAGTATGGATATCTTTGACGGCGTCTGTTGAAGGTGCTCAACAATCTTATAATCACTTTTACGAATCAGGCGCATGAACTCTTCCACATCCTTCGATGTCGTTTCTTTTTCATTCCTCTGCACAGGGACAGTCTCATTCATCTTTCCTTTTCCCTTCGCCAGTCGTTCAGCCTCTACCTCAGGCGATATGAAGATTCTCCCACTTCTTGTCATACCTCCGGTACCGACAACGTTGTCTACAACCTCAGCTGGCTGCTTACTAACATCAATTTTCACCCCGCCACAGTATACTTCCAACCCATAAGTCCAGGGGATTGCCTTAGTGCTCTCGTACGGGATTGGTCCTGCCTTGGTGATAGTGATCGGCGGTCGCTTGGCCGGCGCCGTTATTGTTATCGTTTTTCGGGGAATCGTCACAGTAGCTACATCACTTTGCTTGTCTGCTGATAACTCTGCAGGTTCTTCAACTGCCGTTCGGTCGAATTGTAATGTGCCTCCATCGATTAAAGTCTGAATACCCTTCTTCAATTCATCACAACCCCCAGCTTGGGTCCAACACTCTAAACAATACTCGTCGCAACCTGGATACACACCTCCTTGAAATAACCTGCTCTTTATCTTGCACAACGGTGTCTTTAGGTCGTCAACATTCATGATCAAGTTCAGACTCTCCTCGGTTAAAATGGCATTTTCCCCATGGTTGGGCATGGGCTTTTGCACTATGTTCGGACCTGCCTGTCCAAAATTGATAGCCTTACTATCCAATAAATTATGTACCACATGTTTGAACGCGTGGCAACCCTCTACATCGTGGCCAGGAGCCCCGGAGTGGAATTCACAGTGCGTGCTTGCATCGTAGCCGTACGGAGGAGTGCCTGTTATTGGTGTCAGAGTTCTCTTTTCCACCAAGTTCAAAGCCAGTAGTGTCTGTAGCAATTCTGCATACGTTGAAGGAGGCGCTTCAAACACCCTCCTTGGTTTGCCCCCCTGGAATCTGCGCTGGACAGGATGTGCCCCCTGTTATGGCTGTTGTTGCTGTTGTTGTTGTGTTGGTTGTTGCTGAAATGGAATAGTAACACTTGCCACCTACTGCGGCTGATTGTACTGGTTTCGACCTCTGCCCCGGCCTCGGCCCCCAAACATTGCGCTTGCATCACCTTGACGGCGCCCACCGAAAGCCCTTCTGTTACTGCCAGCTGCAGTAGATTCCTCAGCTTGGAATCTTCCCTGTTTAATGTTGCTTTCAATCTTCTCTCCCATCAGAATTAAGTCTGAGAAACTGCCCAAAGAGGTATGAAACGACTTGTCATAAAACATACCGGTAAATGTTCCTATGAACATATCATTCATTTCTTTGTCCTCCAAAGGGGGATGAACCCGAGCATCCATGTCGCGCCATCTCTGCGCATACTCCTTGAAGCTCTCGCCCTTCTTCTGGGACAACCCCTGCAACTGAACCCGGTTGGGTGCCAAGTCACTGTTGTACTTATAGTGAGCCACAAATGCTTCAGCCAGCTGCTTCCACGTCTTTATCTGAGTTGGTTCCAATCCCATGTACCACTCAAGGGAAGGACCAGACAAGCTATCTTGAAAGAAATGCATTAGCATCCTCTCGTCGTTTGAATACGCCGACATCCTTCTGTAGTATGACCGCACGTGCACCTTTGGACAGGTATCCCCCTTATATTTGTCGAATGTGGGAGCTTTGAATTTTATTGGCACCCTCAGGCCAGGCACCAGACCCATTGTTGTCATATCTAAGCCAACAGCACTTTGATTTACGACCCCTTTCATCTGCTCCTCGAGCATCCTGATTCTCTGAGAGTCATCCATAGGACCTTCGAAACCTCCACCAGAGAAAGCATCCTCTTGCTGGTCTTCTTGCCAATTACCATTCCCAATTCCGTATCCATCGTACCCGTTGTTACGGCCAACTCTAATCTGATTCATTACAGGGCCTCGCCCCCTGTTGCCATACCCCGGAGCGACTCCTGCAGGTCCAAAAGTCATTAACCCAGCGCCATTTCCATTTCCGAATCCGCCATAACCCTGATTAGTCATACCATATCCATCCTGTCTGAAGCCTTGAGCGTTGAAGCCGTACTTCCCAGCACGGTCAAACCCCTGGTCATTGAAGCTGAATCCATTATTACCGAAGCCATTGCCTCCCATATTATCACCCAGGTTGACATCTCCGAGCCCAACGTTGTTGACGACAGTCTCGTTACCGATTCCAATGTTACCGTTCCCGGCGGCAGCGCCGTTGTTCACATTGACAGGAGGTATGTTTACCACAGGTGGAGCCACCGGTGTGGGAGTACCATCCCCGTGAATAGTGTCGACTCGCACAGACTGATGATCCTCATTTCCGTGCCCAGCATTTCTTACCAACAGAGGCTGTACCAAAGCTTGCAAATTCTCCTGTCCTTTCGCAATGGTCTCCATTGTCTGCATGAAGAGCGCCAGCTTCTCACGAATGTCCTGCATTTCATTCTGCATCTGATCCATAATTCTTCGGCATTTGGTCCGAGTGGAGTATCGGTGCGGGCGCTGACTTTCAATCCTGAAAAGACCTGGTACAGTGCAAGAAATAAGATACCGTTCAATAACCACCTGTAATGCAATATGAATGGGAATGCAATGCAATATGTGTCTGTACATTAGGGAAGGTCATTCCCCGATTCTAGTGCGAATGTGCCAGTCCGGTGATAGTGCTAGCGATACGAAGTTCGGAGCCGAACCATAGAAAACACCTCATATATTGCAGAGAAATCCATTAAGCCCAGAATACAATATCAATGCGTACAATAAGAAGGCATGACCTCAACCAACAATCCTGGCGATGGTCAGCGCTATGCAAATAAAGCATACACATTAATATATGAAATGGTCAAGTACTCCCATATGCCTGGTACTCTTCTAGTAACTTCTTAGCATCTGGATGACTTGGTCGGGTAAGCAGACCCTCAACAAGCAGATCTCTTCGCTTGAGAACACGTCGCAAATCACCAGCGGATTCCTCCCATGCCCCTTCTCCGAAGCGATCCTCTAGCTTCCGCTTCTGAGACACAGCTTCTTTCTTGCCTTCGATGGCCTTGTTCAATGCATTCTGGAGACTATATCTGGCCATTACCTCCTCTTCATACTTCTTGGTGCTAGCCTTCAACTGCTCTTCGAGTTCAGAAATTTGCTGCTTCAATTTGTCTTCCCTCTTTTTGTTATTGGTTAGCGTAGCATTCCACGTCTTGTTACAAGAAGAGATTTCCCGGTGGGCGGCATCGAGTGCTTTCTTTTTGGACTCCAACATGTCATGAGAGCTTCTGAACTCTTTCCCCAGGCGTTCACGCTTCTTTTTCTCTTCAGTCAATTCAGCACCTAGCCTGTTTACTAACTCGATCTGCTGTTGGAAAGAATGCACAGCCTTGTTCTTCTCACTACGCATCTGAGCCAGTTCCTTTTCTAACTCTTCATTGATCTTCATCAAGGCTTCTTTTTCTTTTACCACTCGCTCGTAGACCTCCATAGTAACAGTGGTTGGTTCCTCTACCGGAATATGGACAGGGACCGGCGCAGCTGGAAATGGCATCAGCAACTGTCTTGCTCTCTCTTGGATCCAAACTTTGTATGGTGCATAAGCCTGACAATCGTTCTTCCCTAACAGCGGTTTCCCTCTTCTGTTGATACGCATCCAGACGTGTTGAAGCTTGGCTAGTAACTCTCCATTCAAATCACCGGTGAAGTACAGAGATTCCTGTACTTCTTCCTCCTTAGGTGGGTTCTTCAACGCGTATCCAAACTGGCGAACAAACAGAGATGGGTTGTAATTGATGCACCCTTTTCTCCCTATTAAAGGAACATTAGGATACCCAGAACAACCGAAAATAAGCTCAGACCCCAACAAGTCTCGGTCAAACCACTCAATGTCTTCAGAAGATAGTCTCATCAAGCGCTCTGGCCAGTCGGTTGTAGTTGCACTATCTACAAAAGGTCCCTTCAGGGGGAGATGGCTCTTAAACCACATATACAGCAAAGGCATACAACAAGAGACGTTCTTGCCTCTCCTATTCTCATTTCTGTAGTGCATCGAATGGTAGAAGTCCCCGATTATTGTGGGTACAGGGTTGCCAGCAGCAAACAAATGAAATGCATCCATGTCCACGAAATTTGGGAAATTGGGAAACAGCACTATCCCATAAATGCACAGAGCCAAGACAGCGTTAAAGACCACCCAACATCCATTCTTGGCGTATTCCTGAGCCTTACCAATCAGAAACTGGAGAGAGAAACCTGGAACCCCGCACCAAGAAGTCATCAACAGCTCAGAAGCATTCATGTGCAAGGCCTTAGCTAAGTCCTCCAACTTGGGCTCAGCGGCAGAATGGATAAAAGGAACTGTATTCTGTACTGGCAGCTTAGTAAACTCTACATACTCTTCAATGGTAGGTCCCAAAATAAAGTCAGCGAATGTGAAACATCTCAAAGCAGGGTCATAGAATTGCATCAGTGTATACAGCCCATTTAGTTCATCCTCAGTTGATTTGCGAACCAATCTCAACAGCCGTCCGTAACTCTGCCTGAAGCTTCTACGGACATCCTCATCAGCAAGAGAAATCAGACCCAGGAGGGGAGTAATATCAGGGATAGGTAACTTGTAGGCAACTGTCATCCTCAAACCATCCATGATCAATACTCAGAAGTCCGGACACTAGAACCAGGGAATATGTAAATGCACCTGCAGCACAGACACACGTTAATGGGATGTAATGATAATGGTTATGCAAACAATGCAATGCAAGTAACATGCAACAGGGACCAAATGCCATGGCTGAGAAGCCTGAACCATATCAAAAGTCTCAGATAGACCTTCCAGAAATCCTCAAACCCTGGTCTCAGATAGACCCAATGCAAAGCTCCAACACTGGTCTCTGATAGACCTCACAACATAACTCTGACTGGTCTCCGATAGACCTTATATCATAACTCCAACTGGTCTCTGATAGACCTCTCAACTGTCCAAAAATACTCAGGGTCTCAAATCGAGAAACAACCGGTATCTGAAGGTCTAGTTACCTGCATAACCCCGAACCCTCTCACAGGTAGGTGTCCTAGTAACTGACAAAGGTATGGCATCCTATGCGGTCGTCGGCGTCACAGACTTTCAGGGTTGATGATACGATTCCCAGAAGGAGTGGCATCATCAAATCCTGAAGAGGCCTCACTTAGCCAACTTCCAAATGATCGGTTCCCAGAGTCGACAATCCAACTAACCAGCAACCCGAGCCACCCAAAGGGCAGGACAGGAGGCCAACCAGAAGAACCTCGTCTGAGTGTGGACTTCGCGGGACACTAGGACATGCAAAGCACGTGCGCGCCCACTAATTTCCACTCTAATTCTAGGTGCACTCAAGCCCAGGTCCGGCTTATCTTTCAATCATAGAATCACCCGTCACACCCCAATACAGCAATAATAACAATAATATAATGCTGAAAGTAAATGACAGAATTATAAACCAATACAACATCCTCGACGGGAAAACAAGCGCTAGGATTGACTCGCTTAAGGGACGTTGGATCCCAAATGCATAAGGAACTATCACAGTCCTTAGCAGCCAGGGGACGTTGGATCCCCAGCAGAGTCGCCAGCTGTCGCTACTGCGAAAATCGGCGCCGGCTGAACAGAAGAGTCGCCACCGTGCGTTATTTATCCCAAAGGAGGGAAAGGAAACGCTCAGAGTAAACCTACCGCAAAGACGGGAAAGGAATGGTCATCGCAACCAAAACCTGGATTCGGGAGTCGGTTACGCAAGGGGAAGGTATTAGCACCCCTCACGTCCGTCGTACTCGACGGGATCCACGCTTGTTTTCTGGTACGGATTGTTATTTCTATCTATACTAATGGTTAAGGGTTAAAAGAAAAGAAAATGACTCGGCAAAGTCTCGCACTTTATGCCTACGTATTCCCGTCTGGAACGAGAAATCAGAGTCAACGTAGTTCGCCTACCTACGGGAAAGGAGGGGAAGGTTGCTCGCTAGGATATCACATCCTATGCCTACGTACTTTCATACAGCATGAAAGATCAGAGCAAACGTAGTTCGGGCCACGTACGACACAAGTTTGTCTTGATTGTTTTTTATTCCTTCTGAAAAAGGGTTTTTCTGATTACTGGTCCAAGCGGACAAAAATGACGTTTTGATGAGTTCACATTCTTTTACGGAAGAAGTGGCTTTTGAAATATTTATTGTGTTTTTCTGTTTGTTGTGAGAAAGAAGAGACAGAACTCTAACCTATGGTTGCGAAGGGAATCAAACTAACCTAATGTTATCATGCATGGGTTAAGACCTAATATCTATCATGCTCCTCTCTTGCGCAGAGAGAAACAGAGATCCTAAGGGATAAACGGAAACAGAAACAATAGCATATATACAATAAAGCAGTAAAATGCATGAATGCAGCAATACAAGCGAGGCAAGGGAGTCCCACTCAACCTCGAACCTAGAAAACAACAGGCAAAAGTGAACAGAATTCACTTTCAACCTTAACAGGTCAATTAACAAGCAATACAATCCGGGAAATTCAAATAATACATCAAGAATTGAACAGCTAAAATAAACAGCAAAAGCAGTCTTCATCAACATCTGTCTTCAAGTCATCTTCAAACATCTACAGGCTTCCAGCAAGCATTAGTATTTATCTTCACAGCCTTCAAGCAAGGTCTCTATATTTAATCTTCCAATGGCTTTTCTTCAAGTCCCAATCTCCAAGCTGAGGAACCAATCAAGAGGATGAACTGGGGTGTTAAGCAGTTAGTTGACCACCAAAGGTGGCAAACAGACTGCTAACAACACATAGAATGTTTCTCTCAAGAGTTCTATCTCTTAGACACTATCACCAAGCCTTCCAAAGGAAGGGGTGAGTGTCCTAGAGATACTCTGCATCATAGAGAGGGATGGAGGCAAACAAGACCTTCCATGTTTGTGAATCAAGTTGCTATTCTAGAGCTCTGCCTAATTCCTATATCCTATAACCTTCAACAGCTGCCAGCAAGAGATTCTTCATCAACCCTGGAAATTGGTCTTCATTCTCTGTCTTCAATGGCTTCATCAGCAAAGTCTTCAGCTCAAACCCAAGCCCCAAATAGGCCCAATACCCCACACAGTCAAATAATAACCCTAGAGAGGGCACACCACACAATCAAGCCAATACAGGAAATATACTAATAGTAATAGTAGAATAGGGGAAGCCTAACATTTTCTAAGGGATCTATCATTTACCCATAACCCCTATAGTCCCATACCCCAAAATTCAAACTACAACTCCTAAAAGAAATGATTTATCATACCTATGTTATATCTAAACCCTAGTTTTGATTCTCCTAATCACACCTAAACAAACCATCTACAAAATTAGTCCTAAAATCATGAATTAAATCTCATATGCAAATTAAAGTCCTAAATGAAGTACTCTAAAAATAATGGGTCCAAAATATAAAAGGATCTAGCTAAACTAAAATCAACAAGATTAAGTATTAAACTAAACATTATTTAACCTATTTAAAAGAAAAATATACTAAAAATGCAAAAATAAAATAAAATGCTAATTTTATTATATGGCAATTTTCTTGACAGAAATAAGAAAAAGATTCAAAAACAACCACTTAAAAATATAGAATTTTCAATTTGTTATGATTTTTCAAAGAATTAAGAAGAATGAATGAGATTAAAATGATTTGAAATTGGTTAGGGGTGCAATTAGTGATTATTTGCGTTGAAAAATGAATGATGGGCCCAGACTGGGGGTGTGCATAGCAAGGCGCGTCTGGGCCCAACTGATCAGAAAACACAAAAGAAAAATAAAAAACAAAAACGGTACAAATAGCAATATATGCAGTTCAATGGTTTGGGCCTTGGCATTTGGGGGTGTGAAAAGCAGTGGCAACTTAAGCCCAGTCTGAGTCGTTTAATGAAACGACTCGTTTTGGCGTTTTCAGAATTCCCTCGCGTTTCATCTTTGAATCCTGGCCATTGGATGCGCTTCTGAGTCAAAGTCTTGTGAATGATCCAACGATCCTCATGTTTCTTCTCCAACGAGCTAGGGTTTCACCATTATTGAACCCTGCATGAAGCTTCATGAACCAGACTTCCACCCTCTCATACAGCTTCGTTCCTCCATGAAATTCAGAGCCATAAAAAGCAAAATTGCTCTACATCTTCTCCTCTACACAACCATGGTTTCAGTTTTCTCTAAAACTCAATCTAGAGCCAAACCCGATAGGTAGAAGACCCTGGTTCCAACACCTTACACTGAGATCAACCTCGATGATTCTTGCTAACTCTTACACTAATGTGTTCTACATGTTATGCTGATCATTCTAATCTATCTAGCTAAGATAGGTTGTGGGTTGAGTGTCTCGTTGAAGAGTGTCAACGGCGGTACAAGGGTGCAGTTGCACAGTTGAAGTTTCCGCTTAAGGGAGAACATTGTGGATAGACTCACACTTGAGGGAGAGTGTTAAAGTTAAAGTATTAACAAGTGTGAGTAGGGTGGATAATAGTCCCACATTGGATAGAAATGTGGTGACTTGAGCATTTATAAATAAGAGAACCCACACACCTATCACCTTAAGGTTTTGGGTGAGTATGTGGTGTGTCTCTCACAAAGGTTGCTCTAGAAAAAGTCACACTATGTTCAATGCTCCCTAGTTGAAAGTCCAACAGATGCCCTAACCTAAGTGTTCTAAGGCTCAACAGAATTAGTGCTCCAATGGTGAACTCTATGAAATGCTCTCAAATCCATCAGAATCATTCATCTAACTATTCCTAACAGTTCTAACCTAAGAATTCTACATCATGCTAACTAATCTATGCCAATTCGAAGAAAACACTAACCTGGTGTAATCTTGAAAACAGATGGAGAAATCCTTGGATTCACAGCTTGCAATGCTTGGGACTTGATCAGTGGACTTGGTTCTTGGTTCTGTATGCAGAAGTTCTTGCTCAAATGCTTTGGATTGCCATAACCACTTCTTTTTGAAATTTGGAGGATGAACTTGTATAGCACGAATTCTACTTCAATTCAGCCAGATCTTGATGGAAACTTGCTCTATGATGAATATAGATGATGATAGGATCAAGAATTTTGGAAAATGATGAAGATTTGATAGAGTTTGGAATGGATTTGCAAAATTGGGGAATGAAATGTAGCTATGAGTTTCAACCAAAATTAATCACCAACCAATGATTGGATCCACTCTACTTAATATATAGATGCTCATGGAACCATCTAGAACTTGGTAGAAACTTCTTGTGCACAAATCCCTTGTGTTTTGGCATGTCTAACTTCATACATAAGCAACCAATGATAACTTCCAAATTATGAACTAAACTCAAAAATATAATATTTCCAATCATCTCAAAACATTTTTTCCAATCAAAATGACCTATAATTTCATCCCATTTGGCCATGTTATGAAAAATCTCATTTTTAGGTCACTTTTATTCATTAAATTCACCTTTTAATTGACCAAATTTGGAACCTTGAGCTATGAGCATTTATAAACTTTCATGATCACTTTTCTAGACTCAAAATGTCATTTGGAGCAAGTTTGATGTTGTGAAGTTTTTCATTTGAAGCTTCCTTGTGTGAGTTTTGGGCATAGGCTTGAAATGACCTGTAATTCTCAAATGACCAAAATACCCTTTGCTTGCCAAGGTCATAAGTAGAGTTCCACAAATCAGATAAAGGAATACTATACCTTTCTAGAAATCTAAGACAATGAGGAACAACTCTCATGTTGACCAGAAATCCATTTGAAATTTTCTTGAGGGGTAAAAGTTGCTTGGAAGACAAGTAACTTTCACAGACAAAACTTCAGATACCTCAGATGACCTGTAACTTGCAAGAACCATAACTTGAGTTCTATAAATCCCCTTGATGCCTTCCACCACTCAAATTAAAGGTATTGAGATCCTCTACAAGTTTCATGTTGTCTAAGGATCCATTTGAAGCTTGCATTTTGAATTATCTTGCTTGGAAGTTTGACCTAAATCAGGGGACTTTACACAGAAACCCTAATTTAGAAACTCCTCTTCTTCTTGACTTCTATTGATTTCTCCTTGGCAAAACACCACATCCATATCTACATGTCAAATGATGAACCCCACATCTCTCAAATAGACCTTGATGCCTCTCAATCAATCATTTGACCTAGGGTTGACCTAGGGTTGACCCAGATGAAACCCTAGTTAACTGTCTTCAACTGCAACTCTTGTGATCACATCAATGACTTGTCTCACTTTCAAAATGACCCTCTAGGTCCTCCATGATGTCTATATACCCTTCATGACCTCAATTCACAGCTCACAACTTCTTTGATGATCTTCAAATACCCTCAAGATAGGAGATAGATCCACTGCTTGATCCACTGACTTCTTAGACTTCAATTTCTTTCTGATGACTTGGATAGGCTTGGATTTGAATAAGAACCTCTTGATATGCTCATAGAGATAAGAAGTGCATTTGGTCCCTTGTTGGATGACTTGCTATGCTATGCTATGCAGATGATTAGACTATATACATGACTTTATATGCAAATGCTAATGCAATTGAAACATAAACCAAGTGAAGTAGGTTGAGCAAATTTTAGGGTGCAACATCATGCATGGGTTAAGACCTAATGTCTATCATGCTCCTCTCTTGCACAGAGAGAAACAGAGATCCTAAGGGATAAACGGAAACAGAAACAACAGATACAATAAAACAGTAAAATGCATGGATGCAGCAATACAAGCGAGGCAAGGGAGTCCCACTCAACCTCGAACCTAGAAAACAACAGGCAAAAGCGAACAAAATTCGCTTTCAACCTAACAGGTTAAACAGCAAGCAATACAGTCAGGGAAATTCAAACAATACACCAAGAATTATAAACAGCAAAAATAAACAGCCAACAGCAGTCTTCATCAACATCCGTCTTCAAGTCATCTTCAACCATCTACAAGCTTCAAGCAAGCATCAGTCTTCATCTTCAAGCCTTCAAGCAAGGTCTCTGTCTTCAATATATCAATGGCTTTTCTTCAAGTCTCACTCTCCAAGATGAGCAGCAGTCAACAAGATGAATTGGATGTTAAGCAGTCAGTTGCCTACCAAGGGTGGCCTACTGACTGTTAACATGATACAAACAGTTTTCTCTCAAAAGTTCTATCTTTTAAATACATTCACTAATCCTTCCAAAGGAAGGAGGTGGGTATTTAAAAGAGACTTTGAATCATAGAGAAAGAATAAAGGCAAATAAGACCTTCCATGTTTGTGAATCAAGTTGCTATTCTAGAGCTCTACCTAACTCCTAGACCCTATAACCTTCAACAGCTGCCAGCAAGATACACTCTTCATCAACTCTAGAAATTGGACTTCATTCTCTTGTCTCCAATGGGCTTCATCAGCAAATTCTTCAGCTCAAACCCAAACCCCAAGCAGGCCCAATACCCCACACAGTCAAATAATAACCCTAGAGAGGGCACACCACACAATTAAGCAAATACAGGAAATATACTAGTAGTAATAGTAGAATAGGGGAAGTCTAATATTTTCTAAGGGATCTATTATTTACCCATAATACCCCTATAGTCCCATCATTTAATTTGTCCTAAAGAAAACCCAAACGAAAATTGTTTTGTTAAACCTACATTATATTCACAACCCTAAATGATTAGCCTAATGTTTTCTAACTAAACTACCTAAAATAAATCCTAAAAAATTTGGATAAAAATCAAATGGGGCACCTAATATATGTATCTAGTTATACTAAAAAAATTGGCCTAAAAAGATTATGAGAACCACCTAAAAGAAATTCTACAAAACTATATACAAATTAAATCTATTTAAAAACAATTAAAATGTAAAATATAAGCAAAAATAGAAAAAATAGCTAAACTATTATTTTTTAATCATTTTAATTTTCTTCAAGTCAATTCTAAACTATTGCAAAAAATCTCATGTCAAAATTCTTATTTTTTGATTTATTATGGATTTTATAAAATTGTAAAACAAAATGAATTAAAATAAAAATGAAAATAGAAGCCAGGGGGTGCAAGCAGCAAGGGCGCCCAGTTCAAATGTCACATGGGCCCAGCATCCAGGGGTGCGTATAGCAAATGTCATTAAGCCCAGACCAACATAGAAATTAAGTCAGAAAATCAAGAAAAAAACAAAACGCGCGCGGTGTAAATAGCAGGACAAATCAGTGTAACAATGCAGTTGGGCCTTGTGTGAGGGTGTGGAAAGCAATTGTCCAATTAAGCCCATCAGACACTTTTAAATGAAACGAAGCATTTTGGCTTCAGACTCTTCCCTCGCGTTCAACTTTAAACATGGGCCATTAGATCAAACTCTCAGTCAACCATTAAGACCTCATCCAACGCTTGCAGTGCTTCGTCTTCCTCTAGTCTAGGGTTTATGCCATGAAAGCCATGAACGCGGAAGTTTCATCATCAACTTCTCCTTACTCATACGTGCTCGATTCTTCATCAAATTCCAACATGTAAAAAGCAAACTTACTCCAAATTCGTCACTGAATCCATCTATAGTATTGGTTTCAATTGATATGCCTTAGAATTCAAAACCCGATGCCAACCTCCATCAATGGTGCATGAACAAATCTCAGCATTCTCCAGTTTCTTGATATCAAAACGATCACCTCCTATCACTGATCAACCTAAGCCAAAGAACTAATTCTAACACTCAATATTAAGAGAGTTCTATGTCCAAACAGTTGGTGTGCTCCAATGTCAAACTCCATGAAATGCTCTCAAACTCACTGGAATTGATCATCTACCTATTCCTAACAGTTCTAACCTAATGATTCTACATCATGCTATCAATTCTAAGTCAATTCGAAGAAAACACTAACCTGGTAGAAATCTGAAAACAGATGGATGAAACCTTGGATTCACAGCTAGCAATGCTCTAGGATTGATCAATGGAGGTGGATCTTGATACTGTATGCAGCAACTCTTGCTCAAATGCTTTGGATTGCCATAACCAACTTCAATTGCACTTGGATGAGAGAAAGTGGTATAGCACGATTCTTGTAATTTCTTCTTAAGATCTTGCTTGCAATGTAATCAGGGATGATTCTTGAATGGAATTGGATCATAAAATTGAATGAATGATGAAGAATTGAGAAGTTTTGAATAAATTTGCAAAAATGCAAAATGGAGTGAAACTAGGTGTTTTGGATCAAGATGAAGTGCAACCCCTTCATGGATCAGCTCTAGGGTTTATATAGATGCCTATGGAATCATCTAGAAATTGCTGGAAGCTTCTTGTACACAAATCCCTTGTGATTTGGCATATGTCACTTTAATCATAAGCAAGCCATGATAACTCTCAAACTTTGAACTAAACTCAAAAATACACTATTGCCAATGGTCTCAAAACATTATTTCCAATCAAAATGACCTATAATTTCATCCCATTTGGACATGTTATGAAAAATTCCCAAAAAATGGCTTTTTAATGACTTAAATCATGCCTTAATTAGGTCATTTTTGCAAATATGCGCTACACCCACTTTCAAACCTCCATGACCACTTTTCTAGACTCAAAACATCATTTGGAACAACTTTGATGTTGTGAAGTTTTTCATTTGAAGCTTCCTTGTATGAGTTTTAGGCATATGCTTGAAATGACCTGTAATTCTCAAATGACCAAAATACCCTTTGCTTGCCAAGGTCATAAGTAGAGTTCCACAAATCATATGAAGGCATACCATACCTTTCTAGAAATCTAAGATCATTAGGAACAACTTTCATGTTGACCGGAAATCCATTTGAAAGCTCCTTGAGGGGTAAAAGTTGCTTGGAAGACAAGTAACTTTCACAGACAAAATTTCAGATGCCTCAAATGACCTGTAACTTGCAAGAACCATAACTTGAGTTCTATAAATTTCCTTGATGTCTTCCACAACTCAAATTAAAGGTCTTGAGATCCTCTACAAGTTTCATGTTGGCCAAGGATCCATTTGAGACTTTAATTTTGAATTATCTTGCTGGGAAGTTTGCCCTAAATCAGGGGATTTTACACAGAAACCCTAATTCAGAAACCTCTCTTCTTCTTGATTTCTCTTGATCTCTTCTTGGCACAACACCACATCCATATCTACATGTCAAATGATGAACCCCACATCTTTCAAATAGACCTTGATGCCCTTCAATCAAGCATTTGACCTAGGGTTGACCCAGATGAAACCCTAGTTGACTGTCTTCAACTGCAGCTCTTGTAATCCCATCAATGACTTGTATCACTTTCAAAATGGCCCTATAGGTCCTTCATGATGTCTATATACCCTCCATGCTCAATTCACAGCTCACAACTTCTTTGATGATCTTCAAATATACTCAAGATAGGAGATAGATCCACTGCTTGATCCACTGACTTCTTAGATTCCAATTTCTTTCTGATGACTTGGATAGGCTTGAATTTGAATAAGAATCTCTTGGTATGCTCATGGAGATAAGAATTGCATTTGGTCCCTTGTTGGATGGCTCACTATGCTATGTTATGCAAATGATTAGACTATGCACATGACTTTTTATGCAAATGACAATGCAATTGAAACATAAACCAAGTGAAGTAAGTTGAGCAAATTTTAGGGTGCAACACCACCCATGGTGGAGAGAGAGTTGATAGATATCTTTGTGGGTACGTTTTCAAGACTGTATTATGATAAACTTCTCAACTGTTCAATGAGCAATTTCTCTGACTTGATTCTGATGGGTGAGCAAATTGAGAATGAAATTAAGATTGGTAAAATTCAGACTGGTGAACCAACCTCAGCTGGAGGTAGTAAGAAGGCTTTCGGTAGTAAAAAACAAGGAGACACTAACTCAGTGTACAGTGCTCGAAAGAAGAATAGGAGTCAAAGCTGGCGTATGCAGCAACAAGTTGCTAGTGTGACAATCCCTGCACTGCAACAACAGCAGCAACAACCTCAGCAGCAGTCGAGGTAGCAGAATACTAATCAGCGAAGAGTTCAAAATCCAAGGCCGAAAAGGATATTTGATGTACCTCCAGTATCGTATGCTGAACTTCTTCAGACTTTGTTGAGATTACAATTGGTTGAGAAAAAGGACCTTGGCCCCGCCGACGGGCACACCTCCGTATGGGTATGACGCCAATGAGCATTGCGAATTTCATTCTGGGGCGCCTGGTCATAATATTGAAAATTGTCAGGCTTTCAAGCACAAGGTGCAAGATTTACTTGATAGCACTGCTATCAACTTCGGTACGGAAGGACCCAATATTGTTCAACAACCAATGCCAAAGCATGGGGCAGCAGGAGCGAACGCTATTCTGACAGATGCGGAGTTAGATTTGGTTATGAATATGGAGGAACTAAAGACACCTCTGGGTTACGTGAGAAGTTGTTTGTTGAAAGGGGGAGTTTACCCCGGATGTGATGAGGGCTGTATAGATTGTTCAACTCGGCCTGAGGGTTGCGATAGTTTGAAAAGCGGAATTCAGAGTCTGATTGATGAGGGTACGTTACAATTTGATCGCACTGCTGCCGAAGAGAAGTCTGTCGAGGCAATGGTCGAGGAGCAGGGTGAGATTGCCACTGTTACGATACCATTCAAGTCTGTCACGATATCGGCGCCTGCCAAGCGGCCGACTATCACCATCACTAAAGCAAAACCCATTTCGTATGAGAGCACCAAGGCCGTCGCTTGGAGTTATGGAGCAGAAGTGTATTGTAATGGTGAGAGAATTAATCTGGATGATCTTCCGGTAGGATCAGTTGATAATCTGGTAGGAGCGGGCGGTATGACCCGTAGTGGAAGAATCTTTACTTCGCCAGAAGTAGAAGCAGAAAGAATTGCGAAGGGTAAAATCAAGGTGAATGAGGGGGGACCTTCCCAAGAGTAGGAGAAAGAATCATTGAATAAAGACGTGGAGGAGTTTATGAGGCTAATTCGAAAGAGTAATTACAAGATCGTTGATCATTTACAGCAAACTCCTTCAAAAATCTCAATTTTGTCTTTATTGTTGTGTTCCGAAGCTCACCGGAACGCCCTGTTGAAAGTGCTTGAGACTTCCTTCGTACCCCAGGAGATTTTTGTTAATCAACTTGAGGGGGTAATGGCCCATGTGAATGCGGGGCACGGTTTGGGGTTTACTGATTTTGACTTGACACTTAGAGGTCGCGACCACAATAATGCTTTGCACATTTCAGTTGAGTGCAGGGACACCGTCATGTCCCATGTTCTTGTTGATACCGGGTCATCCCTAAATGTGTTGCCTAAGAAGGCACTGTTGAAATTGGATACTCAAGGATTAATTTGCACGCCCAGTGATCTGGTAGTAAGAGTGTTTGATGGAACCCGGAGGTCTGTATTTGGAGCACTGACGTTGCCAATTCAAGTGGGTCCAGAAGTATTTGACATTGTGTTCTATATTATGGACATCCAACCAGCATACAGTTGTTTACTTAGAAGACCGTGGATCCATTCTGCCGGAGCTGTAACATCCACGCTTCATCAAAAGCTGAAATATATGGTTGATGGCAGTATTGTTACTGTGTGTGGTGAAGAGGACATTCTGGTCAGTCATTTATCCTCCTTCAAATACGTCGAGGTGGACGAAGAAATCCACGAGATGTTGTGCCAAGCCTTCGAAGGAGTTAAGATTAGGGGTGAAGCTCCTGTGAGTGGCAAAGGGCTGGAAGTGGCCATGTCTTCGTATAAGGAAGCCCAGGCAGTGGTGCAGACCGGAGAGACCAAGGGGTGGGGTCAAGTCCTGGATATTCCTGTCAAGCAGGACAAATTTGGGTTGGGGTACCACCCATCATCGTCATCTTCCCCACAAAGCACACCGAGGTTCAGAGGGCCGGTTGTGTTTTCTCCTGGAGGAGTCAGCTACGAGAGAATCAATGATGTGTTCGATGCTGAAGACGGAGACAGTGATTGCGATATGGATGCTTGGATCAGACCCAGCGTACCAGGGCAGAGCTTATGCAACTGGTCAATCCAGGATGTTATCCAAGTGACAACGAAACAGTAATGCTTTATTTTCCAATTATTGTACAATCTTGTATCTTACCCGGGGCATAGCGATTTTATTTCAAGGCATGTTTGCTTATGTGTATGCTTTGTTTAATCATTGAATAAAGGCGTTTTTCCTTACAAATTTTGTGATCCTTGTCTTTCTGTTTTTATTTTTAGCAATAAAATGGCAACGTGGTTATGTGCTTTGTTTGCATATCATTTGAAGCGTTTAACCATTTTTTCTCGCAGGACTCACATAATTTCAGAGGACACCGACCAAGAACTTCCTATGACTCGCTTCGACTTTGAGCACCCGATCTTTCAAGCCGAAGAAGATATTGTTGAGGATAATGACTTATCAGAAGAGCTGACTCGTTTGTTGAAGCAAGAAGAGAGGGTTATTCTGTCGCATCAAGAGGAAATTGAAGTCATTAACTTGGGGTCTGAGGAATGTGTCAGGAATGTTCGTATAGGAGCTGCACTGCAGAGTGATATCAAGCAAAGGCTTATCGAGATGCTTCGAGAGTATAGTGATATCTTTGCTTGGTCTTACGAAGATATGCCCGGGCTGGATACTGATATGGTGGTTCACCTTTTGCCGTTGCAAGAAGAATGTCCGCCGATTAAACAAAAACTCAAGAGAACTCGACCAGATATGGCTGTGAAAATTAAGGAGGAAGTACAGAAACAGTGGGATGCTGGTTTTCTTGCTGTTACAACTTACCCTTCTTGGGTCGCCAATATCGTACCTGTACCGAAGAAAGACGGTAAGGTGCGGATGTGCATTGATTACAGAGATCTGAACAAGGCAAGCCCAAAGGATGATTTCCCTCTTCCTCACATTGATGTGTTGGTTGATAACACAGCTCAATTTTCAGTGTTTTCCTTCATGGACGGCTTTTCGGGCTATAATCAGATAAAGATGGCGCCGGAGGATATGGAGAAAACGACTTTTATTACCCCGTGGGGAACGTTCTGCTACAAAGTGATGCCCTTTGGTTTGAAGAACACCGGGGCAACATATCAGGGAGCTATGATAACACTCTTTCATGACATGATGCATAAAGAGATCGAAGTCTATGTTGACGATATGATTGCCAAATCCCAGACAGAGGAAGACCATCTGGTCAATCTTCTGAAATTATTCAAGAGGCTTAGGAAATTCAGGCTGAGGCTGAATCCTAACAAGTGCACCTTCGGGGTGAGATCTGGTAAGCTATTGGGGTTCATTGTTAGTGAAAAAGGAATTGAGGTTGATCCTGCAAAGATAAAAGCTATACAAGAAATGCCAGCATCGAAAACGGAGAAAGAGGTTCGTGGTTTTTTGGGGAGGTTGAACTACATTGCCCGGTTCATATCTCACCTAACTGCCACGTGTGAGCCAATGTTTAAGTTGTTGAAAAAAGATCAAGCGGTGGTCTGGAATGAGAATTGCCAAAGGGCGTTTGAAAGAATAAAAGAGTATTTGCAGGAACCTCCAATTCTGATACCCCCAGTAGCCGGGAGACCATTGATTATGTATTTGACGGTTCTTGAGAACAGTATGGGTTGTGTTCTCGGTCAACATGACGAGACTGGACGGAAAGAGCACGCGATTTATTATTTGAGTAAAAAATTCACGGATTGTGAGTCTCGAGACTCTATGCTCGAAAAGACGTGTTGTGCACTTGCTTGGGCTGCCAAACGTCTGAGACAATACATGCTGAATCATACAACCATGCTGATTTCGAAAATGGATCCAATCAAGTACATCTTTGAGAAGCAGGCACTTTCTGGAAGGATTGCCCGATGGCAGATGGTACTGACAGAGTACGATATATAGTATGTCTCTCAAAATGCTATCAAAGGTAGCATACTGTCAGAGTACCTGGCTGAGCAGCCAATTGATGATTACCAGCCGATGAAGTTTGATTTTCCTGAAGAGGATATCATGTACTTAAAGATGAAAGACTGCGAAGAGTCGTTGCATGGTGAAGGTCCTGAGCGGAGTTCCCAGTGGCAATTGATTTTTGACGGTGCTGTGAATTCATATGGAAGTGGAATTGGGGCAATCATCACTACTTCCTATGGGACGCACATCCCATTTACTGCCAGATTGACATTCCCAGTTACTAATAACGAAGTCGAATATGAGGCATGTATCATGGGTCTTGAGGAGGCTATTGATTTGAGGATTAAAAATCGTGATGTATATGGAGACTCCGCGCTAGTCGTGAACCAGATCAAGGGTGAGTGGGAGACTCGTCAGCCCAATCTGATACCATACATGAATTATGCAAGGAGACTGTTGCCTTTCTTTGACAGGGTAGAGTTTCACCATGTGCCACAGGCAGAAAATCAGATGGCTGATGCTCTTGCGACGTTGTCTTCCATGTACAAAGTTAACTTCTGGAATGAGGTTCCCAGAATAGTTATCTCTCGCCTTGATAGGCCCGTCTTCATATTCGCCATTGAGGAAGCTTCTGATGGAAGGCCGTGGTATTTTGATATCCAGAATTTCCTAAAGAACCAAGAGTATCCGACTGGGCATCCAGCCACGATAAGAAGACTCTTAGGAGATTGGCAGGCAATTTCTACTTGAATCTGGATGGTGTTCTGTATAGGAGAAACCATGATTTGGTGCTTTTGCGATGTGTTGATGAGAAAGAGGCTAATTTACTCATGGAAGAGGTCCACGAGGGAACCTTTGGCACGCACGCTGGCGGATATGCTATGTCTCGCAAGTTATTACGGGCAGGGTATTATTGGTTGACAATGGAACGAGACTGTTTCAAATTTGCAAAGAAGTGTCACAAGTGCCAAATTTATGCGGACAAGATTCAGGTGCCTCCGAGCCCTTTGAACGTTATGGCGTTCCCGTGGCCTTTCTCCATGTGGGGCATCGATATGATAGGCAAAATTGAGCCCACCGCATCCAATGGACACAGGTTCATCTTGGTGGCTATCGATTACTTCACCAAATGGGTTGAAGCAGCATCTTATGCTAATGTCACCAAGCAAGTGGTAGCCAGGTTTATCAAAAAGGATATCATTTGTCGCTACGGCATTCCCAAAAGAATCATTACTGACAATGGTTCGAACCTGAACAACAAAATGATGAAAGAATTGTGCCAGAATTTCAAGATTGAGCATCAAAATTCATCTCCCTATCGGCCCAAGATGAATGGCGTTGTTGAGGCGGCCAATAAGAACATCAAGAGGATAGTTCAGAAGATGGTTGTGACATACAAAGACTGGCATGAGATGTTGCCCTTCGCTTTGCACGGTTATCGTACGACGGTACGCACATCAACCGAGGCAACACCTTTCTCACTAGTGTATGGTATAGAGGTTGTCCTGCCATTAGAAGTTGAGATTCCTTCCTTGAGGGTATTGCTCGATTTCCAACTAGATGAGGCAGAATGGGTGCGAAATAGGTTGAATCAGCTCAGTTTGATGAATGAGAAGAGACTTGCATCTATCGCATATGGGCGGTTATATCAGAGCCGGATGAAGAAAGCTTACGACAAGAAGGTGCGCCCTCGAAGCTTTCAGACGGGCGATCTTGTAGTAAAGAAGATTCTCCCACCACAATCAGATCACAGGGGCAAATGGACTCCCAACTATGAAGGTCCATACATTGTGAGAAAGGTCTTCTCTGGAGAAGCCTTACTATTGTCCACCATGGATGGCGAAGATTTTTCATCCCCTGTGAACTCGGACGCAGTTAAAAAATACTTTGCTTAAAGAGACCCGTTGGACAGGAAAAAGAGAGTCCAGGCAAAAATGGGGCATCCCGGCGAACCAAGAAAATAGAAAAAGGTTCGGGCAAAAGTTAGGGATAAAATTGAAAAGATGTACATCCGCGAAGTCGAAAACCTGAAAAGGGCGACTTCGGCAAAAAAGGGTATCCCGGTGAATTGAAAACCCGCAAAGGGCGATTCAGGCAAAAGTTAGGAATTGAAAAAGCAAATGACTGCGGTCCGAGTTTGATATTGCATTGCTTAGTGGTTTGGGAGTACCTGAGGGCCGATTATCCAAAACAATCTCTTCTGAGGACGGAGCATCGGGAAAGTGTCAGAGTCAGGCGAGTCATAGGAGGATCAGCTCATGGTGTTCGTCTGTACCACGTTGTCGACATGTATACAATATTCTCTTTTGTATTTTTGTACATATTTGCATTTTCTTTTGCGTAACTTCCTCTTTTCAAGAGTTGCATCCGATGTACAAACTTTGCCTATTTACAGGCTGTTATCAATAAAACATACTATTAAGTACTTGATTTTTAGTTCTTGTTTTAACTTTTACTATTTTGTTTGTGGAAAACGCCAATGTTTTTGATAAACTTACATGTGCATAAGCTTGCAGGCCTCGGCCAATGATTGTTAAAACTTTGAATCAACTGAATAGTTGTCACGGATACTAACCAGGATATTTCCTTTTGTGTAGAATGTCTTGTGTTCGTTCGTGTTTTGCAGGGTTGTCACCTTTGCAGCAGATATCCAAGGGATCATGTTCCCCAGCCAGAGTCCTTTAACGTAGGAGCAGGCGCTATATGAAACCTATTCCTCCCTAGCATACGGAATTTGCTTTTCCTCCCTGGCAGATGGAAGTTGAAATTTTCATCCCCAGAAGAGTTGGGATTGAATCTGAGCAAGATCAGAGTATCCTCAGCAATGCAAGATTGGCTTAATCAGTAGGATAAAGTCATCCCCAGAGGGTCGAGATTGATATACCCAGCGGAGTGTGCATTCCCGGTGGTCGGTCATGAGTATATTTACTCCCTAGAGAGTTCCCGCGAAGTACAACCAGAGTACACAAATCGATTCCCAACTGAATATTCCCAGCCGGATGGTTAATCCCCATAGAGCATGATCAGGTGGTCAGTGGTTTGAAAGGAGTATCCCCGCGCAGGACCGTCCTTTCTGTCTTCCAACAGGTTGTTTTTCCTTCGATAGGATGATCATCCTCAGCAGAGTTCGCAACTCAGAGCTTGTGAGCCATTCCCCGGCAGGATGGTTATCCCCAGCGGAGTTGGTTTCACCTTTCCAGCATTTATTTTAATGGAATATGTCTGTGATACCCGGTTATCCCCGGCGGATTTGGCTTTGTCTTCAGCATTTATTTTGTTGGAGCACCTCGTTGCATTTGCATATATCATCATATTTGCATCTACTCAAATGCGTAGCATTTCCATGTTGTATGGAACATTACGCCATTGTCAAACATATGCATTTTGAAACATAAGCTAGGTTGATTACCTCTTTGTTTTCAGGTGTTTTTCCCTGCAGGTAATTGAGGTTCTTGTTCAAGAAGGTGTCCAGATATTCAGATTTATGGCGCAAGATACGCGATGATAGTGTTCTCCCTGTCATATGCTCCCCTAGCAGAGTTACTTGGTTAAGTTTCTCTTCTCCCCCCCAGCGGAGTTCTTCTCAGATTGCTGATGCGTCAGCATTAAAGGATCTCGTGGTTTAAACTGTCAGAGTAGTTATCCGTGATCTCCTCAGTAGAGTTTTTCCCCATCAGAGTTGCTTGGTTAAGTTTCTCTTATTCCCCAGCAAAGTATTCTTCAGACTGCTGTACATCAGTTTTGAAAATCTTGAAGTTGTTACTTGTTGTCGAAATAGGTGTTTGACGGTTGTCGTCAGAATTTCCCCGCAGAGTTGTTTGTTCAAGTCTTCGGATGCCCGACTCGCTTTTATTAGCGTATGCCCGTTTCCGAGGAAAAGGAAGGTCAGAGATATTGACAATACTCGCTTTTATTAGCGTATGCCTGTTTCTGAGGAAAAGGAAGGTCAAAGATATTGACGATACTCGCTTTTATTAGTGTATGCCCGTTTCCGAGGAAAAGGAAGGTCAGAGATATTGACGGTACTCGCTTTTATTAGCATATGCCCGTTTCTAAGGAAAAGGAAGGTCAGAGATATTGACAGTACTCGCTTTTATTAGCGTATGCCCGTTTCCGAGGAAAAGGAAGGTCATAGATATTAACGATACTCGCTTTTATTAGCGTATGCCCGTTTCCGAGGAAAAGGAAGGTCAGAGATATTGACGGTACTCGCTTTTATTAGCGTATGCCCGTTTCCGAGGAAATGGAAGGTTAGTGATATTGACAGTACTCGCTTTTATTTAGCGTATGCCCGTTTCTTAGGAAAAGGAAGGTCAGAGATATTGACAGTACTCGCTTTTATTAGCGTACGCCCGTTTCCGAGGAAAAGGAAGGTCAGAGATATTGACGATACTCGCTTTTATTTAGCGTATGCCCGTTTCTTAGGAAAAGGAAGGTCAGAGATATTGACGATACTCGCTTTTATTTAGTGTATGCCCGTTTCTTAGGAAAAGGAAGGTCAGAGATATTGACGATACTCGCTTTTATTAGCGTATGCCCGTTTCCGAGGAAAAAGAAGGTCAGAGATATTGACGGTACTCGCTTTTATTAGCGTATGCCCGTTTCCAAGGAAATGGAAGGTCAGTGATATTGACAGTACTCGCTTTTATTTAGCGTATGCTCGTTTCTTAGGAAAAGGAAGGTCAGAGATATTGACGATACTCGCTTTTATTAGCGTATGCCCGTTTCCGAGGAAAAGGAAGGTCAGAGATATTGACGGTACTCGCTTTTATTAGCGTATGCCTGTTTCCGAGGAAATGGAAGGTCAGTGATATTGACGGTACTCACTTTTATTTAGCGTATGCTGTAACACCCCGTTTTATTTAATATTATATTAATATTTTCGAGTTACCGTTTGACGTTTATTTTGCGACGAGAATATTTATACTAACTGATATATCTGTTAATATATTTGGCGACGTATTATTCAGACCGGTAATTATTTTATTCGGTCCGATAATTGTTTTGAGGGACCGGTAATTATTTTATTCGGTCCGGTATTTGTTTTGAGGGACCGGTAATTATTTTATTCGGTCCGGTATTTGTTTTGAGGGACCGGTAATTATTTTATTCGGTCCGGTATTTGTTTTGAGGGACCGGTAATTATTTTATTCGGTCCGGTATTTGTTTTGAGGGACCGGTAATTATTTTATTCGGTCCGGTATTTGTTTTGAGGGACCGGTAATTATTTTATTCGGTCCGATATTTGTTTTGAGGGACCGGTAATTATTTTATTCGGTCCGGTATTTGTTTTGAGGGACCGGTAATTATTTTATTCGGTCCGGTATTTGTTTTGAGGGACCGGTAATTATTTTATTCGGTCCGGTATTTGTTTTGAGGGACCGGTAATTATTTTATTCGGTCCGGTATTTGTTTTGAGAGACCGGTAATTATTTTGTTCGGTCCGGTTTTCATTCCGTTCGGTTCGGTAAAATATTATTCGGACTGATACTTAATTATTTGGAGTTATTTTAATTATTTAGGTTAATAATATTATTTAGTGTTATGAGTAGTATATTTTAAGAGGGGCTAATTGGTAATTTGAATTATGTCTTGCTACTAATCAAAACCAAATACACCTTGTTTTATGTCATAACTCACAAAACACACTTAGAGGCATTAGAGAGAGCTAGAGGGTCTTGGAGAAGAGAAGAAGAACAAGAACACAAAGCTTGGGTTTTGGGTTGGTTGAATCATCAAGAATCATTTCAAGTATATAAGGTAAGGGGTTTGATTTTCCAATGCCTATAGTTAGAGTTTGATTTGGTATATTTTGATTTGGGATAAAATTGATTTTTAGGGTTTATGAGTTGTGTTGAGTGATTTTGATAGAGGTTAGAAGAATTGATTTAGGTGTTATTGTTGTTGTTGGATTGTTATTGAATTAATTAAGAATAATTAAATTAGAAAAGAAAAACTAATTATATTAATGTTATAAAAAAAAATAAAAAAAAAAAAGTTATGCAGGAAAACTTATGCAGAAACTCTGTTTCTGCTAAAGTTCTATTTATATTATTATATATATTAAATAATTATATTAATTAAATACAAATATGAAATAAGTTAGCCAATTTAATTTGGAACCCGATTATGTTCTGATTTCTCGATTTCGGTAATTTCGGCGACGGAGCTAGTTACTCTGAATTGGACGAAAATTGACGTGCTAGCTAACTTTGACGTGTAGAACGTCGTGGTGAGGTTAGTTTTTAGAGATTACGAGTTTTTAACGGAGTGACCCAAAATAGGCCAATTTACGGTTAATTCTAAACGGGTTGCATTTTAGTCGGTTTAAGTCGCGTATGGACAATCCGATTGCGACGTTGATAATTATGATTGATGCCGATTATTATGAATGACTTTTGCGACGATTATTGATGTTTGATTATTTTTCCATGTTTGGAATGAAGTGAATTATTTGATAATGATGTGGTGTGATTAAACATGATGTTTGCGACGGTTTATTTATAATGAATACTTGATGATATGCGATGCGATGATATGTTTATCTTGATGTGGATAAGTATGGCGACGTGGGCTTTATGCCAATCTTGATGCGTGATGATGATGTTTTTGTTGTGTCGTGTTTGTGATGTCGTGTTGTCAAGTCACATACATTGCATTGGCGACGAGGGCTTTTATGCCAAGCGACGAGGGCTTTTATGCCAAAGCGACGATGGGCTTTATGCCAAATGTCCCTAATTATGGACAAAGCGACGGGTACCACATGCATAACATAGTCGTGTCTCATGGAGTCGGTTATGTTTATTTTGAGTCTTTTGGCATTGAGTTTTATTTGATGACTTATGATGAATTGTGATGTTGTAGGATACTTTATTTTGTGATCATTTTTATGTTAAACATAAAGTGATTATGATTTGATACATTCACGAGGATTATGCGACGAATATAATATGGCGGTAAAGCGACGATATGAATTTATGGCGATGGAGTTTATATCTTGTTTTGATATGATTATGGCGAGTATGTGACGAAATTAAAGTGTTGATTCTATACACTAAATGATGGTTTAAAGTGTGTGAGATTTGGATATGTGTTAATATATTCTTATTAATCCTATATCATTTATGATTCCAAACTATTCATATATTTCATCATGCCTTTAATTATATGTTTTGGAGTATCTCACCCTTTACTTGTTTCGCCGTTGCCTTTATATTGGTAACGTGCAGGTGATCCGCGAGGATGATGTGGATTAGCTCGAGTCTCTTTTTTTTGAGTCGCTCTGCTCTGATAGTAGTAACACTCGGGATTTGGGCGACGTTATTATTTTGGATATGATAGTTTATGTATACTATTTTATGACTTTATGAATTTATGTATTGATGATAACTTGTTGATGCGTATATTTTGTGAATACTCATATGGTTATATGATGTTAATGATATGAATCGGTATATCCGACTTTTGATTTTTGTGTTGTGCATTATATTGCAAAGTGATGAAAATGAATATGTGATACCTCAATTTATGTTTGGATGAAATTTTGAAACTCTGATTTTATTATTTATTACGAGGGGTTGAATTGGGGTGTTACATTAGTGGTATCAGAGCAGGTCGGTCTGTCCGACCAAGTTGTTGAGTCTTTAGTTGTTTAACAATCAAGTATTGTTATTTGTTGATTCTAATCCTTGTTTATGTGGTGAGCAGAAGTGTGATGGCCGGGAGAAATGCTGGAAGAAACGATGAGGCACTTGCTGCAGCTATGCATGCAATGGCTCAGGCGTACCAGAATCCGCCAAACGCTGACGAGAACATAGGGTCTCGTAGTTTGGCAACCTTTCAGAGGGAGAACCCTCCTACTTTTGAAGGAAAGTATGATCCCGAAGGAGCACTGGCGTGGCTGAAAGAGATAGAGAGGATATTCAGGGTGATGGATTGTACCCTTGCTCAGAAAATCCGTTATGGTACACATAAGTTGACATTGGAAGCTGACGACTGGTGGGTCGAGACCCGTCAGAGGCTAGAGCTTGCTGGAGAAGAGATCTCGTGGGAGGTATTCCGAAGGGAATTCTTAAGAAAGTATTACCCGGAGGATGTAAGAGGAAAAAAGGAGATTGAATTCCTTGAGCTAAAGCAAGGAAACATGTCGATCACTGACTATGCAGCGAAGTTCACCAAGCTGGCTAAGTTCTATCCGCATTATGATGGACCCAATGCTGAGTTCTCTAAATGCATTAAGTTTGAAAATGGCTTACGTCCTGAGATTAAGAAAGCAGTGGGTTATCAAAAGATTCGCGTCTTTGCGGATTTGATTGATAGTTGCAGGATCTTTGAAGAGGATAGTAATGCCCATTATAAGATCATGTCTGAAAAGAGAAACAAAGGTCAACAAAATCGTGGGAAGCCGTATGATGCCCCGGTTGGAAAAGGGAAGCAAAAAGTAGTCCAAGCGCGAAGGACTAGTGGGGGAGATGCCCCTGCTGGTATTGTTTGTTACAAATGTGGGAAGGCAGGACATAAAAGTAATGTTTGTAGAAGTGATGCCAGGGTTAAGGAGAATGAAGTGAGATGTTTCCGATGTGGAGAAGTGGGGCATATAACCCGTGATTGCAAGCATAAGGATGTGGTTTGTTTTAATTGCGGTGAGGGGGGTCACATTAGTTCTCAATGTAAGAAGCCTAAGAGGACTCATGATTCGGGAAAAGTGTTTGCTTTGTCGGGAGCTCCGAAGGCAAACGAGGATGGACTTGTTCGAGGTACTAGTTTCATTAATAGCATTCCTCTTATTACTATTATTGATACTGGTGCTACTCATAGTTTTATTGCTGCTGATTGTGTTAAGAGATTGGGTCTTACTTTATCCTCCTTGAATAGAGATATGATTGTAGAGGTTCCAGCTAAGGGAACGGTTACTACCTCCTTTGTGTGTTCAGATTGTCCTTTATCAATCTTTGATCGAGATTTCCTTGTGAACCTTATTTGGTTGCCGCTTGTCGGAATGGATGTGGTCTTAGGTATGGACTGGTTAAAATCTAATTATGTTCATATCAATTGCTATAACAACTCGGTGATGTTTTCTTCCTTAGAAGAAGAAGAACGAGCCACTTTGGTAACAACGAAGCAGTTGAACGCGTTTATGAAGGAAGAGGCGTTAATGTTTTTGTTGATGGAGACTCTGTCTGTTGAGAGTCAGGCTGTGATTGCAAACTTTCCGGTGGTATGCGACTTTCCCGAAGTATTCCCTGATGAGATTCCTAGTGCACCGCCAAGAAGAGAAGTTGAATTTTCTGTGGACCTTGTCCCTGGTACCAGACCTATCTCTATGGCACCATACAGGATGTCCGCATCCGAGTTATCAGAATTGAAGAGCCAATTAGAAGATTTGCTCGAGAAGAAGTTTGTTAGGCCAAGTGTGTCACCGTGGGGAGCTCCTGTGTTATTGGTGAAGAAGAAGGATGGTAGCATGAGACTTTGCATCGACTACCGTCAGTTGAACAAAGTAACGATCAAGAATAGATATCCGCTTCCAAGAATTGATGATTTGATGGACCGATTGGTTGGCGCTCGCATGTTTAGTAAGATTGATTTGAGATCGGGTTACCATCAAATAAGGGTGAAAGAAGAAGATGTTCAGAAAACTGCTTTCAGGACGAGGTATGGACATTACGAGTATTTGGTGATGCCTTTCGGTGTCACTAACGCACCGGGAGTATTCATGGAATACATGAATCGTATTTTCCATCCTTACTTGGATCGTTTTGTGGTGGTTTTTATTGATGACATTCTGATTTTTTCTAAATCGGAAGAAGAACATGCAGAGCATTTGCGCATTGTGTTAGAAGTTCTGAAAGAGAAGAAGCTTTATGCTAAGTTGTCAAAGTGCGAGTTCTGGTTAAGTGAAGTTAGCTTTTTGGGCCATGTCATTTCTGGTAATGGCATTGCGGTGGATCCTTCAAAAGTTGATGCGGTGTTGAGATGGGAAACTCCTAAGTCGGTTACCGAGATTAGAAGTTTCTTAGGCTTGGCTGGCTATTATAGAAGATTCATTGAAGGATTTTCAAAGTTGGCACTTCCTTTGACAAAGTTGACTTGCAAAGGAGCTGCATTTGTGTGGGATGTCAAGTGTGAAGAAAGTTTCATGGAATTGAAGAAAAGGTTGACGACGGCTCCGATCTTGATTTTGCCTAATCCGGAGAAACCGTTTGTTGTTTATTGTGATGCTTCTAAGATGGGTTTAGGTGGTGTGCTCATGCAGAATGGAAAGGTGGTTGCTTATGCTTCTAGGCAATTGAAGGTTCATGAGAAGAATTATCCTACTCACGATTTGGAACTTGCGGCAGTTGTTTTTGTGCTTAAGATTTGGAGGCATTATCTTTATGGTTCTAGATTTGAAGTATTTAGTGACCATAAAAGTTTGAAGTACTTGTTCGAGCAGAAAGAGCTTAATATGAGACAAAGGCGGTGGCTTGAATTGTTGAAAGATTATGACTTTGGATTGAATTACCATCCTGGTAAAGCGAATGTGGTGGCCGATGCCTTAAGTCGCAAGACTTTGCATATGTCACTTTTGATGGTGAAAGAGTTGGAAATGATTGAGCAATTTAGAGATATGAGTCTTGTGATCGAGGTGACGCCGAAGAGTGTTATTCTGGGGATGTTAAAGATCAATAATGATTTCCTTGATAATATTAGAGAAGCTCAGAAGTTAGATGCAAAGTTTGTTGACTTGATGGTTAGTATTGGACAAACTGAGAATGATGATTTCAAGTTGGATGTGAATGGTGTGTTGAGATTCTGTGACAGGATTTGTATTCCTGATGATGTGGATTTGAAGAGAATGATTTTAGAAGAATGTCACCGAAGTAACTTGAGTATTCATCCCGGAGCGACCAAAATGTACCAAGATTTGAAGAAGTTATTTTGGTGGTCTGGTATGAAAAGAGAAGTAGCTCAGTTTGTTTATGCTTGTTTGACTTGTCAGAAGTCGAAGGTGGAGCATCAGAAACCTGCTGGGCTGATGCAACCGTTAGAGATTCCGGAATGGAAATGGGATAGCATTTCTATGGATTTCGTGACGGGGTTACCGAATACACCAAGAGGACATGATGCGATATGGGTTATCGTTGATAGGCTCACAAAGTCGACTCACTTTATTCCTATTAACATCACTTATCCCGTATCAAAGTTGGCGGAAATTTATACGCATGTGATAGTGAGATTACATGGTATTCCTCTTTGTATCGTTTCGGATAGAGATCCGAGGTTCACTTCAGATTTTTGGAAAAGCTTGCAAGAAACTTTGGGTTCTAAGTTGAGGTTAAGTTCAACTTATCATCCTCAAACCGATGGTCAGACGGAGAGAACAATTCAATCTTTAGAAGATTTGTTGCGGGCTTGTATTCTTGAACACGGTGGTTCATGGGATACTTATATTCCTTTGATTGAGTTCACTTATAACAACAGTTTTCACTCGAGTATTGGAATGGCACCTTTCGAGGCTTTGTATGGTCGGAGGTGTAGAACTCCTTTGTGTTGGCATGAGTCGGGTGAAAGTGTGGTGCTTGGACCGGAGTTGGTTAGAGAGACAACCGAGGCGGTTAAGATGATTAGAGAAAAGATTAGAATTTCGCAAAGTAGGCAAAAGAGTTACCATGATAAAAGAAGGAAAGATTTGGAATTTCAATCGGGTGACCATGTGTTTCTACGAGTTACTCCTACAACCGGTGTTGGAAGAGCTTTGAAATCGAAGAAGTTAACTCCTCGCTTTATTGGACCTTACCAAATCACTAGTAAAGTGGGAAAAGTGGCTTATCGAGTGGCGTTACCGCCGAATCTTTCGAACTTGCACGACGTATTTCATGTGTCGCAACTTCGGAAGTATGTTCCGGATCCTTCACATGTAATTGAGATGGATGATATTCAAGTTCGAGACAATCTTACGGTGGAGACGATGCCGTTGAGGATTGAAGATCGAGAGATAAAGACCCTTCGTGGTAAGGAGATCTCTTTGGTCAAAGTTGTGTGGATAGGAGCAGCTGGTGAAAGCGCAACGTGGGAGTTGGAAAGCAAGATGCAGGATTCATATCCCGAGCTTTTCGAGTCAGGTAAATTTTCGAGGACGAAATTCTTTTAAGTGGGGGAGAGTTGTAACACCCCGTTTTATTTAATATTATATTAATATTTTCGAGTTACCGTTTGACGTTTATTTTGCGACGAGAATATTTATACTAACTGATATATCTGTTAATATATTTGGCGACGTATTATTCAGACCGGTAATTATTTTATTCGGTCCGATAATTGTTTTGAGGGACCGGTAATTATTTTATTCGGTCCGGTATTTGTTTTGAGGGACCGGTAATTATTTTATTCGGTCCGGTATTTGTTTTGAGGGACCGGTAATTATTTTATTCGGTCCGGTATTTGTTTTGAGGGACCGGTAATTATTTTATTCGGTCCGGTATTTGTTTTGAGGGACCGGTAATTATTTTATTCGGTCCGGTATTTGTTTTGAGGGACCGGTAATTATTTTATTCGGTCCGGTATTTGTTTTGAGGGACCGGTAATTATTTTATTCGGTCCGGTATTTGTTTTGAGGGACCGGTAATTATTTTATTCGGTCCGGTATTTGTTTTGAGGGACCGGTAATTATTTTATTCGGTCCGGTATTTGTTTTGAGGGACCGGTAATTATTTTATTCGGTCCGGTATTTGTTTTGAGGGACCGGTAATTATTTTATTCGGTCCGGTATTTGTTTTGAGAGACCGGTAATTATTTTGTTCGGTCCGGTTTTCATTCCGTTCGGTTCGGTAAAATATTATTCGGACTGATACTTAATTATTTGGAGTTATTTTAATTATTTAGGTTAATAATATTATTTAGTGTTATGAGTAGTATATTTTAAGAGGGGCTAATTGGTAATTTGAATTATGTCTTGCTACTAATCAAAACCAAATACACCTTGTTTTATGTCATAACTCACAAAACACACTTAGAGGCATTAGAGAGAGCTAGAGGGTCTTGGAGAAGAGAAGAAGAACAAGAACACAAAGCTTGGGTTTTGGGTTGGTTGAATCATCAAGAATCATTTCAAGTATATAAGGTAAGGGGTTTGATTTTCCAATGCCTATAGTTAGAGTTTGATTTGGTATATTTTGATTTGGGATAAAATTGATTTTTAGGGTTTATGAGTTGTGTTGAGTGATTTTGATAGAGGTTAGAAGAATTGATTTAGGTGTTATTGTTGTTGTTGGATTGTTATTGAATTAATTAAGAATAATTAAATTAGAAAAGAAAAACTAATTATATTAATGTTATAAAAAAAAATATAAAAAAAAAAGTTATGCAGGAAAACTTATGCAGAAACTCTGTTTCTGCTAAAGTTCTATTTATATTATTATATATATTAAATAATTATATTAATTAAATACAAATATGAAATAAGTTAGCCAATTTAATTTGGAACCCGATTATGTTCTGATTTCTCGATTTCGGTAATTTCGGCGACGGAGCTAGTTACTCCGAATTGGACGAAAATTGACGTGCTAGCTAACTTTGACGTGTAGAACGTCGTGGTGAGGTTAGTTTTTAGAGATTACGAGTTTTTAACGGAGTGACCCAAAATAGGCCAATTTACGGTTAATTCTAAACGGGTTGCATTTTAGTCGGTTTAAGTCGCGTATGGACAATCCGATTGCGACGTTGATAATTATGATTGATGCCGATTATTATGAATGACTTTTGCGACGATTATTGATGTTTGATTATTTTTCCATGTTTGGAATGAAGTGAATTATTTGATAATGATGTGGTGTGATTAAACATGATGTTTGCGACGGTTTATTTATAATGAATACTTGATGATATGCGATGCGATGATATGTTTATCTTGATGTGGATAAGTATGGCGACATGGGCTTTATGCCAATCTTGATGCGTGATGATGATGTTTTTGTTGTGTCGTGTTTGTGATGTCGTGTTGTCAAGTCACATACATTGCATTGGCGACGAGGGCTTTTATGCCAAGCGACGAGGGCTTTTATGCCAAAGCGACGATGGGCTTTATGCCAAATGTCCCTAATTATGGACAAAGCGACGGGTACCACATGCATAACATAGTCGTGTCTCATGGAGTCGGTTATGTTTATTTTGAGTCTTTTGGCATTGAGTTTTATTTGATGACTTATGATGAATTGTGATGTTGTAGGATACTTTATTTTGTGATCATTTTTATGTTAAACATAAAGTGATTATGATTTGATACATTCACGAGGATTATGCGACGAATATAATATGGCGGTAAAGCGACGATATGAATTTATGGCGATGGAGTTTATATCTTGTTTTGATATGATTATGGCGAGTATGTGACGAAATTAAAGTGTTGATTCTATACACTAAATGATGGTTTAAAGTGTGTGAGATTTGGATATGTGTTAATATATTCTTATTAATCCTATATCATTTATGATTCCAAACTATTCATATATTTCATCATGCCTTTAATTATATGTTTTGGAGTATCTCACCCTTTACTTGTTTCGCCGTTGCCTTTATATTGGTAACGTGCAGGTGATCCGCGAGGATGATGTGGATTAGCTCGAGTCTCTTTTTTTTGAGTCGCTCTGCTCTGATAGTAGTAACACTCGGGATTTGGGCGACGTTATTATTTTGGATATGATAGTTTATGTATACTATTTTATGACTTTATGAATTTATGTATTGATGATAACTTGTTGATGCGTATATTTTGTGAATACTCATATGGTTATATGATGTTAATGATATGAATCGGTATATCCGACTTTTGATTTTTGTGTTGTGCATTATATTGCAAAGTGATGAAAATGAATATGTGATACCTCAATTTATGTTTGGATGAAATTTTGAAACTCTGATTTTATTATTTATTACGAGGGGTTGAATTGGGGTGTTACATATGCCCCTTTCTATGGAAATGGAGGATCAAGGATATTGATGTTGTGCTTTACGCAGTGCTTTGCCCGCTTCTTCGGAAATGGAAGGTCGAGGATGATATTTAGATATGGTCTTTTGACGGTGCCCGCTTATTGTGACATATTTCGGGAGGATTGATGGTGTTAATCCAGTTTGTTGATTCGATGCCTGTGGCGTCACACAGGTGGTTGATGATGAAATCAAGTTAGTTTTTATCAAATGATTGATCAATTGTCGCCGTGACAACCAGATTCAGTTTTTTGGATATTGCTTCCCAAGCAGTTTTGCAGTTTATTTCTTTGGTTAGTAAATTTCCGGGTTCTCTGGTATTCAACCGTCTTCTATCTCGATTGTTCGAAAGTCGTTCGCTTTTCATCCTATCGGGTCCAAGCCGCTTGAATTGGGGCAGCTATTGCACCCCAAAATTCGCCTAACCTTTTCTTACTTGGCTTATGTTTCATTTGCATTAGCATGTCATTGCATTAGCATTTGCATAGCATAGCATTATTCATTTAACAGGGGATCAAGTGAGAAGCCTAGCCAGAGGATTATTCAAGTTTGAGAAGTCACCATAATCATCAGGAAGGAGGTTGGGTTCTTAAGAGGGTCATTTGCTTGTATGGGGCTCATCTCCTAACTTGGAGCCATTTGAAGAGTATCAGAGGTTGTGAAGCCTTGGAGATGGGTATGGGATATGGATAGAGCTCAGGGAGTTCCTAGAGGATCAAGGCAGAGCTCAGTCAAATGTTTGTAGCAAGTACAAGAGCCACAGTGGAAGTTGGTGTCACTAAGGTTCATCTGGTTAATCCTAGGCCAAAATGAGCAATTGAAGAAGTTCAAAGCCTACTTCTAGGTCATTGAGATTATGAGATGATAGGATGAGGCATATGAGAGATTGTTTCAAGATCAAGTTGAGAAGAATCAAGAGTGGTTGAAGTTGCTAAGTCAAGTTATGAGGTTTACAAGTTAGGGGTATTTTGGGAAAGTGAGATTATAGACCATTTTCAATCATAGGTCCAAATCTCCCACTTGCACATATCAAATGCAATTTTGTTAAACATGGAACTTGCTCAAAATATGATTTTTAGGTCAACCAAGAGCTCATGGTGAATTGATTTGGTCCATAGTAAGAGTTGACTTGAAGTGGCTTTGAAAGAAGAGAAATTAAAGGCATTATTTGGTGGGAAATTCAAATAAATTGTTATGTGCACAAAATATGCCAAATGACCACTCAATTTGATCAAAAAGGATGATTTAGAAACATTGGCAATTCTAGAATTTTCAATTGACTCATAATTCATGGTGTTTTGACATGTTTCTTCATTTATAAGTTACATCACACAATTCCTTCACAAAGGCAATTTGGAGACTCCTTTTGGTCTGAATCCATTCTAAATGTGATATGCAAGTTATCCAAAGCTTCCAATGAAAGCTATGAAGCCAAATTCGTGCATGGCCATATTGAATTTTTGAGAGTTTTTTGGATTTTTGGATCTTCCAAATTGGGCCTGGGCTGAACCTCTAGAAGGTTCCATTGTGTTCTATAAATGATCAGAAGGAAAATTGGGCAAAGGTTGGTGATTGATTCGTGCTGAGCAGAGAGAGAGCTATTGGAGTTTTGGAGCATTCAACTCAAATTCGGTTTTGGGATTCAAGCAGGTTTCTGATCAAATTGAAGGTGTTAAAGGCTTCTATCATCATCCTTGAGTGAATCTGGAAGATTTGGGAGCAAGATTCAAGTCATAAACACCTTCATTCGAAGCTTGAAACCAGGTTGGTAGAATTCAACTTTCCACTTAATCTAGCACGATGTAGTTAGAAATGAGCATGTGGTTAGGATCTATGTGAAATGTAGAACGTTCTAGGATTGATTTGGTAGCAATTGGTGATGGTTGATCATGAGATGGAATTTCTGTTTGGATTCGGTTAGGAGTGATCTTGAGGAATTAATACAATTGTGATAGCTTAAGGTGATCAGGGAAGCATGAGGATCATTCTTGTACCATTAATTTAGGCTTTGGTGAGAATCAAGATCATGACATATTTCAAGATTTGAATCGGGTTTTGAAATCTAAGGAGATTCAGTCAATTCTAAGCTCATATTTGGAATCAGGAGGAAATTCTGAGTGAAATTGATATAAGGTTTGTAAGTTTTAGACACCTGCAATCTTTGCTCGCCAGAGAAGAAGGTTGTTTCTGCCGTGGGAGCCACCATGAACTGTTTCAGGTCATCTGAGTTCCAAGGAGGAAGAAGATGTTATGGCCATTGGATGAGTCTGGGAAGTAGACTTCGTATGCAAGATCAAGGGACGAGATTCAAACTGAGATTTGCCTCCAAGGGATGAAACGATGCGTTTCATTAATCCCAGTCACCTGGTGACTAGGATGCTTGTGTGGATGCACTAAAAGCCCTAGGATTAGCTTTCCAGGTCCCCTGATCCTACGTACCACGTATTTTCCATCCTTTTATTTTATGTTAATTCTTTTTTTGATTTCTTTTATTCCTTTTTCTTTCTAAATTCATTTTTAAATTCATCTTTGATCAGAAAAATACACAAAAAATATCCCCATGATCCTCTGTTGATTTATGATTTTTCTAGGGTGTTATATTTAATTTTTGTTGATTTTCCAATTTAATCCATGTTTTTCTCATTTTAGGTATTTCTTTAATTTTGCATAATTGACACCTCTGTTTGTTGATTTTTGTTCTATTAATTGGTATGGAATTTTGATTTGAGCTTTTGATAGATGTTAGGTTACAGATTTATGCTCCCATAGGAATTTTCTCACATTTTTTAGAAAATCTTAGCTTTTGATTTAGAGGTAGGTTTAGAGCCTTTCCCCATTAATGGTTCCCCTTGATACCTTTCAACTTAGGATTTTATTAGAGGACTTAGAAATTGAATTAGGTCCTAATTTTTGAACTATATATCATTAACAAATGTATGTTACCATAGAAAAATAATTGGATTTTTAGGATTTGTTTTGATATTTTAGATAGAATATTCAAGTTTTTTGTTCATTTGGTGCTTCAACTTTGGTGATTGTTTGGAATGGACTCAAAGTGGGCTTTTCTTGCATGGTGGGCTTCTGGTTCTTATTAGAGGATGTTATGTACATGATGAAGCTTTTATGGAGTGGCTGGTGAAGCTTGGATCGGAGCTTTTCTTTCCTTTTTGTTAGCTTTTTGTAGCTTATGAGATTAGGGTTTTTAGGAGAGAGCTTTAGAAATAGTTTTTTCTTCAAATAAGCATGGTTGGTTTCATTCACCTTCCATTCCCATCCTATGATTCAAAGTCCTCATGTTAAAGTCTCATTTCTCCTTTGGAGGGATGTGTGACATTTTTACAATGAGTAGAACTTGTGAGGATGCCTTTCTCTAATGACTGGTTGAGTGTCAGATGGGATTCCTTTGGTTTCCTGTCTGCTTTCCATTATCAAATACTCATCTTGTTGATTCTATTCATACTTGGTGGAGTGCATTGTTAAAGTTTTAAAATAGAGTATCCTTTTCCTTCTCTTGAATATGGTGGACTTGAAGAACAGATACAAACTTTGGATTGGATTGTTGTCAGAAGATTGCTCTACTGTGGAGTTTGCTGGCTTGTTTTCCCTGTTTGTCTGTTTTCTTCTGGTTCAGCTGTATTGATATGATTTGCTAGGAGTGTTGGATTAGATTTATGCTTCATTTATATTATCATAGGCCTAAGAGCATTTTAAGGGTTGAGCTTCTCCCCTTGCTTGTATTGCGTTAGAGGTTGAGTTTCTCCCTTTGCTTGTATTTTTACTGCGTGGCTTTGCTTGCTGGTATTTGGTAGAGCTTAGCTCCCTTGCCTGTGTGGTTTGTGGCCTTTGTGCCTTGCTTGTTTAGAAGTTGAGCTTGGCTCCTTCTGCTTGTGTGATGCATTGCATGCATTTTATTTACAACAATTTGTCTATAGTAATCTTTCTTGTACAGTTTTTCTGTTTACTGTTGTTTCCATTGCCATGTTCCCCTAGGAACTCTGACTTCTCTTACTCAAGAGAAGTTATGACAGACATTAGGATTTTAACCATGCATGATAACATTAGTTAGTTTCCCTTTTAACCACAACCGTAGGATGAATATTGCATGATAACTGTAGGATCGAGTCAGTTTCCCTGTAGAGAGTCTGTTTCTCTGCTCATCTTCAAATACAGTTAAAACACTTAATAAAGGTTAACATGTGTTGTGCGTTATGAGCCTTAAGCTACTTGAGAAAGAGTTATGGGAGGGTTTCCCTCACATAACTCGAGTGTTTAGTGTGGTACCCTTTGGGTGACATGCGACGCATTCACTCTCAAGTCCAAGTCTTTAGTGCAACACGAGTTACAAACAGAACTCAATTCACTTCTTCCGTAAAAGACTTAAAAAAAACATCAAATCCTTTTTGTCCTCTTGGGCCCCTTAATCAGGAAAACCCTTTTCTTAAAGGAAAGTTCTGTTAACTTTCAGTTCTACCGCAAATGGTAATGCCTAAGTCTCCAAGGATCGAGCTGCAAATACCAACTGCTGGAACTGATTGTTAACGTTACTTGGATAAAAGATGCTGAACAAACCTGTGTTCTCCGTAGCCCGAACTACGTTTGCTCTGATCTTTCGTACTGTGTGAAAATACGTAGGCACAAGATGCGATATCTTGGCGAGCAACCTTCCCCCTTTCCCCGTAGTTAGGCGAACTACGTTGACTCTAATTTCTCATTCCAGGCGGGAATACGTAGGCATAAAGTGTGATACTTTGCCGAGTCATTTTCTTTTCTTTTCAGACCAGACCCTTAGTGTAGATAGTTAAACAAACCCGTCAGATAAACACAACAAGCATGGATCCCATCGAGTATGATGGACATGAGGGGTGCTAATACCTTCCCCTCGCGTAACCGACTCCCGAATCCAGACAATGGTTGCGACGACCTTGTCTTATACCTTTTCGTCAGTTTTTTTCCGATCGTTTCCTTTCCCATTCTGAGGGATAAATAACGAGAGGTGGCGACTCTTCTGTCATTGCCGACACCTTATTTTCGTAGTAGCGACACCTTGCAAATAAGCGGTAGGTCTTGCCTGAGAAGCTTATTCCTACCTTCATTATACCAGCAACAAGTGGCCATCTCCCTCGAGAATCTTGTTTTTCATTGCCTTTTCCAGATAAGTGGCAGTCTCTCCGGAGAAGCTTATCAATTCCATCCGTATCCCCAGATAAGTGGTAGTATCCTATGAGAAGCTTATCATTGTTATCTTTCAGATAAGTGGCAATATCTTTATTTGAGAAGCTTATCCAGTTTTAGCATGTAAGTCCTTTTCAACGATAAGTGGCAGTCTCTCTCTCGAGAAGCTTATAAGGGCATTTCCCATTGAAGTCCATTTATTTTGGCATACAACAGGTTTTTACCTTGTATATTTTCTGATGGTTCCTGAAGATCCCGCTTGATCTCTTCGCTTCAGGAATTTCTAGAAGATGGGATGTTATTCTTGCCTGAAGACTCCAGCATTTTGTTTACACGATCCTACTGCCATGTGGATCCCATATTACCCTTTTATCCTAGAGTGTCAGTCGGTCATGTTTGAACCTATTGAGCAGCTACTCTTGGATATTTTTCCCAGTGGAGGCCGTTTCTCTGGTGCCATCTCCATTGAGGATCTCTTCTTGTCATTCTTTCTAAAGTGACAACTAGTCATGCTTGAACCTGTTGGTCCATCACTTTAGATTTCCCTGGTTTCGTGTTGTTTCCCCAGTGCGTCGTGTTCCCCGGTGTGTGTGTTTGCTTGTCGTGTCGTTCCCCTGTGTCGTCGTTTCGTCTGCATTCCTGCATCTTTTCCATCATATGCATCATAATAGATTCATGGAATCATCAGCATTGTCGTTTTGTCCGCAACATTGCATATCACTACATCTAAGGGCAAACTTTTCGGTTATCTGTATTTAAATCCCTTTCACCATGATTTCTCGAGCCTTTGTTGCTCAAATCATCCGATGAAGTTATTTAAATAGGGGCAACTATCATACCCTAAATTTTACCCTTAGATTAGTGACCATTTTGTATTTCATTTTGTTTCGTATTTCATTTTTTACTAACCGTTAACCGGTTTATTTAGTTGTGCGATTTGCAGCTGAGTTGAAGGCAGACTCGTAAGTCCATTTCGTCAGGTTGAACCTACATAGAGAATAGGATCTTAAACGTTCAAAGATTAGTCATCAATACTGATTTAAGCCTTGATGTAAGGATTCGCATCTCAATTGCAAACACTCCGAATTTAAGATAATCAGAGATTCATAGTTCACAATTTAATGATAAGAGCACGAATTCGGAGAATTGAGGTTTGAGGCAAGATTATTATTCTCTTATTGGGTCAAGATGGCATGATGTGTGTCTTTCTCTTTGGCTATGGTATGGGGTAGATTGGAAAGATTGCGTCAAGTTCATATTGGATGCCAGTTGATTGCAAATGATTACAAACTGTCAAATTTTCGAAGTCGGTTTGCGAAGTTTAAAGCTTATTCGTAATAAGATTATGGCCGATTTAATTTCAGAAGAAATCAAGTTCGCAGTTGATGCAGAAGAATTGAAATTTGTATTTTTATTCAAAAAAATGGAATTTTCACACATTCTCAAGTTTTATTACAAGAATATAAGTTACATTTTTGGTATTACAAATTCAAATTACAAGTCTTAAAACTTCTAAAAAGTCCCAATCTTGGTTTCAAGCTCCCGAGCCCGTCAAGCTTCTAAATCGTCAATTCCTACAAAATGTTGAATTTAGTTAGAAGTTGGATTTATTTTAATCGAAAAGTGATTTTTAAAATTATTTTTCGAAACCCTCAGAGTATGATATCATCACCGGGTTTCGTCTCGGTCCGCAAGGGCAACAAAAAAGAATCGCCACCAGCTTGCGTTTCAAGATCAAGGCAATTCCTGCTCTGTCCGAGAAAGAGAAACATAGTTTTTTCGAAAAAGTGATTTTGGGTCCAAACAGGCCTTAAGAATCAAATTCGGAAATCCAACGAATTCAACAGGCCCAAACGAAAATCCAGAAACCGTAAATCCCAACAGCCACGGATCAGCAAGAATCTAAAAATGGTAAGAATGGCAACATCACCATCAACATTCCCAGACTAAAATCCAACAAGGGACAAAAATCTGAAAATATCCATCAGCCATCAATAAGGAAATCCGAGAATTGTAAATGTGCCATCACCATTAACAAGTCTGACAGCAACATAATTTAATTTCCAAAACCATCATCAAACATGTAAAAACATGTTCATATAAAAAAAAGGAAAATGTTTAAAAACTCCTTCAATCTATTTCAAAAGAAGAATAGTATAAGAAGAAGAGAAGAATAAACAGAAAGGGGACTGAAAAAATCATTATCATCTAGAAAGACGGAAAACCATCACGAAATCGGTCCCAAAAAATCACCAGAAAAAAGATCCATCATAAAACCGGGATGGGAACCATCATAAGCGGCCGGGAAAATCATCAATCTCCGACAAAAAACCCACCAAGGCTCAGATTCTTTCAGAATCATCACTGCCCCCAAAACCGTAAAACCCAAAGCCGTGAATCATCATCAACATCATTCAAAGATCAAAACCCACCATAACCAAACACAAACCATCTCAACGGAATCTGGAAATCCTCATTTGAGAATCTCGACGGACCTGGAAACCTCAAAAGCCTCAGAAGAGCTTCATCATCAGCCGATCCAAACATCAAAACCAAACAACGAAACCGCCCGAACATCAAACAAATCGTGAAAACCATCACGGATTCAAACTCAAAAAGGACATCAAGATCAAAACCCAGCAAGAAGAATGCCGGTAATCCACGAAAAACATCACAATCAAACGTGAGACATTAAATCCTCACGATTTGTTGTTTTTTTTTCATTTTTTTCCAGGTAATATGAGGATGTAATCATGGCAAAAAGAAGAAGAAGAAGAAGAAGAAGTTTGGTTATGTAAGTGGAAGGATAAGAGAATCGGGGCGGTACAGAGAAGAAGAAGAAGAAGGAAATTTGGAGAAGAAACCCCAAAAGGGGTCGTCGCTGGCACTAACAGAATTAGGGTTAAAACCCTAAATTTTGGCCCTCCCCCTTTTTTATTTTTAAACCGGATCGGGTTTGGGGCCTAACCATCCAGCCCGATCCATTTCTCTTTTTTTTTATTTATTTATTTTATCTTTTCTTTATTTTTTATTTCTGTATTTATTTTGTAATTATTTTATTAAAAATAATAATAAACTAACATCTAACTTACTAATTACTAACCAAAAATCTAAAAAATAATAATATATTTTATTTAATAATTAAAAACGTTTTTATCTAAAATATTAAAAAAATAATAAATTTTGATTTAGATTTAATTTAACTTTTTTCTTATAACAAATAAAATACAAAATGCCTAGCTTAATATTTCAATGTCTTTTTCTTGATAATTAAAATTCTTAATATATATATATATATATATATATATATATATATATATATATATATATATATATATATATATATATATATATATATATATATATATATATATATATATATATATATATATATATATATATATATATATATATATATATATATATATATATATATATATATATATATATATATATATATATATATATATATATATATTAAAAAAAACTTTTCTTTTATTATTCTAATGAACTTAACCTTTTTTTAAATAACTTTTGTTAATTTCTATCTTAACTCAAAATTCTCAAAAATAATTAAAAACAATTTCAGATTTAGTTTTAGTTTAATTGTTCTTAATTTATTTACAAAAATAATAAAAAACAAAAATGCATTTAGATTTTAATTAATTTGTGATCTTAATCTTATTTCAACATATAATAAAAATGTTCAATTTAATCTAATTTTATTTTTATAAATTAAAGAGCACCCCTAAAAGGGTATATTATTCAAATTTAGATAAAAATTAAAAAAAAAACATTTTTAATTTTCTTAATTAACTTAGAACTTTTTTTAATTCATTTCTAACCCATTTTTCTTTAAAAAAATAATAATAATTAACTCTTTGTTTACCTAAAAATTAATTAGTTTAGTTCTTCTTTTCAAACTCAACTCAATTCCTAACATCTCTTATTTAACTCAGACTTAATCATAAAATTTTTCGAAAATAATTTAAAAACATTTAATTTCTAAAGTTCATAACTAAAAACAGTCTCACTCTTTCCACTTAACTATTCACACCTAATCACATCTAACTCTTCCAATTTATCAATTTAATTCAAACTCCATTATGCTTATCGTATCATTGCTATTATCCATTTTCAATCATTTTCTGTTTTACCGTTTTTCCCCGCTGAAGGAAAGGTCTAGTCGTTTGACCGCCATGTCAATAGTCATTAACCCTCGCACCCATCCTAGCCTTAGGATTCGAGTCGCTGTACTCGTGCTTAGGCGTCCCTCCATGGACAAATTTACACTTTACCCTAGCCTTAGGATAAGGAGTCGCTGCGCTCCATGTAAATTCCTGCTGTGGAATACTTACTACACCCTTTCAATTCAATTTTACAACGTAGAAATCGGAGTCGCCGCGCTCCAATATAAGCGCTTCCATATGAACGTTTACACCCCCCCTGGAACCTTGACCATTAGTCAATAAGTTCCTCTCACTCTTTGAGGGGAACTGCGATTACTCTGATTCCATCCCCTACCTCGAATACGTAGGCACAAGATGCGAATCTTGGCGAGTAAACTTAGGACTAACCTTTAGGTCCTTCTCTTTACCCTTAACCCTTAGCATTACCCTTAAGCATATAACTTAGCAATAGCACATTTAAAACAAGAGGTTCTTGTAGAGTACTACAAAAGTTTAGGATGTTAATACCTTCCCTAAGCTTAACCAACCCCCGAACCCTAGATCTCTCCCCGCATTGTGTTTATGATGCAAAATAGGTTTTTCCTTTCTTTAACCTTTCCTTCGGATAAATCAAAGATCGGTTGTGAATCAAGATGTGGTTCAAATTAATCAATAATTTGATATCATATTCTCACTGCAACAGTCGATAATATAGTATAGACAACCACCATGTATCAATTCGACTATGACTCGCATGACTTCGACGCTTCTCCAATGCTTCGTCCTCTAAAAAGACTGACTTGATTTATTGACTCTCAGGTCCTCCAAGAATCCACTTTGATCATAGGATCATACGCAGACAGCAGTCGTTTGCTTTTTAAATCCCTAACTTTTGCCTGAATCTCCCTTTCAGATTTTCAATTCACCGGGATACCCATTTTTGCCGAAGTCGCCTTTTCAGGTGTTCAACTTCGCGGGTTTACATTTTTTCTTTTTTATCCCTAACTTTTCCTCGAAACCATTCTTTTTATGGTTCGCCGGGATGCCCCATTTTTGCCTGGATTTTCTTTTTCTTTCTAGCGGGTCTGTTTAGGCAAAGTATTTTTTAACTGCGTCTGCATTCACAAAGGACGTGAAATCTTCACCGTCCATAGTTGAAAGTAGTAAGGATCCTCTGAAGAAGACTTTCCTCACTACATATGGACCTTCGTAGTTGGAAGCCCATTTGCCCCTGTTATCTGTCTGTGGAGGGAGGATCCGCTTCAACACTAAGTCACTTGCCTGAAAGCTCCGAGGGCGCACCTTCTGATCGAAAGCTTTCTTCATCCTGTTCTGATATAATCGACCATGGGTGATAGCTGCCAATATTTTCTCATCGATAAGGCTAAGTTGATTCAATCTGGCTTTCACCCATTCCGCCTCATCAAGCTTAACGTCAACCAACACCCTCAAGGAAGGAATCTCGACTTCAAATGTTAGGACAACTTTGATACCATACACTAGCGAGAAAGGAGTTGCCCCATTTGAAGTACGTACGGAAGTACGATATCTGTGTAATGCAAAGGGTAACATCTCGTGCCAATTTTTGTAGGTAACAACCATCTTCATCACAATCTTCTTTATGTTCTTATTAGCTGCCTCAACAACACCATTCATCTTCGGGCGATAAGGAGAAGAGTTGTGATGTTCAATCTTGAAACTCTGGCACAATTCCTTCATCATCTTGTTATTCAAATTAGAAGCATTATCAGTAATGATTTTTTCAGGCACTCCATAACGACAGACGATGTCCTTCTTGATAAAACAAGCCACTACCTGTCTGGTGACGTTGGCGAAAGAAGACGCTTCGACCCACTTGGTGAAATAGTCGATGGCCACTAAGATGAAGCGATGTCCATTGGATGTAGTTGGTTCAGTATTACCAATCATATCAATTCCCCACATGGAAAAGGGCCAGGGAGATGCCATGACATTCAGAGGACTTGGCGGTACATGCTTCTTATCCGCATGAATCTGGCATTTATGGCACTTCTTGGCGTACTTGAAACAATCAGACTACATGGTCATCCAATAGTAGCCTGCCCTCAACAGTTTCCGAGACATTGCATGTCCGCCTGCATGCGTACCAAAAGCACCCTTGTGGACCTCTTCCATAAGCAAACCTGCTTCCTTTTCGTCCACACATCTCAACAACACAAAGTCGAAGTTTCTTCGATAGAGTACATCATCCTTGTTCAGATAGAAGTTTCCAGACAACCTCCCCAGAGTCTTTTTATCTCGGCTCGATGCCCCAGATGGATACTCCTGATTCTTGAGAAATTTTTTGATATCATAATACCACAGCTTCCCATCTGATGCTTCCTCTACTGCAAAAATGAAAGTCGGCCTATCGAGGCACGAGATAGTAATCCTTGGAGCATCATTCCAATGATTCACCTTGTACATCGAGGATAAAGCTACCAAAGGATCTGCCATCTGATTCTCGACTTTTGGCATGTGATGAAACTCTACCCTGTCAAAGAAAGGTAACAACCTTCTGGCATAATTCATGTAAGGAATCAGGTTAGGATGATGAATCTCCCATTCTCCTTTAATCTGATTAATGACCAAAGCTGAATCACCATATACATCAAGGTTTTTTATTCTTAAATCAATTGCTTCTTCAATGCCCATGAAGCATGCTTCATACTCAGCTTTGTTGTTGGTGCATGCAAATGTTAACTTGGCGGTAAACGGTATGTGGGAACCATGAGGAGTTGTAATAATTTCCCCAATTCCGCTGCCATAAGAAGTAACAGCACCGTCAAAAATCATCTTCCACTGGGAGCCTATCTCAGGACCTTCATCTGGTAGCGGCTCATCACAATCTTTCATCTTCAGAAACATGATGTCCTCATTAGGAAATTCAAACTTCATCGGCTGATAATCTTCAATTGGTTACTCTGCGAGATACTCTGATAGAACAATCCCCTTAATGGCCTTTTGGGAAACATACTGAATATCGTATTCTGTTAGGATCATCTGCCACCTAGCAATTCTTCTTGAAAGTGCTTTCTTCTCGAACACGTACTTAATCGGATCCATCTTCGAAATCAGCATGGTTGTGTGGTTCAACATGTATTGCCTTAGGCGTTTGGCTGCCAAAGCGAGTGCATAGCATGTCTTTTCTAACATTGAGTATCTGGACTCACAATCTGTGAACTTCTTACTCAAATAATAGATAGCATGTTCTTTTCTTATCGTCTCGTCGTGTTGACCGAGAACACAACCCATGGAGTTCTCAAGAACTGTCAAGTACATTATCAAAGGTCTTCCCGCCACTAGAGGCATCAGTATCGGAGGCTCCTGCAAGTATTCTTTTATCCTTTCGAATGCCCTTTGGAAATTTTCATTTCAGACAACCGCCTGATCTTTCTTTAACAGTTTGAACAATGGTTCATATGTGGCTGTAAGGTGAGATATAAACCTTGCAATGTAGTTTAATCTCCCTAGAAAACCACGAACCTCTTTCTCTGTTTTCGGCGCTGGCATTTCTTGTATTGCTTTTGTTTTTGCAGGATCGACCTCGATTCCTTTTCATTGACTATAAACCCCAATAGCTTTCCTGACCATACACCAAAAGTGCATTTGTTCGGATTCAACCTTAGTCTGAATTTCCTCAACCTTTCAAACAGCTTTAAGAGATTCACCAGATGATCTTCCTCCGTTTGTGACTTTGCGATCATGTCATCAACATAAACCTCAATCTCATGATGAATCATATCATGAAAAACAAAGTCACCATCGCCCGCTGATAAGTTGCCCTTGCATTTTTTAATCCAAAAGGCATCACCTTATAGAAAAAGTCCCCCACGGCGTGATAAAGGTTGTTTTCTCCATGTCCTCTGGGGCCATCTTGATTTGGTTATACCCAGAGAAGCCACCCATGAAGGAAAACACAGAATGTTGAGCAGTGTTATCGACTAACACATCAATGTGGGGGAGCAGGAAATCGTCTTTCGGGATCGCTCTATTCAGATCACAGTAATCCACACACATCCTGACCTTACCATCCTTCTTAGGTACAGGCACAATGTTAGTGACCCACAGAGGAAAATTCATAACAGCGAGAAAATCAGCGTCCAACTGCTTATGGACCTCCTCTTTAATCTTAACTGTTATGTCTTGTATAGTTCTTCTCAATTTCTGCTTTACAGGTGGACAATCCTCTCGGAGAAGTAGGCGATGAACCACTATATATGTGTTTAGTCCTGGCATATCCTCATATGACCAAGCGAAGAAGTCTCTATACTCTCGAAGCATCTCAACCAGTCTTCTCTTGACATCATCTTCTAAAGCATCCACAATTCTGACCTCTTTCTTGTCTTCCTCTGTACCCAGGTTGACGACTTCGATATCTTCTTGATGAGGCAAAATAACCTTCTCTTCCTGTCTCAGCAGTCTGGCGAGCTCTTCAGGTAAGTCTTCATCTTCATCAATCTCTTATTCAGCTTGAAAGATTGGATTGTTAAAGTCATACTGAGTCATAGAAGAGTCTGAATCGGTAGCATCTACGATGTGAAACCTGCATGATTATGATTAATGCTTAAAATGATATGCAAACAAGCACAAACCACATTGTCATTTTATTATTTAAAAATAAAATAAGAAAAACAGGGAGCAAAACATTTGAATGCATAAAGACGCCTTTTGATTAACGATAAAAGCAAATGTTCAAACATAAACAAGATAAGGCCCTACAAATGAAAACTGATATGTCTTGGGCGGAACGTAGGGCCACATATAATCAAAATAGATAAATTACTCTTCAAATGAAACTTGGAGAACTTCCTCGATGGCCCAATTGCCCAAGCTTTGGCTAGGAACACACGGGCTGAGTCCATGCGTCCATGTCACAATCACTGTCCCCTTCATCTTTAGATACGACGTTGATTCTGTTGAAGATCACCCCACCACTTGCAAATGGTACTAGACCTCTATACCGAGGAGCACTCTGTGAGAAAGAAGATGACGGGCTATACCCCAATCCGAACTTATCCTGCTTGTTGGGAATACTAAGCACTTGACCCCATCCTTGGGAGGAACCAGACTCCACCACGGCACGAGCTTCTTTAAAAGAGGACATAGAAATCTCGGGAGTTCTATCCACCACAGAAGGCTTCTCTCTGACCTAAACAACTTCAAACTCTTGGCATAAGGTCTCGTGAATTTCCCCATCTACTTTAACATACTTGAACGATGATAGCTGGCTGATCGTTATGTCTTCTTCACCATAGACGGTGAAAATATTTCCCCCAACCATGTACTTCAACTTCTGATGTAAGGTCGATGTGACTGCGCCTGCAAAATGAATCCAGGGTCGACCTAACAGACAACTGTATGCAGGCTGAATGTCCATTATGTAAAAGACAACATTGAAAATTTCACTACCCACTTGGATGGGGAGAGTAACTTCGCCAAAAACCGATCTCCTCGTTCCATCGAACGCTTGCACAACAAGATCATTACGAGTACATATCACGCCTTAGGTGTTTAACTTCATTAAGGTTTTCTTGGGCAACACGTTGAGTGAAGACCCAGTATCCACCAAGACATGCGACAAGACTGCCCCTCTGCACTCAATAGAGATATGCAAGGCGTGATTATGATTTCTTCCCTTAGGAGTCAAATCTAGATCTGTGAACCCTAAGCCATTACAGGCATTCACGTGGTCCACAACCCCCTCAAGCTGGTTTACGGAAATCTCCTACGGCACGTAAGTCGTGTCTACAATCCTCAAAAGGGCATTCATGTGTGCCTCTGAGCACAATAGCAAAGATAAAATCGAAATTTTGGAAGGAGCATGTTGATGATGATCAACAATTTTATAATCACTCTTTCGAATCAAACGCATGAATTCCTCAGCGTCTTTAATTAGAGCATCTTTCTCTCCTTGGTGTGAACTTTCTTCTACAACAACCTTTCCTTTTCCCTTGTCAGGCCTCTCCACATTGGCTTCTGGCGGTGAAAACACCCTACCACTTCTTGTCATTCCACTAGTTCCAATCAGATATCAACAGATGAACCATCGGACGATGTTCCCCTCAACTCTTGCTTTTGGACATTTCAAAAGACCTCCGCCCCATAATTCCATGGGATTGCTTTAGTACTTTCATACGGCGCTGGTCCTGCTTTAGTGATTATAACAGTCGCTGGCCTTGGCAGCGCTGATATGTTAATCGTTCTAAAAGGGATCGAGATTGTAGCAACCTCATTCTGCTCCTGATTAACCACCTCCACATCTTTTCCTTCCTTAATCCTGTCAAACTGTAAGAACCCTTCATTCATAAAGCACTGAACATGATTCTTCAAATCTTTACAACCTCCGGGATGCACTGCACACCCTTCACAATTTTCCCCACAACCCGAAAAAACTCCGCATTTCAACAACTTGCTTTTAACAAAGCTCAATGGCATTTTCAATTCGGGTACATCCATTACCAAATTCAACTCTTCTTCTCCAATAATAGCATTGACACCGACTGCTCCATGGTTGGGAATCGGGTTCTGAACAACATTAGATGCATCATTAGTGAAGTTAATTGCCTTGCTATCAATAAGGTCTTGCACCTTATGCTTGAAAGCCTTGAAATTATCGATATTGTGACCTAGAGCGCCTGAATAGAAGTCACATCTGGCGTTTGCATCATAACGCGGAGGTGGTGCGCCAGTTAGAGGTGCCAATGTTCTTTTCTGAATCAGTTGAAGTTGAAGTAAATGCTGTAAAAGTTGTGAATACGACATTGGTGGAGCGTCAAACTTCCTATTCATTGTTCTTCCACGGTCTTCAAACCATCGTGGTGCATAGTTCTGCTATTATTGTTGTTGTCGTTGTTGTTGGGGTTGTTTCTGAGGTGCTGCAGGAATAGTGATGCTTGCAACCTGTGGTTGTTGCTGATATTGTTGTTGGCGTGAAGCTCTATTCCTGTTCTTGATTCTGTACCCTAACACTATGTTCGTTTCACCTTCCCTTTTCTTGTTATTACCAAAAGTCTTTCTCCCTCCACCAGATATGGATCCTTCTCCTGCTTGAAATTTTCCCAGTTTAATACCATTCTCAACCCTCTCACCAGTAATAATCAGATCTGAGAAACTTCCTGACATGTTTCCAATAAGATTTTCATATTATATCCCTGGCAATGTTGCCACGAACATATCAATGAGTTCTCTTTCAACCATTGGTGGCTGGACCCACGCAACTAACTCACGCCACCTCTGTGCGTATTCTTTGAACCCCTCATTTCTCCTTTGAGAAAGATTTTGAAATTGGACTCTATTTGGCACCAAGTCACTATTGTACTGATAGTGACAGACAAATGCCTCCCCAAGGTCTCTCCAGCTTCTGATGTTGGTCCCCTCGAGGCCCATGTACCATTCCAAAGACGGTCCAGACAAACTGTCTTGGAAGAAGTGTATTAACATCTTTCCATCATCAGAATATGCAGACATCTTCCTGTAGTAGGATCGGAGGTGTACTCTGGGACAGGTCGTCCCTTTGTACTTGTCAAAGTCTGGGACTTTGAACTTCGACGGAATCTTCAGACTTGGGATTAGCCTCAAGTTAGACATATCGAGACCAAGAGAATTCTGATTCTCCAAGTTCTTCATCTTTTCCTCTATCATTTTAAACCTCTTGTCTGCATCAGACTGCAGGCCTATGCCCAAATCTCCCATAGAAAAGACATCATCCTATTCTTCCTCCTCCCACTGAGGACTGGCATTACCATGTACAGTGTCCGCTGCACTTGAATATGAGCTCCAGGTTGATTACTTCCGCCCGGAGGAATAACAACTGTGGGAATAACATTAGCTTGAGGAGTGTCATTATCAGCTGGAGGAGGAACTGCAGTGGTCCTGTAACACCCCACTTCCCAAAAACAATTAAAATAATAAACATTATAAATAAACATAAGAGTTTTTCTTCCCAAGTGGGATATCACATAGCAAAACCAACATTTCCTTATAAAAAGGTTTTTCTCCAAATACAGCGGAATATTAAATAGTAAAATCCAACAAAGGTTTTTGATACGTTCACAGGAACAAAATACAAGTTCAGCATAAAACAAATAAAAACACCCAAGTCCCGTGCTACGTATCAGAGCATCCTAGACTTGACTGGCACACCATAATCCAAGCTAGCTAAGTACCTGGATTATTTGTACCTCCGAAGAAGCACAGACCACAACAACAACAAAGGGGTGAGAAAACATGATCAAAATATATTGGTAATGTAATACATGTAAACAAGGTAGTAAAACACACCAACACCCCAATATTCACCCCACAACACCAATCACGAACCTACTGTTCAAATTACAATATAACATATTATAATGCAAATATGCAACTCAACACCATGCATGTGGTACCGACTCATTGGTTCATTCAATCGAACCTTGGACAAATCACTTACTCTCCTTCTGAGATATGATCTATCCCCGACAGATCACTTACGCTCCTATTGAGATATGATCTATCTCCCACCATTCTCCACAAGGAGTACGGATGAATCACTTACGCTCCTCCTGAGATATGATTCATCCCACCAAACACCATGATATGCACGACACCAATGCATAACTATTATATTCAGGCACACTAAGTGCACACGATCCTCCTGATCATATCATCATACGTCAATGCATATAGGTATAGATATATTACACACCAACATCATATAATTCAAATCACATAGTGAGCAATCTCACATTCTAACACCAAGTATAAACACATCCCACCACTTGGGAATACACCAACTAATCATCCACTTAAAATAAAATATTAAGGGATCACTTACTATCACCAAGTACTCCAATTAAATCCTACAATCACCACTCTATCACTTCATCATGGCCAAAGGGATCACACAAGATCAAAGCTCAAGGCCAAACGTCACAAAAAGTCACATTTTTCTGCTACGTTCGCTGGGACATTCGCCAGGCAAATCCCCGTAGCGAACCTTCGCTGGCATTCGCCAGGCGAAGCCCAGCGAATGCTGCGATCCACCAAATTTTCTACTGCTCTGAAGTGCTACCAGAGCCAAATTCAAGCCTAACATTCCAACTTTAATCCTCATCTTATTCTCAGTATCAATAGTGCACGTAATTCAAACCAATCACTCCCTAATCCATATTCCAGAATCAACACTTAAATATTCTATCGATACATCAAAAGATTACACAGAACTTCCCTAAAACCGTAAACCCAACCAATACCCCAAACTCACCAAAAACAACAATTCATCAACATCAACATATATCAATTCCTCATTGGTTTATCAAATACCAATTCTCAACATCAATCAGCAATTATAGGCATGTCAACATAAAACTTCATACACCGATACATTCCTACGGGGTTAAGAAATCCCCACTATCCTATACATGTAAATACCATCCCAATCAAGTTTCTCCCCCCTTACTTTGTTAGTCGATCTGATCGGTGAAGAAATTCTCCAAGGTTGGCCAATTTTGACTTTCCCTCTTCTCCTTCGTTCTTCGCTCTCTTTCCCGTTCTTCTAACTTCTATCGTTCTTTTCTCTTCTCACGTTCTAACTCCCCCTCTTATTCCTCTATTTTATTTTATATATTCTAATCCCAAGTAATAATAATAATAATATATAATATTACTAAATATTAATAATAGTAACCATAATAATAATAATAACAATATTATTATCTCACCAATAATCATAATAATATAATAACCATATTAATAATAAGATTATATTCTCCATATTAATAATATTACTAATAATTATAATAATAATAATAATGAAATAATAATAATAATGCCACCATATTACTACTATTTATTATATTATTATATCCACACCAAAACACCACCAATAATCCTCCCATATCAGGGACACCCACCAATCATCATCCAACAAACCCCACCAAAGGGCACACCAACACATAATAATTAAAATTATAATAAACTGACTAAATAATTAAAATGGGTGTTACAACTCTCCCCCACTATAATTATTTTCGTCCTCGAAAATTACCTGATGGAAATAGTTCCGGATACGCTTCTTGCATCCTACTTTCCAACTCCCAGGTCACACTGCCTCCTGCAGCACCTCCCCAAGCTACCTTCACCAAAGGTATCTCCTTCCCTCGGAGCTGTTTCATCTTATGGTCCTCGATCCTCAACAGCATCATTTTAACAGTAAGATTCTCCCGAACCTGAACATCATCTCTTTGAATCACATGAGATGGATCAGAAACATACTTTCGCAATTGCGGCACATGAAACACATCATGTAAGTTTGACAACTCAGGCGGCAATGCCACCCTATAAGCCACATCGCCAATTCTCTTCAAAATATCATAAGGTCCAATAAACTTAGAATCCAGCTTCTTGGACTTCAACGCACGACCCACACCAGTCATCAGATTAACTCTTAGGAATACGTGATCACCTACACAGAATTCCAACTCTTTCCTCCGATTATCATGATAACTCTTCTGCCTACTCTGAGACACTTTCATTTTCTCACGAATCATCTGAATTGTCTCAGTAGTCTGCTGTATAATTTCTGGTCTAAGCACCACATTCTCACCAGTCTCATACCAACACAGAGGAGTCCTACACCTCCTCCCATACAAAGCTTCAAACGGTGTCATTCCGATACTCGAATGGTAACTGTTATTGTACGTGAACTCAATCAATGGTAAATGAGTATCCCACGCACCACCCTTTTCCAACACACAAGCTCTCAAAAAATCCTCAAGCGACTGAGTAGTCCTCTCTGACTGACCATCAGTTTGCGGATGGTAAGCTGAACTCAACTTCAACTTAGTTCCCAACGCTTCCTGTAAGCTCTTCCAAAATTCCGAAGTAAACCTCGGGTCTCTATCCGACACAATACTGGACGGAACACCATGTAACTTTACAATTACTCGAATATAGATCTCCGCCAGCTTCGTTAACGGGAAACTAATATTAATCGGCACAAAGTGTGCAGACTTCGTCAATCGATCCATAATCACCTATATAGCATCAAATCCTCTCGCCGTATTCAGCAAACCTGTAACAAAGTCCATAGTAATACAATCCCATTTCCAAACCGGAATCTCTAATGGTTGCATAAATCCCGAAGGTCTTTGGTGTTCCACCTTCGACTTTTGACACGTCAAACAGGCATAAACAAATTGAGCAATATCTTTTTTCATACCAGACCACCAAAATAATTTCTTCAAATCATGGTACATTTTCGTAGCTCCCGGATGGATACTCAGATTACTACGATGTCCTTCACTCAAAATCAGCTTTTTCAATCCCTCATCATCTGGCACACAAATCCTACCTCTAAATCTCAATACACCTGTACTATCCAATTTAAAGTCACTATCGGGGTTACTTCCTACTCCAGGCATCAAATCTACTAATTTCACATCCAACTTCTGATTCTCTCTAATCATATCCAAGAAGTCATTATTTACCTGCAACATACCCAACATTACACTATCTGCAGTAGTCTCACAAACCATGCTCAAATCTTTGAACTGTTCAATTAACTCAATTTCTTTCACCACCAGAGCTGCCATATGAATCGTTTTCCTGCTCAAAGCATCCGCCACTACATTGGCCTTTCCTGGATGATAACTCAAACTGAATTGATAATCCTTCAAAAATTCTAATCATCTTCTCTGCCTCATATTCAGCTCTTTCTGATCAAACAGATATCTCAGACTCTTATGATCACTAAACACTTCAAATCTCGAACCATATAGATAATGCCTCCAAATTTTCAACACAAAAACAACCGCAGCTAATTCGAGATCATGAGTAGGATAATTTCGCTCATGCACTCTCAGTTTCCGTGAAGCATATGCTACTACCTTACCATTCTGCATAAGAACTCCGCCTAATCCCATCTTAGACGCATCACAGTATACCACAAACGGTTCACTCGGAGTCGGCAACACTAACACTGGTGTCGTAGTCAATTTCGTCTTCAGCTCTTCAAAGCTTTCTTCACAAGCAGCATCCCATACAAACACTTGGTTCTTCCTCGTTAACTGAGTCAATGGTGTCGCTACTGCGAAAATCGGCGCCGGCTGACAGAAGAGTCGCCACCGTGCGTTATTTATCCCAACGGAGGGAAAGGAAACGCTCGAAGTAAATCTCGCAAAAAAATGGGAAAGGTATGGTCATCGCAACCAAAACCTGGGTTCGGGAGTCGGTTACGCAAGGGGAAGGTATTAGCACCCCTCACGTCCATCGTACTCGATGGGATCCATGCTTGCTTGGTTTGTACGGATTACATTTCTATCTAAACTAAAGGATGAGGTCTGAAAAGAAAATAAAGCATGACTCGGTAAAGCATCGCACTTTATGCCTACGTATTCCCGTCTGGAACGAGAAATCAGAGTCAACGTAGTTCGCCTAACTACGGGTGAAGGTGGGGAAGGTTGCTCGCTAGGACATCACATCCTATGCCTACGTACTTCCACACAGCATGGAAGATCAGAGCAAACGTAGTTCGGGCTACGCACGACACAAGCTGTTCAAGTGTCTTTTATGAAAAATCTCACCTTAACCAAGGGTTTTCTTATTGCAAAAAGGTTGATGTTTGTTCAAATCTTTTGACGGAAGAAATGAATTAATCTCTGTCATAACCTTTATTAATATTTTTATGTTGTTCTGAAGGAAGAAGAGATGACACTCTAAAAATCCTAGGGTTAAAAGGGGATAAAAATCTACCCTAATGTTATCATGCATGGGTTAACTCCTAATACCTATCATGCTCCTCTCTTGCACAGAGAGAAACAAAGCTCCTAAGGGAATAGACGGAAACAGAAACAGCAGATATATACAATAAAGCAGTAAAATGCATGGATGCAACAATACAAGCGAGGCAAGGGAGTCCCACTCGACCTCGAACCTAGAAAACAATAGGCAAAAGTGAATAGGATTCACTTTCAACCCATCAAGTTAAACAGCAAACAATACAATCCGGGAAAATCACACAATACATCAAAATTAAAACAGCAAAAGCTAAACAGCAAAGCAGTCCTCATCAGCATCAGCAACTATCTTCAAGTCAACATCAGCTATCCACAAGCACCAGACTTTATCTTCAATCTCCCAATGGCTTTTCTTCAAGTCCTAACCTCCAAGCTGAGGAATCAATCACAAGAGTAAACTGGGTGTTAAGCAATTAGTTGACCACCAAGGGTGGCAAGCAGACTGCTATCAACACAAAGAATATTTCTCTCAAGAGTTTTATCCCTTAGACATTAGCACCAAGCCTTCCAAAGGAAGGGGGTGAGTGTCTTAGAGAGACTCTGCATCACAGAGAAGGATGGAGGCAATCAAGACCTTCCATGTTTGAGAATCAAGTTGTCTACTCTAAGGCTTTGCCTAACTCCTAGATCCTACAAACTTCAACAGCTATCAGCAAGAGATACCCCTCATCAACTCTGGAAGTTGGTCTTCATCCTTTGGGCTTCAAATGGGCTTCATCTTCACAGGCTTCAGCTCTCCCCCAAGTCCCAAACAATCCCAATACCCCACACACAGACAAAACATAACCCTAAAGAGGGCACACCACACAATCAATCAATATAAGCAATATACCAATAGCAGTAGGGGAATCCTAATATTTTCTAAGGGATTTATCCTATACCCATAACCCCTATAGTCCCATACCCCAAAAATCAAATGAAAATTCCTAAAAGAATTAAACTATCTCACCTATACTCACTTAAAACTCTAATTTTCATCATGTTATTCACACCTAAACAAATCACCTAAAATTAAATTCTAAAATCATGAATTAAATCCTATCTACAAGTTGAAGTCCTATGCTAATCACCCTAAAAAGAATGGATTAAAAATATAAGGGGAACTATTAGAACTAAAATCAACAATTTTGAGTATTTAAACTAACCATTAAAATATTATTTACAAGAAAAATGCATGAAAAATATTAAAACAAAATAAAATGCCAATTTTATTATTTAATATTTTTCTAGACAGAATTATTGACCTAGAGAAAAAAGAACCAATTAAAAACAAGCCATTTTCCATTTTTTATGATTTTTTAAAGGTGAGAGAAAAATATTAAAGAAAATAAAAACACAAAATAGAAATAAATGGGGAGGGGGTCTGAATAGCAAGCTCGCCCAGTTATATTCCTGATGGGCTTGAGAAGTGGGGGCATGAATATTAATTGCATTAGGCCCAATACGCCTCAAAAAATGAATTGAAAAAATAAAAAGAAAAAAAGATGGATCCACGGTGCAAATAGCAGCTTATTTCAGTTCAAAATCAATGGGCTTCCATATGGGGGGTGGGGATATTAATCTGAGTCCAAGGCCCACGCTGATGCTTAAGTGAAACGCATCGTTTCACTTGGAGATTTCCCTCCGTTTCTCTCTTCAAATAATAGCCACACGATTAGATGAAATTGTCAAATAATTGAAATGATCCAACGGCCTGTGGTCATCGTCCCCAATCATGGAGCTAGGGTTTCAGAAATTCATGTCCATGCAGCCATGTTCAAGTCCTTCGTTCTCCCTCCATACTTAACCAAATCCCTCGATCTCAAAACCAAAATTGGCCTACTCAAAGCCCTCTACAAGATCCTTCACTTGGATTCTTCTAAAACTCAATGCATAATCGAGCTCGATAATTGAAAGTTCATGGCACCACTGAATTGCACCTGATGTGCATGATTATAGTTCTTGCTCAAATTACCCTAGAATGATCTATAGATTATGGTGAGTATTCTGAGCCAAAAATCTAACATTGTCTCGCCCTAATTCAGGAGTTATAGATCAAGAAAGTTTCATCACCATGAATCAAACTGTCTCCAATGGCCATAACAGATGGGGTACATGTTCATCTTCCTAACCCTAACAATCCTACACCAATGATATAACCTAGCAACACCTAATCATAGAGATAAGAAAGAGATCACCAACCTGCTTAGTAGCTATGGCAGAGGTGGTTGCAGGTGGATTCAATGCTTGAAACCCTTCGAGGATGATCTTTAATTGATGAAGATCCTTCTGTTTGCAAAAAACTGGGAGGAAAGTGCTTGGATTGTTGGCTGCAACTCTGGTGCACAATTTTGAATCTTGGACAACAACTCCTTAAACCTCCATTGATGGACCTTGCATCATGCTCATTCTCCCTCACAATATACCAAAGATTGGAAATGAAGAACTCTCTTGAACAGAAATGGAAGATTATGATAATTCTCTCACTTTCTTACAATGGAAGCAACCATGAAATTCTCTCTTTTCTCTCCTTCTTTTCACCAACCCTTTGCACCAATGATTCACTCTCAATATATAGATGATGATGGACAGATCTAGAAGGTTTTAGAATGATCTTAGAGGATTCTAGAAAGTGGTGGAAAGTTCATGGAATTCTCATGTGATGATACTTTGAATCATCTCATATCATGCTTGCATCCTTTGTACATTTGTGAAAAAATCTCCTCTTATGAGTTATTGACATGGTATGTGTGAAAAACCCAATCTCCTTGCCTTGAAATTTCACTTATGCCAAGTTTTCCCTACTTGCCTTATTATGCAAGTAACAAAAATACAAAGCAAGCCCAAAATTTAACCCCTAACTCAAAAAAGTGGCTGAACCAATGTCTCTAAAATGATGTTTGGAATCAATTTGGTATATTGGATGACCCATTTTGGATTTGTAGATCTCTCAAACCAATTTTTCATTTCAACTTTTTCAACTTATATGCCTTTTTTAGGTCATTTTCCACCAACTTTGGTCAAGTCTCATTCTATGCATTTCCAAACTTCAATGACTTCCTTTCTAGACTTAAAATGTCATTTTGAGCAACTTTGATGTTGTGAAGTTTTTCATTTGAAGCTTCCTTGTATGAGTTTTAGGCATAGGCTAAGAATGACCTGTAATCACCAAATGACCAAAATACCCTTTGCTTGCCAAGACCATAAGTAGAGTTCCACAAATCATATGAAGGCATACCATACCATTCTAGAAATCTAAGACCATAAGGAACAACTATCATGTTGGCTAGAAATACATTTGAAATATCCTAGAAGGTCAAACGTTGCTTGGAAGACATACAACTTTCACAGACAAATTTCAGTGCCCTCAAATGACCTGTAACTTGCAAGAGCCATAACTTGAGTTCTATAAATCATCTTGATGACTTCCACCACTCAAATTAAATATATGAAGATACTCTACAAGTTTCATGTGGACCAAGAATTCATATGAAGCTTGCATCTTGAGCTACACTGCTTGGAAGTTTGACCTAAATCAGGGGATTTTACACTGAAACCCTAATTTAGTAACTCCAGTTTTCCTTGACTCCTCTTGATTTTTCTTTAGCACAATACCATATCCATATCCATATATCAAATAATGAATCCCACAATCTTCAAATTCTCCTTGATGCCCTTCAAAACAAGTCTTTGACCTATGGTTGACCTAGTGTTGACCCTAGTTGACTGACTTCAACTGAGGCTCTTGCAATCATTCCAATGACCTGGTTCTCCTAAAAAATAATCATCTAGGCTCTTCATAACATCCATACACACCTCATACCCTTGGCTCATAGCTCATACTTCTTCTGATGATCCCCCAAACAACTTCAAGATAGGAGAGAATTCATTGATCCACCTGGCAATTCTTCAAAGCTCAAATTCTTCCCTGATGACCTGAGTAGACTTGAATATGAGTGAAACCCTTGAATATACCTCTTGAGATAGGAATAGCACTTGATCCCCTGATTAAGATAGCTTGCCTATGCTATGCAATGCAGATGAATACACTATGTACATGATGACAATGCAAATGACTATGCAGTTGAAACATAAACCTAGGTTAGAAAAGGTTGGGCAAATTTTGGGGTGCAACAGCTGCCCCTATTCAAGCGACTTGGACCCGACTGGATGAAGAGCGCGCCGCCTTCAGACATCCGAGGTACGAGACGGTTGAATACGAAAGAACCCGGAAATTTGCCAACCGCAAAAATAAATTGCGCAAACAACTACTGCTTGGGAAAACCCTGGGAACTGGCTTCTGTTGTCACAGCAACAACTAACCATCCATCTGTCCAATAATCTGATGTTGTCCGCAGACCACTCCATTCCGAAGAAATGAGCATACACCACACGGCGGTAAATTGTTGATCTCACTTATCAACCTCTGTTGATCTCACTTATCAACCTCTGTTGATCTCACTTATCAACCTCTGTTGATCTCACTTATCAACCTCTGTTGATCTCACTTATCAACCTAGCACACGCTAACCAGCGGGAGAAGACTGACTTCACTTGTCATGTTGACTTCACTGATCAACCTTTCATATCTCGAAGAAACGAGCCAACGCTTTAACCAAGCGGGACAATGTTCGAAAACATAATCAACCGACTCTGCGGGGAAATGAGAAACTTAACCAAGCAACTCTGAGGGGACAATTCTGACGACGGCCGTCAAACACCTGCTGGGGAAATTGGGGACTTAACCAAATACCCTTGACGAGAATAACCTTGTTGAGAAAATACGAGGAATTTAACCAAACACCTCTTGTAGCAAGTTCCTGCTGGGGACTATGAGGGACTTAACCAAGCAACCCATTGAAGTAACACCCTGCTGGAGAACAAAACTCTATTGGGGAATTGCGGGTAACGACCCAAAAATCTGCATTACCACCTTATAATGCTGACTCCACATCATCCTGAGAAAGACTCAGCTGGGGGGAATACACGTATCTTAACCAAGCGACTTGTCGAAGAATACCCTGTCGGGGACTACGAGGAACTTAACCAAGCATCTCGTTGAAGACCACCCCGCTGGGGATTACGTCTCTACTGGGGCAACTGCGGGTAACCACCCAAAACCTGTACCATGCTATCTCCACTGCATTCTGAGAAGGGACTCGGCTGGGGAGAAAGAGCAATGCTTGACCAAGCAACTCGGCTAGGGGAAAATGCCATGAAGAACACGATCACTGCGTATCTGGCACAACAACCCTCTGTGATAAGATGAACCCGATCACTGCGCGTCTTGATGTCGCAAACAAAATCACATAATGGAACAAACACAACAAATACGATCACTGTGTGCTGCATTACAATCACATCAACCATAAATCCAACCGGATGAGATAAACACGATCACGGCGTGCCAGACGGAATAACCACATAGAAGAGGCGAACATGTTCACTGCGTACTTCAACCACCAATATGATAAGCACTATCACTGCGTGTGATGCAATAGGGCGAATGCGATCACTGCGCATCTTGACCAGCAAACCCCGAAATGATGTCAACACAATCACTGCGTGTGTCACAAAACCAATCCATGTAACAGGACGAGTACGATTACTGCGTATGTCGACCAACAAAATCAATTGATACGATATCCACGATCACTGCGTGCTCCGCACCACAAGTTCCCACGGTACTATCAACACGATCACTACGTGTCGTACGAATACGATCACTGCGTATCTCGAACACGATCATTGCGCGTTCGAACACGATCACTGCGTGTTCTGAGCCACGATCCTCTTGACTGGAGAAAACACGATCCCTGCGTGTTGCGTGTCTCAACTAACCCACATAACTGGACGAATACGATCACTGCATATTCTAACCATACCTAGGGTAAACGTGATCACTGTGCGCTTCATGTCACGGCCCTCTTGACTGGAGGAAACACGATCCCTGCGTGCTGTAACATAACTTCAAACATGGGACGAATACGATCACTGCGTACTTCTGCCACCCACAATCAGATGAACACGTTCACTGCATGCCTCACCCTATAACCACCCCGCGTAACGGACAAATACGATCACTGCGTATACTGACCAACAAAACCGGATGAACACGATCACTGCGTGTCAATCAATAACCACTGTATAACGGACGAATACGGTCACTGCATATACCGGCCAACAACATCACATAATATGGTAAACACGATCACTGCGTGTCCTGCTCAATAAAACCCTGAAATGATACCAACACGATCACTGCGTGCCTTGCAAAATAATCTTTTCCGTCTGGGACGAATACAATCACTGCGCCCCTCGACCACAGATACACATACCAAGATTAACACGATCACTGCGTGCCCTACCACATGAACCCCAAAGATGGTACGAAATACGATCACTGCGTACTCAGACCAAAATCAACATCTCAAACTCAACACGATCACTGCGTGCCTTACTATATGAACCCTGTAGCTGGTACAAATACGAGCACTGCGCATTTTGACCACAAAATCCACATCTTCCTGAAACCACGATTTCACTTATCGGCAGGGAACAACATATCTGAGACTGAAGAGGTAACCACCTGGCTTATGTTTCAACAATGCATGTTTGATACTGACGAAATGCTTCCATACTGCATGGAAATGCTACGTGCTCGCGTGAAGTGCAAATGCTCATGATGCATGCTTATGCGAAGAGTTGCTTCAGCAAAATAAATGCCGAAGACACACTGGATCCGCTGGGGATGACCGGACTGCCACCGATACGCTTCCAACAAAATAAACGTCGGAAAGATGAACTAACTCCGCTGGGGATAACCATCCTGCTAGGAGAGTAGCTCATGAACTCAGAACTCCAAAATCTGCTGAGGACGACCCTCCTGACGAGGATGAGTGACTTGCTGGGGAAAGAGAGGACTCCTGCTCGGGAAAACTCCTTTCAGCAGCTTCAACCACCTGATCACACTCTGTGGGGAACCTCTCTTGCAATCACTGAGCTGGGGAAATCATCCTGCTATCATTGAGCTGGGGATTGAACTGCGCATTCTGATTTGCACTGCACAAAAACTCTCTGGGGAGTTAATCGCATCCATCTCGACCTTCACTGGGGAGAACTCTGCTCTGCTTGATAAGCTAATGCTGAACTGAAGATACATTAATCTCAACTCTCTTGGGGAATTAACATTCAGTTTTGCCTGGGGCGACTTCACTGGGGAAGACACAACACTTAACCTCCGGAGAGGGTACCAGCCTGCCATGGACTCTGGCGGGGAACTTTGCGAGCTTTCGAATACCTGCAAAAATCAACAAGCAAACACAAGACAATCTATGCAAAAAAGAAACATCTTGTTAATCACCCATGACAACCATTCAGGTAATTTTTGGTTTTAACAATCATCGGCCGAGGCCCGCCTGGTTACACGCATGTAAGTTTATCAAACATCGGCGCTTTTTACAAACAAAACTGTAAAGAATTAAAACCAAAGTCACACACTACACTGAATAAACACTTTATTGATAACAGCCTGAGAATAGGCAAAATTTGTACATCAGATGCAACTCCTGAAAAGAGGTAGTCACACATAAGCAAAATGCAGAAGTATACAAATATACAGAATAAAATTTGTACACATGTCGGCAACGTGTTACAGACGAACACCATGAACCGATCCTCCTATGACTCGTAGGACTCAGACGCTTTCCCGATCTCTGTCTTCGGAAGAGATTGCTTTGGATAATAGACACCCCAGGCGCTCCCAAACCGCCAATAATCAAACTTGGACCGCAGTCATTTGCTTCTCAAATCCCTAACTTTTGCGTGAATCGCCCTTTGCGGGTTTTCGATTCACCGGGATACCCTTTTTTGCCGAAGCCGCCCAGTGTAGGTTTTCGACTTCGCGGGTGTACATTTTTTCGTTTTATCCCTAACTTTTGCCCGAACCTTTTTATTCTGTTTTTTGGTTCGCCAGGATGCCCCATTTTTGCCTGGACTTTCTTTTTACTGTCCAGCGGGTCTATTTTAAGCAAAGTATTTTTTAACTGCGTCCGAGTTCACAGGGGATGAAAAGTCTTCACCATCCATGGTGGATAACAATAAGGCTCCTCCGAAGAAGACCTTTCTCACGACATATGGACCTTCGTAATTGGGAGTCCATTTGCCCCTGTGATCCGATTGCGGCGGGAGAATCTTCTTCAGCACAAGATCACCCGTCTGAAAGCTTCGAGGTCGAATCTTCTTGTCGAACGCTTTCTTCATCCGGCTCTGATACAGCCTACCATGTGCAATGGATGCCAGTCTTTTCTCATCTATCAAGCTCAGCTGATTTAATCTGCTTCTCACCCATTCTGTCTCGTCCAGCTTAACATCAAGCAAAACCCTCAAAGATGGTATCTCAACCTCCAATGGCAGGACAGCCTCCATGCCATATACTAGTGAGAACGGTGTTGCCCCGGTTGATGTACGCACTGTAGCACGATAACCGTGCAAAGCGAATGGCAGCATCTCATGCCAATCCTTATACATTACCACCATCTTCTGAACAATTTTATTTATGTTCTTGTTGGCCGCTTCAACAGCGCCATTCATCTTGGGTCTGTAGGGAGATGAATTATGATGCTCGATCTTGAAATCCCGACACAAATCTTTCATCATCTTGTTGTTCAAATTCGAACCATTATCAGTAATGATCCGTTCAGGAACGCCGTATCTGCAAATTATATCCTTCTTGATAAATCTGGCCACCACCTGTTTCGTCACATTGGCGTAAGATGCTACTTCCACCCACTTGGTGAAGTAATCGATCGCAACCAGAATGAAGCGATGCCCATTAGAAGCAGTAGGCTCAATCTTGCCAATCATATCAATCCCCCACATGGAGAAAGGCCACGGAGAAGCCATGACATTCAGTGGACTGGGTGGCACATGGATCCTATCAGCATAGATCTGGCACTTGTGACACCGCTTGGCAAATTTGAAACAGTCAGTTTCCATCGTCAACCAATAATACCCCACTCGCAACAACTTCCGGGTCATAGCATGCCCACCTGCATGTGTGCCAAAAGTTCCTTCATGGATCTCTTCCATGAGCAAGTTGGCTTCCTTCTCATCCACACACCGGAGAAGTACCGAATCATGGTTCCTTCTATACAAAACACCGTCGGGATTCAGATAGAAGTTGCCTGCTAATCTCCTTAGAGTCTTCTGATCACGACTGGATGCCCCAGCCGGATATTCCTTATTCTTCAGGAAATTTTGTATGTCGAAATACCAGGGCTTACCGTCAGATGCTTCATCAATTGCGAACACAAAGGCCGGCCTATCAAGGCGAGAGATGCCAATGCTGGGAGCCTCATTCCAGCGGTTGACTTTATACATCGAGGATAACGTTGCAAGGGCGTCAGCCATTTGATTCTCCGCCCGAGGTACATGATGGAACTCCACTCTATCAAAGAAAGGTAGCAACCTTCTCGCATAATTCATGTACGGTATCAGATTAGGTTGGCACGTCTCCCACTCTCCCTTAATCTGATTCACAACCAACGCTGAATCCCCATATACATCCAGATTCTTAATCCTCATATTAATAGCCTCCTCTAACCCCATAATGCAAGCTTCATACTCGGCTTCATTATTCGTCACTGAAAAAGTCAATCTGGCTGTGAACGGGATGTGCGACCCGTGAGGAGTGGTAATGATTGCCCCAATCCCGCTACCGTACGAATTGACAGCCCCGTCAAAAATCAATTGCCACTGGGAACTCCACTCAGGTCCTTCACCAGGCAACGGCTCATCACAATCTTTAACCTTCAAGTACATTATGTCCTCATCAGGAAACTCAAACTTCATAGGCTGATAATCCTCAATTGGTTGTTCGGCAAGATATTCGGACAGAACACTTCCCTTAATGGCCTTCTGGGAAACATACTGGATATCGTATTCTGTCAATACCATCTGCCATCTGGCAATCCTTCCAGAGAGCGCCTGCTTCTCAAACACATATTTGATCGGATCCATCTTTGATATCAGCATGGTCGTATGATTCAGCATGTACTGTCTTAGACGTTTGGCAGCCCACGCCAATGCACAACACGTCTTTTTGAGCATGGAGTATCGAGATTCACAGTCCGTGAACTTTTTACTTAAGTAGTAAATTGCATGCTCTTTCCGTCCTGTCTCGTCATGTTGACCGAGAACACAACCCATACTGTTCTCAAGAACCGTCAGATACATAATCAGTGGTCGTCCCGCTACTGGGGGTATCAACACCGGAGGTTCCTGCAAGTATTCTTTTATCTTTTCAAATGCCTTCTGGCAATTGTCATTCCAGACCACCGCTTGATCTTTCTTTAACAGCTTGAATAATGGTTCACACGTGGTCGTTAGGTGAGAGATGAACCTAGAAATGTAGTTCAACCTCCCTAAGAATCCACGAACTTCTTTTTCTATTCTCGGTGCTGGCATTTCTTGTATTGCTTTTATTTTTGCAGGATCGACCTCGATTCCTTTCTTGCTTACAATGAACCCCAGTAGCTTCCCGGATCTCACTCCGAAGGTGCACTTATTAGGATTCAGCCTCAGCCTGAATTTCCTCAGCCTCTTGAACAACTTCAACAAATTAACCAGATGTTCTTCCTCTGTTTGAGACTTGGCTATCATGTCATCGACATACACTTCAATCTCTCTGTGCATCATGTCGTGAAAAAGCGTTGTCATGGCCCGCTGATACGTTGCCCCAGCATTTTTCAAACCAAAGGGAATCACCTTGTAACAGAAGGTTCCCCACGGGGTGATAAAGGTTGTTTTTTCCATATCCTCAGGAGCCATTTTGATCTGGTTGTACCCTGAAAACCCATCCATGAAGGAGAAAACCGAAAACTGAGCCGTGTTGTCAACTAACACATCAATATGCGGTAACGGGAAGTCGTCCTTCGGGCTCGCCTTGTTTAGATCCCTATAATCAACGCACATTCGAACCTTGCCATCTTTCTTTGGCACAGGCACGATATTAGCGACCCAAGTGGGATAAGTGGTAACAGCCAGGAATCCAGCATCCCATTGCTTCTGCACTTCTTCCTTTATCTTTACAGCCATGTCAGGACGAGTCCTTCTGAGCTTCTGCTTCACAGGCGGGCAATCCTCTTTCAACGGCAGACGATGAACAACCATATCAGTGTCCAAACCTGGCATGTCCTCGTAAGACCAAGCGAATATATCACTGTATTCACGCAGTATCTCGATAAGCTCTTGCTTGATATCCTCTTGCAACGCAGCCCCTATACGGATATTCCTGACGCATTCTTCAGACCCCAAGTTGACAATATCAATCTCTTCCTGGTGAGGCAGAATGACTCTCTCCTCTTGCTTCAATAACCGATTGAGCTCTTCTGGTAAGTCACTATCCTCCACAATCTCCTCCTCAGCTTGGAAGATCGGGTGCTCGAAGTCTAAACGAGTCATAGGAAGTTTTTGGTCGGTGTCATCTGAAAATTCGTAAATCTGTTTGGTGACTTGGATGACGTCCTGGATGGACCAGTTGCATAAGCTTTGCCCCGGCGTGCTGGGTCGAATCCATGAGTCCATGTCGCAATCGCTATCCACTTCCTCCGTATCAGACACGGCATTGATCCTTTCGAAGCTAACTCCTCCGGGCGTGAACACGACAGGTCCCTTGAACTTAGGCGCACTATGCGAGGAAGATGGACGGTACCCCAAGCCATACTTGTCTTGCTTCACTGGGATGTCCAGAACCTGCCCCCACTTCTGAGTCTCTCCTGCTTGTACCAACGCCTTGGCTTCTTTATATGAGGAGACTGCCACCTCTAGCCCTTCACTCTTCACTGGAGCTTCTTCTTTAACCTTCACCCCTTCGAACGCTTGACACAGCATTTCATGAATTTCTCCATCTACCTCCACGTACTTGAAAGAAGATAAATGAATGACTAGGATATCCTCTTCGCCACACACCGTCACAATACTCCCCTCAACCATATATTTCAGCTTCTGATGGAGCGTAGAAGTTACTGCCCCAGCGGCATGAATCCACGGTCTCTCAATCAAGCAGCTATATGCTGGCTGAATGTCCATGATGTAAAACACTGTATCAAACACCTCCGGACCTACCTGAATAGGTAACGTTATCGACCCGAATACTGACCTCCTGGTTCCGTCAAAAGCCCTTACTACCAAATCACTAGGGGTGCACAACAACCCACGGGTATCCAATTTCAGCAGAGCCTTCTTTGGTAACACATTCAACGAGGACCCAGTGTCTACCAGCACACGGGATAGAACAGTGCCCCGGCATTCGATAGAGATGTGCAAAGCATTGTTATGGTCACGCCCTCGAGGCGTTAAGTCAAAATCCGTGAATCCCAGCCCATGCCCAGCGTTAACATGTGCTATAACTCCCTCCAGCTGATTAACTGAAATCTCTTGCGGCACGAAAGATGTCTCAAGTACCTTCAACAGGGCATTTCTATGCGCCTCAGAGCACAACAGCAGCGATAATATGGAGATCTTTGACGGGGTCTGCTGCAGGTGATCTACAATCTTGTAATCACTTTTGCGGATTAACCTCATGAATTCTTCCGCATCTTTGGTTATCGGCTCTTTCTCTTTACTCCCCAAAGATTCCCCCTCAACAACTTTGTTCTTACCTTTGGCAAGCCTCTCTGCTTCAACCTCAGGTGAAGTGAAAATTCTCCCGCTCCGGGTTATACCACCCGCTCCCACTATATTGTCAACGGATCCTGCAGGCGAATCATTCAAGTCAATCTTTTCCCCATTGCAATACACCTCAGCACCATAACACCACGGGACTGCTTTTGTGCTTTCGAAAGGGACTGGTTTAGCGTTGGTAATAGTAATGGTCGGCCTCTTCGATGATGCCGAAATCGTCACTGATTTGAATGGAATGGTGATCGTAGCAATCTCGCTGCGCTCTTTCTCGGATTCTGTCTCAACAGACTTCTCTCGCCCCGCAGCCCTGTCAAACTGTAAAATACCTTCATCAATCAAACCTTGAACTCCCCTCTTCAGCTTCTCACAGCCCTCAGGTTGAATCAAACAGTCATCACACTCTTCGCCGCAGCCGGGATAGACTCCTCCTTTCAACAAGCATTGCTTTACGTAACTCAAAGGGGTTTTCTGCTCGCTCACTTCCGAAACCAAGTCCAACTCATCATCTGACAAGATTGCATTGGCCCCAGCCCCACCATGCTTGGGCATTGGCTGCTGCGTGATATTGGGACCTTCCTTCCCGAAGTTAATAGCCGTACTATCAAGCAAATCCTGTACTTTATGCTTGAAGGCCAGGCAATTCTCAATATTGTGCCCTGGTGCACCCGAATGGAAGTCACAGTGCTCATTAACATCGTATCCGACTGGCGGCTGACCCGTTGGTGGCGCTAAGGTCCTTTTCTCGACTAACTGCAATTTCAACAAAGTTTGAAGGAGTTCTGCATATGATACCAGCGGTACCTCGAATACTCTCCTCGGTCGTGGGTTCTGAAATCTGCGCTGATTATTATTAGGCTGCTGCGGTGGCTGTTGTCTCTGCTGCTGAGAAGGCCCTGGAATGGTTACGCTTGCAACCTGCGACTGCTGACGCCAGTTCTGACCTTTATTCTTTCGTCGAGCACCGAATACAGCATTGGTATCACCCTGCCTTTTACCGCCAAACGTCTTCTTGTTACCACCTGCGGAACTGGACTCACCCGCTTGGATTTTACCAATCTTCACCCCGTTTTCAATGCGCTCCCCCATCAATATCAACTCAGAGAAAGTACTCATCGAAAAATTGAGCAGACGGTCATAGTACATTCCAGAGAAAGCTCCTATGAACATGTCCATCATTTCGCGCTCCACCATTGGAGGGTGCACCCTAGCAGCCAAATCTCGCCATCTCTGGGCGTATTCTTTAAAGCTCTCGCTAGACTTTTGAGACATGCTTTGCAGCTGGACCCGGTTAGGGGCGAGATCACTATTATATTGATAATGTCGAACAAAAGCCTCTGCCAGCTCTTTCCAACTCCTGATCTGAGTAGGCTCCAAGCTCATGTACCACTCCAGCGATGGCCCTGACAGGCTATCCTGGAAAAAGTGCATTAGCATCTTTTCATCCTCAGAATACGCAGACATGCGCCTGTAAAACGCGCGCACATGCACCCTAGGGCATGTATCCCCTTTGTACTTATCAAATGACGGTGCTTTGAATTTCAGCGGGACCCTCAGCCCTGGGACTAATCCCATATTCGACATATCCAACCCAAGAGCATTCTGGTTGGCCAACCCGTTCACCTTCTCTTCTAGCAATCTCATTCGATGGTTGTCACCCCTGGCTCTTTCATAGCCTTCATTCTGACCAGAGAACACATCCTCCTGGCGATCCTCCCAGCGAGGTACTGATTCGTATCCAACATAATCTGCATCGCGACCCGGACCTGTTTGAACGTACCTGGGGTCATACCTCAGATTACCCATCTCTTGAGTGTTGTATGCACCAGCTCCATATCCAAGATTACCATAACCACCAAATCCAGCCTTGGCGCCAGCCATGCTGCCATATCCCATGTTCACACCATTGAAGCCCTGGTTACCATTAATACCATTCATTCCGACATTCTCAACACCCCCATTGAAACCCTGGTTGACATTGCCCACAAATACCCCAGCAGTATCTGCATTGGCATTCACATTACCGGTGTTCCCACCTCCACCTACAGGACCAGCTTCTCCAGCATTCAAACCGGTTACGGGAACAACGTCAGCACTTTGACGATTCTCAACTCGGGGAGAAACAGCAATGTTTTCACCGTGCGGTGTCCCGTTGTTTTCAGCCCGTGCGACTATCGGTTGAACCAGATTCTGCAGCTGCTCTTGTCCTTTGGCGATAGTCTCCATGGTTTGCATGAGCAGGGCCATCCTGTCACGCATCTCTTGCATTTCACTCTGCACGTTGTCCATGATCTTCTTCTGGTTGATTCTTGTGGAGTAACGGTGGACCCGCTTTTCTGCAATCCTGAAAATACCTGCTTTAAATATGCAAGAGATAAGATACAAAGATCACAAACCTGTAATGCGAATATGAGTATGTATGCAAAATGCAATGTGTCTGTGCTTTAGGGATTATCATTCCCCGATTCTAGTGTGCAGGTGCCAGTGCAGTGACAATGCTAGCAAGACAGTGATTGGAGCCGAATCATAGAAAACCTCGTATATTGCAGAGAAATCCAAAAATACAATATCACTGAGAGTGCAATAAGATGGCATGACCTCAACCAACAATCCTGGTGATGGTCAGCGCTAATGCAAATAAAGCATACATGAAATTATCAAGTACTCCCCTAAGCTCGGTACTCTTCTATTAACTTCTTGGTATCTGGATGACCTGGTCGGGTGAGCAGACCTTCGACAAGCTGGTTTCTTCTCTTGAGAACACGTCGCATGTCACCAGCGGTTTCCTCCCCTGCCCCATCTCCGAAGCGATCCTCTAGCTTCCACTTCTGAGACACAGCTTCGTTCCTGCCTTCGATGGCTTTGTTCAGTGCTTTCTGGAGACTGTATCTGGTCATCATCTCTTCCTCATGCTTCTCAATGCTAGCCTTCAACTGCTTCTCGAGGTCGGAAATTTGCTGCTTCAACTTATCTTCCCTCTTCTTGTTGTTGGTGAGCGTGGCATTCCATGTCTTATTGCAAGAAGAGATCTCTCGGTGAGCGGTGTCGAGTGCTTTCTTCTTTGCCTCTAGCATGTCGTGGGAGCTTCTGAACTCTTGACCCAGACGTTCGCGTTTCTTCTTCTCCTCAGTCAACTCAGCACCTAGCTTGTTCACCAGTTCGATCTGCTGTTGGAAAGAACAGACGGCCTTATTCTTCTCACTCCTCATCTGAGCTAGCTCCTTCTCTAACTCTTCATTAATATTCATCAAGGCTTCCTTTTCCTTCACAACTTGCTCGTAGGCCTCCCTAGTGACAGTGGTTGGCTCTTCCACCGGAATATGAACAGGGATCGGAGCAGCTGGAAATGGCATCAGTATCTGTCTGGCTCTCTCCTGAATCCATACTTTGTAGGGTGCATAGGCCTGACAGTCGTTCTTCCCTAACAGCGGTTTCCCCTTTCTGTTAATATGCATCCAGGCATGCCGAAGCTTGGCTAGCAAATCTCCATTCAAATCACCGGTGAAGTATAGAGATTCCTGTACTTCTTCCTCCTGAGGCGGGTTCTTCAGCGCATATCCAAACTGACGGATGAACAAAGATGGGTTGTAGTTGATGCACCCTTTTCTCCCTATCAGCAGAACATTAGGATACCCAGCACAACTGCAAATAAGCTCGGATCCCAGCAGGTCTCGATCAAACCACTCAATATCTGCAGACGTTAACCTCATCATACGCTCTGGCCAGTCAGATGTGGTTGCACTATCCACAAAAGACCCCTTCATAGGAAGATGGCTTTTAAACCACATATACAGCAACGACACACAACAAGAGACATTCTTGCCTCTCCTATTCTCATTCCTGTAGTGCATTGAATGGTAAAAGTCCCCGATCAGTGTAGGCACTGGGTTACCAGCAGCAAACAAATGAAATGCATCCATATCCACGAAGTTTGGGAAATTGGGAAACAGCACGATCCCATAAATGCATAGAGCCAGAATAGCGTTAAAGATCACCCAACACCCATTCTTGGCGTACTCTTGAGCCTTACCAACCAGAAACTGGAGAGAAAAACCCGGAACTCCTCGCCAAGAAGTCATCAACAACTCAGAAGCATTCATATGCAAGGCTTTGGCTAGATCCTCCAACTTAGGTTCAGCAGCAGAGTGAATAAAGGGGACTGCATTCTGCACTGGCAGCTCAGTAAACTCTACATACTCCTCCATGGTAGGCCCCAAGATAAAGTCAGCAAACGTGAAACATCTCAAAGTCGGGTCATAGAATTGCATCAGCGTGTACAGCCCGTTCAACTCATCATCAGTGGATCTGCGAACCAGACTCAACAGTCGTCCATAACTCTGTCTGAAGCTTCTACGAACATCCTCATCTGGAAGAGAAATCAGACCCAGAAGTGGAGCAATATCAGGAATGGGTAGCTTATAGGCAACTGTCATCCTCAAACCGGCCATGATCGATACTCAAAAGTCCAGACACCAGAACCGGGGGATATGCAAATGCACCTGCAGCACAGACACACGTTAATGGGATGCAATGATAATGATTATGCAAATAATGCCATGCAAGCAACATGCAACAGGGACCAAGTGCTATAGCTGAGAAGCCTGAACCATATCAAAAGTCTCAGATAGACCCTCCAATACTCATCAATCCCTGGTCTCAGATAGACCTAACACAAAGCTCCAACATCGGTCTCTGATAGACCCATAATATAACCCCAACTGGTCTCTGACAGACCTCAGACCATAACTCCAACTGGTCTCTGGCAGACCTCAAACCTGGTCTCTGATAGACCTCACAACTATCCATAAATACCCAGGATCTCTGATCAAGAAATAACCGGTATCTGAAGGTCTAGTTACCTGCATAACCCCAAACCCTCTCACAGGTGGATGTCCTAGCAACTGACAAAGGTATGGCATCCTATGCGGTCGTCGGCGTCACAGACTTTCAGGGTTGATGATACGATTCCCAGAAGGAGTGGCATCATCAAATCCTGAAGAGGCCTCACTTAGCCAACTTCCAAATGATCGGTCCCCAGAGTCGACAATCCAACTAACCAGCAACCCGAGCCACCCAAAGGGCAGGACAAGAGGCCAACCAGAAGAACCTTGTCTGAGCGTAGATTTCGCGGGACACTAGGACATGCAAAGCACGTGCGCGCCCACTAATCTCTACTCTAAATCTAGGTGCACTCAAGCCCAGGTCCGGCTTATCTCTCAATCATGGAACACCCGTCACACCCCAACAATACAGCAATAATAATGATAATATAATGCTGAAATGTAAATACAGAAATGTAAATCCATACAAATTCCTCGACGGGCAAACAAGCGCTAGGATTGACTCTCTTAAGGGACGTTGGATCCCAAATGCATAAGAACTATCGCAGTCCTTAGCAGCCAGGGGACGTTGGATCCCCAGCAGAGTCGCCAGCTGTCGCTACTGCGAAAATCGGCGTCGGCTGACAGAAGAGTCGCCACCGTGCGTTATTTATCCCAATGGAGGGAAAGGAAATGCTCGAAGTAAACCTCGCAAAAAAAATGGGAAAGGTATGGTCATCGCAACCAAAACCTGGGTTCGGGAGTCGGTTACGCAAGGGGAAGGTATTAGCACCCCTCACGTCCATCGTACTCGATGGGATCCATGCTTGCTTGGTTTGTACGGATTACATTTCTATCTAAACTAAAGGATGAGGTCTGAAAAGAAAATAAAGCATGACTCGGTAAAGCATCGCACTTTATGCCTACGTATTCCCGTCTGGAACGAGAAATCAGAGTCAACGTAGTTCGCCTAACTACGGGTGAAGGTGGGGAAGGTTGCTCGCTAGGATATCACATCCTATGCCTACGTACTTCCACACAGCATGGAAGATCAGAGCAAACGTAGTTCGGGCTACGCACGACACAAGCTGTTCAAGTGTCTTTTATGAAAAATCTCACCTTAACCAAGGGTTTTCTTATTGCAAAAAGGTTGATGTTTGTTCAAATCTCTTGACGGAAGAAATGAATTAATCTCTGTCATAACCTTTATTAATATTTTTCTGTTGTTCTGAAGGAAGAAGAGATGACACTCTAAAAATCCTAGGGTTAAAAGGGGATAAAAATCTACCCTAATGTTATCATGCATGGGTTAACTCCTAATGCCTATCATGCTCCTCTCTTGCACAGAGAGAAACAGAGCTCCTAAGGGAATAGACGGAAACAGAAACAGCAGATATATACAATAAAGCAGTAAAATGCATGGATGCAACAATACAAGCGAGGCAAGGGAGTCCCACTCGACCTCGAACCTAGAATACAATAGGCAAAAGTGAATAGGATTCACTTTCAACCCAGCAAGTTAAACAGCAAACAATACAATCCGGGAAAATCACACAATACATCAAAATTAAAACAGCAAAAGCTAAACAGCAAAGCAGTCCTCATCAGCATCAACAACTATCTTCAAGTCAACATCAGCTATCCACAAGCACCAGACTTTATCTTCAATCTCCCAATGGCTTTTCTTCAAGTCCTAACCTCCAAGCTGAGGAATCAATCACAAGAGTAAACTGGGTGTTAAGCAATTAGTTGACCACCAAGGGTGGCAAACAGACTGCTATCAACACAAAGAATATTTCTCTCAAGAGTTCTATCCCTTAGACATTAGCACCAAGCCTTCCAAAGGAAGGGGGTGAGTGTCTTAGAGAGACTCTGCATCACAGAGAAGGATGGAGGCAATCAAGACCTTCCATGTTTGAGAATCAAGTTGTCTACTCTAAGGCTTTTCCTAACTCCTAGATCCTACAAACTTCAACAGCTATCAGCAAGAGATACCCCTCATCAACTCTGGAAGTTGGTCTTCATCCTTTGGGCTTCAAATGGGCTTCATCTTCACAGGCTTCAGCTCTCCCCCAAGTCCCAAACAATCCCAATACCCCACACACAGACAAAACATAACCCTAAAGAGGGCACACCACACAATCAATCAATATAAGCAATATACCAATAGCAGTAGGGGAATCCTAATATTTTCTAAGGGATCTATCCTATACCCATAACCCCTATAGTCCCATACCCCAAAAATCAAATGAAAATTCCTAAAAGAATTAAACTATCTCACCTATACTCACTTAAAACCCTAATTTTCATCATGTTATTCACACCTAAACAAATCACCTAAAATTAAATTCTAAAATCATGAATTGAATCCTATCTACAAGTTGAAGTCCTATGCTAATCACCCTAAAAAGAATGGATTAAAAATATAAGGGGAACTATTAGAACTAAAATCAACAATTTTGAGTATTTAAACTAACCATTAAAATATTATTTACAAGAAAAATGCATGAAAAATATTAAAATAAAATAAAATGCCAATTTTATTATTTAATATTTTTCTAGACAGAATTATTGACCTAGAGAAAAAAGAACCAATTAAAAACAAGTCATTTTCCATTTTTTATGATTTTTTAAAGGTGAGAGAAAAATATTAAAGAAAATAAAAACACAAAATAGAAATAAATGGGGAGGGGGTCTGAATAGCAAGCTCGCCCAGTTATATTCCTGATGGGCTTGAGAAGTGGGGGCGTGAATATTAATTGCATTAGGCCCAATACGCCTCAGAAAATGAATTGAAAAAATAAAAAGAAAAAAAGATGGATCCACGGTGCAAATAGCAGCTTATTTCAGTTCAAAATCAATGGGCTTCCATATGGGGGGTGGGGATATTAATCTGAGTCCAAGGCCCACGCTGATGCTTAAGTGAAACGCATCGTTTCACTTGGAGATTTCCCTCCGTTTCTCTCTTCAAATAATAGCCACACGATTAGATGAAATTGTCAAATAATTGAAATGATTCAACGGCCTGTGGTCATTGTCCCCAATCATGGAGCTAGGGTTTCAGAAATTCATGTCCATGCAGCCATGTTCAAGTCCTTCGTTCTCCCTCCATATTTAACCAAATCCCTCGATCTCAAAACCAAAATTGGCCTACTCAAAGCCCTCTACAAGATCCTTCACTTGGATTCTTCTAAAACTCAATGCATAATCGAGCTCGATAATTGAAAGTTCATGGCACCACTGAATTGCACCTGATGTGCATGATTATAGTTCTTGCTCAAATTACCCTAGAATGATCTATAGATTATGGTGAGTATTCTGAGCCAAAAATCTAACATTGTCTCGCCCTAATTCAGGAGTTATAGATCAAGAAAGTTTCATCACCATGAATCAAACTGTCTCCAATGGCCATAACAGATGGGGTACATGTTCATCTTCCTAACCCTAACAATCCTACACCAATGATCTAACCTAGCAACACCTAATCATAGAGATAAGAAAGAGATCACCAACCTGCTTAGTAGCTATGGCAGAGGTGGTTGCAGGTGGATTCAATGCTTGAAACCCTTCGAGGATGATCTTTAATTGATGAAGATCCTTCTGTTTGCAAAAAACAGGGAGCAAAGTGCTTGGATTGTTGGCTGCAACTCTGGTGCACAATTTTGAATCTTGGATAACAACTCCTTAAACCTCCATTGATGGACCTTGCATCATGCTCATTCTCCCTCACAATATACCAAAGATTGGAAATGAAGAACTCTCTTGAACAGAAATGGAAGATTATGATAATTCTCTCACTTTCTTACAATGGAAGCAACCATGAAATTCTCTCTTTTCTCTCCTTATTTTTACCAACCCTTTGCACCAATGATTCACTCTCAATATATAGATGATGATGGACAGATCTAGAAGGTTTTAGAATGATCTTAGAGGATTCTAGAAAGTGGTGGAAAGTTCATGGAATTCTCATGTGATGATACTTTGAATCATCTCATATCATGCTTGCATCCTTTGTACATTTGTGGCAAAATCTCCTCTTATGAGTTATTGACATGGTATGTGTGAAAAACCCAATCTCCTTGCCTTGAAATTTCACTTATGCCAAGTTTTCCCTACTTGCCTTATTATGCAAGTAACAAAAATACAAAGCAAGCCCAAAATTTAACCCCTAACTCAAAAAAGTGGCTGAACCAATGTCTCTAAAATGATGTTTGGGATCAATTTGGTATATTGGATGACCCATTTTGGATTTGTAGATCTCTCAAACCAATTTTTCATTTCAACTTTTTCAACTTATATGCCTTTTTTAGGTCATTTTCCACCAACTTTGGTCAAGTCTCATTCTATGCATTTACAAACTTCCATGACTTCCTTTCTAGACTTAAAATGGCATTTTGAGCAACTTTGATGTTGTGAAGTTTTTCATTTGAAGCTTCCTTGTATGAGTTTTAGGCATAGGCTAAGAATGACCTGTAATCACCAAATGACCAAAATACCCTTTTCTTGCCAAGACCATAAGTAGAGTTCCACAAATCATATGAAGGAATACCATACCATTATAGAAATCTAAGACCATAAGGAACAACTCTCATGTTGGACAGAAATCCATTTGAAATATCCTAGAAGGTCAAAAGTTGCTTGGAAGACAGACAACTTTCACAGACAAATTTCAGTGCCCTCAGATGACCTGTAACTTGCAAGAGCCATAACTTGAGTTCTATAAATCATCTTGATGACTTCCACCACTCAAATTAAAGCTATGAAGATACTCTACAAGTTTCATGTGGACCAAGAATTCATATGAAGCTTGCATCTTGAGCTACACTGCTTGGAAGTTTGACCTAAATCAGGGGATTTTACACTGAAACCCTAATTTAGTAACTCCAGTTTTCCTTGACTCCTCTTGATTTTTCTTTAGCACAATACCATATCCATATCCATATAGCAAATAATGAATCCCACAATCTTCAAATGCTCCTTGATGCCCTTCAAAACAAGTCTTTGACCTATGGTTGACCTAGTGTTGACCCTAGTTGACTGACTTCAACTGAGGCTCTTGCAATCATTCCAATGACCTGGTTCTCCTCAAAAATAATCATCTAGGCTCTTCATAACATCCATACACACCTCATACCCTTGGCTCATAGCTCATACTTCTTCTGATGATCCCCCAAACAACTTCAAGATAGGAGAGAATTCACTGATCCACCTGGCAATTCTTCAAAGCTCAAATTCTTCCCTAATGACCTGAGTAGACTTGAATATGAGTGAAACCCTTGAATATACCTCTTGAGATAGGAATAGCACTTGATCCCCTGATTAATATAGCTTGCCTATGCTATGCAATGCAGATGAATACACTATGTACATGATGACAATGCAAATGACTATGCAGTTGAAACATAAACCTAGGTTAGAAAAGGTTGGGCAAATTTTGGGGTGCAACAAATGGCAACGCCAAATTAGAGAACCCTTCAATAAATCTGCGGTAATAACCTGCCAAACCCAAAAAGCTTCTAATCTCCGTTGCTGTCTTTGGTGGTTCCCACTGCAACACTGCACTTACTTTTGACGGGTCCACCGCTATGCCATCACCAGATATTACATGCCCCAAGAAACTCACCGACTTCATCCAAAAGTCACACTTCGACAGTTTAGCAAACAATTTATTTTCCTTCAGCACCTGCAAGGCAATCCTCAGATGTCCTGCATGTTCTTCATCAGATTTAGAATAAATTAATATATCGTCAATAAATACCACAATGAACTGATCCAAGTAAGAATGGAAAATTCTGTTCATATACTCCATAAATACTCCCGGCGCTGTTGCGGTGGAAATAGGATATCAAACTATTAATTAGTTTGAATCGCAATTCAATTCACAACCGCTCTTTGATTTATCCGAAGGAAAAGGTCAAAAGAGGGAAAACCTATTTTTGCATCGTAAACACAATGCGGGGAAAGATCTAGGGTTCGGGGGTTGGTTAAGATTAGGGAAGGTATTAGCACCCTAAACTTCTGTAGTACTCTACAGGAACCTTTTGTTCAAATGTTTACTATCTGCTTTATTTATTTGCTTAAGGTATATATACAAAAGATTAAAAGTGAGAAAAGAGACCTAAGGGGTTAATTCTAAGTTTACTCGGCAAGACATCGCATCCTGTGCCTACGTATCCTTACGGGAGTGGAATCAGAGTAATCGTAGTTCCCCTCAAAAGGGAGGTTAGAGACTTCTTGACTGTGGTCAGGGTCTCAGGGGGAATAAACGCATCTTAAGGACACGCTTACGTGGAGTGTGGAAACTCCAAATCTCTACGTTGAATTGTTAAGTTGTAATTAGGGTTAAATTAGGTTAAGGATTCCGCGGCGGGAAATCCTAAAATGAGCGCGGCGGCTCTTTGACCTCATGCTAGGGGTAAAATTGTAATCCTGCCTACGGCGAGGCGCTTGTGGAAAATTTAGGGTCTGCAAGGTGAAAGGGTTTGAAGTTGAGGACTATTGGCGCGGCGGCCAAACGGTTAGACCTAACCCTCGGATGTGTGTAGTGCGACAGAAACAGTGGTAAACGCGTGAGATAATTGAATCATGCAAACAGAGAGATAATGTCACAATTTAACCATGTAAGCAGAAATTTAAAGGCAGAAATTAAAGCGCGATTATTAGGATTCGCGGGATTACATGATAGGAGCAGATACAATATGATAATGAAAATTTGAATTAAAAATACACAAAAATAACTATTGGCAGCGTAACAAGCTGCAGAACGAGGAAACACTGTTAATAAACCGAATCAGACAGTCAATGGATGAATTATGAGACAAGAGTGCAAGATTGGAGAGTTTTTTTTTATTGTTTATACGTAATAAGTTAAAAAAGATGTTTAAATAAAAAAAAATTAAGTTTAATTTTTTTAAAAAAAATAGTTTAATTTAACTATCTAAAAAGTTTTTATTTTTTATATTATCATTTTTTAAAAGGGTTTAAGCTAGATTTTTTTTTAAAAAAAGTTTAAATTATATTATTTTTTTTAAAAAAACAAATGTTTAATATTTAGTTAGAAAAAAGGTTTTAAAAAAAATTTGAAAATAATAAAAATTAATAAAACAAATAAAATATAAAATAGATAAAACAAAAGAGGGTTGGGCCGGGTATCACTTCCGGACCCAACCCAAGCGGATCACAAATTGGAAGGGGATTAGGTTTCCCCCCCCAGAACCCTAACGGCGCGCATCGTTTCTCTTCCTCTCATATTATCGTTTCTCTTCTCTTTCTTCTTCCTCGATGCTCTCTTCCGGTCCTCTCTGCTACCTTTCTTTCGCCTGAAACAGAAACAAATGCATGAGATGAAACGCACGGTGTCTTACATTTTTACGGTGGGGCTTTGATGAGAATTTGAAGGGCGATGATGATGGTAATCTGAGCTCGGAGTGAGTTTGCCCGTCGCGTATTAGGCGGCGCTGGTGAACTCCCCTTGACTGATTACGTATAGGCTTTGATGGCTTCGAACTTCTCTTTCGCGGTCGCGTTCTAGGGTTTTCCTCTCCTATTTGCATCAGGTTGTATTCCCCCTTTTTATAGTTTCTTTTTATCTCTATTTCTGGGCCTTAAACTAGCGTTATTCTGAGATTTGATTTTGTGGTGATATTATTTGATTTTGATTTTCCAGATTGAGTTCTAATGCGATGCTTTCTGAGACGATTGGGATCTTAATCCATTTTTCTGGTATGAATTTGACACTAGTTCGTTGATTGATCCGAAATACATTCCAATGGGATACGATTTGGTTCTTGCTGATACATGATTGAATCCTATTTCTCCTCTTAGGATTTGATTGGGATTTCTCTTGATATGATTCTGAACTCGTTTTGATTCACTTGATACGATTTATTCCATCCCTGATTTGGGAATTAATATCGATGTCAAATTTGTTTTCTGTTTTTCTCTGATACAGTTTGCCCTACTCCTTCATACCTTCCTTTTCCAGAATTCCTTGATTGATTCGATTTTGTTGGATTTTTGCAGATGTGGATTGGATTGCCTTTGGATTTCTGTTGACCTGTTTGATATCTGAATTAATTCGAACTGATTTGCTTGATTTCGAACTGATTTGCTTTTGGACTGATTTGTTTGATTGATTCAGATTGGGGATTGATATCAAATCAAAATCTTTCTATTGTTTTTCTGATATGATTTGCCTTCAGATTGGATTGATTGATATCTGATTTTGATTCACAGAACTCCTTGAAGGATTCATTTTTCTGTTCTGTTATCGATCTCGAACTGATTCGTTTTTTGATTGATTCGTTTCTTTGATGCAGCTCAGATTCTTTTCCTCTTCTTCTTTCAGAGAGGGCTTGATGTTGTGTTGGTCTTAGCCGCCGAGACGGGTACGCGGTAATGATGACGCTGAGTCTGAACCATTTGGAGCAGTATGCTATAATCCTAGTTTTTCGCTTATGTTACTGCTTCTGATTGAATTGGTGGGGACGATTAGCTATCATGTTGAGCTGAGCCGTGTATGTGTTCGTTTGTGGCTACCCCTGTGATTTTGCCGGATATCTGTTTCGTCTTGGTTAACTGGATTTTCTATTCTGATTCCATTTGAACTGCTTCGTGATAAACTGAATCATGCTTCTCTGATTTGCTCGAACTCGATTCTTCTGATAAGGGTTGTTGTGTTCGTAGCTCGCCTCGCTTGCTACCTGTTTGTGACTGATATTGATTGTACCGCTGTTGGTGTTACTAATGGTTGCTCTTGAAATTGTTTGCAGATGCTAGTCGACTTGTTTTGCTTGCAATTGATACCTGCAGATGTTGAACTGGTGTTGCTCGCTGTGTTGCAGTCGGCGTTGTTTGCAACTGATATCTGTTGCTGCTATTGTTTGTAGCTCAGAAATTGCTATTGTCGGGGGGAACTTGAAACGGTGATGATGATTCGTGAATCTGAACCGTTTGTTAGAGGCTATTGTTGCAATGTTGGTGCTTGCGAATGATGCTTGCTCGTAGCTGATATTGTTGATGTGAAAAAAACCTGTTGTTGTTGCACTGTGATGCTTACAGCTGATACTACCTTGTTATTGCAGGTTGTAACTCGTGTTGCTTCTCTTTGCTGGCTGTAGTTGATATTGGTTCTACGGTTTTGTTGCCTGTTTCTTGAACTGAACTGTTTTAAACTCTGTTATGAAATTGGGGTTGCTGAATCTTTCGATACCTTGTCCTATGTTATTTTGCCGCAGCTTGTTGTGTGTCTCATTCTTCTGTACATGGTTCAGAACTGATGCTGCTCATGAACTATTTAGGCTTTGAGTTCCAAATTCTGAATCTGACATTGATGCGTTTGTGGCTTTTCAGGTGTTGGAAACTTCGGAACCATAGCGACTCAGACCTGCCGGCATCCGGGTCTGAGTCCAAACTTGCCCATGTTGCCTTATTCTCGTATCAGTTTGGAAATCCAATCACGGCAAAACGAATCAGCCCCACTTCTTTTATTTTTTCTATCTCTCGGATGTCCCGTATCGATAAGAACAAGCATTACCTGATCTGACGCCTACGGCGCGGATCGGTAACGGGGGTAGGACGCAGCTTCGGTTGTGCCACTCCCGACACTCGATGATGACGATGTTCTGAGAGTGTCAAAACAACTTCTAACCTTTTTGTCCATATTGTTTGTTTTGCTTTGATGTGCAGGCTAGTCGAGATTTGCGGCGAAGCTTAAAGACAGCATGAAGACCCTTAGGAACTTTTAGGATTTAGGATAGATACTGATTGTGAATGAAAACTCTTGTAAACCAAATTCAAATTCATTTATCAATTTGTAAACTATAAATATTTATGAAATGAAATTCAACAAATATTCATATTTATTTTCTCAATTGTAAATTCAAAGTATCCTTGAATAATAATTCAGAATCATTTAAATTCCTTCTTGAGTTGTAACTTATAAGTACTTATGAACACAAAGTTCAAAACTTACTTCTCCTTTGCCTTTTATAAATGATATCCCGCCATCCAAACAAATTCAAATTAAAATCTCGTTGATCACATCACTTCTCAAAGTAACCTTAACAGTATCCACTTCCTTTCCAACCCAACTTTAAAAAAGGAAACAAAACTGTTTGGAAACGTTTCAGAATCAAACAAAGCACGGCCCCGAGTCCAATCATAAAACATACTGGCACCTTGACCCAAATGGCAAACAAATGCCTCAGAACGTAATAACAGCCCGTTTTCAAGAAATTAGCAGAAGTTGTGTAAAATGACCAAAATACCCCTGGAACCAAATCTGCAAAACAAAAACCTCCATAACTGGTTAGCGGTTAGCAATGTACATGTGAGGCGATATGCGAAATGACTGACTAAATATAAGGGTAAAATTTGGGGTATTACAGTTGCCCCTATTTAAATAGCTACACCGGACGATTTGAGTGACAGAGACTCGAGGAATCGTGGTGGAGAGATTTAAATATAGATAACCGAAAATTTTGCCCTTATATGCGACGATATGCAATGCTATGGACAAAATGGGAACGACTTAATGCAGATGATGCCATGAATATGATATGACGCGTATGCTGGAATAATGAATGCGAAAATGCTGCCGAACATGACGACACCGGGACAGACGCCAACGAGAAGAACTCACTGGGGAAAAAGACACGCTGAGATACAGTACAACACTGGGGAATTCTAAAAAATGATAGTCAACTGGTGCGAATGACCAATTGTCACTTTTTAGAAAAGGAACGAGATCCTCAAATGGAGATGGTACCTGTGAGACGGCCTCCACTGGGGAATCTAAAAATAAAACTGGATCACGTACGATTGTAAGATCGATTACAGAATGCTGGAGCATTGAGCAAAGAATAACATCCAAGCTTCTGTAAACTATCCCTCGTGACAAGATCAAACGGACTTTTCGGAAATCCGTATCAAATATACAGGGTAAGGACCGACTGTATGCCAAAATAAATGGATTTTAATAGGAAATGCCCTAATAAGCTTCCCGGGAGAACTGTCACTTATTGTTGGAAGGGACTTATGTGCAAAAATGGATAAGCACTCAAATAAAGAGGCTGCTGCTTATCTGATAAATAAATCTCCTCGCATTTTAAGGTCGGCGCCTGGAATACGATTCTGATTCTCCTCTTACTGAAGGATAAATAAACTTCTTCATGCTTCAAGATTATGTTCTCCTGAACATGAAAAGGGTAAACTGAACTTCCTCATACTTCAGAATCGTGCTCTTCTGAATATGAAACTGGATGACTGAATATACTCATACTTCAGAATCGTGCTCTCCTGAATATGAAACTGGATGACTGAATTTATTCATACTTCAGAATCGTGCTCTCCTGAATATGTTTTGGTTGTAAATGAATTTTTCCATACTTCAGAATCGTGCTCTCCTGAATATGAAACTGGATAATCGAACTTCCTCATAACTCAGAATCGTGCTCTCCTGAATATGATTCGGCTCCTGAAATTTCTTCGTTCTTCAGAATCGTGCTCTCCTGAAAAACGACCAACTGAACTTCCTCATAACTCAGAATCGTGCTCTCCTGAATATGATTTCGCTCAAACCTTCCCGTAACTCAAGATCGTGCTCTCCTGAATACGAATTGGTTCGTACTTCAAGACGGCAGATAAATGGAAGCCCAACTGCTCCATGGAGATGGCCATTTGCTGCGAGTCGTAACGAGGATAGGATCGACTTCTTAGGTGAGAAATGTCGTATGTTGATGCTGTAAGATGTAAAGTGTAAAGGGTTATAACATGTAGGATTGTAAAGTGTTGTACTGATATATTTTCCAGGCGTGAACTGGCGTGTATCTGTAAATGATTGTAGTTGATTTTCTTGAAAGATAGTGCAAAATAAATGCACGTCCGGGTACAGTGATAAACTTCTCAAGCGAGATGGTCGCGTATCTGTCATGGTATGGTGAAAACCTTCAGAAGGTGCAAAATAAATGCACGTCCGGTTGGGCTTGACGACCGACAAGACTGAGATTCAATCTAGGATCGAGCTAGAAAGAAGACTGGTAATCAAAACTTCATCGAGGGAATGATCTCGGAGGGTAAATATCTTATCCTGGTGAGGAAAGATAGCTAAAGTAACCGTCACCCACGAGGATCGAGCTCCGTAGGGAAACTGGAAACAAGTAAATATTTTATGCTTAGGGCTGACAATCTATTTGAAGAGAATGGACGAACCCAGTTACTAGGTGGTAACGACCAAATGATGGTGAAACATAATGAACCTGTGAATGATACTGCATATGTTGGTGCATACGTTAATGTCTATGTATGCAAGATGTTATGAGTATGTAATGAGTATGTAATGAGTATGTAATGAATATGTAATGGAATAGGCATGTGATGCTTATGCCCTTGCGTATGCTGACGAAACAGACTAGAGACGGGACGAGAGATGAAATAAACATCTCGACAGAGATACCCTGCGTTCTCTGCAACCAATACGTCAATCATGGGTGGGAAGGATCAATGGTGGAACCAACTCTGGTTTTAAAGTTCTGAATTCTCTGGGGAGAAAGTAATCTGCTTGAGTGCATAGTACCATGTCTTCACCTGGGGAGAAGAAAACCTGAGGGACACTTTCGAGTTACCCAAGAAAAAGTTGTCAGCTTATAGTCTCTCTGGGGACTGTCACGGGGCAATGGTTTGAAAGTGTTTCTGCAATAATGATATTTCCGGGGAATGAAGAGATCCTGTAGGAATTTCCACTAGTCAAAGTAATTTATTTCAAATTTGTCGTTTTTGAAAAACAGTTTTTGAAAAATCTACAATGTACCTTTCATTTTCAAATTTTAAGAATAAACGCATTTTGCATAACAATAGAAAATAAAGAGTAATGCACCAAGGAATGTAAGTAACGAGATGGTATCTTTTATTAAAGGGTGGCTGCTTGCTGAAGGCATAGCTCCACAGATGATTACATTTTGAAATTGGCAACATGGGAACAAGGTTACATTGAATCCAATAACACCTACTGACACTACTAACTAAGACTAATTCAGAATCCTGCTTTGGGCAAGGATGAAAGAACTGAAACATGGCTCTCATGCGGAAAGTGTGTTCGAGATAATCAGTGTCTTCTGATGCAATGAAATGCCTTTGTCCCTAACTTTTGCCTGGACCGCCCTTTCGGGTTTTCAATCCACCGGGACGCTCTTTTTTGCCTAAGCCGCCCTTTCGGGTTTTCAACTTAGCGAGCTTTTGTTATTATTTCTTTTTCTTTTCAACCCTTACTTTTGCCTAAGTCGCCTTTTGAAGGTTTTCGACTTAGCGGGTTTTTAGGCATAATATTTTCGGATTGCATCAGAATTCACGGGATGTGCTAGTTCTTCACCGTCCATTGTCGTAAGTATTAGAGACCCTCCGGAGAAGACAGTCTTTACAACGAATGGGCCTTCATAATTGGGCATCCACTTTCCACGCATATCTTTGTGTACTGACAAGATCTTTTTGAGTACGAGCTCTCCTTGACGGAACTCACGGATACGAATCTTCCTATCAAACGCTCTTTTCATCCGTTTCTGATATAATTGCCCATGGCACATGGCTGTCAAGCGCTTCTCGTCAATGAGATTCAACTGATCCAATCTGTCTTGAACCCACTCAGCTTCCTCAAGTTCAGCCTCCATTAACACTCTTAGCGAAGGTATCTCTACTTCGATGGGGAGCACGGCGTCCATTCCATATACCAGTGAGAAAGGTGTTGCCCCTGTCGAAGTTCTTACTGAGGTTCTGTATCCATGCAAAGCAAACGGTAACATCTCATGCCAATCTTTGTAAGTCACAACCATCTTTTGCAGGATCTTCTTGATATTCTTATTCGCAGCTTCAACGGCCCCATTCATCTTAGGACGGTATGGAGAAGAATTGTGGTGAGTGATCTTGAAGTTGTCACACAGCTCTTTCATAGTCTTATTATTCAGATTGGTGCCATTGTCAGTTATTATCCGGCTTGGGACTCCATAACGGCAGATGATTTCTTTCCTGATGAAGCGGGCGACCACTTGCTTGGTCACGTTGGTGTAGGAGGCAGCCTCTACCCATTTGGTGAAATAATCTATAGCAACGAGGATAAAATGATGTCCATTAGAAGCTTTCGGCTCAATTGCCCCAATCATGTCAATGCCCGACATAGAGAACGGCCATGGTGAAGACAAAACATTCAACGGTGACGGAGGTACATGCATTTTATCAGCATAAATTTGGCACTTATGGCATTTTCTAGCGTATTGGATGCAGTCAGCTTCCATGGTTAACCAATAATACCCCGCCCTTAACATCTTCTTGGACATAGCATAACCATTGGCATGAGTTCCGAAGGTCCCCTCATGAATTTCCTGCAGTAACATGTCCGCTTCCCGTTTATCAACACATCTGAGCAGGACCATGTCGTGATTTCTCTTGTATAACACGCCATTACTGATAAAGAATTTGGACGCCAGTCTTCTCAATGTCTTTTTGTCCAGGCCAGTAGCGCCAACGGGATATTCCTGCTTGACGAGATAGTTCTTGATATCGTGAAACCAAGGCTTTTCATCCACCTCAACTTCTTCGACCAACTGACAATAAGCGGGCTCAACCTTGCGCTCAATATGGATAAGAGGTGCTTCATTAACGAATTTAACCTTCCACATAGATGCTAACATGGCTAATGCATCAGCTACGTGATTCTCGGATCTAGGAACATGCTCGAACTCTATCTCGTCGAAATACTTGATCAGCTCAATAATGTAGTCCTTATAAGGGATCAGCTTCTCATTCTTCGTTTCCCACTTGCCTTGTACCTGGTAGATAACCAAGGCTGAGTCACCACTTACTTTAAGAAGTTTGATTCGGAGGTGAATCGCTGCTTCGAGGCCGAGGATACACGCTTCATACTCTGCAACGTTGTTAGTACACTCAAAGTCCAACCTTGCGGTAAATGGGGTAAATCCACCCTTTGGGTTCATCAAAACGGCGCCTATACCATGCCCATTGAAATTTGAGGAACCATCAAACATCATTTTCCACCAAAGTCCTGGTTCTGGGCCTTCGCTCGGATCTGGCTCTTCGCAATCTCTTTTAATCAACAAAATATCCTCATCAGGAAAATCGAGCTTAAGAGGTTCATAATCTTCAACTGGCTGGTCTGCAAGATAATCGGATAAAATACTACCCTTAATCGCTTTCTGGGGTACATACTGGATGTCATATTCGGATAACAACATGTGCCAACGGGCTAGCCTCCCGGTTTGAGCAGGTTTTTCAAAAATATACTTGATCGGATCCATTTTAGAAATCAATAACGTGGTATGACAGACCATATACTGCCGAAGGCGCTTAGCGGCCCACGCCAATGCACAACAAGTTTTCTCTAATGGTGAGTATCTGTTTTCGCAATCGGTAAACTTCTTGCTCAGGTAATAAATCGCATGTTCCTTTTTCCCAGTCTCATCATGTTGCCCAAGCACACAACCCATAGACTTCTCGAGAACAGTAAGGTACATAAACAACGGTCTTCCAGGTACGGGCGGGATCAGAATAGGGGGATCTTGCAAATAACCCTTAATCTTCTCGAACGCTTTCTGACAATCAGGGTTCCACTCAACTGTCTGCCCCTTGCAAAGCAACTTGAATATCGGTTCACAAGTAGCGGTCATATTAAAGATAAACCTGGAAATATAATTCAGACGTCCCAGAAAACCTCTAACTTGCGTCTCGGTTCGCGGAGCTGGCATATCTTGAATGGCCCGGACTTTGTCAGGATCCACCTCAATCCCTCGCTGGCTAACAATGAAACCAAGCAATTTCCCAGATCTGACACCGAAGGTACATTTAGCAGGATTCAATTTCAACTGATATTTCCTGAGTCGTTCAAACAATTTCACCAAATGGTCTAGATGTTCCTCTTCACTCTGAGATTTGGCTATCATATCATCCACATACACCTCAATCTCTTTGTGCATCATATCATGAAAAAGAGTGGTCATAGCACGTTGGTAGGTTGCCCCTGCATTCTTTAAACCGAAGGGCATGACTTTGTAGCAGAAGGTTCCCCAAGGAGTAATGAAAGTAGTCTTCTCTCGATCGTCGGGATCCATCTTGATCTGATTATAGCCGGAGAAACCATCCATAAATGAAAACAACGCAAAACTGGCTGTATTGTCTACAAGTGTATCAATATGTGGCAGAGGGAAGTCGTCTTTCGGACTTGCTTTGTTCAGGTCCCTGTAATCCACACACATCCTAACTTTACCGTCCTTCTTGGGCACTGGCACAATGTTGGCAACCCAATCTGGATATTTTGCGACTGCCAAGAAACCTGCATCCAACTGCTTTTTAACCTCATCTCGAATCTTCAAAGCCATATCGGGTCTCGTTCTTCGAAGCTTTTGCTTGATAGGCGGACAATCTGGCTTAAGCGGCAACTTGTGAACAACAATATCCGTGTCTAGGCCCGGCATATCTTGATACGACCACGCAAATACATCAATATACTCTTTTAACAACTCAATCAACCTCGGCCTAATCTCCGTCCCAAGCATTGCACCAATCTTGACCTCTTTCCTGCTCTCCTCTGTACCGAGGTTAATTAGGTCCACCTGCTCTTTATGCGGTTGAAGCTCTGTGTACTCGTACTCAATCAATCTTGTCAGTTCCGCGGGTACTTCAAAATCTTCTTCACCCTCGTCCTCAGCTTGATTGATGGGTGCATCCCAGTCAGGAGTGTCAGTAAAGTCATTGGATCCAACAAGGTTTACGATATCTCTGCATGATGGAAGGCTTACTTAATTAAAATGCTCGAAGACATGTAAGAATGAAATGCTGTTTTTTTTTTATTTTTTTGGAAGAAAGGTTGCCAATTTCATTTTTAAAGGTGAAAACGAAAAACGCAAATGAACCAAAGTGGAATTGAACAAAATGCTTTTATTAATATCTTTTTAGAAATGAAAGGTGGCCCGACAAAACAACCCTATAGCCTTGGGCAGAGCTACAGATTTTTATTTGAAAATGTAAATGAAACTTTAAAACACAATTACTTTGACAAGGGAAAAATAACAGGGATCTCTACGGCCTCCCAGTTGTTCAAAACTGCATCACCCTTAAACACCAGGTTGCTCAGCTCTTCATTTTTCCCACATTCGCTGATGGCATTGACTTGGAAACCTCCGCTGACAAATACTTCTTGGATAACCTTCGGACGCCCTTCGACAGTGGTGGCAGCTCCATTCTGAGTTGGTTTGTAACCCAACCCAGAGCGATCAGTCTTGGTCTTGACATCAATTACCTCTCCCCAACCTTCAGGAATGCCCCTGTCAATTGTTGATTTGGTACTCTTCAGAGATGCAAAAGATGGATTACCCTGACCCACTGTCTCTTCGACCTCCAGCAGAACAGCATTGGCGATCTCAAGTGCTTGAAAGGAAATGTCTGAAGCATTCTTGTCGGCCTCGATGTAACGGAAAGAGGACAGGTTACTGACCATCAGATCCTCCTCACCGTGTATAATAACCAACTTTCCATCGATCACGAATTTCATCCTTTGATGTAACGTTGAGGTCACTGCCCCAGCGGCATGAATCCACGGCCTTCCGAGCAAACAGCTGTAGTTGGGATTAATGTCCATGACTTGAAACGTGATATTAAAAATTTGCGGACCAATCAGGATAGGAAGCTCAACCTCCCCCATTACCGATCGACGAGAGCCATCGAAAGCCTTGACAACCAAAGGAGTAGGTTTCAACACCGTCTCTTTACAAGCCAACTTATCAAGAATCCTCTTAGGTAGAACATTCAGAGAAGACCCTGTGTCCACTAGCACTCTCGCTAAATTGTCCTCCTGACATTTCACCGATATATGTAAAGCACGATTATGGTTCAGACCCTCCTTCGGTAACTCTTCATTGCTGAAACTGAGGGTGTTACAGGCGGTCAAATTGGCAATCACACTATCAAACCGACTGGTGCTGATATCTTGATCCACATGTGCTTGAGTCAAAACCTTCTGCAAGGCCATCCTATGAGCGGGTGAATTCATTAACAGAGATAGAATTGAGATCTTGGAAGGAGTCTGATGAAGTTGATCAATAACTTTATAGTCACTTTTCTTGATAATCCTCAAAAATTCGGCATCTTCATTATCCGTAACGGCTCCCTTACCTTTGTCTTTGGCAGGCACTGGGATACTAGTTGTTTCCTTAGGTGGGACCTCATTGAAACGGGGAGTATACACACGGCCACTGCGAGTCATCCTGCTTACCTCTGCGATATTGGTCACAGTATCCTTAACCTCTTCATTTGGAATAGTCTTCCCAGACTCCCTGTCAATCACCGTCACGTCATATTTCCAAGGCACGGCTTTAGGATCACTGAAAGGAAACGGACCCGGTCTTCGAATAACTATAGGCTTAGGCTGATTCACTTCAGGGATATACGACCTTGGTATATCGAACACGAGGTTGGCGGAGCCTGCCCCTGATAAATTAAACACGGGTACCTTACCCTTTGATTCAGGCTGATGGAAAACAGGCTCAACCACAGCGACTACATCCTTCTTGGCTTGGCTGGTCACTTGTAAAACACCCTCATTAATCAAACTCTGCACATCATTCTGAACCACCACACAACCCTTGCTACTGGCTTCACAACTTGCGCATGCAGCGTGGGAAGTATCTACCAGACCGGCTTCAAACAGTTTCGAATGGAACATCTTGAGAGGAGTCTTAATCTGTTCAACATCCAGGGCATAACCTTCTTCCAAATCAGCACCAATGGCATTGACACTCTCATGGTTAGGAAACGGGTTCTTCTTAACATTCGGTTGAGGATCTTCGAATGACAAAATCTTCTTTTCCAATAAATCCCTGACAATATTTTTGAGAGCATAACAATTTTCCAGATCGTGGCCAGGCGCACCCTCATGAAATAAACAGTGAGCAGCGGCGTTGTAATTGGCGGGTAGAGGATTAGGAGGCGGACCCAAAGCCCGAGTAGTGATGAGACCCTGCTTGACCAAAGAGGGATACAACTCGGTAAAAGTCATCGGGATCGGCGGACAAGGTTTATACGTTCTTCTGTTCGGCATATTCTGGCGAGGAGCCGGACTCTTTGGCTGTTGAGGAGCAGGAGTATTAGGCGCCTGTAGGTAGTTGACAGGAGGCGGATAAACAGGAGGTTGTTGCATAGGTTGATACATGGGAACCTGTTGATTGAAAGAAGGTGTAATAGCTGCCACATAGGGTTGTTGAGCATATTGGACTGGGTACCCTTGAGGTTGAGCATAACCTTGCGGATGTTGATAAAAGCGTTCTCTTGGTCTACCAGAGGATATAGCGTTAGTCTCACCCTCCTTCTTTTTCTGGGAGCTATACGGAGGTTTCTTCGGCTGATCCTTAGAAGCACCATGATTATTTGTCATTTTACCACTCTTCATACCCAATTCAATCTTGACACCCACAGCAACTATGTCGGAGAAATTTGAAGTCACACTACCCACCATTCTCTCGTAAAATTCTGGACGGACTGTGTCGACAAACCAATCAGCTAACTCTTTCTCGGACAAAGGAGGTTCTACCTGCGAAGCCGTCTCTCTCCATCTTTGAGCATACTCTTTGAATGACTCAGAATTCTTTTGTGACATACTCAGCAATTGTCTTCTGTCAGGAGCCAGATCCATATTGTACTTGTAGTGTTTGATGAAAGCGTCAGATAAATCTTGAAAGCTCTTAACGCGGGATTGGTCCAAAGTTAAATACCACTTGGAAGAAGCACCCTTCAAACTGTCTTGGAAGCAATGAACCATCAGTTTATCATTCTCAACATGGGCAGCCATTTTGCGATAATACATGATCAGATGACTCTTAGGACAGGTGGAACCTTCATAGCGATCGAAGTTCGGAGTTTTGAACTTCGGAGGAATAACCAAACCTGAGACCAAACAAACATCTCTTGCAGCAGTCCCAAAAATTTGATCACCCTCTACCTTTTTCAATCTCTGGACGATAGTGTTTACTTCCTCACGAAGCTTATCATGTTTCTCATAACCCTCAACATTCTCATCAAGATTATCAAAAACTGTCTCATTGAAGTACGGTTGCGCACGAGTGTGTACAACAGGTGGTGCGAAGATAGGGGCCCCCCTAGAAACTTCAGAAAACAAGGGCACGGCTTGCTGAACAGGTTGATTAATCGGAACAGTGGCTTAAGGAGGCACAAAACCTGGAGCAAGACCATAAGGTGGGTCCTTTGCTACAGTCACACTTGGTGGAGGGTCCACAGTAACGCCGGTAATCTCAGAAACAACAGTGGGCTGGGTATCCATCTTAGCATTCATGACATGTAACAATTCCATCATACGCCCCATACCCCCTCGAAGGTCTTCGAGTTCATTGCTAAGGCGATCGATCTCTTTTGCCTGATCCTCCATTCTTTTCCGAGTTTGAGCTCTGGTGTTGTATTGGTGCCGAGAACTCAGGGTGACAAAACTGGAAGGTGAGAGAACCGAGTGTGAGAAATCGGGAGACACATGCAATGCAAAAAAAGTAAATGATGCTAAAATGTGAATGTAACGAAGATTTCATGGAATTCAAAACATTTACTAATGTCGTGGGGTACCAAGGAAATCTCTTTCTTGTTTTTTCATTTTATATATATTTTTTTTTTATTTATGGTGTCCCGCGATATCCATAGATGATGTTTGAACTCCATGAAATACAATGCGATGAGATGCTTTATGGATGCAATGCATGAAAACACACAAAGTCCTAGGTTAAAGGCTTGCATGAGGTTCACAGGCAAGTACCCTCCCCTGCAGTTAGATGGTTCATCCTGTCCTACAAAAGTAACCAGGTTCTAAGGGATCTCAATATCATTGATCCTTCACAAGGGTGGTTGTTCAGAAGGCAACTTACTTGCCAACCAAAACCCTCCAAGTTTAAGATCTCAATGAGCGTAGTATCGAGTGTCAACCAACTTCAGTCTGCACCAAAGCCGGCTACCTCACTACCTTCTAAAGGCCAAGATGAGTTAACTAGGGTTCTAAAAGTCAGTTAGTGCATTGACAACATATGGCAGCCTCAATATTATCCTCAACTTGACTTAAGGAATATAAGCACCAACCAAGAAGTCGCACTAACTATGGCCACCAGATCAACCGCATCGATATACGTCGTACAGTTTCCTTGGTCTATTGCCATTTACCTAAGGTACACTAGATCCGGGTGTAGGACTCATCTCACAGCACAAGGAACAGTCCCACAATCAAAGCACAAATATATACATAAATGAATAATAACACAGATAGTAATAAATATGAACAAGTTAGGGATAACCCTCAAAAGTTAAAGTTAGTCCCCAGTGAAGTCGCCATTTTCTGTTGCGGTGGAAATAGGATATCAAACTATTAATTAGTTTGAATCGCAATTCAATTCACAACCGCTCTTTGATTTATCCGAAGGAAAAGGTCAAAAGAGGGAAAACCTATTTTTGCATCGTAAACACAATGCGGGGAAAGATCTAGGGTTCGGGGGTTGGTTAAGATTAGGGAAGGTATTAGCACCCTAAACTTCTGTAGTACTCTACAGGAACCTTTTGTTCAAATGTTTACTATCTGCTTTATTTATTTGCTTAAGGTATATATACAAAAGATTAAAAGTGAGAAAAGAGACCTAAGGGGTTAATTCTAAGTTTACTCGGCAAGACATCGCATCCTGTGCCTACGTATCCTTACGGGAGTGGAATCAGAGTAATCGTAGTTCCCCTCAAAAGGGAGGTTAGAGACTTCTTGACTGTGGTCAGGGTCTCAGGGGGAATAAACGCATCTTAAGGACACGCTTACGTGGAGTGTGGAAACTCCAAATCTCTACGTTGAATTGTTAAGTTGTAATTAGGGTTAAATTAGGTTAAGGATTCCGCGGCGGGAAATCCTAAAATGAGCGCGGCGGCTCTTTGACCTCATGCTAGGGGTAAAATTGTAATCCTGCCTACGGCGAGGCGCTTGTGGAAAATTTAGGGTCTGCAAGGTGAAAGGGTTTGAAGTTGAGGACTATTGGCGCGGCGGCCAAACGGTTAGACCTAACCCTCGGATGTGTGTAGTGCGACAGAAACAGTGGTAAACGCGTGAGATAATTGAATCATGCAAACAGAGAGATAATGTCACAATTTAACCATGTAAGCAGAAATTTAAAGGCAGAAATTAAAGCGCGATTATTAGGATTCGCGGGATTACATGATAGGAGCAGATACAATATGATAATGAAAATTTGAATTAAAAATACACAAAAATAACTATTGGCAGCGTAACAAGCTGCAGAACGAGGAAACACTGTTAATAAACCGAATCAGACAGTCAATGGATGAATTATGAGACAAGAGTGCAAGATTGGAGAGTTTTTTTTTTATTGTTTATACGTAATAAGTTAAAAAAGATGTTTAAATAAAAAAAAATTAAGTTTAATTTTTTTAAAAAAAATAGTTTAATTTAACTATCTAAAAAGTTTTTATTTTTTATATTATCATTTTTTAAAAGGGTTTAAGCTAGATTTTTTTTTAAAAAAAGTTTAAATTATATTATTTTTTTTTAAAAACAAATGTTTAATATTTAGTTAGAAAAAAGGTTTTAAAAAAAATTTGAAAATAATAAAAATTAATAAAACAAATAAAATATAAAATAGATAAAACAAAAGAGGGTTGGGCCGGGTATCACTTCCGGACCCAACCCAAGCGGATCACAAATTGGAAGGGGATTAGGTTTCCCCCCCCAGAACCCTAACGGCGCGCATCGTTTCTCTTCCTCTCATATTATCGTTTCTCTTCTCTTTCTTCTTCCTCGATGCTCTCTTCCGGTCCTCTCTGCTACCTTTCTTTCGCCTGAAACAGAAACAAATGCATGAGATGAAACGCACGGTGTCTTACATTTTTACGGTGGGGCTTTGATGAGAATTTGAAGGGAGATGATGATGGTAATCTGAGCTCGGAGTGAGTTTGCCCGTCGCGTATTAGGCGGCGCTGGTGAACTCCCCTTGACTGATTACGTATAGGCTTTGATGGCTTCGAACTTCTCTTTCGCGGTCGCGTTCTAGGGTTTTCCTCTCCTATTTGCATCAGGTTGTATTCCCCCTTTTTATAGTTTCTTTTTATCTCTATTTCTGGGCCTTAAACTAGCGTTATTCTGAGATTTGATTTTGTGGTGATATTATTTGATTTTGATTTTCCAGATTGAGTTCTAATGCGATGCTTTCTGAGACGATTGGGATCTTAATCCATTTTTCTGGTATGAATTTGACACTAGTTCGTTGATTGATCCGAAATACATTCCAATGGGATACGATTTGGTTCTTGCTGATACATGATTGAATCCTATTTCTCCTCTTAGGATTTGATTGGGATTTCTCTTGATATGATTCTGAACTCGTTTTGATTCACTTGATACGATTTATTCCATCCCTGATTTGGGAATTGATATCGATGTCAAATTTGTTTTCTGTTTTTCTCTGATACAGTTTGCCCTACTCCTTCATACCTTCCTTTTCCAGAATTCCTTGATTGATTCGATTTTGTTGGATTTTTGCAGATGTGGATTGGATTGCCTTTGGATTTCTGTTGACCTGTTTGATATCTGAATTAATTCGAACTGATTTGCTTGATTTCGAACTGATTTGCTTTTGGACTGATTTGTTTGATTGATTCAGATTGGGGATTGATATCAAATCAAAATCTTTCTATTGTTTTTCTGATATGATTTGCCTTCAGATTGGATTGATTGATATCTGATTTTGATTCACAGAACTCCTTGAAGGATTCATTTTTCTGTTCTGTTATCGATCTCGAACTGATTCGTTTTTTGATTGATTCGTTTCTTTGATGCAGCTCAGATTCTTTTCCTCTTCTTCTTTCAGAGAGGGCTTGATGTTGTGTTGGTCTTAGCCGCCGAGACGGGTACGCGGTAATGATGACGCTGAGTCTGAACCATTTGGAGCAGTATGCTATAATCCTAGTTTTTCGCTTATGTTACTGCTTCTGATTGAATTGGTGGGGACGATTAGCTATCATGTTGAGCTGAGCCGTGTATGTGTTCGTTTGTGGCTACCCCTGTGATTTTGCCGGATATCTGTTTCGTCTTGGTTAACTGGATTTTCTATTCTGATTCCATTTGAACTGCTTCGTGATAAACTGAATCATGCTTCTCTGATTTGCTCGAACTCGATTCTTCTGATAAGGGTTGTTGTGTTCGTAGCTCGCCTCGCTTGCTACCTGTTTGTGACTGATATTGATTGTACCGCTGTTGGTGTTACTAATGGTTGCTCTTGAAATTGTTTGCAGATGCTAGTCGACTTGTTTTGCTTGCAATTGATACCTGCAGATGTTGAACTGGTGTTGCTCGCTGTGTTGCAGTCGGCGTTGTTTGCAACTGATATCTGTTGCTGCTATTGTTTGTAGCTCAGAAATTGCTATTGTCGGGGGGAACTTGAAACGGTGATGATGATTCGTGAATCTGAACCGTTTGTTAGAGGCTATTGTTGCAATGTTGGTGCTTGCGAATGATGCTTGCTCGTAGCTGATATTGTTGATGTGAAAAAAACCTGTTGTTGTTGCACTGTGATGCTTACAGCTGATACTACCTTGTTATTGCAGGTTGTAACTCGTGTTGCTTCTCTTTGCTGGCTGTAGTTGATATTGGTTCTACGGTTTTGTTGCCTGTTTCTTGAACTGAACTGTTTTAAACTCTGTTATGAAATTGGGGTTGCTGAATCTTTCGATACCTTGTCCTATGTTATTTTGCCGCAGCTTGTTGTGTGTCTCATTCTTCTGTACATGGTTCAGAACTGATGCTGCTCATGAACTATTTAGGCTTTGAGTTCCAAATTCTGAATCTGACATTGATGCGTTTGTGGCTTTTCAGGTGTTGGAAACTTCGGAACCATAGCGACTCAGACCTGCCGGCATCCGGGTCTGAGTCCAAACTTGCCCATGTTGCCTTATTCTCGTATCAGTTTGGAAATCCAATCACGGCAAAACGAATCAGCCCCACTTCTTTTATTTTTTCTATCTCTCGGATGTCCCGTATCGATAAGAACAAGCATTACCTGATCTGACGCCTACGGCGCGGATCGGTAACGGGGGTAGGACGCAGCTTCGGTTGTGCCACTCCCGACACTCGATGATGACGATGTTCTGAGAGTGTCAAAACAACTTCTAACCTTTTTGTCCATATTGTTTGTTTTGCTTTGATGTGCAGGCTAGTCGAGATTTGCGGCGAAGCTTAAAGACAGCATGAAGACCCTTAGGAACTTTTAGGATTTAGGATAGATACTGATTGTGAATGAAAACTCTTGTAAACCAAATTCAAATTCATTTATCAATTTGTAAACTATAAATATTTATGAAATGAAATTCAACAAATATTCATATTTATTTTCTCAATTGTAAATTCAAAGTATCCTTGAATAATAATTCAGAATCATTTAAATTCCTTCTTGAGTTGTAACTTATAAGTACTTATGAACACAAAGTTCAAAACTTACTTCTCCTTTGCCTTTTATAAATGATATCCCGCCATCCAAACAAATTCAAATTAAAATCTCGTTGATCACATCACTTCTCAAAGTAACCTTAACAGTATCCACTTCCTTTCCAACCCAACTTTAAAAAAGGAAACAAAACTGTTTGGAAACGTTTCAGAATCAAACAAAGCACGGCCCCGAGTCCAATCATAAAACATACTGGCACCTTGACCCAAATGGCAAACAAATGCCTCAGAACGTAATAACAGCCCGTTTTCAAGAAATTAGCAGAAGTTGTGTAAAATGACCAAAATACCCCTGGAACCAAATCTGCAAAACAAAAACCTCCATAACTGGTTAGCGGTTAGCAATGTACATGTGAGGCGATATGCGAAATGACTGACTAAATATAAGGGTAAAATTTGGGGTATTACAGGCGCATTAGTCACTCCAAACGGCATTACAGCATATTCGTAATGTCCATATCGAGTCCTAAAAGCAGTCTTCTGAATATCACCTTCTTTTACCCTTATATGATGGTAACCCGATCTCAAATCGATCTTACTGAACACACGAGCTCCCACCAGCTGATCCATCAAATAATCAATCCTTGGTAGAGGATACTTATTCTTAATAGTCACTTTATTCAACTGACGGTAGTCGATGCACAAACGCATACTACCATCCTTCTTCTTCACCAATAACACTGGAGCTCCCCACGGCGACACACTCGGTCTAATAAACTTTCTATCCAACAATTCTCCAATCTGAGACTTCAACTCAGCCAATTCCACTGCAGACATCTTGTACGGCGCCATAGAAATAGGCCTCGTACCAGGAACAATATCAATACTAAATTCAACTTCCCTCGTTGGAGGCAATTCCGTAATGTCATCAGGAAACACTTCCGGAAATTCATTCACCATTGCCAATTCCTCCCTTGACGCTTTGCTATCCACCGATAATGATGCAAATAAAGCAAACACTTTAGCTTCATCTTCCAACAAGGTCCTCAATTCTTTACTAGACAAAGAATCTGCTAAAGCTTCCCCTTCTGGAGTCAGGAACAACAATTCCTTCCGAAAACAATCGATGTAGACTCGGTTGAACTCTAACCAGTTCATACCCAGTATAACATCCAAATTACCAAGTGGTAGACAAATCAGATCCACTCCAAATTCTCTACCGAAAATAGTCAGCGGACACTTCAGGCATACCAAAGAAGTAGTCACTGAGCCAATAGAGGGTGTCTCAATAGTCATTCGTCTCTCAAGAGTAGACGACACCAATCATTTCCTCTTCACACAGTCAACCGAAATAAACGAGTGGATTGCACCCGTTTCAATAATAGCAGTCAAAGGAATATTATTGATAATACAAATACCTTTGATAACTCGCTCATCACTGACAACTTGAGTTCCTGCCAAAGCAAACACTTTCCCACCAGCCGGAGATGTCTGAGGCTTCTTCGGCTTCTCACAATGGGTACTGATGTGACCCTTTTCACCACAGTTATAACAGGTCGGCATAGTAGCTCTGCAATCAGCTATCACATGACCTGGCTTCCCACACTTAAAACACTTCTTTACTTCATTAGGACAATCATTAGCACGGTGTCCCATGCCACCGCATCAGAAACATTTCCCATCAGCAGATGTCTTTCCCTCTCTGGGCTTCTTATCAACAACAGCTTTACGCTTTCCCTTATCAGCAACAACACTATAAGGAGTACCATTGAACCTCTGCTTACTCTTACGGTCATTAACAGCTTTGTAGTGTGCAATCCTTGCCCGGTTATCATTATCATAAATTCTGCTCCTGCTTACCAGCTCGGGATAACTCCTGATCTTCTGACAAGCAATCCCCAACTTAATCTCTGGACACAGTCCATTCTCAAATTTTAAACACTTAGAAGTCATTGCCCCATCAATATTATAATGAGGACAATACTGCACCAGCTCTTCAAACTTAGCAGCATACTTTGCTACCATCATACTACCCTGCTTCAGCTCTAAGAATTCAATCTCCTTAGCACTTCAAATATCTTCCGGAAAATACTTTTCCAGAAAACCTTTCCGAACCACCTCCCAAGTAATGGCAGTTCCCGCAGCTTCCAATCTTTGGCGATTGTTGCCCCACCAAGCTTCAGCTTCGCCCTCCAGCATGTGAGTGCCAAACCTCACCTTTTGCTCATTACTACAATCCATAGTCCTGAAGATTTTCTCGATTGTCTTCAGCCACTTCTGTGCAGCTTCAGGATCCAGAATTCCTCCTTCAAACGTCGGCGGCTTGTTGCTCCGAAACTGCGCCAAACTCCTGAATTGGGCATCTACAGTTTGGTTCTGATTAGCAACCGCCTGCGCCATTGCTTGCATAGCAGCAGCCAACGCAACATCGTTCCTTCCTGCCATACTGCTCAAAAATAACAACACCAGGTTAAAAGATACTCAACTCTATCCTAAAGGACAAACTCAACTCGACTCAACAACACTGGCCGGACGGACCGACCTGCTCTGATACCAATTGTAACACCCCACTTCCCAAAAACAATTAAAATAATAAACATTATAAATAAACATCAGATTTTTTCTTCCCAACTGGGATATCACATAGCAAAACCAACATTTCCTTATAAAAAGGTTTTTCTCCAAATACAGCGGAATATTAAATAGTAAAATCCAACAAAGGTTTTTGATACGTTCACAGGAACAAAATACAAGTTCAGCATAAAACAAATAAAAACACCCAAGTCCCGTGCTATGTATCAGAGCATCCTAGACTCGACTGGCACACCATAATCCAAGCTAGCTAAGTGTTGCACCCCAAAATTTGCCCAGCATGTCTTTACCTAGCTTATGTTTCATTGCATTCACATTAGCATTATCATTTGCATTTCATTGACATGTATGCAGGAGATCAAGAGGTATGAGTACCAATAAAGGGCTATTCAAGACTTTGAAGCTAGCTAAGAAGGTCATTCAAGTGTTCAAGGGTGATATCCTTGTCAGAGAAGTTAAAAGATCCTCAGAGAGAGTGGTTGAAACCAAGAGGGTGTGTCTCCTAACTTGAGAGTTGTGGGAAGTTATCAGATGATTCTGAAGCCATGAAGTTGGACTTGAGGTCTTGAGAGATCTCATGAGAAGTGTTGAAGATCACTTTGAGGCCTAGACAGGTCATTGTGCAAGATTAAGAAGGCTCAGCCATGATTGGTGCAGTTAGGTTTTGACTGGGTCAACCCTAGGTCAACTGATGATTTGGAAAAGGTTGAGACATAATCCAAGAGCCATGTGATCATGGATTGATGCATTGAGATGTTATAAGGATGATTCCAAGGTCAAATCATCATGATTGAAGAGCTTGAGAAGTTTTCAGGCTAGGGTTTCTAAGGCTGGACAGTGTAAAATCCCCTAGTTTGACCCTATCTTCAAGGCAGTTTAGCTCAAGACATGATTGTCATCTCATCTTACCCCCAACATGAATGTTGTAGAGCTTGATCTTAGCTTTAATTTGAGTGCTAGAAGTCCTTGATAGGATTTGTAGAACTCAAGTTATGGCTTTGACAAGTTACAGGTCATCTGAGGTATGTGAATTTGGGGGCTTGAAAGTTACCCAACTTGCATCAAACTTTTTCCATAGAAGGATGATTCCTATGAACTTTTGGTCAACATGAATGTTGTTCCTTATCCTCTTAGATTTCTAGATAGTACTAGAAGTCCTTGATAGGATTTGTGGAACTCAAGTTATGGCTTTGACAAGTCAAGGGCATTTTGGTCATTTGGAGATTATAGGTCATTGTAACCATAAGGCCATAACTCCTATTTCCAAGCTTCAAATGAGAAAATGTTCAACATCAAACTTGTTCAAAATAATGTTTTAAGGCTAGTTAAGAGGTCTTGAGATGTTGGAAATGCTTGCAGCTCAAAGTTGCAAAAATGACCTAAAACAAGGGCATAAGTTAAATGAACCAAAGTTGGAAATTGGTACTTTTGATCTACACATCCAAACCAAGGCATGTAATAGGTCATTTTGACTGTAAAAAGCATTTTAAGAACATTGGTTTAGCCACATTTTTGAATTAAGGTCTAATTTGTGGACTTGCTTTGAAAAGTAGTTACTTACATCTTAAGTAACATTTGCAAAACTGAAATTCAAGGCATGATCAAGGTCCCTTGCAAGCCAAACACTTTCAAAATGTCATGAGGGGAGAAATTGGAAGGGAATGGGATTGATTTCAAGCTGTTTGCAGAGTTGTGCACACCATGGCATATAAGTGAACTTCTCATGTCATGAGAGATTGGATTTCTCATTAGAAGGATCTAGAGGGTTCTAGATCATCCACACATGTTCTATATATTGAGTAGAAGAGGTTCATATGAAGGGTTGGTGATGATTGAAGGAGAGAGCAGAGATTGAGATTGAGATTTCATTGCTTGCAACTGAATTCGGTTACATCATTTCACTCACTTTCCATCCATTTTCTTGATTGCAATCTCTTCCATGGATGCTAGGGAATGATTCCAGATCATAATCAAAGGGAATTCGTGGCTGATTGGTGTTCTTGAACTCAGATTTTTCCACCTGCAACTCAGAGTTGGTTCCAAGAATTGAAGCCATTTCAATCAGTTCTATTGCATATAGAAGCTTGGAAGTGATTCACTGAAGGAGTCTGGAGCATTTGAAGGCTTGATTTGAGGTCTTGCTACTTCTGTGCACGCGAAATTTTCAGGTTGGTAACCTTTGATCCCTGGCTTGTTTTAGGTAGAATCAATACGAATTAGGATGTTAGATGCATTGTAGAACGGTGTAGGAAGGTTTTCAGATAGTTAATTCGAGAATTAGTGACCAATTAAGGATGTTACCATTTTTGGTTGAGAATTGGTTATGGCGAATCTTGAGGTTTCAGAGAGAATAAAGGGCATGAATGAATTCGTGAGGAAATTTGGGACAAGTTTCATGTATAAACCACTTGCAATGGAGGATCCTAGAGAGAGTTAGGGTTGAGGACGATGACCGGAGCACCACCGGTGGTGGCCGAAGCTGCGCGCAAGGTTCAGAGATTCAAAAGGTTGAAGATGACTTTAGAGCCCTTGGATTTAGGTGGACCTTTGACTGGAGAAGTGATCCAACGGCCACGCGTGTGTTTCAATTTGTGAAGGATTTGAGTTTTAATGAAACGCATCGTTTCATTTGGTTGCTGATGCTGGACTTAGTGAATTGGTTGATACCTGCACCCCCCTGATGGCCCAATCCATTATATGAACTGATGTCTACTACTATCTGCACCGTGCATTTATTATTTTCTTTGGATTTTCCTTATATTTCTTCATTTTATACATGGTTCATGATTAAATCATAAAAAATTGAAAAATAACTCAATTGATCCCATTCTTTTTGCATTAGATTCATGATTGAATCTAGTATTTTTTAGATAAAAAATATTATTATTTCATGCATTTTCTGATTTTATGGGAATTTTCACATTTTAATTGATATTAAAATAGTCATGTTTGATACTTGATTTTGTGGAATTTTGTGTGATCATGTGATGATGATTTTGATCCTGATTTTTTGTGAGTAGTTAGCATAGATATGCATGCTCCCCATAGAATTTTCTAACATTTTTGTGATGAACTTAGGTGGTAGTTTAGGTTGAAACCTGTAGAAGCTCCATTTTTAGGGTTTATGGTTGATACCTTTGGATTTAGGACTTAATTTTAGGACTTAATAGATGAGTTAGTCCCTGGTTTTTGTATGAGGCATTCTTAATTGAATTAGGATCCCTTAGGAATTTTTGTAGAAATTTATAAGATACTTTACTATTTTTGATTGATTTTAGTTTAGGTGCTAGTTTTAGATGATTCTAAGGCACTAATTCAACTAGACTAACATCTTTAGTTCTCTTAGATTAGGGTTTTGCTTTGCTTGTTCTTGGATGATGATGAAGACAAGTTGAAGATGCATTGTATTGCTTGAAGAGTCTTGGATTTGAAGATCTTCCCTTCTTGTGGTGTAGTTTTGATTAGGCAAAGTTTAGGGTCTTGTAGGCAGAGCTTCTAGATAGTTCTCTTGCTTCATAAACATGGAAAATGTTGATTAATTCCATTCTTCCCTATGATGAAAGGTCCCCTTGTAAAGGCCTCATCCATCCTTTGGTAGGATGTGTGGCTCTTTGCAAATTGGTAGAACCTTTGAGGGTCCCTTTCTCTGATGATAGGATGCTTAGTGGTGACCCTTGGTCTTCACTCTGCTACCAATCATACAAAAATTTGCTCTTGATGGATGCATCTTTCTCCCTTGTTAGAGGATGGAGTTCCTTGCTTGAAGAAGATTGAAGGAGGGAGTTGATACTTCTTTGTGGTTGAAGATTACTCTGAGGAGCTGAAGCTTGTAGGAGAAGAAGACCAAGTTGATATTGGTAAAGCAAAAAAACCTGAAGGTCCAGAAGAACAAGTTGACACTTGTGGAGAAGATTCAATTGAGATTGAGTGAAGAGCTGAGGCTTGAGGAATAAAGGATAAGTTGACACTTACATTGATGCATTAAGAGGCTGAAGGAGTCAAGTTGATACTTGTAGTTAGGGTTGAAGCCTGAAGGTGGGATTACTGTAAAGCTGAGGCTTGAGGAAGAGAGAATAAGTTGATGCTTATGCTTGATGGGTTAAAACCTTGAAGGAGCAAGTTGATACTTGTTATTGAGGAGGATAGCCTTGAAGGGTGATTGAAGTCTGAAGACTGAGCTGCTGTCAGAAGATTGCCTTGCTGTGAAGCTGTGGGAGTGGTTGATCTGTTTCCTTTCTTGTCTGTTTGCTTTCTGTGCAAATGTATTGATGTGGCTTGTTTGATTTGCTTGATGCATTAGAATAAATCCATATCTAGACTGATGTAAACTAGGAGCATGATTGCACTAGAGGTTGAGTTGCTCCCTCTGCTTGTATTTTTACTGTGTGGCTTTGCTTGCGGGTATTCGGTAGAGCCCAGCTCCCTTGCCCATGTGGTTTGTGTTTGCTTGATAGTATTTCATTTCCTCTGTATGATTGCAGTCACTGATATCTTGCTTGATAGCACTTTATTTTATTTCTTCTGTATGATTACAGTTATTCATATCTGGCTTGAGGTTGAGATGAGCTTGTGGAGGCTGATGCCCCACACACGTTTCCTCCCTCACTTGCATTGCATGCATTTTACAGTCGTTTACTGTTTACTGTTTAAGCTGATGCTTTATCTGTTTCTGCTAGGGCTGGCAATGAACCAAACCAACTCGAAGATAGTTCGGAATTCGACTCGACAATTAAATCGTTGAACTAGGTTCATGAACCAAATGAGTTGAGTATGAGCGAAAAATTAAGTTCGTTAACTAAATGAGCTGAACTTGAACTATACATAGTTCGACTCGTTAGGTTCATGAGTCAACTCGATTACATATGAAAAGAATTATACTGTCTTTAAGATTAGGTTTAAATATTTACTTCAAATCTTAGACAAATTTAATCTTCAATTTATTAGTTTTTGAATTAGACTCTCAAATGTATCTCTTGAAAGTTGTGTAGGTTTTGAAGTAGTAGATTTCGAAGATAAAGTTAAATTTCAATATGATAACTTTTATTTTATTTTAATATTTTATTTTAAAAATATATATTTATTTAAAATGTCAAATATACTAAAAAATATATATATTTAAAAAAATAGTTTTTAAGTTCGTGAACCATGTGAGCTGAACCTAATGAGATGAACCTAACGAGTCGAGCCGAACTGTTCGTGAACTTATAACGAGTCGAGTTTGAGCTTAAAAAAAAGTTCGTGTCGAACTCGAACTCGAACTCGAATTCGAACAATTCTTAACGAGTCGAGCCGAGCTGAGGTGAGTTCGACTCGACTCGACTCATTTCCAGCCCTAGTTTCTGCTTATCATTGACATGATCCCCTAGGAATCTCACTTCCTTTGACAAGGAAGTGATGATTAGAACTTTAGGTTGAAACCTACGCATGATAACTTCTAGGAGTTCCCTATTTCAAACCTCAATCATAGGATGAATCCTTGGCATGACAACATTAGGACTTGATAGTCTCCCTTTAGTTGAGCCTGTTCTCTTCTCATCTCAAAACAAATTAAGATACAGTAATAAAGGTTAACCGACGCCGTACGTTACGAGCCTTAAGCTATCTGAGAAAGGGTTGTCGGAGAGTTTCTTTTCGACAGCTTGGATGTTTAGTATGGTACCCTTTGGGTGACATGCGACACATTCACTCTCAGGTCATAGTCTCTAGTGCGATACTAGTTGCAAACAACCATAAAAAACAGTTCTTTCGTAAAAGACAGAAAACAAACTTCAAACCTTTTTGCCCCGTGGGCCCATGATTCAAAGGAATATTTTCTAAAGAAAAGAGTGTTGTTAAACTTCAGCACCACCGCAAACAGTCTTTGTCCCTAACTGTTGGAACTGCTGTTTAACCCTACTCGATAAAAACAGATGAATCTGAATTCCCGTAATCCGTATTATCCTGAACTACGTAAGCTCTGATCTCTCATACCTGTTGAGAGTACGTAGGCACAATACTGATGTATTGGCGAGCCACCTTTCTCGTAACCCGTAGTAGGTCGAACTAAGTTGACTCTGATTTCTCATTCTCTGATGAGAATACGTAGGCATAAAGCGCGACGCTTTGCCGAGTCATTTTTCTTTTCTTTTTAAGCCAGCCTTGATAGGTAGATAGATAAAACCAACCCGTCCAGTAAACACAACAAGCATGGATCCCGTCGAGTACGACGGACGTGAGGGGTGCTAATACCTTCCCCTTGCGTAACCGACTCCCGAACCCAGACAACGGTTGCGATGACCTTGTCTTATACCTTTTCGTCAGGTTTTTCCGATCGTTTCCTTTCCTGTTCTGAGGGATAAATAACGAAAGGTGGCGACTCTTCTGTTTTGTCGGCACCTTATTTTCGCGGAAGCGACACTAAGTACCTGGATTATCTGTACTTCCGAAGAAGCACATACCACAACAACAACAAAGGGGTGAGAAAACATGACCAAAATATATTGGTAATGTAATACATGTAAACAAGGTAGTAAAACACACCAACACCCCAATATTCACCCCACAACACCAATCACGAACCTACTGTTCAAATTACAATATAACATATTATAATGCAAATATGCAACTCAACACCATGCATGCGGTACCGACTCATTGGTTCATTCAATTGAACCTTGGACAGATCACTTACGCTCCTTCTGAGATATGATCTATCCCCGACAGATCACTTACACTCCTACTGAGATATGATCTATCTCCCACCATTCTCCACAAGGAGTACGGATGAATCACTTACGCTCCTCCTGAGATATGATTCATCCCACCAAACACCATGATATGCACGACACCAATGCATAACTATTATATTCAGGCACACTAAGTGCACATGATCCTCCTGATCATATCATCATACGTCAATGCATATAGGTATAGATATATTACACACCAACATCATATAATTCAAATCACACAGTGAGCAATCTCACATTCTAACACCAAGTATAAACACATCCCACCACTCGGGAATACCAACTAATCATCCACTTAAAATAAAATATTAGGGATCACTTACTATCACCAAGTACTCCAATTAAATCCTACAATCACCACTCTATCACTTCATCATGGCCAAAAGGATCACACAAGATCAAAGCTCAAGGCCAAACGTCACAAAAAGTCACATTTTTCTGCTACGTTCGCTGGGACATTCGCCAGGCGAATCCCCGTAGCGAACCTTCGCTGGCATTCGCCAGGCGAAGTTCCTACTCTTTTGGTCTGGGATTTAATTCAGAATTATTCGCTATCACTCGCCACAGTTTTCCAGGCGAATACTCACCTTCATTCGCCATGCGAAGCTTCGCCAACACTCGCCAGGCGAAGCCCAGCGAATGTTGCGATCCACCAAATTTTCTACTGCTCTGAAGTGCTACCAGAGCCAAATTCAAGCCTAACATTCCGACTTTAATCCTCATCTTATTCTCAGTATCAATAGTGCACGTAATTCAAACCAATCACTCCCTAATCCATATTCCAGAATCAACACTTAAATATTCTATCGATACATCAAAAGATTACACAGAACTTCCCTAAAACCGTAAACCCAACCAATACCCCAAACTCACCAAAAACAACAATTCATCAACATCAACATATATCAATTCCTCATTGGTTTATCAAATACCAATTCTCAACATCAATCAGCAATTATAGGCATGTCAACATAAAACTTCATACACCGATACATTCCTACGGGGTTAAGGAATCTCCACTACCCTATACATGTAAATACCATCCCAATCAAGTTTTTTCCCCCTTACCTTGTTAATCGATCTGATCGGTGAAGAAATCCTCCAAGGTTGACCAATTCTGACTTTCCCTCTTCTCCTTCGTTCTTCGCTCTCTTTCCCGCTCTTCTAACTTCTATCGTTCTTTTCTCTTCTCACGTTCTAACTCCCCCTCTTATTCCTCTATTTTATTTTATATATTTTAATCCCAAGTAATAATAATAATAATATATAATATTACTAAATATTAATAATAGTAACCATAATAATAATAACAATACTATTATCTCACCAATAATCATAATAATATAATAACCATATTAATAATAAGATTATATTCTCCATATTAATAATATTACTAATAATTATAATAATAATAATAATGAAATAATAATAATAATAATGCCACCATATTACTACTATTTATTATATTATTATATCCACACCAAAACACCACCAATAATCCTCCCATATCAGGGACACCCACCAATCATCATCCAACACACCCCACCAAAGGGCACACCAACATATAATAATTAAAATTATAATAAACTGACTAAATAATTAAAATGGGTGTTACAGGTCCCACCGTGCAAAACTCCGTTTCAATTAACCCTAGCAATCAAAGGTTGAACAAGCTTTCTCAACTGCTCTTGGCCATTAGCAACCCCTTGCATAAGATCCATGAACTGCGCCATGCGATCTATGAACTCTTGTAACTCAAGTTGAATATGATACATTACTTTCTGTTGATTTCCCCTAGTCGAGTAACGATGAATTGTCCGGTCTGCAATCCTGAAACATTGCTGAGAGAAAAACCACAGAGAGAATAAGGTCAACGGAACCAGAACACCTACAATGCAATATGATAAATGATGCACAATGCAAGCATGTAAATATGTTTCAGGGAAATTTTCCCCTTGATTCTAGTTCCACAGAAGGAATAGGAGAATGAAGAGCCAACAGATGGAGCCACAAAATCTCTCTCATAAAATGAGGATCAGAGTCAGCATATACAACATTGCACCAAGGAAAGCAACAGATTCAATACGACCTCATCCAACAACCCTGGTGATGGTCAGAATACAAGATAACAACAAATACAGAAGAATAAAAGAGGATTGCATTAAGCAAGACAGCGAGTCTGGAACACTTCTAATAACTCCTTCGTATCCGGATGATCTGGTCGGGTGACTAACTCCTGAATAAGCAACTCCCTCCTACTGACGACAACCTGCAAGCCTTGAGCATAGTCCTCCCAAGTGCCCTTGATCAGTACATATTTATGCACATTCTCCTATATTTTTACTTAGGAATTTCTTTACTTTATTTTGATTATTTTTATGTCTTATTATGTTTTTACATTTTATTTTATTTTTGGTTTAATTTAATTATCGCAACTATTTTTCAGCTTTAGTAGTCTGCACGGAAACGATCATAACTGGAGTTCCGGGAATCCGTTTGAGGTGTTCTAAAAATCGCCGGAAAGCTAAGAGAGAGAGCTACGACTTTCGTGTTGGAGTCGAAGTCAGATTCAGAGCTCAAAATTCCAGAATTTTGTTTCAAGTTACAGCATTAGAATTTTATTTTAGTTTTGGGTCTGGGTTATATTTTCGACCCAGTTGGGTTATGACCCGAATTCTCTTTTGTCCCCTCTTTAGTCTAGGTCTGGCCATATAGCCTAGTATCCTATTCACTATTCACGAAAAAAAAACTATTGGGAAAGCTTGTAAACGCATGGAGAACTAATCCTCCTTGGACGGATTCACTGTACTCAGGTTCAAACTTTGAGATTGTTATGATAATTACAGTTTAATTTCTATTCCTTTCAATTATATCATGTGATTGTTGTTTGCTTAATTCAATTATCATATAGTGTAATTGATTCAATTTGATTGATCTGTGTTCCCAATTTTAATCGTAGATTAACTCTGCTTAACTGTTAATTTGCTCTATCATTTACCGTATGCTTAATCCGGCCATAGGAACATGTTCTCATAAAATCAACCACGCTTGTTGACTGATTTTTCATCAAATAGGATAGAATTCCTGCTTGGGAAATTGTATTTTCATCGGTCGATGATTAGTAAGAACCGAGGCAGTGGATCTGTTACTTTAATCACTGATTTCACAACAACTTATTTTAATAATCAATTATCTTAAGTACTTTTTCTTCTTAATCGGAAACCTACATCAAACCAAATACCCCCATAATTTGTTACTGTAATTGGTTATTTCGTTACAAGAATCCTTGAGAACGATATTTTGAGTCACTGTCGCTATACTAACATTTCTTACAACAAACTCGTTTTTGATCCGCGAGCGACCACGGATCAAATTGGCGCCGTTGCCGGGGATTCTTGTCATTATTAATCAATTTTAGAGTCATAGGGTTAGTTAGTATCCTCGAGTCTAGACCTTAGTTTCCTCGTGGTTTCGTCCAATTCGCGTTTTACAGTCCAAATTGTAAAAAAATCTGTTTTTCGAAAAATTGTGTCCGATCGTAAAACTGTTTTGCCTACGAGAAGCAGAAAAACCGTACGGAATCGAAAAAAATCCTTTTTTCTATTTTTAATGAATTTTTTACTGTTTTTATAGAGTCGAAAAAAATCGAAAAATTTCTCATAATTTTTATTTTGCTTAATTAGTTTAATTCTGGTATTATTTTATTTTTTTGAAATTTAATTAATTGTTTTTCATCATTGTGTTTGAGTCTGAGTCTGAGTCTGACTATCTGCATAACTTGTTTGCTTCGAATACTGAACTTGATTTTGAAATGGCTAATAATAGAACCTTAAGACAATTAGTTTCCCCTGATGTAAATTATAATAGCTTGTGTATTGAATATGATGATGTTGCTGTTCCTTTCGAATCAGAATCTGGTTTAATATACTTGTTGTCAAGGTTTAATGGACTTGCAGGTGAGGATCCGAATAAGCATATGAATGAATTCCAAATTGTGTGCTCTACACCTTCTGAACCTTCACTAGAGGACCTTGTCAAGCAAATGACTATAAATGATCTTCAGTTTCAGCAACAAACAGATTCAAGTCTTCAAGCTTTGCAGACACAGATTGAACAACTTGCCACTATAGTGAATGCCATGCAGCAAGCTCAAGATTCAAACCAACCATCTGCCGAAACAATAGTGAATCCAAAAGAGTTTCCTTCTAATTTAGTTGATGATACTTATTCTGAATTGTGTTTTGATTTTCCATCATTAGCAGATTTTGATGATACTTACTCTTGTGATTCATGTACCGACACTAACATTTGCTCTGTTTGTGCTGAGATTAATGCTGCCGTACAGGGTGATGTTTTTCATGCAGATGAAGTTGTTTATGAAGCTAAAACTCTTAACATCACAGCTGCCCCAATCTCATCATCCATTGAACAACCTCCCCCCTTGGAGCTTAAACCACTTCATACCAATCTGAATTATGCTTATTCAGATATGGATAAAAAGCTTCCAATTATAATTTCTTCTAACCTTGATTTTGATAAAGATAATAAACTTTTACAGGTTTTGAAGAAACATAAGAAGGGAATTGGATGGACCTCGATGGACGTGGGAAGAAAAGCAGTGAAGCAACCCATTAACCCATTGATCTATGATGTTGTGGAAAAGGATATCAAATTCACGTGCCCATTCAACACTTTTATTTATCGAATATTCTTATTTGATCCTGGAATAAAAGGTGAAGGCACTAATACAAATTTCAAGGGCGATGAATGCTATCCAAAGTTACTCCCCACTTTGGAAGAGGAGACTGCAGGAAATCTCTCTTTGGGAAAGGATGCATATGTGATCACTTATCCACCTTGACTCGTCGGGTGTGTTCTTTCCTTTCCCTCACTCTTATTGTATATTTATGTTCTTTCATTGAGGACAATGCTTGTTTTAAGTTTGGGGGAGGGAAACCTTTGCTTTATATTTTGTTTTGTTTTATTTTCAGTTATAATAATAAAAATTTAAAAAAAAAATGCATCTTTTTGACGACAACCTGCAAGCCTTGAGCATAGTCCTCCCAAGTGCCCTCTCCAAATGCATCTTCAAGTCTGGGCTTCTTCACTTCTGCTCTCAACTTGTATTCCTCCAACATTGCAAGAGCTTCTCATAGCTTGCGGTCGCTCTCGTATTGGCGAGAGGGTTCTCCTGGAGTTTTTTCATCTTTGATTCGGAGCTGAGTCTTCAACTTGAAAATCTGCTGACGAAGCTCATCTTCTCTCTCTTTTTTGTTGGTCAGAATTGCATTCCACTAAGCGTTGAACTTTGATATCTCTAGGCGCTCTTTCTCTAGCTCTTTCTCCTTTTCTTTGAGGATATTGCTAGCACTCTTCAAGTCTTGACCTACTCGTTCTCGGGCGCGGATCTCTTCAGTCAGTTCTCTTCCCATTTTATTCAAGGTCTTTGTCTTCATCTTGGATAGGTAAGCAACTTCATTCTTTTCACTTCTAAGCTGAATAATCTCTTTCTCCAACTCTTCATTCACTTTGCGTAGTTCTTCCTTTTTAGCCCACAATTGATTATACTTCTGAATGTCAACTGTTGTTGGTTCTTCAACTACCAAAGGATATAAAGGCTCTCGGATCGGGAACGATAACAACAATATTTCAACCATCTCTTAGATCCATTCAACATATGGTCCATAAGCTTTGCAATCACCTTTGCCCAAAGAAGATCTTCCTTTACGGTGAATCCTACCCCAAGCTTTTTCCAATCTGGCTAAAGTCTCATTGTCAACTAATCCGGTGAAATACAGAGATTCTTGTATTTCCTCCTCCCTTGGGGGTCCCTTCATAGCATAACCAAATTGTCTAACAGCGAGAGCGAGATTATAATTGATGCCACATTTTCTCCCAATTAAAGGAACATTGGGAAAGTTCCCACATCTGTAGACAATATCCACACCCAAAAGGTCTCTGTTAAACCAAACGATATTCTTCGATGTTAAGCCCATAAGCCTCTCTGACCAATCAACAGTATCTGAGATGTCAAAGAAAGGTCCAACCTTGGAAAGATGATCCACAAACCATCTATACAGGAGAGGTGCACAGCAGGAGACATTCTTCCCTCTCCTGTTCTCATTCTTGTAGTGGATAGAATGGTAAACATTTTCTAAGAGTGTTGGCACAGGATTCTTAGAAATGAAGATATGGAAGGCGTCAAAATCCACAAAATCTGGGATATTGTGAAACAATACTATGCCATAGATGCAGAGAGCCAAAACAGCATTGAAAATAACCCAACATCCTTCCTTTGCAAAATGTTGAGCTCTACTCACCAAGAAGGGTAATGGGAAGCCAGGAACTCCATTCCTCCATACCATCTTTCCATCCAACTCAGAAGGATCCAAATGAAGAGAATTTTCTAGCTTTGTCAAGTTGAGTTCTGCTTCAGAATGACAGAAAGGCATCTGCATCTAGCTTGGTCAAGTTGATGCCTGTTTGCGGTAGAACCAAAACTTAACACACTCTTTCTGAAAATGATTTAGTTTGAAAACAATCCCGAAGGATAAAAAAGGTTTGATGTTTTGTTTTGTTTTTTTTAAACAAGAAGTGAATTGAGTTAGATTTGAAACTCATGTTACGCTAAAGAATATGACTTGAGAGCGAATGCATCGCATATCGCCCAAAGGGCATACGCTAAACACTCTAGACAAGGTGAGAGGAGGCGCCCCACTCATCATTCCTCAAGTACTTAAGGCTCATAGTGTATAATAATTATTATCCTTTATTAAGTGTCTTATGAAGTTATAAGAAGAGAAGAGAAGACACAACACTCTAAGGGGAATTGATCAACCCTAATGTTATCATGCAATGTGATCCTAAAGTTGGGATTGAAAGGGGAACTACCTATTATTATCATGAAAAGGATTGAACGCCTAATGTCTCTCCTACTCCCATCTTAAACAGAGGGACTAGGAATCCTAAGAGATCAAGGCAAAAGAGCACAAGTAAACACATAGCAATTCAATCACATATGAAATGAAAAGAAAGATGAAAGTGACTTAAACAAGTCAAAGCAATGCAAACATGAAATGTGAGTATGCAAGGATGCAACAAAGATTCAACAACAAAATGAGACTCAAACACTAACAAGTGACTTAAACAAGTCCACAAGAAGAGATGAGATGAAATGGGAGAAGTGTAACTCCTACAACCATCAAACATCAATCATCAAAAAGAAATACTAATCAAAAAGCAAAGGCAAAGAGCCATGATCAAAGAAATTATGGGAGACAGGATAGGGCAGCAACCACATTAAGGGTTATCTCAACCAAACATTCCACATTGATCATACAAAGAGAAACAAACAAATAATGCAAGACAAGCACCAATGCTCATGACAAACTCAAAGTGTAAACAAATGACACCAAATTGTCATGATACATGATCAAACCACAAAGGGGCAGAAGTGAAATACCAAGATAAAAGCTTCAAATCAAGTTTAGAAACAAAAGGTAAGCAAAAACAAGATCAAGGCAAGTGAAATAAACAAGGTTTCAACATAAACTCAACACCTAAAATAAGTGGAGAAGCATGACTCCAAACTAACTTGCAATGCAAGCAACACATGTAAATGACCCAAGATAAGTGAAAACAGCACCTTAAGCATGTTAGAATTATGTAATAAGGATCACAAGATGCATATGGGATCACTTGAGATCATTTCCCAAAGAAACTAGGTCAAACTAGTATGTATGAACACCTCCAAAAGTGACTTGACTTGCAAGGTTCACCAAAAATAGAAGGAATGCTCAATAAATCTCAAATAAATTCTCAACCAAGCTTGATCAATCAAAAACCATCAACCAAAATCTCATGGACAAATTCAACTAAAGGCATCACCAAATAATTCCAAGAATGTATGGTGCTCCACCTTATCGAGTACATGTTGAGGCTCCACAAAAGTCCAATCACAACCAAATGAAAATTTTTTAACAATGAACTAAATCAACCCTCAAGGATACTTCAATCCATCGCCTAAGTGATGGAGAAGAATTAGTCATAGGGGATTTCAAATTAAGGTTCAAACAATCAAATTCAACAAGGGTAGGAACCATAAAACACCTTGAAAATTAAATTTCAAATAAAATAGCAAAATAAATGAAAAATGAAAAATAAAAAATTGGAAAATTAAATAACATGTTAAAATGTTAGAAAGAATTTTTTATGGAATTTTTTGATAATTAGAACTACATTTAAATTGTTAAAATGAAAATAGAAAACAAAATAAAATAAAAATAAATAAAAGCCAAAGGGGTGTGATTAGTAAGGCCAAAATACATGGAAATCTTCAAAAATCTCACTTGGGCTCCAAATAGGGGAGGCGTGAATAATAAAATGGTAAGGCCCAATGTCCAAACGGATCAGAATAACATGAAACTCTGCGTTTCATTAATCCCATGTGGATTTCAACGCTCGCGTGGCCAAGTCAAACGAATCAGAACACAACAAATCACACAGTCAAACATTCCACACAAGCCACATCAGCTTGGACCAGAGAAATGTCTAGACGCCGAAGCTAGAGCTCCGGTCGTCTTCTTCGGCCAGCTCGACGGAGACCAGTCAAAATTTCTCCATAAAAATGACACATACTGGTACTAATCGAAAGCTAACATTGCAAGGGGTCCAAATCCACCAATCAAATTTCAAAAAGGTTTCTAAATAAGCTGCAATCAAGCCATAAAAATTGGAAAGCACATACTGAAAACTCAATGAACAACCATGAAATCAATTCAAATATTGCCTACATTGTGTAGGGCTTCAGATGCAAGCCAAATGATCCTAAAAAATTCCTATAATGAAGGTTCAAAGAATGAGAAAAAATACCAAACAGAGCTGCTCCGTTGGCCCTTTAATCTTGCTGCAAGCTTAAATCCAATGCCTTCAACCTCTTCCTTGTGCCTGTGGGATGATGGAATGCTGAATGGCTTGAAGAAAATCTCAAGGAAAATCTAGATTCAAAGTAATGAACTTTTGTGAAAAGTTTGAGTGAAACTCTTCTCTCTGCTCAGCTCCCTCTCTTCTGATGGTTTAGGGTAAATGTTTAGCTTTTATATGGTGGGTTTTTAGCAACCATGCATGCCCATGTTGGCTGCATTGAGTGATTTCCAAATCCTTGGCTAAAAATTCATTTGCACACCACACACGGGTTTGGCATTATTTCCTTCTTTTGAAGTCAGCAATTGTGCATTTGGAGGGTGTAAGAATGAATGGAATTGGTTTGGTGAATTGAGACAAAGCTTATACCAAGTTTGTAACATGACCTTTTATGGAATGAAACTTTGAAAAATGGTACATAATATGATCTAATGTTGGTCCAAATTAGGCAATGCACATCATGGTCATGTAATGGTGTGAAAAAGTTTTAAAATGGATTCAAATGATGACTTGTAATGAAAGTAATTCACACCATGTGCAAAAACCACTTTTAAAGCTTATTATGGTTTAAGTGATCACATAATCCATCAAATATCATGAATTTTGAGTCCATTGTGAAGCCAAGGCAATTAGACATAAGTTTCATGTTGGTTGAAAATAGATTAGAGGTCTTAAAGTTCATGAAATGGACCATTGAAGCAAATGACATATAATGAACTTTCCTAAAATACCCTTGCCTTGTGAAGTCCATAACTTGAGATGTACACATGAGAAAAAGGACTTCTCGGACTTTTTGGAAAGCTAAGATCATAAGGAACAACTTTCATGTTCACTTGAAGTTGAGGGAAAACTTGATTCTATGTCAAAAATGCCTTGGAAGTGAGTTGACTTTGAGTTAAACAAAATCCTCTTCATCTGAGGATTCCAACTGGTTGACATCATAACTTAAGATGTACAAACTTAATGGATGAGTTCTTGTACTCAAAAGAAATCTTGAGAGATGATGTACAAGTCATATGTTTTCATGAAAGTGAGATTGAGCTTACATCATAGAAAAATTGTCCTTGAAGTTAGGCACTAAAGAAGGGGATTTTACACTGAAATCATCTGCAACCCTAATTTAGTAACTCCTTAAATCTCCTTGATATGATCTTAACATGACATCCTAGATGATTTAAGGTGACTTCCCATGGCCTCAATGATTTAGAACCAAGTCTTGAATCCTCTCAAGTCCACAGTTGACTTTGGGTTGACCAGATGAAACCCTAGCTCCACATTCTTTGACAGAGGCTCTTACAGATGAATTGAATGACTAGACAAGCTCCATAAAGACCCTTCAAGATACAAATTGAGCTTTTAAATCATGTCTTATCTAAGTGAGTGACCTCATGACCCTCTGATGATTCTCAAGATAGGAGGTGACATCCATACACAAACCTCTCCTCTCAAGGAGTTTTAAAACTTTATCTTGATAATGATGAACCCTGATGCTTTGAATAAGTGCCCTTGCTTGAGCTTGAACAAATGAAACTCTCCTCTTGAATGGCACAACAACTCTTGATCCCCTGTTAAGAACCAATGATATGCAAAATGCAAATACTAAATGAAAATGAAACATAAGCCAAGTTAGAAGAAAAGGTTGGTCAAATTTTGGGGTACAACACATTGGTCCTGACGTTTGTTCTGGACTTTGTTTAACCAGGAAATATAATTCTTGTTGCCTGGGGGTAGGCATCGACCAGAAAACACAGATCTTTGATGCCATGAATTTTAGGTCGAGAGTACCCCCTTTCTAGAAAGCTGGGGGGATGGTGGCCAAAAATCAAGGAAAGAACGCCTAAATCTCCTAATGGATGCGTTTGTTAGTAGGATATGGCCCATGGAAAGCATGCAGCTTTCCAGCAACAATGAAAGGGATAATCATCTGGCGTTTCCATGCAGCCACCACCACTTCATTAGCCGACGTTGGATTCTGAAGGGACCTAAGAGAGTCAACCTTAGAAAAAAATGCTATAGGGTTGTTACTAGTGGTGTGAGTGTTGGAAATGGTGGAAGAAGCCATTGGAAAGGAAGTTGAGGAACTTTGGAGACAAGGGTTTTCAGGAAAATAGAAACGAGAGAAGAGTTGGAAAAGAGAAACAAAGTGTGAAATGAGCTATTTATAGGAAAGATCGTGTACAGTTGAAAAGGAAAAAAAGACGTTTCTGATTCTGAGAGTAAGTGGGGGTGGTTCAAAGACCCATGACATTGGGATGTGACCAACATGATTAGCTTTGTCTTGGAAATCATGGTGTAGAAAGGCGACATCATCACGTCAGGCTGTGGGTGATGCGTGGCTGAGTCGACGGAAAAATAATGATGGTTTTTGTTGTTTTGTAACCAAGACACAGTCGAAATTCCATAGAACCAAAACGCCCAGTTTCTTGATCGATAGAGTATTCTGTCAAAATTGGGTTTTGATGGGGCATCTTGTTGGCTGGAAGTTTCGACTAAAGAGAAGCGACACAAAGACTGGCTTGCGAGTCGACATACTAGGAAAGATAGTAAAGAAAATAAGGTAAGTCGACATCGGCAGAAGAGGGTTGTCGGGTCAACTCAGGCGGTGTCGGTCGACAGGGTCGACTGATGGACAGAGAAGTCAATGCAAAGAAGGAAAAACATTTGAGCGGGAAACATATTTGAAAGCTGAGGACGTGGGAGGTTACAAAAGTGATGGACAAACACGTGGCGCCACCAACTTCAACATGGCAATTATTTTATTTCCCTATTTAAGGGAATGCCCAGTTTCATTTCAAGGGGCGCATTTTTGTAACATTGTAAGGGAAAAAACACTATGAGTACCAAGCGTTAAGAGAAAATAGTTTTTTCATTCCTGCAAAATGTATGATCATGTTCATCTTTCTTCTTAATAAGCAATTTATATCATTAACTTTAAAGTGTCTTGTCTTGTTGTTTTTGGCTCATTTGATTTATAAATCCATCTTTATTTAATTTTACAGTCTTTTCTAGAAGTGATCTTCAGCCTATTCCAAACTACACCATTCCACCACTTTCCCATACATTACAAACCAGTGTTATGGGACTTGTTTGGCCGGTCCCGCAAGTAAACCTGTGTTAGGAGGTCAGAGTTTGTTCGCATGAAAACTGCATGCGAATGCACCCGCAAACAAACAAGCAGGCCGAAGTCGCGAACAGAGTGATCCTGCGCGTCCTGAAACAAAGACTAGGCGACCCCAAAAAGAGGTGGGTCGAGGAGCTACACAACGTGCTCTGGGCCTATAAGATAACCCCACACTCGATAACAAGGGAAACCCCCATTTCGACTGGCCTATGGAACTGAGGAAGTGATTCGGTTGGAAATAAGAGAACCTCTTGGGAGAACCGAATCTCCTCTTGACGAAGAGATGAACGATGAGGCCGTAAAGGAGGAGCTCGACCTGGTTGAAGAAATCCGATTGGGGGTATCCCTCCGCAAAACCTCACTCAAGAAAAAAATAACTTTATTTCATGACTGCAAATTCATCAAACGTGAGTTCGAGGTAGACAACATAGTCTTGAGAAGGAACCAGAAAGACTCACGCGAGGGAAAAATCACTGTAAACTGGGAAGGTCCCTACCACATCCATGCAAAGACGGAAAACAGGGCCTACTACCTCGAAAACCTACACGGGGAGGAAATTGCTCGACCATGAAACATTAAAAAGCTTAAACAGTACTACTGTTAAACACTGCCCACGACCTACCAGCGTCGCCACCACAAGGGCACGCTGGGGTACAAGTGTGACTCCTCAACTCGAGACAAAAAGACAAGAACCCGACTGGGACACCTCAATTGAGCTCTATTGTTGTCGTACCAATTAGGTAGAATGCCCAACTCGTGTTTGGAAGTTCACGCCACGAGGAAAAGACCTCGATTGAGCTCTTAGCTTCGTCAACAACCAAAACCCAACTCCGGCCTCTCAGCTAGTTCCCTGCACGACCGAGGATCAACTACGTCGAGAAAAAGCCCCAACCACTTAGTAAAAATACAATACAAAACATATATTCAACATACAACAACACACATAAAACACGAATATACCAAATGATAAGGCACCATGCATTATAACGGGAAGAGCCCTTGTTCAAAACTTACAAATCAAAGCCCATGGCATGCAGGCCGAGCAAAGTCAAATTAAAACTATGACACGCAACCCGAACTAAACAAGATTTCAAATGGCACACATGCCAAACATCTAAAAAAGAACTAAATAACAGTTTCCTCATCAGGTCGAGGCCTCTCGTCGCTCTGACCAGCTTCATCGTCGGGCATCTCGGGAGAAACCTCCCGACCATCCACCCTGCGGTGATACGGGCCAATCCCCTCGAGGACAAGCTAGACCTTAGGATTCACAACTTGGAGTTTCTCTAAGGCACCACTAAACCCCACAATGAGAGCTCCCAATCAATCTTACTTGAGCTCCCGGATTCGGGCGACCAGGGAACCACGGGAGGCGAGGCCCTTCTCCTCGTCCGTTTCGTTCTCAACGGGCTTAGTAGTGGCCTTCAGTTCTACGAACTTTGTCCAGAGTCGATCCCTTTCCTCCTCGGTTTCCTTCAGCATTTTTTGCAGCTCGGTCATCTCCTGTAGGAGGCACACATGATTTTCATACCTCGTCTGAGCTTCAAGGAGGTCGTTCTTTGCCTTATTTTTCTCCGTTTAAAAAGTAGCGTTCTCGACCTGCAACTTTTAAAGCTTGGAGTTCGGGCTGGTTTCATTATTGAGGACCAAGGCCATCTTAAAGATCTTCATCATAGCATATATGTCCTCCGACAAAGCTTTCCTCCTAGCTGCCCTATTAAGCCCCCATGATCACCTTGGTCTCTACCTCGACCATAATCGGAGAATTGTGCCCACAGAAGTAATCCCGATTGAGGTAGTAAAGAGGCATCACAAACTTCTCCCCGAGCAAATTCTTAGAAGGGTCGATAGGTACGGGGTCTTTAGTACGCCGCCTTTTGGATAAAGTTTCCTGCGAGGGAGGAGACTGGATATATTGCTGGTTGCTTGGGCTTCAACATCTGCTGGACCTGAGAGACTCTGCCCTTAGCAGCCTTTTTCACGCCCTTAATTGCTACGAGCTTTAGCACGCGCTCCTGGATGTTCGACATATGACCTACAACAGAGAAAAAGGAAAATAAGTCAATACGAAGAAGAAAAACTAACAAGAGAAAACGAATAAAAATCCCACTACCTAGGAACCTCAAGGCCACCTCGTTCGACCCGCACTCAAGGAGGGCCTTGGTGTTAATCAGTCGAGGCTCATGATGAATCTCCCCATGCTCATCTAGAATAAAATTGTCGTCCTTGTTGACGCATTTGGAGGGAACAAAACCAGAGACGAAATCGACTATCTTTTCGTAAGAAAGCCGATCATCGACGTCCAAGTCGACAGGCTTGACGATGTAGCTGTCTGTGCGTTGCTAACTCCAACGACTCCTCTAGTTGCCCATCCTCTTCTATTACTATGATGTCGTATAAAGAGTCGACGACCACGTGTGACATGGGCTTCACGATGAAGCACCTGTCCTTCAAGGAATGAACAAAATCCATATATGCTCGAAACAACTTCCTCAGCTGTTTCAGGGACACCCAACTATGCCGGCCTTAGAAAGATTTCCACTGTAGATGAAAAGTGTGGAAGAACAAGGGGAGCGTGGCTCTAATACAGAGGTGTCGACACACAAGTTCAAATGCTCGCACGAACGCGATCGTGTTGGGGTGGAGCTGCGAAGGCGCCATGTGCAACCACTAGAACACTCTTTTCTGGAAGTCACTGAAGGGCAGACAAAACTCCGCTTCCTGAAAAATGAACTCATACATAGGGAACCTCATCCCCTTGAAATTCGAGCAGATGTGGTGCTTCTCTTTAGGCTTATAGACCATCCAACTCGGGGAAGAGCTCTCAGCGTGGTCCTTGACAGTGGCGAACGCGTCAATGTCATTGACAACAAAGTGCAGATACAGAGAGGTTCCTGCCCGGCTCAATCTTCAGGCGTGTGAGCTCACTCAGCCCTAAATTGCTCGACTGGGGTATCGGACTCGGATTCATCATCGATCATAATAACACCCTCAATCCTTGTGGCTATTTTACCTGAAAAGTAGAAGAAAATGGTGAATTCCATCTATGATCAAATCCACCTTTCCACCGTAAATCAAGTGAAAGGGCGAAGAGGGGGGCGAGGATCCACTTGGCACACTCTCCCCAATGCAGAATAGTGAGCCTCCCTCATCGACAGAAGGGCTCGTTCACGAGGAGCCGCTTGGCATGCTTCCCCCTTGACGTAATTGGTCAAGCCTCCCTCCTCGACAGAAAGGCTCGTTCACGAGGAGCCACTTGACAAACTCTCCTCGACGTAGAGTAGTGAGCCTCCCTCCTCGAAAGAGAGGCTCGTCTACAAGAAGACTCTCCTCGACGGGAGACAGCGAGCCTCCCTTTCTGATGGAAAGGCTCCTCGGCGTGTAAGATATCTCCAATGGAACGTGTAGATCCTCCTCAAGCCTCCCTGACAAGAGGCTTCCTCGCAATGTTCACACATTCAAGGGAAGCAAGGCTCTCAGAGACCTTCATCATAGGTCCTCGAGGCCTTCATCGGAAACTTCATGGAGTTTCCCAAAATCGTCAAGAACTTCTCGGCGTCTTCATCGAAAACTTCATAGGAGCGTCAGAAACTTCATGAGTTCGCCGGAAACTTCATGAATGTTGCCAGAATCTTCATGCATTCCCCGAGAACTTCATGAGCTCCTCGGAGAAACCGCCGAAAAATGCATAAATTACCGAAAAATTCATAAAATTTGAAGAAAAGGCTAGATACTTACTTGAGGAATGAAGATTCTGGATGGCAGAGAAAGACTGACATCGGCAATAACGGCGAGTGTTCTTTGAAGAGCAAATAGAGCTTTGAGAGACTTGGGAGAATTTCTGAGAAAAATGAAGGGGAGCGTGCAAGTGAAACAGGCTTCCCCTATTTATAACCCCAACACGAGAAACAAAGCATCACTAGGCACTCAAGTGCCCCTACTCGTAGCCACCCTAGGCATTTATTGGTCTTGACACGTGGCCCTAGAAGACACGCGTCCTTCCAACTCCCTCTCCTTCTCGAGACAAGAGTTGTCTGTTCCTTTCCGTTTTTGTTACATCGTCGACCACATCACCCACCAGGGACATATCCCCGGGGAAATAGGAAAAGAGCAAGGACTACATTTGATGGTCATGCCTCCCCGCAAGCTCCTGTCTGGTCAATCAATTCCTTCACTTGGCCACGCGCTTTTCCCCCGAATTCAGTGTTGTGGACACGCATAACACCCCTCCGAGAAGGTCCTCGAAGTTCAAACTGACTCATAAGTCATTACTTCTCTACTTTAGAGCAATGACTCGGGGGGATCCTATTCTAGAATGGGCTAGAGGTTGGCCCACCGTCGGGCACGACCTAACCTAGCTCCTCGTCAGTGATGGTCCAATGAAGGCCTAATCCATCAGCGCACACGGGAAGCTCTCACATGTCTCCCCCACGTACTCCACGTGCTCCCCACATGAGGACACGTCATCAGACAATTACCCACCTCCCGAAGGTCACAAGACAGTTGACCTAGAGCGAATACCACATGCTGGTCTTCCCTACGCCACGTAAGCACTGGCAGTTACTTGTATTGAGCCTTGCAATCCAACGCAGTGCAAAGCAACCGTTGGCCCATTGCTAGGGGCACATTATAAATACCCTCTTTCACTAGAGGGCCAGGTATTCAATTCTCTACACACTTTCTTTGTAACTGTTCTTTCTCCTTCCTCCTCTTACTTTAACATCGGAGTACCTTGCATGTACACCCCCTCCTCTTCTCCACCACCAGCAAATTAAGGAGCTCACGATGTGTTGCGGGCTGCTGATCCTTTTCTGATCCGGTAAGATCAGAAACCTCTCTACCCTTTTATGAATTAAGCACCCTTAGATGAAGAATCCCCCTTTACCTTGAAATTCCATCAAAAATAAGCAAATCAAGCTTCTAAAGATCCCTTCTCTCAAGCCTTAACTCTCCCTTCCAATGTTCTTCTCTCAAAGCCTTTTGTTTTCCCATACTGATAGAAATGTTCTCTAAAACCTAATTTTCTCTAGCTTTTAGAATATATATTATTTTAATTATCTTTTCATAATTACACTTTTGCCCACTTAAATCTAGCTTTTCTCGACTTACCACTAAACTCTCTCAATTCACAAAACTGTCACAATTCTTCATATTCTCTTCACTTTTTAATTAGTTATCAATTAATTCCCGTAAAACTAATTAATTAACACAAAACACCACAAATACTGTCACCGACCAACCATGTCATATGCCACATAAATAATTATTTAAATGAATTACTCAAATAAATTAAATAAAAAATTAAGTAAGCGAATAATTAAATAGGGTGTTACAGTTGACACCAAAAGAACCAAACCCCACCCTCTTTATGGGGCCAAAGTGCTTTGGTTGCAATGAAAGAGATGAAAGAATAAAACAACACATGGTTTTCCCTTCAGATACTCACATTGGTGCTGATAGGCTTTAACGTACGACTGACTGGTGGTATGGAGTTGAGATGGATCCACCATCAAATAGGTGAGAACATCTACTCCGAAAGCGATAAAAGGAAAACAAACCCTCAAAGACGAAAAGAGATACTCATACATAGGAATGGTACAATTACCATACTCATTACAAATTTTATCTTCGTCACTAGGAATGGTAAACCTCCAAAGTGATGGTTCACCAACGTTAAAAAATGTCCCATCTAAGTTTCCCCATTTGATGAAAATTGAGACGGTTGAAGAAAACACGGAACCTTCCCATGGAGAATATGGGTTCACATAAAGAAATGCTTTAGAGGAGAAGAACAAATAAACAATTCAAAAACAAGGAGAAAGAAAACCTATAATAAAGAAATGATTCTAGTTTTCCCCACATTTATGAACCGGCCTTACGAAATGAAAGTTGTCTTTAATCAAACAATCACTTCTCTTGCGCGTAATACTTGAGTATTTCAGTTTCGCAGAAACATCCTAATCATCCCTAAAAAAATTGAGGTTACAAAGTACTAGTTGAAGCAAAGTAAGTATGACCGATAATCGATGTATGCAAATTCTTCAAACTCTCGCACCTATTTCTTAAGCACGAGGGCTTGAGGGGAAACTATTCTAGGCCAGCCATATCCTCCGCGATTCGGCCACACCTTTAAAGGCCGACCACCAAAAGAAAAGAACTCTCCAAATTGCTTTGAGCCATACATGTTTATTTTTGAGCCGGTCACCACAAGGCGCAACATCCTCGGGTTCAACTCAAGTATTTAATAAATCTTCAAAAATGTTCTCCTGACCAGTGAATTGCCATTAATCTAGAAGCAGGAGATTCGTTCCTCCAACGCATTCAACGATCCTCCACATTCTACACTGGAGAGTTAGCGAGGTAATTATTCTGCTCCTTTATATTTGCGGATGGCGCCATTTTAGATAACAAGTTTCAAACACAATTTGAATACTATTTTATCATTCACATATTGACTTGAGCGTCAGAGTGTTAATCTTGTAGATATATCTCTGCTCCGTCGCATTAGAAGCTCTCATTCGTTGCAGCTTCCATAACAAGCGAGTTAGAAGTCTCTAACATATTGATAACAAATAATTTTCTACAAAATGATGATAATATATATGATTTATACAAATCTTTTCATTTTCCAACTTGCATACCTAGAGTTATTTACTCGATTGCAGATATTTCTAAAACACCTTTCAAAGAGAAAAAAATAATGAATTTTGAATGAATTTATTATAATCATCCTTCTCTATCCAAAATAGAAGAAGTTGCATAAATATTTTGATTTCGATTCAAGTCTAAATTTACTTGACACTACACAATTTTAATTCCGGAACGAAGTAAATTGTATTAAAATTGATAAAAAAAATAGAAGACATAAATAACCTTAAACCCTAAATTCACAACACACTTTAAACCTCACCCCATCGCAGTCTGTCCTCTTTTACCGGCGAAAGAAGACAGAGGAGCAATGCGGTTCACCATCTTTATCCCCCGACACAACACCGCCTTTCCTCCTCGTCCCCACCGTCAACACCTCCGAACCCTATTCGATGGAGATTTCACCCTAGTCCGAGACCGTGGCCTTGACCACGCCGTGGAAAGAGAGAAGAATCTCAAACCGTTGCTTAATCTCAGAAACCTAATCAAACACGAACCTTCAAAGTCTCTTCCAGTTTCGTTAATCAGAGAATCCATCCAACTTCCTTTCCGTCCCATAGATTTCGTCCGAAAGTACCCTTCCGTGTTTGAAGAGTTCAACCTTGCTGGTGGATTTGAACCTCACATTAGACTCACTCCTGAAGCCGTCGAACTCGACTTCGAGGAAGGGTTTATGTATAATAGTGAATTGTTTAAGCAGCAAGTTGCTGATAGACTTTTAAAGCTTTTGATGATATCAAAGATTCATAAGATTCCGTTGAAAGTTATTGAAGGTTTGAGATGGGACCTTGGGCTTCCTCAGGATTACGCGAAGTCAATGATTCCGGAATTTCCGGATTATTTTCGGGTAATTGGTACGGGCGGAAATGCCGTTTTGGAGCTGGTTTGTTGGAGCAAGGAACTTGCGGTTTCAGTGTTGGAGAAAAAATTGGGTAGCAAAGGGAAAGAATTGGCTTTTCCATTGCAGTTTTCGACGGGTTTTAAGATGGATAACAAGTACGAGAAATGGTTAAGAGAATGGAACAGGTTGCCTTATGTGTCCCCATATGAAAATGCTGGTCATTTTCCGGCTTCCAGTGATGAATCTGATAGGTGGGTTGCGGCTTCCAGTGATGAATCTGATAGGTGGGTTGTTGGTGTTTTGCATGAGATACTTCACCTATTGGTTTCTAAGAAAACTGATAAAGATAATGTATTGGTGCTCGGTGAGTGGTTGGGTTTAGCATCGAGGTTTAAGAGAGCTATTTTGCAGCATCCGGGGATATTTTATTTGTCTAGTAAGAATAGAACCCACACTGTTGTTCTTAGGGAGGGTTACAAGAGGGGTTTGCTCATTGAAGATAATCCGGCGATGGAGTTTAGGAGAAAGTATATTCACCTCATGAACACTGTTAAGGAAGATAGCAAAAAACAAAAGGTTGTGAAAGGAAAAAGCAGCACAAAAGAGGGTATTGTTAAAGGCTGTGAAGGAAAGGAAGGTGAGGAAAAGTGTGACAATGACGAGAATCGTGAGGAGGAGCAAGAAGAAGGGAGTTCTGAGTTGTCTGAATCTGAAGATGAGGATGCCAGTGAAACTGTCGTTGATGATGACGAAGAGCTGTCTGCGAGGGCTAATCGTAGATCTTCTGCCAATAGAAGGGGAAGAAACCTTGTGGAAATGAAGTTAGGTGATAAGAAACCTTCGAGAGATTCTCATAGAGAACGACCAGGTGAGAGGATTACACGTAAAATGTGGGAGAAAAATCCATCAGAAGGTTCTAAAAGAATACAAACGCGTGGTGAATATAAAGATGTTAGGAGTTCACCACGACGATCAAGACTGTCTAAAAGACGAGAAAGGTCATTTACTAAGAATACTGTTGTTTAGTGAAGATTCATCCTTTTCACGACTAGTATGCAGGTTGGTTATTCCTCCTATTGATCCTTTCATGTAATAACTTAACATCTTTAAAGTTACAGATTTGGTGTTTTACTATGCGCTGTTGTTTTTTTTGGGAATGTTGAAATCATGGTAATTTGATACAATATGACATGTCTTCAAGCCTTGTAATTAGCATAAAAACAGATTATATATTAGAAGAGGTAAAAGATAAAATAAAAGTTAGCAAGAGTCATTGCAAACATAATGAAATGCTTTTTCTTATTACAACTAGTTATTAGATGAATGGATTTAATACACTTTTCGAATCTAGTATACGAAAGCTCCAAAAATTGATGAAAAAAATAATTATGAAATGTAACAAAGTGTTTAGTATTCGTGCTTCTTTGGTTGGTCGTGTCTTAGGTTCTTAGATTAATTGTTAATGACTAGCTTATTGTGATTTTCATAGTAGCAATAGCAACATGCTAAATTTTTATTGCAAAAGTGAACTTGTTTATTCTCTCAAGCTCTTTGTTCGAGCATAGTAATCATATCTTCAAGAAGGCTTCATTTGTCTTAGAATTTGGGTTGAATTTAATTCATTCCTACAAAACCGGCCTGTAAGTTGAAGATTGCTCCTACTTATAAACACGAGTTTATGCTGTATATCGTTCGTTGTGAGACTTTTAATACACCTCTCACAACACAACTGGACACTTGGAGCGCGAATATAAATGGTGGGTGGTCCGATTGCGGAAATCTGATAGCAGATGGCCCAACGGATCTTAAACCTGACTCTGATGCCATCTTATAATTTGGGTTGGACCTAACTCATCCCTACAAAACTGACTTGTAAGGTGAGGATCACCCCACTTATAAACACATGTTTAGGCCATATATTGTCCAATACGAGACTCTTAACAATTTGCATTAGGCGCGAAGCACAATATCAGTTTAATATGGTACAATAATGGGCAATGTAGGAAGTAGCAAAACACTCTTCATATGGGGGAATCTAGGTGAAATGAACTCAATTTAATCTCTTTGCCTAAAAGAGTGAAAAGTGTGATGCTAGTATTTCTCTTCATAAAACATGTATATGGATCGGAGAGATTTTCTCTATTGATATTTTTCATTGTTTAATTTTCCTTTTTTTTTTTAATATATATTGGAGGGTCTCTTATAATCCACACTCTGTAATGAGTTCCATTTGCATTAGTCAATTTCTAATTTTTGGGGAAATACATATCAGCCATATGGATTTTCACCCATCAAATACAACACCTTCCACTGTCCTAATTTCCTTCCTTCGATCGTAATCTCTATGTTGCCTCCTTTGTATTCTCCTCGTCACTACTACCGATTTTATTGAGCCAGAGTAGCTGTCAACCATTGTAGCATAGAATCAACCGTTTGTCTATTTTCCTCCATGTTTTACTACAAATGCTTCTAGGATTGTAGCTTGGGTACCGATTTGGTAGGACCCAGGTCAGAATTTAATAAGATATAACAATCTGTATGCTGTATTGAACTAAGTCAACAGAAATATTCTCTTGCAATGGGTTTGAATAAAGAAAAATATCAACTCTACAGAAAATGGAAATACAAGTAGTAATTATCTCTGGTGAAACTGATTCGTTTGAACCACAAACATCCGAGTAGACAACTTCTAGGATTTTTTTTTATTTTTTAAGGATGTTGAATTTGAATGCATTTTTGGTCTGATTTCTTATAAAACACTCTTTCTATAAAATCCTTTGGTTGCTTTATTGAGGGTAAACCATGTTCCATCCCTTATTTTTTCAGTAGACTTGGGCTCCTAAAGTTCAAATGCTCAAGTATGAGGTGCCAAAGCTAGTTTTGATCTTCCACTGCAAGTGCCAATCATCAATTTTCAGCAATCTGAATCCCAATTCCAAATGTTCTGGTCCTTGATTATAGAGCCTTCAAAATCAGATTTCATCTGTTCTTTATATACAATCATATTATTCTCTGTAGTAATGTCATAGCCTTTCTCCAGCAGCTGGCCCATAGTTCGCAGACTGTGTTCTTCATTGTGGCACATAAAAAACATCTGTTATGTATGATTGTTTTCCATACCTTTTTTGAATTTGAACTTTGCCTTTTCCTTCAGCTGTGAGAGTGCAGTTATCGACATATTTATTAGGTTTGGTTACAAAGTTCGGCAGAGAGAGAATTTTTTTGCCCCCGAGCGTTATTGGTGAACAAAGGAAAAGTTTGCACAAAAGAGAGCTATTTCATCTCATACTGGTATTCCAGCCAAAGTGCAATCTAAAATTCTAAATGTCTGCCCTAAACTGATCAAACAATCCTATTTAAAGAAAACAAGATCTTATATAACAAACTAAAACAAATAAAACTGTACAAATAGAAATACCTGCTTCCACATAGGCTTAGCAGGTAAAACCCAAAATACAATATATTCCTATTTTGACGTTTCATCTTTTTTTCTATAATAGAGTTTTGAAGTCTTCTAGCCTATCTGCTTGCCGTGGCGCTAAAACTCTGACATATTGACTGGAACTCCATAACCGGTTGTGGCGTCTTCAAGACTTATCAATCGGATATTCACCCCGATTGTGGCGTCTATCACAAATCCACCCGTGACTCCTAATTCGGTCTCGACGGCTCCGAGGTTCTCATCAGTTTCAGTGGTCTGTAAAAACATTTCACCTTGCTTTTGTCCCTTTATTTCTAGTCATATGGTAGTGTCCAAATACCAACAATCAGATTTTTCAGATTCTGTTTTTGTCACCATGAGTAGAGCACAATGAAGCACCGACACTCAAAAATCTATGCCATATTGTATCTGATACGCCAATACACCGCTGATACGTATCGAAGGAATATCTAAATTGTATTTATTTAAAAAAAAAAAATTCCGATACGTTCCGATTCGGCGCCTATATGTCGCGATATGTTGGGGACATGTCTCCGATACTCTATGCATATGTCTCGGATACTCTGGATATGCATATTTCTAGAATATGAACCAATCTATGGATATGACTAGTTAATCTATATGTATTCATATTTCTAGAATATGAACCAATCTTCCTCATCCTTAATTCTTCTTTTCTCAACTTTAATTACCTTATATTTTATTTTTTCTATTACAAAAATAAAACTTTTCTTTAATTACTTTTCTCTTAACTTTAATAATTTTTTCTTTTTCTCATAATTCCTTGATCAATTATTATTAAATTTTGCAAACTCAATTGGTTGTTGTTATTTGTTAGAGAGTCATTTAACTAATGTTCAATTTTAAGTTTTTTTATATACATATTTTAACGTATTGTATATTAAATTTTTCAATGACTAACAAATCTCTGTATGAAATATGTTTTTATCCGTAACCCGTATTGTGTCTGCGAACATCCTCCTCCTTCACTTGCTATTCCTTATTGCTGTAATACTCATCTCTAAAGTGACCTCATTAGCTTAAAAAACTTTAGGAATAATATTATAAAGTAACAATATAATGAACATGAATACTAACATGTAGTATTATTGATTAAACTTGTAAACAATTAATATAATTTAATAATCAAAATAGTAATTGTATTGGACAAAAAAAAGCATAGTATATGATAAAATAAACAAAATAATGGTAATAAATAATTCCAAAACAGAATAATAGTACTTCCTCCGTCTTATAAAAAGTGTCATATTTGAACAATGCTCGGGTCTTATAAAAAGTGTCATATTTGAGCAATGCTCAGATCTTTAAAAAATGATTAAATGTGTTGGTTTTAGTGAAAAAAATTAATATCATTTATTAGAATACTTCTATTAAAGATAGTTACTAAAGTAATTGAATAAAATGAAAGTTAATGAATAGGAGTATAGCAGTGGAAAAATAATAATAAATGCTGCATTGGTAACGTAAATACACACTTTTTATGAGACGAGGGAGTAGGAATATTCTAAACAAAGCATAATATGTAATGTTACCCTTGCAAAGCCTATACATAATTGCTTCATATTGGGTTTGAATTGTAAGAGCACAGATTGTGTCTTAGTTATATCTCTATGTTTTGATGATAACTCTTATAAATTTTGTATTCAAGAATTATATACTCTAAACGTGTTCTAGATTGTTTGCTACAGGCACCAAAGAAAATTATCTTAAGAAAGCAAATTTGGATCTGAACAATGTTATTATGAAAAGCTTCATAAGTTCAAGAGCATTTTAAGTGAAGATCTGAACGCTGCTCCCAGAAGAATCTGACTACTGTCTCTTGAAGATTCTGAAGCAGGAGCCTCTAAAGCATAGAAGACTCTGCTCTGAAAGATTTACACGCTCAAGCACACTAGCTGCACATACTCTGATTCAGCTCAATCTGAAGAATATCCAAGACTCTGAAGATCCAGATGATCTCTAGTCTGGAGACTCTGAAGAATCAGATTCTAATGTTGAAAGCTGAACTTACTTTGAAGAAGATTTAAATATGTACGTTGGTTTTTCTCAACAGCTCTTTCCTATTTTGTGCTAGACACAAGGACACAGACAAAAAGGTTTTATCTGTACATTCCATTCTGAGGAAAGTTTTCTGCAAGTGAAGACAAAAGGCATCAGGCTTGTTTCAACACAACCTCCAATGTAAAGACAAAAGGTTTTAGGCTTTTCTGCACAGCCTTCAACGTAACAAGACTTCTTGGATCTTAGTGCCTATATAAAGAAGTCCACTCCATCTTCTTCAGCATCGAATCTCTAGCAAAATCACTCCTCAAAGCAATCTTTCAAAGCTCTCTATTATATTATTTTGCTTTAACTTTATTCTTAACTTAAGAGAAATATCACTGTTGTGATAACAACTTATTAGAAGCATTCTTACTCTTGTAAAAGCTTTACATTGTTTGTAAAAGATTTTCCTTAAGAGGATCCAGTTGGGATCAGTTGCTCTTGAGAAGACTAAGAACAGTTGTTCTTAGGTGTTGTTATTTGTAATCTGTTTGATTAAAATAGTGGATTAAGTCCTTGACAGAGAAAGGCAAATCACTCTTGAGAGGGTGGACTGGAGTAGTTGTTTTCAACGAACCAGGATAAAAATATCTGTGTTCTAATCTTTGATTTTTAGTCTTACTTATTCAATCCCCCCCTTCTAAGTAATTTTCTCACCTTCAGTTGGCATCAGAGCTCCGGTTCTGCGTGTGCTCCACTTAACCGTGACAGTTAAAGATCCAGTGAGAAAGATACTTTGATATTTGTTTTGTTGCCAATATGGATACATCTACATCAACTTGCAACAACAAATATGAAGGAGATAGGATCAGTACCAAGCCACCCATGTTTGATGGGGAAAAATTTGACTATTGGAAAGATAGAATATAAAGTTTTTTCCTTGGGTATGATGCTGATCTTTGGGATATGGTCATTGATGGATATAAACATCCTACTGATGAGGATGGCAAAAAGATTGATAGAAAATCAATGACTGAAGTTCAGAAAAGAGATTTCAAGAATCACCACAAAGCCAGAACTATATTGCTTAATGGAATCTCTCATACTGAGTATGAGAAGATTACAAACAGAGATACTGCTCATGACATGTTTGAGTCACTCAAAATGACTCATGAGGGAAATTCTCAGGTTAAAGAGACCAAGGCGCTGGCGCTCATACAGAAGTATGAGGCATTCAAAATGGAAGAGTCTGAAAATGTTGAAACTATGTTTTCTAGATTTCAGATTCTTACTGCTGGTCTGAAAGTTCTGGATAAGGGCTACTCAACGTCAGATCATGTCAAGAAGATCATCAGAAGTCTTCCCACCAGATGGAGACCAATGGTGACTGCATTGAAGATGGCAAAAGATCTGAACAAGATCTCCTTAGAAGAACTTATCAGTTCTTTGAGAAGCCATGAAATAGAGCTGGAGGAAGATGAACCCCAAAAGAAAGATAAAGGTAAATCCATAGCTTTAAAATCTAACAAACCTGTTAAAGCCTTGCAGGTAAAAGAAGAAAGTTCTGAAGAATCGTCTTCTGAAGAAGAAGATGAACTGTCCATGCTTTCCAGAAGAATCAACAAGCTCTGGAAGCACAAGGGAAAGAAGTTTAACAACTTCAGAAAAGCTGACCACAGGAAGGAATCTTCTGGACACAGAAGATCTGGAAAGAAAGAGGTCACATGCTATGAATGCAAGGAACCTGGGCACTACAAAAATGACTGCCCCAAACTTCTCAAGGAGAAACCCAAGAGAAAGTTTGATAAAAATAAGAAGGTTCTTATGGCAACTTGGGATGATTCAGATGAATCTGAATCTGAATCTGAAGCAGAAGAAGAGTGTGCCAACATGGCATTAATGGCTGGAATAGAAGATCAGATTGAAGAATTATCATCTGAATCTGAGTCAGACTCCGACTTTGACGCTGAAGAGGTAATGTCTAAACTTACCAAAGATGAACTTATAAAGGTGTTATCTGAAGTTTTGAAAAGCTACAATAATATCAAACTCAAGAACAAGAAGCTGAAAAGCATTCTTGAATCTGAGATTGATAATCTGAAAACAGAACTTGTTGAGCAGAGAGAAATAAATTTAAAAATAAAAAATGATTTGGAAATTGCCCAACAAGAATCTGACTCTGAAGCTAAGTCATCTGAAAATATTTTGGAAAAATATGACTCTAGTTTTCAGAAGTTCCTCACTAAGAGCATAGACAGAAGCAAGATGGCTTCTATGATCTATGGAGTTAGTAGGAATAAAAGAAAGGGAATTGGATTTCAATTTTCTTCTCTTGAAAAAGATGTAAGACCAATACCTGTAGATGATCTGATCATTAAGATAACTCCTTTATACTCTAATTTTAAATTTGGTCATTTAAATGATATTAAACACACGAGCTCTGAAAAGAATACTCATGTGTTTAGATCTAAGGCAAGTCTAAACAAAAACTATGTTGAAAAACAAAAGTTTAGACAAACCTACAAGGCAACTAACCCTAAAGGACCCAAGAAGATTTGGGTACCTAAAGACAAAATAATCCCTGTTGCAGATGTCCTTAGCAGCAAAGTCAGGACACCAATCATGGTACCTGGACTCTGGATGCTCACGACACATGACGGGAGAAAGGTCTATGTTCCAAAGTCTGGAACTTAGATCTGGAGGGGACGTGAAATTTGGAGGGAACCAGAAGGGCAAGATCATTGGCTCTGGAACTATAGGTAATGGCAACCTACCCTCTATTTCTAATGTTCTGTTAGTTGAAGGATTGAAACATAATCTATTGTCCATAAGTCAATTAAGTGACAATGGTTATGATATAATCTTTAATCAAAAATGTTGCAAAGCTGTATGTCAAAAGGATGACTCTATCCTATTCAATGGAAAGAGGAAACACAACATTTATAAAATTAACCTTTCAGAACTTAAAGTTCAAAATGTAAAATGCCTCTTATCTGTGAATGATGAGCAATGGGTCTGGCATAGAAGATTGGGGCATATTAATATGAGACGTATATCTCAGATTAATAAACTCAATCTGGTCAGAGGACTTCCTAAGTTGAAGTTCAACTCAGATGCTCTGTGTGAAGCATGTCAAAGAGGTAAATTTTCAAAATCTCATTTTAAATCAAAAAATGTTGTTTCTACCTCCAGACCATTGGAATTACTTCACATTGATCTGTTTGGACCAGTGAAAACTGCATCCATCAGAGGCAAGAAGTATGGGTTAGTCATTGTAGATGACTACAGCAGATGGACATGGGTAAAGTTTCTAAAACACAAGGATGAGTCTCATTCTGTGTTCTTTGACTTCTGCAATCAAGTCCAGACTGAAAAGGATTGTAAAATTATTAAAGTCAGAAGTGATCATGGTGGAGAATTTGAAAATAAACATTTTGAAAAATATTTTTTTGAAAAAGGCATTGCACATGATTTCTCCTGCCCTAGAACTCCACAACAAAATGGAGTTGTAGAGAGGAAAAATAGAACATTGCAAGAAATGGCCAGAACCATGATCAACGAGACAAATCTGGCAAAATATTTCTGGGCAGAAGCAATTAACACAGCTTGTTATATTCAGAACAGAGTGTCTGTAAGACCTCTTCTGAAAAAGACTCCCTATGAATTGTGGAGAAACAGAAAGCCTAACATTGCTTATTTTCATCCTTTTGGATGTATTTGTTATATGCTTAATACTAAAGATAATCTGAACAAGTTTGATTCCAAAGCACAGAAGTGTTTCATGCTTGGTTATTCTGAACGCTCTAAAGGCTACAGAGTATTCAATACTGAAACACAGATTGTGGAAGAATCTATTCATGTCAGATTTGATGATAAGCTTGGCTCTGAAAAGCCAAAACAGTTTGAAAGTTCTGCAGATAGAGAAGTGATTCTCACAGACTCTGAAGGCTCAGAGGCAGAAAAGGCAAAGAACAAAGAATCTGACGCAACCCCAGATGCTACACCTTTGACCTCCCAACTAAACAACTTGCATATTTCTGAAAGACCAACTGTCAGAGGATCTTCTTCTTGAATCAAAGCTTCTCATCCAGAAGATGTGATAATTGGAAAGAAAGATGATCCTATAAGGACAAGATCATTTCTCAGAACTTCTGAATCTTCCTTATTTGGCTTAGTGTCAATGATAGAACCAACATCTGTAGATGAGGCTCTGGAAGATAATGAATGGATTATAGCTATGCAAGAAGAGCTGAATCAATTCGCCAGAAATGAAGTTTGGGATCTGGTTCCTAGACCTAAAGGATTCAATGTCATTGGAACAAAATGGGTCTTCAGGAATAAGCTGAATGAAAAGGGAGAAGTAGAAAGGAATAAGGCAAGACTGGTTGCTCAAGGATATAGTCAACAAGAAGGTATTGATTACACTGAGACATATGCTCCAGTGGCAAGGTTAGAATCTATTCGTCTTCTTATTTCATTTGCTGCACAGAATAACATCACTCTGTATCAGATGGATGTTAAAAGTGCTTTTCTTAATGGTATTATAGAAGAAGAAGTATATGTCCACCAACCTCCTAGTTTTGAAAGTGAAAACTTTCCAGATCATGTTTTCAAATTAAAGAAATCTCTTTATGGATTAAAACAAGCTCCCAGAGCTTGGTATGAGAGGTTGAGCAACTTCCTTTTGAAGAAAAATTTTATCAGAGGAAAAGTGGATACAACTTTATTCTGTAAATCTGTTAAGAAAGATCTGTTGATTTGTCAAATTTATGTAGATGACATTATTTTTGGATCAACAAATATTACGCTTGGAAAGGAGTTTGCTAAATGTATGCAGGAAGAATTTGAAATGAGCATGATGGGAGAATTGAGATTCTTCTTGGGAATCCAAGTCAATCAGACTCCAGAGTGTACCTACATACATCAAACCAAATATGTTAAAGAGCTTCTGAAGAAGTTCAACATGGTTGATAGCAAAATGGCAAAGACTCCAATGCATCCTACAAGCACTCTAGGTAAGGAAGAGGTAAGTAAGAAGGTAGATCAAAAACTCTACAGAGGTATGATAGGATCTCTTCTATACTTGACTGCTTCTAGACCAAATATTCTGTTTAGTGTCTGCTTATGTGCTAGATTCCAATCAGATCCTAGAGAATCACACTTAACAGCTGTTAAGAGGATTCTGAGGTATCTGAAAGGTACTGCTAACATGGGATTGTGTTACAGAAGATCTGATGAATTTTCATTAGTTGGATTCTGTGATGCTGACTATGCTGGAGACAGAGTTGAACGTAAAAGCACGTCTGGAAGCTGTCAGTTTCTTGGAAGTCATCTGATCTCATGGTACAGCAAGAAGCAACCTACCATTGCACTATCAACTACAGAGGCAGAATACATTGCTGCTGCTGGATGTTGTACTCAGATGCTCTGGATGAAGAGTCAATTAGAAGATTATCAAATCTATGAGAGTAATCTTTCTATCTTCTGTGATAATACTTCTGCTATATGTTTGTCAAAAAATCCAATCTTGCATTCTAAGGCAAAACATATAGAAATTAAACATCACTTCATCAGAGACTATGTTCAGAAGGGTGTAATTAATTTAGCGTTTGTTGATACAGATCATCAATGGGCTGACATTTTCACAAAACCCCTTGCTGAAGATAGATTTAAGTTCATTCTGAAAAATATTTGTATGGATTTATGTCCAGAGTAATATTTCTCAGAGGCAACCTCTCAGATGCAAAATGTTTAATAATCTGAAGTATTTCATCTGTATATTCGTTCATTTATATTTATTCAATTATTTCGTTTTGTGTAAAACTCTGAACTAACAAGCTCAGAAGATCTGAAAGTTGGAAACGTTTCATTTCTTGAGAGACATCAGATGAGCCAACAAAGCAAACACGTGTCATTCAATATCTGAAAAGATTGAGTGATCAACTGAATTGACGTTTGAGGTATTGCTTTGAAAATCTCACTTTTCTTGGTTTTCCCCCAGCTGTCATAATTTAATGTGAAATGATTATTTTTCATTAAATGCTGTCCAAACGTGCGTAAGTGTCTTTTGTGTGTCCTATGCTTGATTTTTGGTTTTCTATATATATCACTTATCACACTATTATCACACTTTCCACATTCACTTCATTCATGCGTTCCTGCTTTCTTTTCAATCTCTACCAAAACCCTAAACCTAAACCAAGGTATTCTTCTTCTTCAATGGCGTCTACTTCAAACACTGCTGCAAAACCTAACAAGACTATAATGTACAAAGAACCTGAACGTACCTTATTCACTCCAGTGGCTGATCTAGAGGTGCTCTGTGAAAGCTTTATTGATCTTGACTCTTTAAAGGAAAATGGGTTTGATCTCATTTCTGCCATTAAAGCTCAAGGATGGGAAAAATATTTTGAAAGGCTAATGGGTCCTGTTTTTCCAACACTGGTAAAGGAATTTTGGATCCATGCAAGCGCTGGTCCCAAGTTTATACATTCCTCGGTTCTTGGAGTGGAGATAGTCATCACTGAAAACCTGATCAGACAACTGTTTAGCTATACTGAGTCTGATGGAGTTTCAAATCTTGCTTCTTCTCGCATTGATATGGCTAGGGTTTATGAAGAAGTTACTATTGCTGGATTGCCGTCAAGTAAGGTTAAAGATTTAAAACCCATTTATAGGATCTGGGCGAAAATCTTTGTGAGTACGTTTTTTCACAGAAAACCATCCAACTCACCAGATTATGTGAGTTCGGAACATCTGTATTTTATGTACTGCATTAGCAAAAATGTCAAAGTGGATCTACCGTATCTCATCTTCAGTCATTTACTAACTCATGTCAAAGAAACCAGAGAGGAAGTAAGGGCGAAAGCTGCTAAAGTGAGGACGTGGATACCCCTGGGAAGGTTGATTTCTGATATACTTATTGAGAACAAGCTGGTACAACATCTGACTGATGCAAAGATTACAGAAGATCTGACTTACATCATTGGCTCTGAAATTAATGGACTCAATCTGAAAAGGATGAAAATCATTTCAGAATTGAAAGGACAACTCAGGAAGATCAACTCTGAAGAGGTTCAAGGCAGAAGAATTCCTGTGGAAGATTTTCCACTATTCAGTGCAGATGAACCTAAGGAATTTGTCTGGCTGTACATTACTGAATGTCTAAAGGAAGGAATCCCTTTACCTGCCAATCTCGTTCAGAAGCCAGGAGAAGAATTGCCTAATCAGATGAAGGAAAGGCGCAGTAAGAGGAAGGCTGACGAAGGATCCGTTCAGAAGAAGAGAAAGGCACCTGAAGCGTCAAGAAAGAAGAAGAAAGAAGGAAAGAAGGCCAGAAGCAGTCTTAGAGAAGCTACTCTGGAAGAAATCAGAGACACCATTCAACAGGTATTAGCATCTGATCCTACTCCTACTGTTCATTCACCACTATCTTCACCACAACTCTCTCCAAGCCTCATACCAAGAACTTCCAAATCTAAAAAGTCTGTCAATATCTCATCCGAACCACTATCCTCTGAACCATTAAATTTACAATCATCTCCTGCACCAATTCCATCTGAACCACAACCTCAAACAATTCAAACAGATATTCCACCACCAGAACCAATTCAATCAGAAAACTCTCCAACAATAACTCCACCAGAACAAACTCAACCAGAAAACCCTCTAACAGCAACTCCACAACCAACTTTGTCACAACCAGAGAATCCCCAACCAGAGACTCTCCTTCAAGAAACAATTATTTCAGAACAAAACCAACCAGAGATTGTTCAAACTGAACACTCTGAACAAACAATTCCCTCAGAAGATCCAAATCTTTCTGACAATATTCTTGATATTCAACCCCTCAACCAAACAATTGTAATTTCTTCAACATCTGTTCACTCAGATGAATCTTCTGATTCATCTGATTCATCTGACTGTGATTCAGAATCACTCAAACAAGCTCGCTCTGAGAGCGTTATGAGGAAACATCTTAACATTGCTTTGTTTCATACCCCACCAAACTCTCCATCTCAACAACCATCTGAAGCACAACCATCTGAAACTCAATCAGCTGAAAACCAAACCATTCCTCAACCACCTGAAACTAATCCATCTGAGAATCAAACTTTTCCTCATTCATCTGAACTCCCTCAATCTGACATCCACACATCTCAACCACCCACACCTCAACCACAACCATCTGAACCTACTCCTGCTAACACCCCTAATCCTTTTTCCTCTGGACAGAATGAACAGTCAGATTTAGAATCTTGTGTTAATGCTATGTTTGATATTTTCAAAAAGGAGTTAGATTTTGAATATGATCGTGTTAAGGCTGTATGCATGTCTAGTTTGGATCCCAATGTTTCGAATACTGCTTGGAAGCGCTTCATCTGGATGTTTAACAAAGCTGCCCTAAAAGTTAGAGCAAAATGCTCTAAGCTTGCTAAGACTAAATTTGCTGAGTTAATAAAGGTAACACTGATGAACATGCCTCCTCCTCCTCCTGTGTTACTCTTGGAAGCTGCTCCTCCAGTTGTTCCTGAATTTGAAATGGTTGACCAAGCTTCTGTTGAAAACCAAACTGAAGGGAACCCTACTGCTACTGCATCTTCTCCGTCTTCATCTGTGGTTTCAGAACTTGTGAATGATGTGAAGGATATAAAGGACTGGATGATCAAGCAAGAGAAAACAACTGATGAAATCAAGACCTGGATGTCTAAGCAAGACGAGTCAGCTGCCAAGATGACAGAGCTTCTGACCCTCATTGCCTCTCGCCAGACCTAGTTTTATTTGTTGTTTTGCACATGAACTGCTTTTTGCTGTCTGTTTGCTTTTATTGTGTTATGTGTTTTTGGCCTCTGCCTGTTTGACTGTGAACTTTGGTTTGTTTTAATTGCATGATAACATGTTTTGCTCCTATATGATTCTTTTCTTCTATATCTTTCTGTCTTTGAAAATCTTTTTGATTATGACAAAAAGGGAGAGAAAAAGAGAAACTGAGGTGTTCAACCTATAAGCAATTACTAAAACTAAAATTCAGACATTTTCAGTAACTTACTTTGAATTTAAGTCTTTCAGATTACATTGATATATCTGACATAATTCATTGAAGTTACCCTGAGACTGTGTCAACCAGAACCTGATTCTCTAAAGAAAATCTGAGTATTCAATCAAGTCTGATAACTCTGATATCTTACTCTGATACTTTTATTCTGAAAGAGAATTCATGCAAGATGATAACCAGACGTTCTGACTAAAGAAAGTCATCTGTATCTGGCATCAAGATTTGACTCTGAACTCCTTCATCAGGCTCTGAATCTGAATTATACTTAATCAGAAAGGGAAGTATTCTATTCTATTGAAGTATTTATTTCAGGGGGAGATTGCTAATCTCAGGGGGAGTTTCTAATTCTTACTTTTTACTGAACAAAATTTCTCATGTTTTGTCATCATCAAAAAGGGGGAGATTGTAAGAGCACAAATTGTGTCTTAGTTATATCTCTATGTTTTGATGATAACTCTTATAAATTTTGTATTCAAGAATTATATACTCTAAACGTGTTCTAGATTGTTTGCTACAGGCACCAAAGAAAATTATCTTAAGAAAGCAAATTTGGATCTGAACAATGTTATTATGAAAAGCTTCATAAGTTCAAGAGCATTTTAAGTGAAGATCTGAACGCTGCTCCCAGAAGAATCTGACTACTGTCTCTTGAAGATTCTGAAGCAGGAGCCTCTAAAGCATAGAAGACTCTGCTCTGAAAGATTTACACGCTCAAGCACACTAGCTGCACATACTCTGATTCAGCTCAATCTGAAGAATATCCAAGACTCTGAAGATCTAGATGATCTCTAGTCTGGAGACTCTGAAGAATCAGATTCTAATGTTGAAAGCTGAACTTACTTTGAAGAAGATTTAAATATGTACGTTGGTTTTTCTCAACAGCTCTTTCCTATTTTGTGCTAGACACAAGGACACAGACAAAAAGGTTTTATCTGTACATTCCATTCTGAGGAAAGTTTTCTGCAAGTGAAGACAAAAGGCATCAGGCTTGTTTCAGCACAGCCTCCAATGTAAAGACAAAAGGTTTTAGGCTTTTCTGCACAACCTTCAACGTAACAAGACTTCTTGGATCTTAGTGCCTATATAAAGAAGTCCACTCCATCTTCTTCAGCATCGAATCTCTAGCAAAATCACTCCTCAAAGCAATCTTTCAAAGCTCTCTATTATATTATTTTGCTTTAACTTTATTCTTAACTTAAGAGAAATATCACTGTTGTGATAACAGCTTATTAGAAGCATTCTTACTCTTGTAAAAGCTTTACATTGTTTGTAAAAGGTTTTCCTTAAGAGGATCCAGTTGGGATCAGTTGCTCTTGAGAAGACTAAGAACAGTTGTTCTTAGGTGTTGCTATTTGTAATCTGTTTGATTAAAATAGTGGATTAAGTCCTTGACAGAGAAAGGCAAATCACTCTTGAGAGGGTGGACTGGAGTAGTTGTTTTCAACGAACCAGGATAAAAATATCTGTGTTCTAATCTTTGATTTTTAGTCTTACTTATTCAACCCCCCCCCCCTTCTAAGTAATTTTCTCACCTTCATGAATATTGCGAATGTGTTTAATTTTGAGCTTTTATATGTGTATTGTATAAACTTCTTTTATTCTTTCCCAAAACTTTGAGGTAGCTGACCGCTATACTGCTTTGGTATTTTACAAATGGGAGCACCTATTCTCAAAAACGCCTCTGTCCAAATTTACCCATATATACTATAAAAAAAAATATTTTTCCAGATTTATCCATCTGGACGTGAGAGAAAGGTGTTTTTTCAGCCCGGATTGGTTAATCTGGAGGGTGCGGGGAAAAAAACAGCTCGAATGAACCAAAATTCATTCCACTGCTTTAGCGCAATAATAGTCAAGCATCTCAAATAAGCCACGAGATAGCGGTTAACCACTTTTGTTCAGCCATGTAAATTTGTTAGGGTTTTTATGATACTTTCACTGTCTTTTTTTGAAATTTTAAGTTGATGTTTGTTTACTTGGTTTACAGAAAAGGCAATGAGCAGGCATTCCTTGGATTAACCCTGTTCATTCAGAGGGAGGAGATATTCTAAATCATAAAGAGGTAGTTTTGGTATGCTCTACACGATACTACAAATTTACAATATTTTCATTATCCTTCACCTCCTATTTTTATGGCTTGCTCAAGGTGACTTCGACTGTTATTATTCTTAGTCATGTGTAACACCAGAAATGAGAAAACCTACAAGTTTGTACCTTGCATGTCAATTAACGTCGTCTGCAACTGTTCCATATCCTATGATATCTGCATAATCACATAATTGTGAGTTAAGATCTTCTCCCTTTCTTAAAAGAAATGGAAACTCAATTGCCAAATATTTTGTTGTATAGTAATTTCTTAGAACTAGTGACATAAATTTTCATAATTTGACTGTTATACACTCATAACATTAGTAATGGACAACTCCATTTTTTGTTTTAGTTGCTTATGTATGGTAGAGTCAGAGGTAAAGTATATATAACAAAAGAGAGGGAGGGGGGTTTTGAGTATGTCAAGAGAGGGAAGTTATGGATTTAGAAAGACTATGTCAAGAGAGGGAACTTGTGAAACAAGTTATTCGATTGTTGGTTTAAAGTGATTGTTAATCACGCGACGTTCATGTAAGAAGAAAGTTATATTTAGTAAAACAAATTCCACTATTCAAGAAGTTTCATTTTTCATTCAGAAGTTATCAAAAATATAAGTTACGCATCCATATACACAAAAATAACAATCTAAAATTTGGTTTGGTGAAGAAATAGTGTATGATTCGCCATATGTGGTAGTATTTTGTGATGTATTTTAAAATAAATAAATTAAAGACCATATTAAAATTTTATCAAAATATTATTCTATTGAAATTATTATTTAAATTTAAGTCTAATATTAATTATCTACAAAACTTATAAAATAAATTGATTTGCAAATGATACAAAAACCTTAAATTATCTATGAAAAGTTAGAAACAATATGTTTGAACTTCTCTAGTACACAATAATTAAAACAAGTAAAAAGGAAGGACTATAAAATCATGATTCAACATGTAAAGACTAAACTAGAGCAAAACTATGGAAGACCAGGATCACTAGACCCAACCATAAGTGTGCTAAGTGCAAGAAGGCCATATGACACAACCAGACATGAGTACTTCATGGTGAAGCAAAAGTTTGCTCACTAAGCGCAGAGGCGGTGCACTTAGTGTGGCGATGTGGCTAAGTCCATGTGGAAGACCATGAATATTGCTTAAGGGAGAAGTAAGCAGACTTGCTAGGTGCAAAGGCGCCGCACATAGCGAGAGACACAAGATTTTGTCTATAAATAGGAGTTTCCAATTCATTGCAAAGTGAGTTTCAACGAATTGAGGTAATACAAAATTTGAGTATGTTCAATTTGGTTTACAACAGGAGAATAAGAGAGGGAGCTTGAAGGCGAAAGCGCTGCTCAAGTGATAGGCAAATAAACTTCCAAGATCAACTTTGCGGGATTTCTGGCAGTTACATTACGATGAGTAAACGTAGTTAAAATCTTTTTGTTGGGGTTAAATGTAGTTATTATATTCATGTACTATATTGGTCATGACGTTCTATGTAAATTTATTCCTGCTCTAATTTTGATGGCTTTTTAATCTTAATACTTGTTTTAGCTTTGCTACCTAAAACTTGTTTTCGTGGTATGACTTGACATTGAAAGGTGTTTGTCATTACTAGATCCAAGATAATCAACTAATGGATACTAGCGTCTAGAGATAAGGTTAAGTTCAATATCCGTACGTACTGTAGTATGGATAGATGTGGATTCTTGATGCTTTATAACTGTTGAAACTTAATGCTCTATGTTGGTTAATTGGCCGATATATCATCTATTGGATAATGCACTGATCTCCCGACGTTGAGATCGTAAGGAGATACAAATGAGAGTAATATGTGGTAATATTAATAGTTAAGTAGATGATCATATTACTTTCCTATGAGTGTGCATGATAAATACGTATTGACGAAATCTACCTATAACAATTTTCTTATTGTTTACATTGAAATCTCCATTTTACTTTATATCATTTACTTTCACTCATCACAACAAATATACAATCTTTCTCTATTTAAAATCTTAAAAATTGTTGAACGATCTTTAAAACAATTCGTCTTTGTGGATAGGATAATTGTAAAACTTATTTTTATTTCTTAGAGAGAAAAATGATGCTGTTGTCGGGGACTCGTGCTAAGTTTTAAAGATAAAGAATAACTTTTATTATTTGAAGTATTATTTATATCTATGTATATCTGTTAATAGGTTTATATTTTGTATATAAACACTAACCCATTAACATTTAGCATAAGCTCTGTTAGTACTAGTTTATGCGCGGTAAGGTTCTTTCAGACAATTATTATTTGATCTCGAAATCAAAAGAGATGCACACAGAAACCACAGTAAAAACACGAAAAAGAAACAAAGACCCGAAAGGCTAGATCTAGAAGAATATTTTGTCTCAAAACAAAGAACCATGGTTGAAGTCGACAACAACACCAACAATAATGGAAACAATAATTGTGGTACACCATGTCACAATAGTTCTAGACGTCTAGCTCATTTAGCTAGAGCACAAAGGAATGCCCGACAAAGTGAAATGAAACTGGACTTATAATTTTTTTTTATATGCTAACCCTTTTACAGGATTATATAATGAAGACCCGTATACACACCTCACAAAATTCTACAAAATTACTGGTACGCTAGGAGCTTCAGAAAATGAGGAAGAAGCAATATTTCTATGATTGTTTCCACACTCCCTAATTGGAAAAACAGAGGACTAATATCTAGATCAACCCACATCGATAATGAAAAATTGGAGCTTGTTAGAGGAAAATTTCTTAAACAAATTCTCTCCTCACAACAAATTTGTGGAAGCTAAGACAACCATCATGATGTTTTCCCAAGGCGTAATGGAAACTCTCTGTGAAACATGGGAAATATACAAGTCCATGCTAATACGATGTCCAAACCACGGTTTTGACGAACTCACGCAAATATACATCCACATGAGTGAACTTCAACAACAACAAAAGTTGTTGCTAGATGCTATTACCGGAGTTCTCCTATGTCTAAAAGTGAAAAAGATGCAACAAAATAATTGAGTGAATGACACTCACTAATCATAAAGGAAAGCACAACAAAAACCCTTCTCAAAGGAAGAGCGGTGTCATATAACTAAACATTCATGACTTCATTCTTGCTCGAAACAAGTTGTTAATTGAGACGATGGATGAACTAACTAAGAAAATGTCAAAGCTTTCATAATAACTAAAACAAATGCATGAAGTACCTCAATAAAGACATATTGTATTTTGTGAACTCCATAGTGCAACCCACCTAACCAAAATTTGCCTCCAAAATTTGAGGAAGTAAACTATTTAAGCAACCACTGGTCTGGGAAATATTAAATAACAACTTCCCATGGAACAAAATTTTGAATCAAGGATGGAGATTTAAGGCCGACCCATCTAACAGACAAGTTTTTCAGCATTACTCATAAGCGCCTCCACAATAAGACAAACTAACAAAGTTGCATGACACACTCAACGAATTCATGCAGGAGTTTATGGCCAGTCACAAAAATACGGAAGCCTCCATTAAAACACTTGAAACACATGTGGGTCAGTTAGCCAAGCACTTTTTATATCTCCCTAGTAACAGATAAGGGCAAAAGACATTTATCCATCCATATTTGAAATTCAAATGTCTATCGAAGGAAGGCCTTATAACATCCATTTGTCGAAGTAACTTCCTACACTTAGAAAATATTTCTAAGTATTTTCTCAAGCATATCTTTTTATGAGAACCATTTTGACAAAAATTTACACCAATCCATGCCGAAATTAACCAAACTTAAGAAACTTTCATTTTTACTTCGTTTCTCGAATGAAAACACGACGTCGAAACTCCCCGTCAACAAATTACCCCCCAAAAATGTCATTTTCAACTGAAATGAAGAAAAATGCATTTTTTGAAGCTTCGTTATTCGACGCCAGAAAATCCCTTGGACTGCTATGACGTTATTGACATCATGACAACTTTCCCTAAACGTCTCGTCAAACCCATGCGTGAATCTTCTTTCATCATCACACTTCTAGTCCCTAAAAGATCATGAGTCAGACCTTTAACTACTACCATCTCATTACACCACCCTCACATGGCACGTGTCCCATGATTTTATCACCATAAATAATTTAAAGTGATCGTGCGCAGTAACCGTTCCACTTCAATCCGCCTATAAAACGGCGAAAGTTACCATTTTTACTCTTTCCAATTTCTACATTTTATGAAGCACATCTTCCTCAAAACTTCACTTTTCTTCAAATATTTTTCTTTGCATACTCACTACAACAATGACTTCCACTTCAAAAATCTCTAAGGAAACCAGCAAGAACGTAAAAGACTCCAAGAAATCCAAAGAACTCCCTCTAGTTCATAGGATGTTGGGCCCAAACGTAGTTAGAAATCAACAATACATCCCAGAACTTCCAAACGAAGAAGAAAAACATAGAATATATCAATCACAGGTACTTATTCCTCTCCTTGTTTCTGGAAAGACCCATGACATGTTAGGTCCTTTACCTGATCTCTCTACTGACCTTACTAAAGTGAGGGAGTTTTTCCCAGCTTATCACCGTTACAAACCCATAGCAAACAGTTTGAAACCTAGGACTGATTAGAAAATTGAAATTGATGAAAAACCGAAGGTAGATGGTCAAGGTTCACCTTCGACCATAGATTCTAGGGACCCCATAAACTTAAAGTTCATGAACACTAGCTCTAGGGTTTTTAGATCATGTCATATGTCGAAAGACCCTTTTGACTACTTGGCTTGGTTAGAAAAGATAGAAAAAGCCAAGTCTCAAATTTGGAAGAAGATGGGCATTTATGACCTAATCCAGTTGTCGAAGATAGGACTAGGTTATTGTCCTTTTATTCTCATTGCTTCCCTTTACTTATGGGATAACACCCACAACAACTTCCATCTCCCTTGTGGAATGGTTACCCCAACTCTTTTCGACGTCGCTGCCATTACAGGCTTGAAACCCATTGGAGTGGACTATGACCCCAATCTCTTAGCTGATGACTCGATAGGTTTCGATACCAACAAAGCATCCTTCACCACCTACATAGCCTTTATCATGACAAAGAAACCAACGAGGTTTCTGACCAAGAACATGTTTCCTTCTTGGCTCTCTGGCTCTCGCGCTGTGTCTTCTGCTCAAGTTCTTGCCAAGTGGAAAAAAGGTGCTTGACCATAACAAACCAGTTGCATGCTAGACATGACCTTTGCCTTGGCGAAATCATTCTGGCTAGCCTATATGAATATCTTGGTGAAGGTGTCACATCATTGAAGACCATCAAAATGAAAGGAAGCTTACTCCTTTCTGGAGCTTTCCGACTACTGCAATTATGACTGAATGCCACTTTCGAAGCATCCCTTCCTAATCAAAACCCCATCAATGAAGCTTTTGTCGAAGTGAAGAGTAGAAGAGTTGAAGGGACGAGGCTTACGCTATTGACTCCCTATGACGAAGGGATGAACCTTCAGCAGACATTCACCAATCATGTGATGATGTTTGCTAAGTGTCATAATTTTTCTTCTAACATGTCTCCTTTTTCCAATAGAAAGGTAGGCCCTGAATGGTTCACCAGAAGATTCCACCCTAAGTCGAAGGAACAAGAAGTTGAGTCTGTTGACATCTGGGAATCCTTCCTTACGCCAAGATTGATGGCCTCAAGGCTCAACCCTTCCAAGCTTTGAATTACTCTCGTTATCTATCAACCAAATCTTGTTTCTTGATAGTTTGACTTGATTCAGATTAAACCCAAACCCTCTTTCCCAAAAAGGGTTCACTGATCCACTACAACATGTGGCACAATGAAGCAGGATGTGCCTAGTTGGTAGCCAAGTATTTTGACCTTACAGAGTTTAATCCCGTGCCCTTTAAACCAAGCTTTCTCTGCACCAGAGTTCAACGAGTGGTGGAGAGAATATTATACAGCTGAATTCTTTGATGTAGTTGCCTTCAATCTCCACCTAAATAGAGCTTTCGCGTTGTGCTAGATAAATTAAAGAAAGGTACTTAAACACACATCAAAGAGATCTAAGCATTTCAGAAATACTTTGAAACTGCCTACAGGCCAAATGAGCTTAGTCAAACCATTAGCGAAGCAACAATGACTTAGAAAAATTTACAAAGAAATTAGAGGATTTAAAACTTCCTTTGTACGTTTGACCTGATCAACGTTACAAGTTAGCTTTCAATCTTTATCTTCCAAAGTTCTCTCGACTGCCAACTGCTGATTTTGGTGTGACTTTTAGTCCTCTATTTCCAGACTGGTTCGTCTGTGGGGATTTTATGTAAAATATTCGCCAAGATTACCAAAAGCACCCTAAGCGAGTGGTTCCGACTAAGTACACTCTGGACAATTTCAAATGCCACCTTCATATTGTTGTACCCCAAAATTTTCCCAACATTTCTTTACCTAGCTTATGTTTCATTTCATTCACATTAGCATTATCATTTGCATTTCATTGACATGTATGCAGGAGATCAAGAGGTATGATTACCAATCAAGAGCTATACAAGGCTAGCTAAGAAGGTTATTCAAGTTTTCAAGGGTTGATATCCTTGTCAGAGAAGTTAAAAGATCCTCAGAGAGAGTGATTGAAGCCACGAGGGTGTGTCTCCTAACTGGAGAGTTGGGGGAAGCCATCAGATGATTCTGAGGTCCTGGAGATGGACTTGAGATCTTGAGAGAGCTCATGATAAGTGTTGAAGATCACTTTGAGGCCCAGACAGGTCATTGTGCAAGATTAAGAAGCCTCAGCCATGATTGGTGCAACTAGGGTTTGACTGGGTCAACCCTAAGTTAACTGAGGATTTGAAGGAGGTTGAGACCTAATTCAAAGGCCATGTGACCATGTATTGATACATTGAGATGTTCTAAGGATGATTCCAAGGTTACTTCATCATGATTTAAGAGTTTGAGAAGTTTTATGCTAGGGTTTCTAAGGCTTGACAGTGTAAAATCCCCTAGTTTGACCCCTAACTTCAAGGCAATTTAACTCAAGATGTGATTGTCATCTCATCTTACCCCCAACATGATTGTTATGGAGCATGGTCTTAGCTTTAATTTGAGTGCTAGAAGTCCTTGATAGGATTTGTAGAACTCAAGTTATGGCTTTGACAAGTTACAAGTCATCTGAGGTATGTGAATTTGGAGCTTGAAAGTTACCCAACTTGCATGAAACGTTTGCCCTAGAGGGATGATTCCTATGAAATTTTGGTCAACATGAATGTTGTTCCTTATCCTCTTAGATTTCTAGAGAGTACTAGAAGTACTTGATAGGATTTGTAGAACTCAACTTATGGCTTGGACAAGTCAAGGGTATTTTGGACATTTGGTGATTATAGGTCATTTGTGATCATAAGCCATTTTCACCAACTTAGAGGCCTCAGATGAAATTTTGTTCAACTAGAAAGTTGCTCAAAATGGGGTTTTAACCTTGACCATGCATCAAGGAGGCATTGAAATGGCTCAAGGAGAGACTTGGTTCAAGAAATTTTGAAAAAGAAAGAATTAAAAGGATTTAATGGCCAAATATTCAAATAATTCATTTTGTGACCAAATGAAACAAAATTATAGGTCAAATTGATGGGAAAAATGATTTTAGAAACAATGACAATGTTAGAATTTTTATTTGAGGTCATTTGCATAACATTCCATTTCATTTCTTCATGATGAAGCAACATATCCAACTCACACCTTTGGCTTGCAAACAAGGAAAATAACACATCAAACTCATTCAATATCTCATGAGAATTTGATTACAAGCATAGCCATGCCTGAAGGGAGCCAGAATAGTGATTGCCATGGATGAGATTTTGAAGAGATTTTGAAAATCCAAAATCTCATTTGGATGATTCCAGAAAGTTCTAGACAATCCCAATCACTTTTATATAAGTCATTGAGTGAATGCAGTTCATTTTTTTGGAAGGAATTGAAGCTGGTTGCGGAAAGAGCCATTGAATTTTCAGAGGTGCAAGTGAGAATCGGGTTTTGAGTTCAAGGGAGAATCAAGCTAAATCAAGGTGTGCAAAGGCTTTGGGAGTGAATTTGGAGTGTGTCTGCATCATCTTGGAAGTTGAAGTGATCAAAAACCATCTCTGTTACCTCTCTGAACTCAGGTTGGTATACTTTGAATTTATGCTCAAACTATAGGGAGATGCTTAGAAATTCATATGTGGTTAGGTTCCCCTATTGATGTAGTTGGATTTAGGATCAGAAATTGGTGAATTAGAGACAAAATGAGGTGATGATCAATTTCTGTTAGGGATGAAATCTAGTGATTCTTAGACTGTTAATCAAGAATAGATGGTGCAAAGTGATCACCATGAGATGAGGATTGAATTGAGACCTTTAATTTGAAGAATGGTGAGATTCAAGATTTGGATGAATTCTGAAAATGTTATCGTGTTTTGAGTTAGAGAAGGATTTAGATGATTTGGAGTTGAGATTCTTGATCAACATGAAAAATGGAGTAAAATGATGATTCATTTCGTGATTTTTGTTGACCTGAGAAGAGTGCTTCACCGGAGAAGACGGTGGCGCTGCAACTCAGGCCACCGTCTGGTTTCCCCCCACGCCTGAGTGTTTGAATGAAGAAGATGAGTTGTGACCATCAGATCATGGTTGGACCATTGACTAGCCCAACGTTTCCACGACCACTATTGCATCTCAGCTCTGAAGAGAGTTTTCTAAATGAAACGCACCGTTTCATTTAATTGGTGTTTTGGGCCCAGTACTCAGACTGCTACCTGCACCCCCCTTTGGCCCAATTCTTTGAAATGAACTAAATTGGATTGCTATTTGACACGCAAGTTTGTTTAATTTCTTGTTATTTCTTTTATTTTTCATTATTTTATATGGCTTAGAAGTTAATTCATAAAAAATAGGAAATTAACTCAATTAATTCCAAACTTTTTTCCCCTGATTCATGATTGAATCTAGAATTTTGTAGATTAAAAATATTAGGAATTCATGCATTTGTGATTTTATTTGCATTTTTTGAATATTAATTGGTATTAAAATGGACATGGTTGATACCTTATTTTGTTGAATTTTGTTTGGGCATTTGGTGATGATTCTTGCCTTGATTTTTTGTGTGTAGCTAGCATAGATATGCATGTTCCCCTAGTAATTTTCTCACATTTTTGTGAAGAAGTTTAGGGCTAGTTTTAAGTTGAAACTTTAGGTGCTCTAGTTTTAGGGTTTATGCTTAGTACCTTGTGATTTAGGTTTTATTTCTAGGACTTGGTGGATGATTCAACCCCTGAAATTAATATGGTAGATTCATGATTGAATTAGGGTCTCATAGTTATTTTTGTAGGATTTTACAATTGGTTTTAGTATTTTAGTTAGGATTAACTTTAATACTAAGTTTTAGGTGATCCTAACTTGCTAGTTCAACTAGATTGATTTCTTTAGTTCTCTTAGATTAGGGTTTTGCTTTGCTTGCTCTTGGATGATGTTGAAGACAAGCTTGGGTTGCTAAGGAATGCTTGAAGAGGCTTGGATGTGAAGTTTTCCTTCCTTTTTGGTTTGAGTGTTGTTTAGGTGTTAAGATTAGGGTTTGTAGGCAGAGCTTCTAGATAGATCCTCTTCTTTCATAAACATGGAAGGTATTGATCATTTTCATTCTTCCATATGATGTAAGGTCCCCTTGTAAAGGCCCCATCCCTCCTTTGGTAGGATGTGTGGCTCTTCACAAGTTGGTAGAACCTTTGAGGGTTCCTTTCTTTGATGATGGAGTGCTTAGTGGTGACCTTTGGTCTTCACTCTGCTGTCTATTATCCAAACCCTGCTCTTGTTAGATGAATCTTTCTCCCTTGCTAGAGGATGGAGTTCCTTGCTAGAAGACTGAAGATGCTAGAGGTTGTACTTCCCTTTGTCTAAAGACTGCCATTGAAGCTGAAGCTTGAAGATCTAGAAGAACAAGTTGACACTTGTGAAGAAGATCAAATTGAGATTGAAGAAAGAGCTGAAGCTTGAGGAGAACAAGTTGATACTTGTGTTTGAGACATTGAGAGCCTGAAGGGGCCAAGTTGATACCTGCTATTGGGATTGAAGCCTGAAGGTAAAGTCTACTTTGGAGCTGAAGCTTGAAGAAGGTGAAGAACAAGCTGATACTTGTGTTTGATGTATTGGAAGCTTGAAGAAGCAAGTTGACACTTGCTATTGAAGATGATATCCTTAAAGAGCAGTTGAAGACTGAGGACTAAGCTGCTGTTAGAAGAGCTTTGCTGTGAAGCTGTGGAAGCTATTGATCTGCTTTCTTTCCTGTCTGTTTGCTTGCTGTGCAACTGTATTGATGTGACTTGTTTGATTTGCTTGATGCATTAGAATAAGTTCATGCTTAGGTTGTGTTAATCTAGGAGCATGATTACACTAGAGGTTGAGTTGCTCCCTCTACTTGTATTTTTACTGTATGGCTTTGCTTGCTGGTATTCGGTAGAGCTTCGCTCCCTTGCCTGTGTGGTTTGTGATTTGCTTGATGGCATTTTATTCTCCTTTATGATTGCAGTTATTCATATCTGGCTTGAGGTCGAGACGAGCTTGTGGAGGCTGATGCCCCACACACATTTCCTCCCTCACCTGCATTGCATGCATTTTACAGTCGTTTACTGTTTACTGTTTAAGCTGATGCTTTATCTGTTTCTGTTTATCATTGACATGATCCCCTAGGAATCTCACTTCCTTTGATAAGGAAGTGATGATTAGAAATTTAGGTTGAAACCTATGCATGATAACTTCTAGGAGATCCTTGTTTCAAACTTCAACCATAGGATGAATCCTTGGCATGACAACATTAGGAGTTGATAGTCTCCCCTTAGTTGAGCCTGTTCGTTCTCTCTTCTCATCTCAAAACAAATTAAAATACAATAATAAAGGTTAACTGACGTCGTACGTTACGAGCCTTAAGCTATCTGAGAAAGGACTGTTGGAGAGTTTCTTTTCAACAGCCTAGATGTTTAGTATGGCACCCTTTGGGTGACATGCGACGCATTCACTCTCAGGTCATAGTCTCTAGTGCGATATTGGTTGCAAACATCCATGAAAAACCAGTTCTTCCATAAAAGACAGAAAACAAACTTCAAACCTTTTTGCCCCGTGGGCCCATAATTCAAAGGAAGCCTTTCTGAAGAAAAGAGTGTCGTTAACTCCCAGTTCTACCGCAAACGGTAACGCCTAAGTCTCCAAGGGTCGAGCTGCGTACACCAAACTGCTGGAACTGTTTGTTAACCCTACTCGAAAAAATAGATGAATCTGAATTCCCGTAATCCGTATTATCCCGAACTACGTAAGCTCTGATCTCTCAAGCCCGTTAAGAGTACGTAGGCACAATACTGACGTATTGGCGAGCCACCTTCCCCGTAACCCATAGTTAGTCGAACTACGCTGACTCTGATTTCTCATTCTCTGATGAGAATACGTAGGCATAAAGTGCGACGCTTTGCCGAGTCATTTTCTTTTCTTTTCAGACCAGCCTTGATAGGTAGATAGATAAAACCAACCCGTCAGATAAACACAACAAGCGTGGATCACATCGAGTACGATGGACGTGAGGGGTGCTAATACCTTCCCCTTGCGTAACTGACTCTCGAACCCAGACAACGGTTGCGATGACCTTGTCTTATACCCTTTCGTCAGGTTTTTCCGATCGTTTCCTTTCCCGTTCTGAGGGATAAATAACGAAAGGTGGCGACTCTTCTGTTTTTCCGGCACCTTATTTTCACGGTAGCGACAGCTGGCGACTCTGCTGGGGACTTGATAGTTTCCTGGGGATCCAACGTCCCTTATGCGAGTCAGTTTGGGGATCCAACGTCCCCTGCGAGAGTCAATCCTAGCGCTTGTATGATTACTTGTTGGGTTGTGTTTACTTATCGCATTTTATTTCCCGCATTTTATTTTCAGTATGATATGATTATCTGTGATGTTGTGGGAGGGGCATTCTGATGAGTGAGGAGCCAGACCCAGGCTTGAGTGTACTTAGCATTAGTTGTGGAAATTAGTGGGCGCGTGCTTGCTTTGCAGGCACTAGTGTCTCATGAAATCCACACTCAGACGAGGTTCTCCCGGTTGACTTTTGGTCCTTTGGGCCTGAGGGGTTGTTGGTTTGGAGGATTGTCGACTCTGGGGACCGATCATTTGGGATTCAGCTGAGTGAGGCCGCTTCAGGGGATGGTGATGCCACACCTTCTGGGTATCGTATCATCTCTCTTGAATGTCTGTGACGCTGATGACCGCATAGGATTTCGAACTTGTGTCAGTTTAGGGCTATACCTATAAGCAGGGTCGGGTTTGTTGCAGGAAACCTTAACCTTCAGACTACCTGGTTTTCTTGACAGTGAATCAGTTTTGTTGATATCGGAGGTTCTCGTCATCAGATATATGTATGTTCTTGACAGAGCAGATTTATGGTCCGATACCAGGGTTTTCTTCTCATCAGAGATATGATTGTTCTTGACAGAGCAGTATTGTGGTTTTGTTGATACAAAATCTTCATCTTTATCTCCTCAACAGCACAGTCGTCTTGGTCTCCTGCTGCATGATGGCATTTTGCATTGTTTTGCATATTCATTTGCGTTTCATTAACGTGTGTCTGTGTTGCAGGTACCGTTTCCCCCGGTTCAGGTTTTCTTGCCTTCTATTGTGCTATTATGGGTTCTCTGAGGAAGACTGTGGCCTACAAGCTCCCCACTCCCGATGTTGTTCAGCTGACTGGTTTGATTGCTTTGGCAGATGATTCTGTGAGAGGTGAATTCAGAAAGTCTTATGGGAAACTGCTCAGCCTGGTTCGTAAACCCTCTGTGTTTGAGTTGAATGGGTTGCACGCCCTGCTGCAGTTCTATGACTCTCCTTTGAGATGCTTTACTTTCCCAGACTTTATTCTCGTACCTACACTAGAGGAGTATGCTGATTTGTTAGGTGTGCCTATCAAGAGTCAGATGCCCTTTGTTCATATGGATGCTGCGCCTAATTTGGCTAGTCTAGCCCCTTCACTTCATCTGGATGCCTCCGAGTTGGTCTTGTCTAGTTGGAACAGTGTTCCCGGTTTCTCCCTGCAGTTCTTAGTGGGAAAGGCCCAGCAGTTTGCCAAAGACGGCTGTTGGATCGTGTTCAACGCTATTCTTGCCCTGTGCATATATGGCATTATTATGTTCCCTAATATGCCCGACTTTGTAGACTTCGACGCCGTCCACATCTTTGCATCAGGGAATCCAGTCCCTACCTTGATAGGAGATGTCTACCATTCCGTCCACTACAAAAACGAGAACAAAAGGGGTAAGAATGTCTCGTGCTGTGTGCCCCTACTCTATAGATGGCTTGATAGTCACCTACCCAAGAAGGGTCCCTTTGCTTCGTCTGCAGCCACAGTTGAGTGGTCTGAGCACTTGATGAGTCTGTCAGCGGAGGATATTGCCTGGTTTGATAGAGATAGGCTGGGTACTAAGATCATCTTCAGCTGCAGCGGGTTTCCGAATGTGCCTTTGATAGGCAGGAAGGGCTGTATCAACTATAATCCATCTCTGCTGGTCCGACAGTTTGCTTATGCTTTGAGAGCTCCGCCGAAGGATGAAGAGGTGCAGGAATCTCTGTACCTCACTGGACTTCTAGAGGGGGATATGTTGTCTAAGCTTCAGCACGCTTGGAATGGTATCTGTAAGCGGGGAAAGCCGTTGCTGGGGAAAAGTAATAGCCAAGCCTACGCTTCGTATGTGACCTGGATAAGAGCCAGAGCAGATATTATAGGGATGCCGTTTCCACCTGCCCAACTAGAAAGCCCTCCAGTGATTGAAGAGCCTACCACCGTGCCCATTCAGCAGCATAATCAGGTGTTAGCTGAGAGAGATGAGCTGAAAAAGGCAAATGAAGAACTGGAGAAATAATTGGCTCAACTCAGAAGCGAGAGAAGCGAAGCCGCCCATTCCTTCAAGTGGCAAACGGAGCTGGTGAACTAGTTAGGGACGGATTTTACTAAGCAGATGGCTGAGCGTGAGCGTTTGGGTCGGGACTTCAAAGCTGTCAATGACGTACTGGCCACTAAGAAGCAGCACTTGGATGAAGCGTACTGGAGAATATCCAAGTTTAATCAGCATTGGAAGGCCACCCTAGCCAACGACAAAGAACGGGAGGATAAACTGAAACAGCAGATCTCCAAATTGAAAGCCCAGGTGAAGGCTAGTGAGAAGAGGTTTGATGAAGAAACCGCTCACAGATATGCCACTGAAGGCCTATTAAATAAGGCTCTTGCTAACCTGAAGGAGCGCAAACAGACGCTTGAATCCAAGAAGTGGAAGTTAGAAGATTGTTTCGGTGATGGAGCATGGGAAGACTCAGTTGAAGGTCTCCAATACACTATTACGCAGAGGGAGTTACTCGTCGAAGGGTTGCTCACTCGGCCTGATCATCCAGAAACGAGGAATCTGTTAGAAGAGTTCCGCGCCCGTGGCCGTGCTTGACTATATTTGTAATCCTTTTGTTTTGATCATTGTTGTATGCTGACCATCACCAGGCTTGTTGGTCGAGGTCATGCTATTAATTATGCTTGTACTCAGTGACGTTGTGTACCGCCTTGATGGGCTTTCTTTATATATATATATATATATATATATATATATATATATATATATATATATATATATATATATATATATATATATATATATATATATATATATATATATATATATATATATATATATATATATATATATATATATATATATATATATATATATATATATATATATATATATATATATATATATATATGAGATATTATTTCCATGACTGGACTCGGACTTCTTATTATCAGCACTGGCACTCAGGCACTAGGATCGGGGGGAAATCTCCCTAACACACAGACACACGTTTGCATTTGCATAACGAGCACTTTGTCGTTTTTCTAACCCTTTGTGTGTGCAGGTTGTTCCAGGATTGATCAAAGACCAATCCACCGCTATCCGACCAAAGCAAATCAAGCTAGAGCAATGGAACAAGTGCAGACTGACGTTCAAGAACTCCGAGAGAGGATGGACCACTTCATGGAGCTCATGCAAGTGATTGCCAACGGCCAAGACCAGCTCAGAACATTGGTCCAGCCTCTGATCTCAAGGGTTGACAACAATGGTGTACTCCACGGTGGGAATGTTCCAACCCCTCCACCTGTTGAAACTCCTCAGAATGGCATCCCCGTGGCCGGGGGGAACGGTAGTGGTAATGGCAAGGTGATCGCTAACATGGGGCTCAATGGTAATACGACTGGCGTCGGCAATGGAAATTTTGAAGCTAATGTCAATGTTGGACTGGGCAACGACAACACGGGTGTTGGAAACCTATATGGGCCTCAGCCATGGTTAGAAGACCGTCAAGAAGATTTGTTCTCCCAGAAGGGTGCTGAAGGAGAGCTGACTGCTGAAGCACGCCTGAGGTTTAAAGCGCTCGAGGACAAAATGAGGAATTTCGAGAACCTGAACACTATGGGGGTCGACATGTCTAAATTGGGATTGATTGCTGATTTCAAGGTGCCTCCTAAATTCAAGGTACCCGACTTTGAGAAATACAAGGGAACCACCTGCCCTCATGTCCACTTAAGGTCATACTACCGATAGATGTCCGCCCACTCTGAAGACGAGAAGTTGCTGATGCACTTCTTTCAGGATAGCTTGTCCAGGCCATCCTTGGAATGGTACATGAGTTTGGAACCTACCAGCGTGCACATGTGGAAGGAACTTGCTGAGGCGTTCGTGCACCATTACCAATATAACAGTGACTTGGCTCTGAACCGGGTTCAACTGCAGAACTTGTCACAGAGGAACAACGAAGGGTTCAAAGAGTACGCCCAACGGTGGCGTGAATTGGCAGCTAGAGTTCAGCCGCCGATGGTTGAGCAGGAGCTTGTTGAAATGTTTGTAGCCACCCTCCCAGGGGTTTATTACGAGAAATTGGTCAGCGGTATATCCAGAAGCTTCTCAGATCTCATCATCACGGGCGAGCACGTTGAAAATGGGATCAAACTGGGGAAAATTCAAGGTGTCGATCTAGCCTCAGCTGGAGGAGGAAAGAAACCGTATGGTGGCAAAAGACGGGAAGGAGAGACGAGCGCCATGTCCAACGCTCGAAGGAAAGTTAAAGGCCCTCGCCAGCAGGTGGCTAGCATAACCATCCATGCAGTCCAACAACCCCAGCTACAGCAGCAGCCGAACCAGCAAGGGTACAGAAAGTATCAGAACAGGGCACCTCTGTCAAGTCGTCACCTCGAGACGCCGCCCATGTCTTATGCTCAGCTATTACAAACTCTGCTTCAGTTACAGTTAGTCCAGAAGAGAACCTTGGCTCCCTTGACAGGGGCACCTCCGCTAGGTTATGATGCGAATGCAACCTGTGAGTTTCACTCGGGGGCACGAGGCCACACGATAGAAAACTGCAAAGCCTTCAAGCACAAGGTGCAGGATATGGTGGATGCTAAGATCATCAATTTCTCAGATAATGTGCCAAATGTCACGAAGAACCCTATGCCGAATCATAGGGGAGGTGGGGTGAATGCCATTATTGAAGACGAGAACTTAGATGTGTTGACTGTTGTCAAGGATCTGAAGACACCGCTTAGCTTCGTTAAAGCCAAGCTGATGAAGAGAGGCTTCTTTCCGGGCTGTGGAGAACTGTGTATGGGCTGTGCGACTCGTCCTGATGGATGTGAACACTTGATAGTAGGGATTCAGAGTCTGATGACTGAAGGAATCTTGCAGTTTAGCCGAAGGGCCGAATGTGGATCTGGAGAGGTAATGCTGAAGCAAGATGATGAGGTTGCCACCATCACCATCCCTCGCCGGACGATCACTATTTCTGCACCCAGACCGCCCATGATTACCATCACCAAGGCTGGGCCGATACCTTTTGAAAGCACTAATGCCGTCCCATGGCACTATGGGGCAGACGTCTACTGTAACGGACAGAAGTTGGAACTAGAACCATTTGGGCGGTCTGTGGATAACCTAGTGGGAATTGGTGGAATCACGCGCAGCGGAATGGTATTTGCTCCACCTGAGATTGTGGCGGACAAAGCGGACAAAGCTGAAGTAACCGATAAGGGAAAGAGTAAAGTCGCTGAGGAAACCCGTCGTGGGGTAGAGAAGGACTTACTTGTTAAGGACGCTGAAGAGTTCATGAGAATGATCAAGAAGAGTGACTACAAGATCGTGGATCACCTCCATCAAACACCCTCGAAAATCTCCATCCTGAATCCGTTGCTGTGTTCGGAGTCACATCGTAACGCGCTGTTAAAGGTTTTGAATGCCACATATGTACTGCAGGATATCTCGGTCAACCAATTGGAAGGGGTAGTAGCCCACGTGAATGCTGGAAATGGTTTAGGGTTCACTGACCTGGAGCTGACGCCGAAGGGAAGAAACCACAACAGTGCCCTGCACATCTCGATAGAGTGTAGGGGAACGATTATGTCTCATGTGTTGGTGGACAAAGGGTCGTCGCTCAATGTTCTTCCGAAGAAAGTATTGATGAAGTTAGATACTCGGGGATTGATTTGCACACCCAGTGATCTGATTGTGAAGGCTTTCGACGGAACCAAGCGTCATGTCTTCGGGGAGGTAACTCTGACAATCCAAGTCGGGCCGGAAACTTTCGACGCAGTCTTTTACATTATGGACATCATGCCAACCTACAGCTATCTCCTAGGCCGGCCATGGATCCATTCTGCAGGCGCTGTGACCTCCATGTTGCACCAGAAACTCAAGTATGCTGTCGGAGGCAACATCGTGACTGTTTGTGGCGAGGAAGACATAATGGTGAGCCATTTGTCGTCCTTCAAGTATGTTGAGATGGATGGGGAAATCCACGAAACCCTATGTCAGGCGTTCGAAGCTGTTAAAGTCAAGAACGTGGCTCCTGTAATGACTGAAAAACCAGAGATGACTCTCTCTTCTTTCAAGGAAGCCCGGGCCGTTGTTCAAGTCGGATCTACCCCAGGCTGGGGGCAGATTCTAGAAATACCTAACAAACAGGACAAGTTTGGGTTAGGATACTCTCCTGTGGCTGAAACCTCCTCTTCTCGCAGTGCGTCGTGAGGTAAAGGGCCGATCCAGTTTACCAGTGGCGGGGTGATATTTGAAAGTGTCAACGCAGTGTCTGAAGACGGCGAAGACAACGATTGCGACCTAGACTCTTGGATCCAGCCAAGCAAGCCAGGCGAGAGCCTCAACAACTGGTCCATCAGGGATACCATCCAAGTGACAGGCAAAGAGTAATGATTTACTTTCTCCAATTATTGTACAACCCTATGTCCTACCCGGGGCATAGTGGTTCTATTGTTAGGGCCTTGTTTGGTTATGTACATGCATTTTACCAATAAATCAAAAGGCGTTTTTTTCGTATTCAAATGTTGTGATCTTTGTTATTCCTGTTTTATATTTGTTTTGAAAAACAATAAAATGGCAATGGGGTTTGTGCTAACCTGCATATCCTTGTTTTAAGCTTAACCCTTGTTATTGCAGGATCCACATAGCAGATGACATCGACTCTGGACCTTCTACGACTCATTTCGACTTCGATTGCCAGATCTATCAAGCCGAAGAAGAGATTGATGAAGACGAAGACCTTCCCGAAGAGTTGGCCCGCTTGTTGAAACAAGAAGAGAAAGTTATTCTGCCTCACGGGGAAGAGATTGAGATTGTGAATCTGGGTTCTGAGGAACTTGTCAGGAACGTCAGGATAGGGGCTGCATTGCAGAGTGATGTCAAGCGAAGATTAGTCGAGATGCTGAGAGAGTATAGTGACATCTTTGCTTGGTCATACGAAGATATGCCCGGACTTGATACTGACATCGTGGTCCATCACTTGCCGCTGCGAGAAGATTGTCCTCCCGTTAAGCAGAAGCTTAGGAGGACACGACCAGATATGGCCGTTAAGATCAAAGAAGAAGTGCAAAAGCAGCTTGATGATGGCTTCTTAGCGGTCACTACTTACCCTCCGTGGGTCGCCAACATAGTGCCTGTACTGAAGAAAGACGGTAAGGTACGAATGTGCGTCGATTATCGGGATTTGAATAGGGGGAGCCCTAAAGATGATTTCCCGCTCCCTCATATTGATGTGTTGGTCGACAATACAACTCAGTTCTCCGTATTTTCGTTCATGGATGGCTTCTCCGGTTACAATCAGATCAAGATGGCGCCGGAAGACAGGGAGAAGACTACATTTATTACACCTTGGGGAACGTTTTGCTACAAGGTAATGCCTTTCGGTCTGAAGAACTCAGGGGCCACTTACCAACGAGCAACGGTTACTTTGTTTCATGACATGATTCATCATGAGATTGAAGTCTATGTTGATGACATGATTGCGAAGTCCCAAACGGAGGAGGGACATCTGGTCAATTTGCTGAAGCTTTTTGAGAGGCTTAGGAAGTTCAGGTTGAGGCTGAATCCTAACAAGTGTACTTTCGGAGTACGGTCCGGAAAACTACTGGGGTTTATTGTGAGTGAAAAAGACATTGAGGTTGATCCTGCGAAGATAAAAGCAATACAAGAGATGCCAGCGCCAAAAACCGAAAAAGAAGTTCGTGGTTTCCTGGGCAGAATAAACTACATTGCAAGGTTTATCTCTCAGCTCACGGCCACGTGTGAACCGATGTTCAAACTACTAAAGAAAAAATCAGGCGATTATTTGGAACGAGGATTGCCAGAAGGCATTTGATAAGATAAAACAATATCTACAGGAACCTCCAATCTTGATACCCCCAGTGGCCGGAAGACCCCTAATCATGTACTTGACAGTTCTTGAGAATAGTATAGGGTGTGTTCTCGGTCAACACGACGAGACAGGCAGAAAGGAGCATGCCATTTATTACTTGAGTAAAAAGTTCACGGACTGTGAATCTCGTTACTCGATGCTGGAGAAAATGTGTTGTGCACTAGCCTGGGCTGCCAAACGTTTACGACAGTACATGCTCAATCATACAACCATGCTAATTTCGAAGATGGATCCGATCAAGTACGTCTTCAAGAAGCAAGCGCTTTCGGGCAGGATTGGCAGGTGGCAAATGGTGTTGACGGAATATGATATTCAATACGTTTCCCAGAAGGCCATCAAGGGAAGTGTATTGTCTGAATACCTTGCCGAGCAGTCGATCGAGGATTATCAGCCGATGAAATTTGAATTCCCTGATGAGGATATCATGTTTCTCAAGGTGAAAGATTGCGATGAACCGTTGCCCGACGAGGGTCCAGACAGGAAATCCCAATGGAAATTGATATTTGACGGGGTGGTTAATTCTTACGGAAGTGGCATTGGGGCAATCATCACGACTCCCCATGGATCCCACATCCCGTTTACTGCTAGACTGACGTTTCCGGTCACCAACAACGAGGCAGAGTACGAAGCATGCATCATGGGTCTAGAAGAGGCAATTGATTTGAGAATCAAGAACCTAGATGTATATGGTGACTCGGCACTTGTGATCAACCAGATTAAAGGGGAGTGGGAGACTCGTCAATTGAATTTGGTGCCGTACATGAACTATGCCAGAAGGCTGCTTCCGTTCTTTGATCGAGTGGAACTCCATCATGTGCCCAGGGCCGAGAATCAGATGGATGATGCCCTAGCCACGTTGGCTTCAATGTATAAAGTAAATTTTTGGAATGAAGCTCCAAGAATTGTCCTTTCTCGTCTTGATAGACTTGCATTCGCCTTTGCGATCGAGGAAGCCTCCGATGGCAAGCCATAGTTCCATGACATCCAGACCTTCCTTATGACTAAGGAGTATCCCGCGGGAGCGTCAACCCAGGATAAGAAGACTCTGAGGAGGCTGTCTGGGAACTTCTATCTCAATCTTGATGGAGTTTTGTATAAAAGAAACCACGATCTCGTGCTACTCAGATGTGTAGATGAGAAGGAAGCGAGTATGCTCATGGAAGAAGTCCATGAAGGCACATTTAGTACGTACGTCGGCAGGCATGCTATGACAAGAAAGATCCTGAGAGCAGGATACTACTGGCTGACGATGGAGTCGGATTGCTTCAAATTCGCGAAGAGATGTCATAAATGCCAGATTTTTGCTGATAAGATTCATGTGCCGCCGTGCCCGTTGAATGTCATGTCCTCCCCGTGGCCGTTCTCTATGTGGGGCATCAACATGATAGGCAAGATCGAGCCCACTGCATCTAACGGTCATCGCTTCATTCTAGTAGCTATCGACTACTTCACCAAGTGGGTGGAGGCAGCCTCATACGCTAATGTGACCAAGCAGGTGGTGGCTAAATTCATAAAGAGGGACATCATCTGTCGTTACGGAATTCCCGAGCGGATCATTACTGATAATGGTTCGAATCTGAATAACAAGATGATGAAGGAGCTGTGCCAGAGTTTCAAGATTGAACACCACAACTCATCTCCTTACCGGCCGATGATGAATGGCACTGTTGAAGCGGCCAACAAGAAATTAAGAAGATTGTACAGAAGATGGTTGTGACCTATAAGGATTGGCACGAGATGCTGCCATTTGCACTGCACGGTTATCGTACAACGATACGTACATCAACTGGGGCAACTCCTTTCTCACTGGTGTACAGTATGGAAGCTGTCCTACCGTTAGAAGTTGAGATCCCTTCTTTACGAGTTTTGGTTGACGTGAAACTCGACGAGGCAGAATGGATTAAGAACCGACTAAACCAACTCAGCCTGATGGACGAGAAGAGATTAGCATCAATTGCGTATGGTCGTCTGTACCAAAGCTGAATGAAGAAAGCTTATGATAAGAAGGTGCGTCCTAGAAGCTTTCAGACGGGTGATCTTGTCCTGAAGAAGATTCTTCCTCCATACTCCGATCACCGGGGCAAGTGGACTCCCATTTACGAAGGTCCGTATGTCGTCAGCAAGGTCTTCTCGGGAGGAGCCTTGTTGTTATCCATGATGGATGGCGAAGATTTTGCATCCCCGGTGAACGCGGACGCAGTTAAAAAATACTTTGCTTAAAAAAAAACGACCCGCTGGAAAGAAAAAGAATATCCAGGCAAAAATGGGGCATCCCGGCAAACCGTAAAAAAGGGAAAAAGGTTCGGGCAAAAATTAGGGATATAAAAGAAAAGAATGTACACCCGCAAAGTCGAAAACCTGGAAGGGCGACTTTGGCAAAAAAGGGTATCCCGGTGAATCGAAAACCCGAAAGGGCGATTCAGGCAAAAGTTAGGGATTTGAAAAAAAGCAAATGACTGCGTTCCGCGTGTGGACTTTCATTGTTTAATGGTTTGGAAGACCCGAGGGCCGTTTATCTGAATCAATCTCTTCTAAAGCTGAAGCGTCGGAGAAGTATCGAAGTCGAGTGGGTCATAGAGGGATCAACTCATGGTGTTCGTCTACGCCTCATTGCCGACATATGTGTATATACTGATGTATATTTATGTTTTTATATTTGCGCAGCTTCCTCATTCCAGGAGCTTGCATCTGTTGTAAAACATTTTCACCCATTCAGGGGTTCATCATCAATTAAATATATACTATTCAGCAATTCTGTTTGTTTGTTTAGCATTTATCTGTCTTGTTTGCGAAAAAGAACGCCGATGTTTTTGATAAAATGCGCATACATAAACTTACTGGCCTAGGCCACTAATTGTTGAAACAATGAATTACTTGAACTTTGTCGCAGGATGATCACCTCGATAGGTCCCTTTGAGAAGGGTATCTTGTCTGTTTGTTTGTGTTGTTGCAGGTATAGCATATTCCAGGCAGTACACCGTGTGTCTCCCCAAGCAGAGAAGATTCTCTCTCTAATCAGATGTATCCTGAAGGATCGTCGTCTCCCCAGCTGAGTCATGCGCTGAAGTGTACGCTCATTCCCCAGCACTGAGTCAGTGTGCAATTTTCTCATGAAAGGCTATTCGCAAGTGTGCAGTTTCCGATAGTTTAGACTAGAGTCTCCAGGAGAATTGGGATTCCCCACAGAGTTGAATTCTCCCCGGAAAGCAGGATGACTCCTTCTTCCTCAGCCGAGTTTGCGGATCCCCAAGAGAGCCGAGTTCTTGGAAAAGTGTTCAGGCCATGATTGGTTTTCCCCAGTAGAGTGTTGAATAGCTGAGGCTGTATTTCCCCATCGGAGTCGTTATCTCCAGGGAAGTTTTGCCGCGAAGGCCTTGCAGTTTATTTCTGCGATTGACATCGTTTTCCTCAGCAGTTGTGGTTTGAGTACCCGGATGAGCAGGTTTAAGTTCTCGGAGAACTTTATTCCCCTGCAGCAGTCAACTGAAGATCGTTTCCCCAGGCGGAATCCAATTGAGATTGGCGTGACTTCTTCTCCTCGGCAGGATGATTCCTTCCCCCACCAGAGTGGTTCTTTCTCCTTGACAGGAGGCTTTTCCCTTCAGCATTTATTTTGCTGATGGGGTCGTAGCATTTTGCATGATTGCATAGCATTTACCCTAAAAACGCATAGCATTTCCACCGTGTGGAGCATTGCGCCATTGTCAAACATATGCATATAAAACATGAGCTAGGTCGTTACTGTTCTTGTTTTGCAGATGTTCCTCCGCAGAATGATTTGCTCAAGATGATTCTTGAAATCCCCAGCGAAGTTGTTTGATTAAGATGATTCTTAAAATCCCTAGTGAAGTCGCCAGAGCGGATTGCTCAAGTTGATGCTTAGAGTCCCCAGCAGAGTGTTTGCTCAAGATGATTCCTGAAATCTCCAGCAGAGTGTGCTCAGGATGATTCCTGAAATCTCCCCCAGAGTTATTGGTTCAAGGTGATTCTTGAAGTCCCCGGTGGAGTTATTTGTTCAAGATGATTCTTGATTTCCTCAACTGAGTTTATTTGTCCAGAATGATTTCTGAATCCCCCGAAGCAGAGTTACTTGATAGTTCTCCAGAATCCCCAGCGGAGATGTGTCATCCCCAGCAGGTTTGAACGTAGAAGTTGAAATTTCCTTGAAGACTTGATGATTGAAGTCCGGCAGCGGTGCCAAAACCCCTGACTTACTGACGAAGTCCAACGGCGATGTCAAAGCAGTTCTCCCAGCTCACGGGGAGTGCCTAAAGACAAAAGAATGTATGTCCTTATCGGTCCGTGTTTGATTAAGGATTCCATTTGAAGACTTACTGATGAAGTCTAGCTGCAATGTCGAAGCAGTTTGCCTAGCTGACGCAGAGTGCCTGACGGAAAAAGATTGTATATCCTTATTGATCGAAGCAGTTATCTCAGCTGACGTGGAGTGCCTGATGGCAAGGGTTTAGGTATCCTATTGGTTCATGATTGACCAAGAGTTCTATTCCCGACTTACTGATGAAGTCCGGCTGACGCCCGAAAATTCCTTTGAATGCCCGACGACATGATTAACTTGATCGTTAAAAAGTTCCTGATGACCTGATGAGTCCAGAGGAATCCTTCTGCTGCAGTGTCGCAGAATGCCTGACGGTAATATCAGTTATGTATCACCAATTACCGCGTAATCGGTGACCCCCTTGATGACTTAAGGATGAAGATCTACGGCGAAATCAGATGATCATCCTGACGGATATTTGAGATTAGACATTTCACCGGTTACCGTGTGACCAATTCCCCAGCAGAGTTGCAGTGCAACTGTCATGCTCAGTCTTTGAAGATATTCCTAACCATCAGAGTACCGTGTACTTGTGCAGTTGGCAAATTTCCGGGTTTGTTGGTATTCAACCGTCTTCTACCTTGATTGGTTGAGAGCCGTTCGCTTCTCACCCAGTCAGGTCCAAGCCGCTTGAATAGGGGCAGCTGTTGTACCCCAAAATTTGCCCAACATTTCTTTACCTAGCTTATGTTTCATTTCATTCACATTAGCATTATCATTTGCATTTCATTGACATGTATGCAGGAGATCAAGAGGTATGATTACCAATCAAGAGCTATACAAGGCTAGCTAAGAAGGTTATTCAAGTGTTCAAGGGTTGATATCCTTGTCACAGAAGTTAAAAGATCCTTCGAGAGAGTGATTGAAGCCAAGAGGGTGTGTCTCCTAACTGGAGAGTTAGGGGAAGCCATCAGATGATTCTGAGGTCCTGGAGATCGACTTGAGATCTTGAGAGAGCTCATGAGAAGTGTTGAAGATCACTTTGAGGCCTAGACAGGTCATTGTGCAAGATTAAGAAGCCTCAGCCATGATTGGTGCAGCTAGGGTTTGACTGGGTCAACCCTAAGTCAACTGAGGATTTGAAGGAGGTTGAGACCTAATTCAAAGGCCATGTGACCATGTATTGATACATTGAGATGTTCTAAGGATTATTCCAAGGTTAACTCATCATGATTGAAGAGTTTGAGAAGTTTCATGCTAGGGTTTCTAAGGCTTGACAGTGTAAAATCCCCTAGTTTGACCCTTAACTTCAAGGAAATTTAACTCAAGATGTGATTGTCATCTCATCTTACCCCCAACATTATTGTTATAGAGCATGGTATTAGATTTAATTTGAGTTCTATAAGTCCTTGATAGGATTTTTAGAACTCAAGTTATGGCTTTGACAAGTTACAAGTCATCTGAGGTATGTGAATTTGGAGCTTGAAAGTTACCCAACTTGCATGAAACATTTTCCCTAGAGGGATGATTCCTATGAACTTTTGGTCAACATGAATGTTTTTTCTTATCCTCTTAGATTTCTAGAGAGTACTAGAAGTCCTTGATAGGATCTGTATAACTCAACTTATGGCTTGGACAAGTCAAGGGTATTTTGGACATTTGGTGATTATAGGTCATTTGTGATCATAAGCCATTTTCACCAACTTAGAAGCCTCAAATGAAATTTTGTTCAACTATAAAGTTGCTCAAAATGGGGTTTTAACCTTGACCATGCATCAAGGAGGCATTGAAATGGCTGAAGGAGAGACTTGGTTCAAGAAATTTTGAAAAAGAAAGAATTAAAAGGATTTAATGGCCAAAAATTCAAATAATTCATTTTGTGACCAAATGAAACAAAATTATAGGTCAAATTGATGGGAAAAATGATTTTAGAAACAATGGAAATGTTAGAATTTTGATTTGAGGTCATTTACATACCATTCCATTTCATTTCTTCATGATGAAGCAACATATCCAACTCACACCTTTGGCTTGCAAACAAGGAAAATAACACATCAAACTCATTCAATATCTCATGAGAATTTGATTACAAGCATAGCCATGCCTGAAGGGAGCCAGAATAGTGATTGCCATGGATGAGATTTTGAAGAGATTTTGAAAATCCAAAATCTCATTTGGATGATTCCAGAAAGTTCTAGACAATCCCAATCACTTTTATATAAGTCATTGAGTGAATGCAGTTCATTTTTTGGAAGGAATTGAAGCTGGTTACAGAAAGAGCCATTGAATTTTCAGAGGTGCAAGTGAGAATCGGGTTTTGAGTTCAAGGGAGAATCAAGCTAAATCAAGGTGTGCAAAGGCTTTGGGAGTAAATTTGGAGTGTGTCTGCATCATCTTGGAAGTTGAAGTGATAAAAAACCATCTCTGTTACCTCTCTGAACTCAGGTTGGTATACTTTGAATTTATGCTCAAACTATAGGGAGATGCTTAGAAATTCATATGTGGTTAGGTTCCCCTATTGATGTAGTTGGATTTAGGATCAGAAATTGGTGAATTAGAGACAAAATGAGGTGATGATCAATTTCTGTTAGGGCTGAAATCTAGTGATTCTTAGACTGTTAATCAAGAATAGATGGTGCAAAGTGATCACCATGAGATGAGGATTGAATTGAGACCTTTAATTTGAAGAATGGTGAGATTTAAGATTTGGATGAATTCTGAAAATGTTATCGTGTTTTGAGTTAGAGAAGGATTTAGATGATTTGGAGTTGAGATTCTTGATCAGCATGAAAAATGGAGTAAAATGATGATTCATTTCGTGATTTTTGTTGACCTGAGAAGAGTGCTTCACCGGAGAAGACGGTGGCGCTGCAACTCAGGCCACCGTCTGGTTTCCCCCCACGCCTGAGTGTTTGAATGAAGAAGATGAGTGGTGACCATCAGATCATGGTTGGACCATTGACTAGCCCAACGTTTCCACGGCCACGATTGCATCTCAGCTCTGAAGAGAGTTTTCTAAATGAAACGCACCGTTTCATTTAATTGGTGTTTTGGGCCTAGTACTCAGACTGCTACCTGCACCCCCCTTTGGCCCAATTCTTTGAAATGGACTAAACTGGATTGCTATTTGACACGCAAGTTTGTTTAATTTCTTGTTATTTCTTTTATTTTTCATTATTTTATATGGCTTAGAAGTCAATTCATAAAAAATAGGAAATTAACTCAATTAATTCCAATCTTTTTCCCCCTGATTCCTAATTGAATCTAGAATTTTGTAGATTAAAAATATTAGGAATTAATGCATTTGTGATTTTATTTGCATTTTTTGAATATTAATTGGTATTAAAATGGCCATGGTTGATACCTTATTTTGTTGAATTTTGTTTGGGCATTTGGTGATGATTCTTGCCTTGATTTTTTGTGTGTAGCTAGCATAGATATGCATGTTCCCCTAGTAATTTTATCACGTTTTTGTGAAGAAGTTTAGGGCTAGTTTTAAGTTGAAACTTTAGGTGCTCTAGTTTTAGGGTTTATGCTTAGTACCTTGTGATTTAGGTTTTATTTCTAGGACTTGGTGGATGATTCAACCCCTGAAATTAATATGGTAGATTCATGATTGAATTAGGGTCTCATAGTTATTTTTGTAGGATTTTACAATTGGTTTTAGTATTTTAGTTAGGATTAACTTTAATACCAAGTTTTAGGCGATCCTAACTTGCTAGTTCAACTAGATTGATTTCTTTAGTTCCCTTAGATTAGGGTTTTGCTTTGCTTGATCTTGGATGATGTTGAAGACAATCTTGGGTTGCTGAGGAATGCTTTAAGAGGCTTGGATGTGAAGTTTTCCTTCCTTTTTGGTTTGAGTGTTGTTTAGGTGTTAAGATTAGGGTTTGTAGGCAGAGCTTCTAGATAGATCCTCTTCTTTCATAAACATGGAAGGTATTGATCACTTTCATTCTTCCCTATGATGTAAGGTCCCCTTGTAAAGGCCTCATCCCTCCTTTGGTAGGATGTGTAGCTCTTCACAAGTTGGTAGAACCTTTGAGGGTTCCTTTCTTTGATGATGGAGTGCTTAGTGGTGACCTTTGGTCTTCACTCTGCTGTCTATTATCCAAACCCTGCTCTTGTTAGATGAATCTTTCTCCCTTGCTAGAGGATGGAGTTCCTTGCTAGAAGACTGAAGATGCTAGAGGTTGTACTTCCCTTTGTCTGAAGACTGCCATTGAAGCTGAAGCTTGAAGATCCAGAAGAACAAGTTGACACTTGTGAAGAAGATCAAATTGAGATTGAAGAAAGAGCTGAAGCTTGAGGAGAACAAGTTGATACTTGTGTTTGAGACATTGAGAGCCTGAAGGGGCCAAGTTGATACCTGCTATTGGGATTGAAGCCTGAAGGTAAATTCTACTTTGGAGCTGAAGCTTGAAGAAGGTGAAGAACAAGCTGATACTTGTGTTTGATGTATTGGAAGCTTGAAGAAGCAAGTTGACACTTACTATTGAAGATGATAGCCTTAAAGAGCAGTTGAAGACTGAGGACTAAGCTGCTGTCAGAAGAGCTTTGCTGTGAAGCTGTGGAAGCTGTTGATCTGCTTTCTTTCCTGTCTGTTTGCTTGCTGTGCAATTGTATTGATGTGACTTGTTTGATTTGCTTGATGCATTAGAATAAGTTCATGCTTAGGTTGTGTTAATCTTGGAGCATGATTGCACTAGATGTTGAGTTGCTCCCTCTGCTTGTATTTTTACTGTATGGCTTTGCTTGCTGGTATTCGGTAGAGCTTTTCTCCCTTGCATGTGTGGTTTGTGATTTGCTTGATGGCATTTTATTCTCCTTTATGATTGCAGTTATTCATATCTGGCTTGAGGTCGAGACGAGCTTGTGGAGGCTGATGCCCCACACACATTTCCTCCCTCACCTGCATTGCATGCATTTTACCGTCGTTTACTGTTTACTGTTTAAGCTGATGCTTTATCTGTTTCTATTTATCATTGACATGATCCCCTAGGAATCTCACTTCCTTTGATAAGGAAGTGATGATTAGAACTTTGGGTTGAAACCTATGCATGATAACTTCTAGGAGATCCTTGTTTCAAACTTCAACCATAGGATGAATCCTTGGCATGACAACATTAGGACTTGATAGTCTCCCCTTAGTTGAGCCTGTTTGTTCTCTCTTCTCATCTCAAAACAAATTAAAATACAATAATAAAGGTTAACTGACGTCGTACATTACGAGCCTTAAGCTATCTGAGAAAGGACTGTTGGAGAGTTTCTTTTCAACACTCTAGATGTTTAGTATGACACCCTTTGGGTGACATGCGACGCATTCACTCTCAGGTCATAGTCTCTAGTGCGATATTGGTTGCAAACATCCATGAAAAAACAGTTCTTCCGTAAAAGACAGAAAACAAACTTCAAACCTTTTTGCCCCGTGGGCCCATAATTCAAAGGAAGCTTTTCTGAAGAAAAGAGTGTCGTTAACTCCCAGTTCTACCGCAAACGGTAACACCTAAGTCTCCAAGGGTCGAGCTGCGTACACTAAACTGCTGGAACTGTTTGTTAACCATACTCGAAAAAATAGATGAATCTGAATTCCCGTAATCCGTATTATCCCGAACTACGTAAGCTCTGATCTCTCAAGCCTGTTGAGAGTACGTAGGCACAATACTGACGTATTGGCGAGCCACCTTCCCCGTAACCCGTAGTTAGTCGAACTACGTTGACTCTGATTTCTCATTCTCTGATGAGAATACGTAGGCATAAAGTGCGACGCTTTGCCGAGTCATTTTCTTTTCTTTTCAGACCAGCTTGATAGGTAGATAGATAAAACCAACCCGTCAGATAAACACAACAAGCATGGATCCCATCGAGTACGATAGACGTGAGGGGTGCTAATACCTTCCCCTTGCGTAACCGACTCCCGAACCTAGACAACGGTTGCGATGACCTTGTATTATACCCTTTCGTCAGGTTTTTCTGATCGTTTCCTTTCCCGTTCTAAGGGATAAATAACGAAAGGTGGCGACTCTTCTGTTTTTCCGGCACCTTATTTTTGCGGTAGCGACACATATTGGCATAGAACATGTTCACATAGAGTCCCGAATATATGAAGGTGTGGAATGGGAGGTTCTTCGACACCACTTCTCTTTTCTTTTGTTTATATTTTACATTTGGCTTATACTGATTATGTTGATTTTGTTTTGTAGCTGTGAGGATTCCAGCCAAAAAAACTACTCCCGTCGTAAAGGAAGTCGTCGAAAAGGAAGAAGAAGAAGACAACACCAAGAAACCCACAACAAAGGTAAACCTTTGCGCTTATCATTTCTTCTTATTTTATTATATTTCCTTCTCAATCTAACATCTAAAATATAATATTTTTGTAGGGTAGTCAGAAACCACCTCCGACACCTAAAAAGAGAAAGTAGAAAGAACCTGAGGTTCATGTAATTGAATCCGATGATGGGGATGCTTCGCCAGACCATTCCAAACACACCAAGAAGAAGAAGAAGCAGACGAAAATTACTGATGCATGTTTTCATCCTCAACCAAAACTAACAAAAATACCTACAAAGAATCCTCCAACCCCAAAGGTGGTAGAAAATGATGCTACGTATGGTAGCAAGAAATCAACCGAAAAGAAGAACCCTGATCAGGTAGAGAGTGATAGTTCTAGCCCTGGGACTGAAATCAAAAGCTGTGATAAAAACGTCGGAGAATGGGAGAAGCAGATCAAAGATTTACTAAGCAAAATTTCTCAAGCTAAGCAATGTAAAGATGAAATTCTCAAGTTTGACCAAGAAGAAGTGGCCAAAAAACTCGAGGTCGGAATGTATCATGTTGACAGAGCCCAAAAGCTTGGAAAGGAAATCGAAGACCTTTCGACCAATAAGGTTCTCTGTGACGTCGCTTGATGCTTCAAAAATCCAAATATGAGAAGATGAAAAGCTCTCTCCCATTTTAACTTGATTATTATTGAAATTTTTTTCTTTCGATTGTAATTTGTAATCCCTTTGTGGCACAGATTGTAATGACTTCAACCATTTTGGAAAATTACTTTTTAATTTCCATTTTGGCTTTGAATATCTTCTGGATGAATTACTCCGTACTTATTTTTACCTCTTAAAGTATAGGCTTAAATTTCCTAAAATACTTACCATTTACCTTTAAAATTCTTCCATCTTTGTTTAACTCCTCGATCTCATACACCCCATTTAAAAATACTTTAATAATTTGAAAAGGACTTTCCCACTTAGGGGACCATTTGCTCAGAGTTCTATCTTTTTGATCCATTGGCGAAATCATTTTCCCACTTAGGGGACCATTTGCCCAGAGTTCTATCTTTCTGATCCATTAGCAAAATCACTTTCCAAACTAAATGTCCAGTCGAAAATGATTTAACTTTCATCTTTTTGTTGTATGACTTTTTCACTTTCTTCTTTTGCCTTTTTAATAACTCTAAGGAATTTAGTCTTTCTTCGTCCAAATCAACCATTTCGTCCAACATCATATTCCAATAGGAATCATATGGAATTTCATGTTGTCTATGAACTCTGATCGATTATAAATATATTTCGACTGGTAACACAACATCATGACCATAGGTTAGTCGAAAGGGTGTAGTATTTGTAGCGTCCTTAGGGGAGGTTCGACAAGCCCACAAAACTTGGTCTAATGTCTTATGCCAATTTTTTGGCTTCTTCCCCACATGCTTCTTAATTAACTTAATCACCACTTTATTTGCTGCTTCGACTTGACCATTAGCTTGAGCATAATAAAGTATGGATGTTAAGAATTTTAATTCCGTTTCTTTAGAAAATTCTTGCATCTTTTGACCAGTAAAAACTGATCCCTGATTTGTTGTAATAGTTTTTGGGATTCCAAACTTGCAGATAATTTGATTTTGAATGAATTCGATCACTGCATCCTGATCCACGTTTGCCAATGATATAGCCTCATTCCATTTATTGAAATAATCTATTCCCACTAAAATGTATTTTTGACTCTTAGATGATGCTGTTCGAATTTCACCCATTAAATCCAAAACCCAACCTCTGAAAGTCCAAGGCTTCACTATAGAATACAATTCTCTTGCAGGGACCTGTTGGATGCATGCATGCACTTGGCATTCTTGACATCCTTTGGCGAATTCAATACAATCTTTTAGCATTGTAGGCCAATACATTCCTTGTCGAAATAATAACCATTTCATCTTATGGCCTACCTGATGTGCTCCACATACCCCACTATGGACATTACACTAGTAGAAAAAATACTTTATAGTAGGGGCTGTTAAGTCAGTTCACCTGCCACCTGACTTAAGAAGTGATGCGGTGGCAATTTCGTAAATATTTGTAACATTGTTATGTCGTATCTATGTTTAACCGACTTAAAAAGATTAAATAAAAAAAAAATAATTTACATTAAATTTCTTAAGTTGGTTCTTTTACTGAAATGACTTAAGAAATTAATTTATTAAGTCACATATTTATTACCCGACCTAAGAGGGTCTTACAAGACTCCGGTTCGATTCTCACTTAATACATTCTAGTAAAATAAAACAATCATATATAATTTATGTTGGCATGAAGAATCGAACAGATGACCTTTGCCTCCCAAAAACATAAGTTTACCACCAAGCTAGCTAACATTTATATTACATTTATCGAAAATATATTATATATAATTAAAATAAAGTTTAGTTAATAAATTTTAATAAAAATAATTTCTTATAGGTTCTGCGCGCAGTGCCTTTGTTTTTCAAAGTTCTGGATAACGAAAATTCACCTCGTACAACTTCTTCTCTCTGCATTTTGAGGTCTACGTTTTTTCTTTCTAAGTTCTTGATAACAAAATTTTTCACCACAACTTCTTCTACCACCGTCACCATACTCACTCTTTTTTCTCCAGGTTCTCTCTTCTCTCTGCGTTTTGAAATGTTAGGTTTTGAAATTTCAATGAATACATTGTAAAGAGTATTTCGTGTTTTCAAATTTGAAGCAGGTACTTGTGGAAAAATTGTTGGAGGTATTGGTGATACTAACAAAGGCTTTGAACTCTGCAGATTAGGTATGTTTTCATGATTATTCATGTATGATGGTTCAGTTTTTTTGAATGTTTGATGGAGTATTGATGAAATGTTGTTGTTAAATTGAAGATGGAATTGATTTGAATTTTAGTTTGGATAGGTTTTCTAACTGGTATAGCTTTGATATGAAATGTTGTTGTTAAAATGTTGTTGGTATAGGTTTTCTAACTGGTATAGTTTGGTATAACTGGTATAGGTTTTCTAACTGGTATAACTGGTTTTCTAACTGGTATAGTTTGGTATAGGTTTTCTAAGATGAAATGTTGTTGTTAAAATGAACCGATTTAGCTCCTTTAGCAATTTTCCCTGTGTCTGATAACCTATTAAAAGTGCTGAAAGTGTTGCACCCTGTGAGAACCCAAGAAATCCATCAAAGGGACCATTGGCTATGATGTATTCAGTCAAGTATGTGATGCATTCTTCCAAGTAAGTATACTCAGTGAAATCCTGAAATATATGGTCAAATCAAAATGATTGTTGGGGAGAGATGTAACACCCCACTTCCCAAAATCAATTAAATTAATAAACATTATAAATAAACAAAATCAGAGTTCCAATTTCCCAAGTGGGATATCACATGAAAACAACGTTTCCTTATAAAAAGGTTTTTCTCCAAATACAGCGGAATATTAAATATAAAACCCAATAAAAGTTTTATACGTTCACAAGAAAATAAAATATAAGTTCTTCATAAAACAAATAAAAGCGCCCAAGTCCCGTGCTACGTATCAGAGCATCCTAGACTCGACTGTCACACCATAATCCAAGCTAGCTAAGTACCTGGATTATCTGTACTTCCGGAGAAGCACAGACACAACAACAGCAAAGGGGTGAGAAATCATGATCAAAAATATAATGGTAATGTAATACATGTAATAAGGCAGTAAAACACACCAACACATCAATTATTCACCCCAACAACACCATATAACGAACCTACTGTTCAAATTACAATATAACATATTATAATGCAATTATGCAACTCAACACCATGCATGCGGTACCGACTCATTGGTTCATTCAATCGAACCTGGATAGATCACTTACGCTCCTCCTGAGACATGATCTATCCCCCACCATTCTCCACAAAGGAGTACGGATGAATCACTTACGCTCCTCCTGAGACATGATTCATCCCACCAAAACACCATGATATGCAAGACACCAATGCATAATTATTATATTCTGGCACGCTAAGTGCACACGATCCTCCTGATCATATCATCATACAACAATGCATATGTATAGATATATTACACCAACACCATATGAATCAATCAGATAGTAAACGAATTCATACTATCACACCGGATATAACTACGTCCCCCCCCACTCGGGGATACACGATCCTAATGATCACTACACACATATACATTACTAATTGCTCACCAACAATATTAAGGGAAATGCGTACTATCCCCAAGTACACAAGTTATATCCCATACTCATCATTTTCACACTACAGCAAGGCTAGAAGGATCACACGAGACCAATTCAGACATCTCACCAAAAGTCTCTGAGGTTACTCAGAACCTCCCTAAACCAACACCTCAGCCTATACACCAAAATCAATAATTCATCAACATCAATCCACAATCACAAACATGTCAATAGATATTATACTTACCAATTATCCTATAATTTCTACTCTAGAACCGACATTACGGTACATTACCGACACTTCAGAGTCACTCTGAATCTCACCAAGGTCCTAACCATAGTCATTAACGACACTATAGGGAAACAACACATAACTTTTTCCAAAGCTATAATCACGGTCATTGCCAACACTACGGTAACAACACATAATCTCATCAGCTTTATATTCCTAGTTACTATCAACACTACAGTAACATCAACAATCCAACAAAATGGATCAATACTACAGTAACATCATCACCATATATATATATACCCCAAAATGCATCATCAGCATTCATCAATCCCCCAACATCAACAATAATCATAGCATGCCAATATAAAACTTTATATAACGATAAATTCCTACGGGGTTAAGGAATCCCCTCTACCCTATACATGTATAAACCATTCCCAATCAAATTTCTCCCCCCTTACCTTATCAATTGGTTGATCGATAGAAATCCTCCTAGAATTGGTCTCTTGGCCTTCCCCTTTTCTCTTCCGTTCTTCGTTCCCTTTTTCTCAATTTCTCAAATGTATCGTACCACTCTCCCCACCCCTTCACATTCTATTTTCTTTATTAAATCTAATCCCAATTAATAAAATAACTTAATAAAATAATACAATATTAATATTAATACTAATAATATTATAATACTAATAATAATAATAATCATAATAATAATAATACTCATTATTATTATTATTAATAATAATAATAATAATAATAATAATAATATCGTTATTTCACCAAAATAATAATAATAATATTAATAATATTAACAAATATAATAATAATAATAATAATAATAATAATAATATCATTATTTCACCAAAATAATAATAATATTAATAATATTAAAAAATATAATAAATATAATAATAATAATAATAATAATAATAATAATAATAATAATAATATCATTATTTCACCAAAATAATAATAATATTAATAATATTAACAAATATAATAATAATAATAATAATAATAATAATAATAATAATAATAATAATAATAATAATAATAATAATAATAATAATAATAATAATAATAATAATAATAATAATAATAATAATAATAATAATAATAATAATAATAATAATAATAATAATAATAATAATAACACCCCCACCAATGTTACTATTATTTTTATATTATTATATTTCACACCAAAATACCACCAATAGTCCTTCCACATTAGGGACACCCACCAAACATCACCAAATACACCCCCACCAAAGGACACACCAACGTATAATATTTAAAATAATTATAAAATGACTAAATAATTAAAATGGGTGTTACAACTCTCCCCCACTTTAATTATTTTCGTCCTCGAAAATTACCTAATGGAAATAGCTCCGGATACGCTTCTCGCATCCTGCTTTCCAACTCCCAGGTCACACTGCCTCCTGCAGCACCTCCCCAAGCTACCTTCACCAAAGGTATCTCTTTCCCTCGGAGCTGTTTCATCTTACGGTCCTCGATCCTCAACGGCATCGTCTCAATAGTAAGATTCTCCCGAACCTGAACATCATCTCTCTGAATAACATGAGATGGATCAGAAACATACTTTCGCAATTGCGACACATGAAACACATCATGTAAGTTCGATAACTCAGGTGGCAACGCCACCCTATAAGCTACAGCACCAATTCTTTGCAGAATTTCATAAGGTCCAATAAACTTAGGATCCAACTTCTTGGACTTCAATGCACGACCCACACCAGTCATCGGATTAACTCTTAGGAATACGTGATCACCTACACAGAATTCCAACTCTTTCCTCCGATTATCATGATAACTTTTCTGCCTATTCTGAGACACTTTCATTTTCTCACGAATCATTTGAATTGTCTCAGTAGTCTGCTGTACAATTTCTGGTCCAAGCACCACATTCTCACCAGTTTCATACCAACACAGAGGAGTCCTACACCTCCTCCCATACAAAGCTTCAAACGGTGCCATTCCGATACTAGAATGGTAACTGTTATTGTACGTGAACTCAATCAATGGTAAATGAGTATCCCACGCACCACCCTTTTCCAACACACAAGCTCTCAACAAATCCTCAAGTGACTGAATAGTCCTCTCCGACTGACCATCAGTTTGCGGATGATAAGCTGAACTCAACTTCAACTTAGTCCCCAAAGCTTCCTGCAAGCTTTTCCAAAATTCCGAAGTAAACCGCGGATCTCTATCCGATACAATACTGGACGGAACGCCATGCAACTTCACAATTACCCGAATATAAATATCCGCCAACTTCGTTAATGGAAAACTAATGTTGATTGGTACAAAATGTGCAGACTTCGTCAATCGATCCACAATCACCCAGATAGCATCAAAATCTCTCGCTGTATTCGGCAAACCTGTAACAAAATCCATAGTAATGCAATCCCATTTCCAAACCGGAATCTCTAATGGTTGCATAAATCCAGAAGGTCTTTGGTGTTCTACCTTCGACTTCTGACACGTCAAACATGCATACACAAATTGAGCAATGTCTCTTTTCATACCAGACCACCAAAATAATTTCTTCAAATCATGATACATCTTCGTAGCTCCAGGATGAATACTCAGATTACTACAGTGTCCTTCACTCAAAATTGACTTTTTTAATTCCTCATTATCTGGTACACAAATCCTGCCTCTAAATCTCAACACACCTGTACTATCCAATTTAAAGTCACTATCGGAGTCACTTCCTACTCCAGGCATCAAATCTACCAATTTCACATCCAACTTCTGATTTTCTCTAATCATATCCAAAAAGTCATTATTTACCTGCAACATACCCAACATTACACTATCTGCAGTAGTCTCACAAACCATGCTCAAATCTCTAAATTGTTCAATTAAGTCAATTTCTTTCACCATCAGAGCTGCCATGTGAATTGCTTTCCTACTCAAAGCATCTGCCACTACATTGGCCTTTCCTGGATGATAACTCAAACTGAAGTCATAATCCTTCAAAAATTCCAACCATCTTCTCTGCCTCATATTCAGCTCTTTCTGATCAAACAGGTATCTCAGACTCTTATGATCACTAAACACTTCAAATCTTGAACCATATAAATAATGTCTCCAGATTTTCAACACAAAAACAACCGCAGCTAATTCAAGATCATGAGTCGGATAATTTCGCTCATGCACTCTCAATTGCCGCGATGCATATGCTACTACTTTACCATTCTGCATAAGAACTCCATCTAATCCCATCTTAGACGCATCACAGTACACCACAAACGGTTCACTCGGAGTCGGTAACACTAACACCGGTGTCGTAGTCAACCTCTTTTTCAACTCTTCAAAACTTTCTTCACAAGCAGCGTCCCATACAAAGACTTGGTTCTTTCTCGTTAACTGAGTTAATGGCAACGCCAAATTAGAGAAACCTTCAATAAACCTGCGGTAATAACCAGCTAAACCCAGAAAGCTCCTAATTTCTGTCGCTGTCTTCGGCGGTTCCCACTGCAATACTGCACTTACTTTTGACGGATCCACCGCTATTCCATCTTCAGATATTACATGCCCCAAGAAACTCACATTCCTCAACCAGAAGTCACACTTTGACAATTTAGCAAATAGTTTATTTTCTTTCAACACTTGCAAGGCAATCCTCAAATGTCCTGCATGCTCTTCATCAGATTTAGAATAAATTAATATATCATCAATAAACACTACAATGAACTGATCCAAATAAGAATGGAAAATTTTGTTCATATACTCCATAAATACTCCCGGCGCGTTAGTCACTCCAAACGGCATTACAGCATATTCGTAATGTCCATATCGAGTCCTAAAGGCAGTCTTCTGAACATCACCTTCTTTTACTCTTATCTGATGATAACCCGATCTTAAGTCGATCTTACTAAATACACGAGCTCCCACCAGCTGGTCCATCAAGTCATCAATCCTAGATAGAGGATACTTATTCTTAATAGTTACTTTATTCAATTGACGGTAATCGATGCACAAACGCATACTACCATCCTTCTTCTTCACCAATAACACTGGAGCTCCCCACGGCGATACACTTGGCCTAATAAACTTCCTATCCAACAATTCTCCAATCTGAGACTTCAACTCAGCCAATTCCACTGCAGACATCCTGTACGGTGCCATAGAAATAGGCCTCGTACCAGGAACAAGATCAATACCAAATTCCATTTCTCGCGTTGGAGGCAATTCCGTAATGTCGTCAGGAAACACTTCCGGAAATTCATTCGCCACAGCTACTTCCTCTATTGACACTTTGCTATCCCCCGATAATGTTACAAATAAAGCAAACACTCTAGTTTCATCTTCCAACAAGGCCCTCAATTCTTTATTAGACAAAGAACTTGCTAAAGCTTCCTCTTCAGGGGTCAAGAACAACAATTCCTTCCGAAAACAGTCGATGTAGACTCGGTTGAACTCTAACCAGTTCATACCCAGAATAACATCCAATTTACCAAGTGGTAGACAAATCAAATCCACTTCAAATTCTCTACCGAAAATAGTCAGCGGACACTTCAGGCATACCAAAGAAGTAGTCACTGAACCTATAGAGGGTGTCTCAATAGTCATTCGTCTCTCCAGAGTAGACGGCACCAATCCTATTCTCTCCACACAATCCACAGAAATAAACGAGTGTGTTGCACCCGTATCAATAATAGCAATCAAAGGAATATTATTGATAATACAAGTACCTTTGATAACACGCTCATCACTGGCAGCTTGAGTCCCTGCTAAGGTAAACACTTTCCCACTAGCCGGAGACGTCTGAGGCTTCTTCGGCTTCTCACAATGTGTACTGATATGACCCTTCTCACCACAGTTATAACAGGTCGGCATGGTTGCTCTGCAGTCAGCTATCACATGACCTGGTTTCCCACACTTAAAACACTTCTTGGCTTCATTAGGACAATCATTAGCATGGTGTCCTATACCACCGCACCGAAAACATTTCCCTTCAGCAGATGCTCTCCCATCTCTAGGCTTCTTATCAACAACAGCTTTACGTTTTCCCTTATCAGCAGCAACACTATAAGGAGTACCACTAAACCTCTGCTTACCCTTACGGTCATTAACAGCTTTGTAGTGCGCAATCCTAGCTCGGTTATCGTTATCATATATCTTGCTCCTACTTACTAGCTCAGGATAGCTCCTGATCTTCTGACAAGCAATTCCCAACTTAATCTCTGGACGCAGTCCATTCTCAAACTTTAAGCACTTAGAAGTCATCGCCCCCTCCACATTATAGTGAGGACAATACTGCACTAGCTCCTCAAATTTAGCAGCATACTCCGCTACCGTCATACTACCCTGCTTCAACTCTAAGAATTCAATTTCCTTAGCACTGCGAATATCTTCTGGAAAATACTTTTCCAAAAAACCCTTCCGAACCACCTCCCAAGTAATGGCGGTTCCAGCAGCTTCCAATCTTTGGCGACTATTGTCCCACCAGGCTTCAGCCTCACCTTCCAGCATGTGAGTACCAAATCTCACCTTCTGCTCATCAGTACATTCCATCGTTCTGAAGATCTTCTCAATTGCCTTCAGCCACTTCTGAGCAGCTTCTGGGTCCAGAATTCCTCCTTCAAACGTTGGCGGCTTGTTGCTCCGAAACTGCGCCAAACTCCTGAATTGGGCATCTGCAGTTTGATTCTGATTAGCAACTGCCTGCGCCATTGCTTGCATAGCAGCAGCCAATGCAGCATCGTTCCTTCCTGCCATACTGCTCAAACATAGCAACACCAAGTTAAAAGATATTCAACTACATCATAAAGGACAGACTCAACTCGACTCAACAACACTGGCCGGACGGACCGACCTGCTCTGATACCAATTGTAACACCCCACTTCCCAAAATCAATTAAATTAATAAACATTATAAATAAACAAAATCAGAGTTCCAATTTCCCAAGTGGGATATCACATGAAAACAACGTTTCCTTATAAAAAGGTTTTTCTCCAAATACAGCGGAATATTAAATATAAAACCCAATAAAAGTTTTATACGTTCACAAGAAAATAAAATATAAGTTCTTCATAAAACAAATAAAAGCGCCCAAGTCCCGTGCTACGTATCAGAGCATCCTAGACTCGACTGTCACACCATAATCCAAGCTAGCTAAGTACCTGGATTATCTGTACTTCCGGAGAAGCACAGACACAACAACAGCAAAGGGGTGAGAAATCATGATCAAAAATATAATGGTAATGTAATACATGTAATAAGGCAGTAAAACACACCAACACATCAATTATTCACCCCAACAACACCATATAACGAACCTACTGTTCAAATTACAATATAACATATTATAATGCAATTATGCAACTCAACACCATGCATGCGGTACCGACTCATTGGTTCATTCAATCGAACCTGGATAGATCACTTACGCTCCTCCTGAGACATGATCTATCCCCCACCATTCTCCACAAAGGAGTACGGATGAATCACTTACGCTCCTCCTGAGACATGATTCATCCCACCAAAACACCATGATATGCAAGACACCAATGCATAATTATTATATTCTGGCACGCTAAGTGCACACGATCCTCCTGATCATATCATCATACAACAATGCATATGTATAGATATATTACACCAACACCATATGAATCAATCAGATAGTAAACGAATTCATACTATCACACCGGATATAACTACGTCCCCCCCCACTCGGGGATACACGATCCTAATGATCACTACACACATATACATTACTAATTGCTCACCAACAATATTAAGGGAAATGCGTACTATCCCCAAGTACACAAGTTATATCCCATACTCATCATTTTCACACTACAGCAAGGCTAGAAGGATCACACGAGACCAATTCAGACATCTCACCAAAAGTCTCTGAGGTTACTCAGAACCTCCCTAAACCAACACCTCAGCCTATACACCAAAATCAATAATTCATCAACATCAATCCACAATCACAAACATGTCAATAGATATTATACTTACCAATTATCCTATAATTTCTACTCTAGAACCGACATTACGGTACATTACCGACACTTCAGAGTCACTCTGAATCTCACCAAGGTCCTAACCATAGTCATTAACGACACTATAGGGAAACAACACATAACTTTTTCCAAAGCTATAATCACGGTCATTGCCAACACTACGGTAACAACACATAATCTCATCAGCTTTATATTCCTAGTTACTATCAACACTACAGTAACATCAACAATCCAACAAAATGGATCAATACTACAGTAACATCATCACCATATATATATATACCCCAAAATGCATCATCAGCATTCATCAATCCCCCAACATCAACAATAATCATAGCATGCCAATATAAAACTTTATATAACGATAAATTCCTACGGGGTTAAGGAATCCCCTCTACCCTATACATGTATAAACCATTCCCAATCAAATTTCTCCCCCCTTACCTTATCAATTGGTTGATCGATAGAAATCCTCCTAGAATTGGTCTCTTGGCCTTCCCCTTTTCTCTTCCGTTCTTCGTTCCCTTTTTCTCAATTTCTCAAATGTATCGTACCACTCTCCCCACCCCTTCACATTCTATTTTCTTTATTAAATCTAATCCCAATTAATAAAATAACTTAATAAAATAATACAATATTAATATTAATACTAATAATATTATAATACTAATAATAATAATAATCATAATAATAATAATACTCATTATTATTATTATTAATAATAATAATAATAATAATAATAATATCGTTATTTCACCAAAATAATAATAATAATATTAATAATATTAACAAATATAATAATAATAATAATAATAATAATAATAATAATATCATTATTTCACCAAAATAATAATAATATTAATAATATTAAAAAATATAATAAATATAATAATAATAATAATAATAATAATAATAATAATAATAATAATAATAATATCATTATTTCACCAAAATAATAATAATATTAATAATATTAACAAATATAATAATAATAATAATAATAATAATAATAATAATAATAATAATAATAATAATAATAATAATAATAATAATAATAATAATAATAATAATAATAATAATAATAATAATAATAATAATAATAATAATAATAATAATAATAATAATAATAATAATAACACCCCCACCAATGTTACTATTATTTTTATATTATTATATTTCACACCAAAATACCACCAATAGTCCTTCCACATTAGGGACACCCACCAAACATCACCAAATACACCCCCACCAAAGGACACACCAACGTATAATATTTAAAATAATTATAAAATGACTAAATAATTAAAATGGGTGTTACAAGAGACATGTTTGGAACATGTGTGCCGGCAAAAATGCGGTAACTGAATTTTAGTGGACTAGCATAGACACCACTGCCATCTTCACTAATTTTAGTGCCGGCAAAAATGCGAGTATTTTCAATCTCTAAACAATTTTCAGCAATATTTTCAACTTCCCTTTTAGCAGGTTTGGTATTAGGGGTATTACCTTGTAGATAGATTGGAATAACCATCTGAATTGGAGCAATATCAAGGATTTTTTCCATGGTAGAATGACTTACAGATTTAGCTGGATTTTGACAACTCACAAATGAATTCTTAATTCTCAGTTGTGGCAACTGCAAATAAACAAGTTTGGAAAGGACTATCCTCTCTGTATAGTATTAGCATTAGCAACTGTTGACTTACAACAAAAGAATATACTAGCAAATGTTGCCCTTTCTATATAGTATTAGCAACTGTATAGTATATGGACTCCCTGTATATTTATTTTTCATCGTATTCACAGATAAACATGGCCAGATACTTTTACTGCAACTTCTGACCAATATTGCTCAACTGGTAAATAATATATTAGTTTACTACTGTGATAAAATAAGTACAATTTAACTAGTTAGGTTCATTTCATAGCATTTCATTTTCATCATATGGTACTAGTACTGTAATTCAGTATACTTCAAAATAAGAAAGGTGTATGTTTTTTAATTTACATTTCCTTACATTAATGTGGGGAAGAGAGAGTAGATAGTTAAAGATAAATGTAGATCCAAAAACAGTTGATGTGAAAGTATTTATTCAAAAACTAGCTAGGAGATGGCTATGATATGTGTATGTATATTTAAGGTAAATGGAATGGTAGAGTTCTGTTAGGATTTAGTTGTTATAATGTCATCTACTATGATTGCATAGCCATACCTTTCACGGTGTTCCAGTATCTGCTCCATGCTATTTCAATGAAACAGTACAACCAAAATTACATTCTTTTGCGTTCTTTAATTATTTTTAGTTGTACCTTACTACTTCCCATTTTTTTTCTTTTGCGTTCTTTAATTATTTTTAATATTGCTACCACACAATGATTTAATTGAGGTATTAGAGTTCTCATTGTTTTTCTAAGAAATGATTATTTTTTTTCAGAAATAGTCATGGATCGTAGTTGGATGAAAGCTAATCGTTTAGGTGCAGAATACGATAAAGGAATGGAAGCATTTTTTTCAATATGCTCGTGCAAAACTTCCTAATAATAATAAGTTTTATTGTCCATGTGTTAATTGTTTGAATAGAGAGCCGCCACTTTTAATAGATGAAATACGAAATCATCTTGTTTGTGAGGGCATTTGCCAAAGTTATACCAATTGGATATGGCACGGTGATCCGTCAAACAATACGTCAAGTGTGTCGGAAAGGGAGGTAGTTGATGTAGATATGGACAATCGGCTAGAGGACATGATCAATGCTATTGGACCCGATTCTTTTCAGCATGCTCATATGTACGATACTTTGTGCAGTGACAATGAAGAGCAATTGTATTCGGGATGCACTAACTTCACACGGTTATATGCAGTGTTGAGATTGTTCAACTTGAAGGCAAGAAATGGATGGACGGATAAAAGTTTTACCGAACTACTTGAGTTGTTGTGTGAAATGCTTCCTGAAGGAAATAGATTGCCAAATCGTAATTACGAGGCAAAAAAGATATTGTGTCCTATGGGTATGGAGTACAAGAAAATACACACATGTCCTAATGATTGTATATTATACCGAAATGAGTATGAAGAGTTGAAGGAGTGTCCCACATGCGGGCAATCACGTTTCAAAGTGAAAGATGGTGATTTGAACAGTGATGAAAACACAAAGCGTCTTCCTGCAAAGGTGTTGTGGTATCTTCCAATAATTCCAAGGTTCAAAAGATTATTCGCTAATTCAAAAGATGCAAAGAATATTATATGGCATGCGATTGAGAGAGAACGTGATGGACAACTTCGTCATCCAGCTGATTCTTTGCAATGGAAGAAAATTGATGATTTGTATCCAGATTTTGGTAATGAGGCAAGAAACCTTAGGCTTGCACTTGCTACTGATGGAATGAATCCATATGGAAACTTAAGTAGTAATCATAGTTCATGGCCTGTTCTATTAATCATCTACAATTTGTCTCCTTCGATTTGTATGAAACGAAAATATATTATGTTATCCATGATGATTTCGGGCCCAAGGCAGCCAGGAAATGATATAGATGTTTATCTAAGTCCTTTGATTGAGGATTTGAGAATGCTCTGGGAGGAAGGTGTTGATGTGTTTGATGGCTATTCCCACGAGAACTTCAAGATGCGTGCAATGTTATTTTGCACTATCAATGATTTTCCCGCATATGGGAACTTGTGCGGTTATAGTGTTAAAGGACATAAGGCGTGTCCTATATGTGAAGATAACACATGCTTCCAACAATTAAAACATGGAAAGAAGACAGTGTACCTTGGGCATCGAAGATTTCTTAAACCTAATCACCTATATCGTAGGTTGAGAAAAGCGTTTATTGGAGACCAGGAGAATGGAATTGCTCCAAGAGCATTAACTGGAAAGGAAGTTTATGGACGGGTGAAGGATGTCAATGTTCTATTTGGAAAGAACCAAAAACAAACCACTCATACAAATATATGGAAGAAGAGGTCGGTGTTCTTTGATCTACCTTATTGGTGCAATTTAGATGTTAGACATTGTATTGATGTGATGCATGTGGAGAAAAATGTGTGTGATAGTGTAATCGGAACACTACTCAACATTCATGGAAAAACAAAGGATAATGCAAATGCTCGTTTAGATATGGTTGAGATGGGTATACGACAACAATTAGCTCCACAATCAGCTGGTAAGTGGACATATTTGCCTCCAGCTTGTCATACTTTGTCAAAAAATGAGAAGATAAGCTTTTGTGAGTGTCTACGTAGCATAAAAGTGCCTCATGGTTACTCTTCAAATATAAAGAGTCTTGTCTCAATGAAAGATTTGAAATTGGTTGGCCTAAAGTCTCATGATTGTCACGTATTGATGCAACAACTACTACCAGTTGCTATTCGTGGCATATTGCCTAAAAAGGTTAGAGTTGTCTTAACTAGGCTTTGCTTATTCTTCAATGCTATTTGTAGCAAAGTCCTTGATCCTAAAAAAATAGATGAGTTAGAAAATGAAGCTGTTGTTATCTTATGCCAACTGGAGATGTATTTTCCCCCTTCTTTTTTTGATATCATGGTGCACCTAATTATTCATCTAGTGAGGGAGATTAGATTGTGTGGTCCTGTTTATTTGAGGTGGATGTATCCAGTTGAGCGATACATGAAGATCTTAAAAGGGTATGTGAAGAATCAATGTTGTCCTGAAGCATCTATTGTTGAGAGATACATCGCAGAAGAAGCTATTGAGTTTTGCTCTGAATACATGTCTGAAGCAGATGCTATAGGAGTTCCTAAGTCTCGTCATGGTGGAAGATGTGGAGGTATTCGAGGTTTAAAACTTAAGAGCATAGCCCGAGTGGAAGTACTTCGAGCACACATGTATATATTGAATAATACTGATGAAGTCCAACCTTACATTTCTGCTCACAAAAACATTGTCAAGGAAACATTTCCTCGAATGAATGAAAAGTGGGTGTTGAATGAGCATAACAAGACTTTTTAAAGTGGTTTAAAAAAACCATTTTAGCTGATAATACATGTTCTGAAACATTGAAATGTCTAGCAAGGGCGCCTAAATTTGATGTCATAACTTGGACTGGCTATGATATAAATAATTTTACATTTTATACAAAGACCCAAGATGACACTAGTAGTGTGCAAAATAGTGGGGTTATGGTTATAGCTGAGTCCATGCACTTCTCTAGTTCAAAAGATAAAAATCTTGTTATGGCATCAATAGCTTACTATGGGGTCATAGAAGAGATTTGGGATATCAATTTCATTACTTTTAAAGTACCTCTATTTAAATGTAAATGGGTTGACACAAAAAATAGTGTTAAGACTGATGAATTTGGTTTTACATTGGTGGACCTTGAAAAAGTAGCCTATATGGATGAACCTTTTATTATGGCATCTCAAGCAAAACAAGTGTTTTATGTTAGGGACCCTTCTAACAAAAAATGGTCAGTGGTTCTCCAAGGTAAAAGCAACCACAACCCTAATGATAGTGAACATGCAACGCTAGATATTTATGAGACTCCTTTTTCTCAACGGGTGCCAACTTTAGTTGAAGATAGTATTGGTGACGAGGTGTATGCCACTCGTGAAGATCATCAAGAAGGGATATGGGAAAATATTCAAACAATACACAATTAGAATAGAAATGGTGAATTTTTATCTAAATATGTAGATTTTAAGTATTTTTTTATTGTCTCATGTACAATATTTTTGTCATATAAATGGTGAATTTTTATCTAAATATGTAGATTTTAAGTATTTTTTTATTGTCTCATGTACAATGTTTTTTTTCTCTAAACAGACACATGGGTGATGCATCAGCTCCTTCGCAAAGTGGGTTGAATACTCTATCAACAAAAACAAAAGTAAGAGGTTGCACCAGGATGAAAAAGTTGCAACTTTTGACTGCACGAGATGAGAGAATACCAATTGATTTCAATTCAGATGGACATCCTATAGGGGAACTTGCAAAAGATTTCAAGTATCATGTTGCTTGTCTTGCTCGAGAGAAAATCAGTATTCTGATTGATGAATGGGATAAGGTTGGTAGTGAAGACAGGAAAGAAATTTGGAAAGGACTTGAGGTAATTTTAATTGCATTTGTCACAATTATACATAACTTTAATATTTTGATATGTACTAACTCTTTTATTTGTTGGGTAACATAGCAAATATGGGACATTTCTAAAAATGATGTTGTTGATAAGAAAACAATGATATATGCGGGTGAGCGTTGGAGGTCCTTTAAAAATAGCTTAACAAGTAGATATTTAAATAATGGAATTAAGAGTGGAATGTCTGCCACTGATGATTACCCTTATATTGATGAAGAAACGTGGAAGGATTTTGTTAAATCGCGAGAGGACCCTTCCTTTCTGGTTAGTTGGCTTTATTATTTAGTTAATGAATTAACTTATTTTTAGTACAACTTAATGAATCAACGTGCAATATAATAGGAGAAAATAAAGAAGGCACAAGAGACTCAGTCTTATAATAAATATCCCCATAGGTTGTCCCAAGGAGGATATGCTTTGCTTGAGAAAAATATGATGGCAGATAAGTTAAAAGAAAGACAAGCAGCAACTGGAAGGTCAGAGGTTCCACCTCCATCTCCACCACAACGGCATGAGAAGTGGAAGAGAGCCCGACTAAAACCATCAGGAGAGTATACATCAGAAGACACACGTCTTGTTGCAGAAAAAATTGTAAGTAGTGTTACTTTGTTTTGGAATGCATCATTTCAATTCAACATATGCATATTTACTTTTACAACTCTGCCATAGTGACAAAACATCATTTTTTACGGTGGAACTATTGTTATTGTACCATTGTTACTTTTACAACTCTGTTGTAAAAGTAGTGTTACTGTACGGTGGAACTATTTTTTTATGCTATTTACTTTTACAACTCTGTCAAGATGAATAGCATAACAGTGGAACTATTGTTACTGTACCATTATATATAGAGACTAATTGGAAATGGCAAAACCAAAACGCATGTTTCCATTAGACTTAATGACGCGTTTGGAAGGTGAAAAGTCTACTAATGTCTTTGATTTTAATATAGATAAATAAAAAAAGGGAAATTCTTTTATTAAAGTAATTGGTGATGTCACTGTATCGGCGGCATCTTTTATTAAAGTATTGCTACTATTTATTTATTTTTCACGTCTATTTCATATTCACCAATAACTTGCCGATGTCACTGTATCGGCGACATCTTTGCTTCTAAACAATAGATATAATATACAATAGATATAATATGCAAATAGTGTAGTGACAGAGATTCTGTATGAGTTATGTATACAGTAACAGTAGTACCTCATCATCTTTATTTTGAATTACTATTGTCATTATAAATCAACCTACAAGGCTACTGTCACTCCAGTTCCAAATGTCAAGATTACAGTGTAGCCAAATATTCTCTCATTCAAATCATTAAATGAGAAACAATAATTTGCTGTCACAGTTGTTGGGAGTGTAGGATCAACTCAAACTGTGTTTTCGTCCTCACTTGTTTGGTCAGATGGCACCCATAATTTCAAGAGTCCAATCATTGTACAATTAACGTCTTAAACCATGTTATTGTTGTGATTCTTTTGTAAGCTACATAAATGATTCTCAAATATCCAATAAATTATGATTCTGTATTGTGTATCAATAAATTTTGTATGTTTATGTTTATGAGAGAATATTTGGCTCCATTGTTCTATGCGGTGGAAAAAAGAATTAATGCACCGGCATATCAGTTTTTACTATTTTTTAAACTTCTTTTGATGATATTTCTAGGATACTCTGGTGTCGGAAGGGAACTTTACCCCACAAGGACGACAAGATATTTTGACAGAAGCCACAGGGCGAGGTGAGCACCCTGGTCGTGTTCGTGCTGTTGGTCGAGGTGTGGGGATTCGACAATTCTTTGGATCCCATTCTCGTAAACATTTTAGTACCCCGCCTATTTTGAATAATGACCAAATAGAGACCATAAAGGCCGAGCTTACTAAGGAGATTAGAGAGCAAGTGATGCGGGATATATCATCTTTGCCAACTTTTTCTCAAAAATACCCAAATGACCCTGTATGTTCTCCTAATACCAATTTACAATATGCAAGCACAAAGGGTAGTTGTTCAAGGTTGTCGCATATGCCAAATGATGATCAAGAGGATATTCCTGAAGAATGTGAATTATATGTTAATGGAAACACTCATTTAGTGGCATATGCTAATGTGTATAAGTTGGGGCCTAATATACACAATCAGGTGCTGAATAATGATATGGTGAGAGTGGTTGTTACCAAGGTGATATATGAAAATGCTAAAGTACCAGTGCCCACAGATGAGGTTACAACGGTTGGTGAGGCCTCCAATACTTTCATTCAATGGCCGAAAAGGCTTTTGCAACTTACTTCTAATAAGGTATTCATTATATTTATTATTCTCATTTTACATAATTGAGACCTTTTTAATATGTTGTCTAATATTTTATTATATCTCACAGGTTCGGTCTAAGAAATATGATGTTCCACCAAAAAAGTCAGAACCTATCTGTCAAAAGTTGGTAGTAAAGGCAATGTATATGGATCAAACTTTGAAGTTTAACGGTGAATTTGGTGGGACATATGCCTCTATTGAGCTCCTAAGGGAAGATATTGTAGACTTGTGTATGGGTACAAAAGAATTAGGCATCACTATCTTACAAGTGTGGCTCATGTAAGTATATTTTATTTGTAAATTTAATAATTTATCATTTACTTAATTTCATTTATAATGCAAATAACTTTCAATATGTTATAGATATCTACACCGCCTCTCTATGGAATTGGGCAACAATAATGTTTATGGATTTATTGATCCGGGTTTCACTCATAGTCAAAATGAGCGTGGTAGTGTTCAGTCCTACATACAAAAGAAGATGTGTGATGATATAAAAGAATGTTACCTTACTCCTTATTTTAACAAGTAAGAATTTTCTCTTGTTATAGTTAAAACGACTGTATGTCAATCACTTATAATCAATTACTTATTGTATTTTGTTCTTGTAGTCATCATTGGCAGTTGTTCATCATTAATCCTAAGAAGTTTGAAGTAGCCTTTCTATGTTCTTTGGGAAAGAAGCCAGATAAAAAAATTTATGACATTATTGAATTGTAAGTCTATACTACACTTGTCAATTGATTCAACTTGTAAGTAAATAGTATAAAAGTGAAGTAGTAATATTACTATACTATGATTTTTAGTTTCTTATTTCTGTTGCAAATTTATCAAATGATTTATGGTTCTAAAACAAATGTAAGTATCTTATTTATTTTGTTAATTGTAAATAATTGCAGAGCTTTGGGAGCTTATAATAAGTTACAACGTGTGAGAAAGCAGAAGAAAGTAGAATGGTTTTATCCCACTGTAAGTTGTTTACTTTACGTACAAATGAGTAATTCCATATATATATATTCTATAACAATTTTTGAGTAATATCTATTGACTAAACGTTCACATTTGATAATAAATTTTAGAGTCAAAAGCAACAAGTTAATCATGAGTGCGGCTATTACATCATGGCTCACATGTTGAACATTATATCTGCTACTGTTGCTGGTTCATGGACACATGTAAGTAATATAATATTTTTAGCAAGTTGTATCAATTAATTAAAAAAAATATGTTGATATATTAATTTAATTTTATGTCAATGTTTATTTATTTAGATATTTCAGGATTCAAATCCATTACAAAAAGAAGAAGTTAAAAATGTTCAAGAACTTTGTACAAACATGATATTGGAACATATTGAAGCAAGTACAGACAATGATATAAATTAGGTGCAATTCTGTGTTGGATGTTGGTTGTTGGCTGTTCAGAAGATGATATGATTTTTTCAGGCCAATATTTAAAGTTTCTTATTTTGATGATGTTTTGATAAGTACGTACTTGGTACTTTAGAATTAACATGCACGTGTTTGTCTATTAGTATTATTAATATACATAATTTTATTTATAAGTTGTTGATATATTTTATTTGATAATTATAGGTTTTACTGTGATGTGTGATTTTTTTTGGTGTAATTTGTTGATTGAGTTGGATAATCTAATTTGGGGGTAAATTATTAAATGGGAAAACTACATCTGATTTGTGTGATTATAAAAAAAAAACTTCTTAGGTCGGTTAATTATACCCGATTTAAGAAAGTAAGTTCTTAGGTCGGGTATAAATGGTTTTTGCAGGCTAGACTTATTAAGTCGGGTTCTGCCTAACCGACCTAAGAAGTTGTTTCTTAAGTCAGGTCCACAACCGACTTAAGAAGTCAAAACTTCTTATGCCGGTAATTCTTAGGTCGGGCTCGGACCCGACTTAAAAAGTCATTTTTAACCGACTTAAGAAGCCTTTTTTCCACTAGTGTTAAAAAGAGCCAAATATGCCTCAGATTCGCTAAGGCATTTGAGTAAGACACATTCAGGCGTCTTTTTGAACAATTCATTCCCTATTAAGACATAACTTAAAGCCTGGTACTTGACCTTTTGTTCGATAGAAGCTGTTGGATTCTGCAAGTAGTCTACTATTGACTTTCTCCAATCTTCGTCTGTCAGACTATTCATAGCTAGTAGCTTAAAGCTTTCTTCATCAGCATATCCTAACTTCATTGTCGCTAAGTCTGTTGGGGATAACATAGTTGATACGACCTTCCTCTGACTTCATTGCATCTTGTAATTTTTCCTTCAAAGTTTTGTATCCTGAAGCAATCTGGGTCAAGTGTTGTTCCTTGAAAAATCAATCGAGAAACGACCCTCGCGCTAAAGGCGCGGAATGCAGTTCGACAGAGCTGCCACCGAAATTTATTCATCCCAAAGAGATGGGAAAGGAAAATATCGAGAAAACCTTTTAAATGAAAGGACAGGAACACGTTCATCGCAACCAATGTTCCGGGTTCGGGAGCCGGTTACGCGAGGGGAAGGTATTAGCACCCCTCACGTTCGTTGTACTCAACAGAAACCTCTTAGTATGATTTGCGATGGGCGTTATCTAAGCTTTTTTATTTTCTTCTCAATGATAAATGCGAATGGTAAGATAAAAGGATAACGACGCTAAGGGAAAATGAGTGGTTTTAAGATAGGGTGCTTGCCAAGGATTGGGGCCGTTGTGCCTACGTATGCTCATTCAGACGAGAATGAGGAATCAGAGCTTCGTAGTTCGACTATGGGAACGGTTAGGGGAAAACGGAAGATGGAGAGAAGGTAGCTCGCCAAGATCATCACAATCTTGTGCCTACGTATCTTACATACAAATGAATGAAGAATCAGAGCGTCTATAGTTCATGGAGACTACCACGAAAAGAGGGGGTTAACTTGTTGAAGTTTGGTTCGGATGACGATTACTCGAAGCTTAAGAAAGGCTCCTCGGGCCCAAGTAATCGGGAGAGTGGGTCAAAGGCGTGAAGCCCAATATTTATAACACGGTCCAAATGAAACCATATTAATCTTTTTTCAAGATATTAACATCAGAACAACAACATTTTCCTCTTTTTTGAAAACGAACCACAACAAAAAATCGTGAAAAAGAATGTGAACGAAAACCAACGAGAAAACAACATTGTTCAGATTCAACCTTCTTAGATCAATTTCTCTCTTGCACCCTATTTGTTTTTCGTCTCCATCTTCCTCTCAAGTTCGTTCTATGTTCTTCTTCTCCTTTTGGATCTGGTTTGAATCTATCTTGCTTGCTTCAAGTTCTTTTTCTCGTGGATTTGGGATTGGTTCGTGTTCTTTCCGTTTCTCTCTATCCATTTTGTGTGAGGTTTATGCACCAGTCTCTCTTCATCTTAATCTTGTCTCGGTTCTGTTTTAGTGATTGATTTATGTGTTATTGATGGGCTGAAATGAAAAAGAGGGTGTCTGAAAGATTTATGCGATTCTGTTGTTAATGGGATTTTTTATTGAAACAGCCGAAGCCCTTAGTGAAGAATAGGATCAACTTTTATAAAGAAATTGGGTGAGGAGTGATTCTGAAGTGTCACTATTTTGTGGTCGTGACGTGGTGAATTTGTGAATTTGTCGTCCAAGTGATTTTTTTTGCACAAAAGATGTTGGCTTGTCGTTTTATGAGGGTGGGCTCGTTGCTTTGTATATGTGAATCACGTTGTTGTATGAAACATTTAATGTTCGATGTGTTGCTAATGGTGCAATGCGTTGTGGTGCGGCGTTATGCTTGGGCTAGTTTGTGACAATTTTGCGGTGCCTATTACTGTGGGTGTGGGGTCTGATTTGATTCTTTGTTATTGTGAGTACAAAGTGTAAGTTGTTGTAGCTTGCTGCTGCTGGTATTCATTTTGATTGTAGCATCACGTTAATTAATATAACCAACTTGGAAATGTTGACTTAAATTTTTTGTTTATTGAAAATTAAATGGTAGGCTTGTAATTGGAATGGATTTGTAGAATAAAAAGGAAAAAGGCAATGGGCTTGAAATATAAAATGGAAATTATTTTGTGTTTTTCCTTGTAATGGGCTTGTAAAAAGAGTAATGGACTTGCAATCATATTTTTGTAGAGTTTTGTTGTAAACCTTATGTGATGGAAGTGGACTCTGACTTGATGACATTTTGCACCTCAATTTTCTAAAACAATGCCCTACAAATGAACTTTTAGATAGACTTTTAATGACAACTTGAATAGATATTGCTTGGAATTTGATTCTTGATTTCTCCAAAAACTATGAATAACATCCAAGAAAATCCACTTAGAGCCTACTTCCTACTCCTTGAATTCCTCAATGAAATGAATTAAAACTTCAATTCAAACCTAGCAACAAATTTGACATGCCTTGAAATATCTTGAAATGGCCTTTTCCATGAACAAATGCCTTGACTTTGCTCTTTAAGAAATGGACCCCAAAAATGAATAGATCTTGAACACATAGCCACTTGAATAATGATTATCCTTCACTATGAACCAGATAAACAACAAATTACTGCATTACAACTGCACCACAAAACCCTAATTAAAAAGCACAGGTCTTACACGATTCTCCATTATGAAATATCTGAACTCAACACAACCTGATATCTTGTTCCACACATAACTGATCTGAAGTGACACACAAGCCCCAACTGCAACCTCAAACAAACACCACTTGAATTGATGCACCCTGACTTGACAAACCCCAGCCCATCCTAACAACAACTTGGTTTTGGTCAGCAGGGAAAATAAAAGCAACAACATATTTTTTTATATTTTCTGATTAATGGTTAGTGGGTGGATGTACAGAGTGAAAGATACACACTGGTAGGACAAATTTGGAGTATGAAAGATGCCCCTATCTAATTGACTTAAACCTAGTAAGATGAATTGCTACAATGTTTATTCTTTCAAGGTAGAAGTCAATTAGATATGAAGAAGACTCCAAATTTGTCCGAAAAGAAAGAAAGTGCTTGGGAAGTGGAATAACAAATCGATGTCAACCCTCAAGTGGACACTGAATAGCTTGTAAAGGTCGTTACCACCAAAAGGATGATAACAGAAAAATCTGATATCAAAAGGATGTCAGGCCTATTACCAAAAGGATGATAGTTAGCACATGACTTCAACATCTGGCACCAAAAGGATGACAAACCTATCACTAAAAGGATGATAGCTAACTCATGCAAATAATCTCGACACCAAAAGGATGTAGGGTCTATCAACAAAAGTATGATAGAGAACACACGCTATCTGACACCAAAAGGATGACAGATCTATCACCAAAAGGATGATAGTTAACACTCATATAATCTAGCACCAAAAGGATGACAAACCTATCACCAAAAGGATGATAGAGCGACACACATTTATCTGACACCAAAAGGATGACAGACCTATCACCAAAAGGATGATAGTTACTCACGCACATACTCCTAACACCAAAAGGATGCAGGGTCTATTACCAAAAGAATAATAGAGAACTCACGCTATCTGGCACCAAAAGGATGACAGACCTATCCCTAAAAGGATGATAGTTAACATACCTCCGATACCAAAAGGATGACGAATCTATCACCAAAAGGATGATAAAATAACACACACAATTCCGAAACCAAAAGGATGCAGGGCCTATCACCAAAAGGATGATAGAGAACACACACACACACACACATTCCCAACACCAAAAGGATGAAGGGTCTATTACCAATAGAAAACTCAAACAAGACAAGTTACTACCACCAAAAGGATGATAGGAACTTCCCAAATTTGAAGGCCACCAACACCAAAAAGATGTAGACTAGGTTGAACTGACAAGGTTTGGCCATCACCAAAAGGATGATAGTAAAGCTATTGACAAAAGGTCAAGTTTGCTGGAGATATGATGAGTGAGGCTTACCAGAGGCATCGACAAAGGATTGAAGCAAATAAGTAACTAAGGAACACCATCCTTGTCAACAAAAGGTTGAAAGGAGCTAACTCACTAGGGAACACCCAAAAAGGTGGGTTGATTTAAAACAAATCAATGGGGAACGCCCACTGACTTGGAGAAGTGCCACTGGTTGAGCTGAGGATGCCAACTTAGAAACATGGCTTGATTAACAAAAGGTTGATACAACCTCGTAGGGAATACCTACGGCCTTGAAGGGGATGCCCACAGCTGGGCTGAAGATCGCTTTAAAATCTTATCTTAATCAACAAAAGGTTGAATAAATTCGTGAGGATCACCCACAGATTTGCTGAAGATGCCCTTGACTGGGCTGAAGGTTGCTTTGAAACTCTTAAACTTGACCAACACAAGGTTGATACAACTTTGTGGGGAAAGCCCACGGTCTTGTAGAAAATGCCCCTGCCTGGGCTGAATCTTGTCTTGATAATCTCGAGATTGATTCTGGACCTTGATCTACACATATATGAATGCTTGATGTTGGTATGATATGTTCCATAAAAAATGCAAATGATTGGTTTGGGTATGCATATGATGTCGAATGCGATGCGTATGATGCATATGATCGCATATGGGTGATTGGATATGCAGGCGCCAACATGGTGGACTTTTGGTAGTTGCCAATGCGGATTGGACTTTGGGTGGTGGGAAGGATTGACTTGCTCGACACTCAGTTTGTTGAAGACGCCATGATTTAAGCAGACGAAGATGCTCTTGATGCCCTAAGTCTGATCACTTGGTGGTTTATTGTGAATTTGCTTTAGAGAAGATCACAATTCTACTTGATGGTTGGGATGACTTGGTCTTGCCCCAATCTGAACTTGATAACAGTCTGCCTCTGATTAACCAGTTCTTTATGTGATTTTGGAAGTTGAACTTTGATTCTTTGAGATGGCTTGCCCCTGATTGAGCCGTTAAGTGAATTGCCCCAACCTCTGGGTTTTGTGGTAGCCTTGCTTTGTGTCAGCCACTGAAAGTTCAAGTTCCTCTTTGAATGGCCCTCGTTGGATTATCTTTAACGTCTAACACTGATCTGCAGTTAAAATTGCACATTCATAAATGGTAATCTTACTGCAAATTTCATGCAAGTTTTGAAAAAGTATCGTTTATTAAAGTGTCGTGATAGTGTGAGACGAATGGGTTGTTAGTCCATACGTTGTGCTGATTTGATTGGCGTAGAAGATATAGCAAGGAAAATGACACCAATGCTGATGATTAGCAAATATGTGAGGAGTTAGTTTACGTAACCTTGCAATAGTATGCTTTCAGAATAAACCTCGCCTCAATTAGGTCTTTTAAGGGTTGTAGCACGGTGCGGTTCACAGTTCATGAAACAAAAAGATAATAAGCTCAAAACTATGATTTTTAACCACCCCTTCTTCGCGATGTGTAAAAATGTTAAACCTTTTTTTGTCCAGTCTTACATTCATCTAATTCTATTAATTCTGCACATGTTTGTCTTTCAAAAGGGTTGACGGTGTAAGAGTGATGATTCAAGGTATGCTCAAAATGGAAGTCACCTTATTTTGCTTTTGATGGATGTCAGTGACCCTTTGGTTTTGATATGGTGGTCACTGAATCTTATTTGTTTTTGTTGAGGGTTTGGGGGCCCCTTTTGATTTTGTTTTGGTCCCTAACTTTTTCCTAAGTCTCCTTTGAGGTGCTCGACTTAGCAGGCTTTTGATTTTTTTTGTTGGAGGATTGTGACTGCCATGTCATGGGTCATTGATGAAAAATTGTCATGTCTTTTAGATGTTTGCTTTATGATTCGAGTGCATAATTGGATTAATTGAACACTACCCTGCCCTAGGTTGAGTGTAAGGGTTTGAATATCCGAAGGAAACCGCTACTTCTAGGCTCGAAGTGTTTAACTATGGATTAACTCCTTGTCTCTTCAGTGTTTGGAGAATTGAAAAAATGCTTGTACATCCTCGACGAGATTTTGTCTGAAAGCGTACAGTTTGCAATTATGGGTATTTCGTTTTCATCATCCTCCCTCAAATCATACTAAACAAAAGTTGATAAAGAATGTAAAGTGAATAAAATATGAGTCAGTGCTTGTGATAAATGGAAGAAATGAGTGAATACGACATAATGAATTCAAAGCATGCATAATCACTACATTAATAAAACCAAATACGAAAGGCAATGTTTAAAGCATACAATACTTAAACAAACAAAGACAAAATACAAGAATGTAAATAATGAAATGGCAACATGACTGCCTTCTTCAGGGAGATGAACTTGACTTGACTTGATTTGACTTAATCTGATGCTGGCACTAGCTTGGCGGCGACATTGGATTGTTGACGACGTTTGGAGTTTTCCCATCGAAGTTGATAGCATTCCTATCAATCATGTCCTGAATTTTGTGTTTGAAAGCTCTTCAGTTCTCAATTGTATGCCCTGGAGCACCCTTATGAAACTCACAATGAGTATTTTCATCATAATCTGAAGGAATGACAGTTGGAGGAGCTAGGTATCTCAAAGTGATGACCTTTTTCTCCTGTAATTGAGCAAGGATACTAGCATATGTCATTCGCAGACGATTAAAGACTCTGTCTGACTTCCACATCCTCTATTGATTAGGCTGATGCTGTTGTCGAGCAACTTGCAGTTGTTGATGTTAAGGAGGATATTAATACCCCTGCTAATTGTAGGACTATTGTTGGGGAGCCTGTTGTTGAGGTATTAAAGCTTGAACAACTGGCTGATAAGGCATTAGAGCGTATTGCGCAGCAGCAACATATGAATATTGGAAGTAAGGGATTTGATAAGACATAGGCGCAAAAGCTTGTTGAGGAGCTTGCCCTTTCTCCGTAGAGATGGAATTTGTTTCGCCCTCCTTCTTCTTTATCTGTTAAAAGGCTTCTTGGCAGTAGCCTAGCTGGTAGAATCTCCTTGGATCTTTCCGCTCTTCATACCTTCTTCAAATCTCTCACCAACAATCACCAAGTCAGAGAATCCAGCAGAAACACTACCGATCAGTTTTTCATAGTAATGGTCTTGCAAAGTTCCCATGAAGATGTCAATCAGTTCACGGTCAACAAGAGGTGGATGCACCCTTATAGCTAGCTCTATCCATCGTTGTGTGTACTTCTTAAAGGATTCGTTGTCCTTCTGAGCCATACTCTAAAGTTGAGTACGATTCGGAGCAAGGTCGGTGTTGTATTTGTACTACTTGAAAAATTAGCTAAATCATCCCAAGTGCGCGCACTACTATGCTCTAGCTGCATATACCACTCGAGTGATGCTCCATACAAGTTGTCTCGGAAGAAATGAATCATCATCTTTTCATCTCTAGCATAAACAGCCATCTTGCGACAGTACATCTTTAGATGAATGTTCGGGCAGCTGAGGCCTTTGTACTTTGAGAATTCTAGCGCTTTGAACTTGGGAGGAATGACGGCATATGGTACTAAGCACAATTCTAAAGCATTCAACGAATATGAGTTGTGCTCTTCCATGACTCGGAGTTTCTTAGATAGATCGCGACACATTTTGTTGGCTTTAGAATCCTGAGCAGCAACAGGACTGGCAATGGGGATAGCAGCATGATAGTTTTGCACATTATCGTACTGGTCTAGCAGATTTTCTCCAGCATGAGGAATGAGGATCTAAACAGCAGTAGGTTAGGCTTGCGGGATGACTCCAGGCGCTAGGATTGGTTGAGAAGTGGCTCCTTCGGTTGGGGTAGTGAAGTTCATTGGCATCCCATAAGTCATGGGGTTGGGAACAGGAACTGAGAGCCTTTAGGTGCAACCTTGCATATGACCGTTATTGTTGACGACGGCGGCTTCACACAACTCTTCTTCCTTTCTAGCCGTAGTGATGGCTTCGAGAATTTGGTCAATCTTTCCTTTGAGGGAGTCCAACTCTTCTCTGAAAGCAGCTTGCTCTTGCTGAATTTGCTCCATCATGTGTCTTGTATTGGCTCTAGTCGTGTACTAGTGTCGAGGAATCAACTTGATTTATTGGAGAGGAAGGAATGAGAAATGAGATTCTACTGATGAAATGAAAATGCAAGATATATAACTGATACAATGCAATGCAATGACATGTAGGATGCAATGCAAGATGCAAGATCCAGGATCGCAGGGTTATAGATTCAAATAACTCTGAGGTTGGCATGAGGAACAGATCAAGAAACACAATCACTTCTCAAAGAAACCCCATAGGTAAGATTATAAAACATGTAAGTGCCTAGAGTCATGGATATCTTTCAAAGTTATTATAGCCATGACAAATACTTATCACAATAATAATATCCTCGAAAGGATCTCATCTAGGTGAGGTTTTCATATCTTTCACACGAGAAAGACTCCTCGGAGGCATCAACTACACAACCATCGACACACGGATTCTAAAACAGGTTCTCAAAGTCATAGATCGAGGTTGAAAATATTATTGTCAGGAAGTAATACATTCAAGGGATCTCATCTGATTGGTGTCACACCCTAATTTTTTACCATAAGATCCCACCTCTTTGTGAACTTTCTTGCATGACATCTTTAGGTCTCTGTGCGCGTGTTTATTGCGATTAACAAGTTTGTGCAGGTGAAATACCTCCAAGTGTAGATCCTTAAAGTCAGGTGTTACGGGGACGTGACCATTGGGTTTTGATTTAGAGTGATCCTAAGGTTTTGGATGTTTATAGTTTAAGGTTACCTCAAGGTCAAGATACTAGGGTTTCGCCCTTCTTAGCCGCTCGAGCCATTTTCTTCGTCAAGGCCATCAAAGGAAGAAAAGGCTATTAAGACAAAAGATGTGTTTGATTAAGGTATAAAGTGCAAGTCTTAGTGCAAAGTGAATGGAATTCCAAAGTACAAAGTGCGGAGTGCAAAAAAGAGGACGTCAAAACCCCGATCAAAGTCATCCCAGGTTCCAGATTCATCCATTTTCAAGTCGATGTAAACAACATCATGTTATTTAATCTACAAGAATTAAATATATGTTGAAACTTAGAGGATCATTTCATTCATGGATACAAAGTCTTGCCGCAAGTCTTAAGATAAATCCCCGGTTCTATTGCCTAAGGGACTAAGTACAAATGTTGAGATTTAATTCATGGGGATCCGTTAAGAAAGAACTTAAGGGTTTACTTGTCACTCTTTGACTTCAACCTTTTCAGATCTTGACACAAAGCTCGCATATCCACCATGGATTGTCCTCAAAGGCTTCAAAACAAAGTTCCATGCACTAACCCTCAAAAGTTTCCCATCAGAACGACTACTCGTAAGACGGTAATCCTTTCAAAGGATGAACACAGAGTTATGTTTTAGCAACCTTTGGAATAAGGTTCTACAAAGGTCCTCAGAATCACGGATTCCCATGCCGGAAATAAAAACACCATTACGACTACACGTAAGACATGATCATTCCAACGGGGTCTCATCTGAGCGGTGGAATTCGATCCAACTCAACGAGTCCTAAGTCTCGCAAATCAAAAAGAATCCACCTCCTAACTTAGTGTATACTCGAAAGCTCGGGTAGGAAGATTTATTCTCATAAACCAATCTCAAATAAACCCAACAGGTTAGAAAGAACACAACACAAACAAAAAACAAAAGCAAATAAATCACATATGCGACAAGAAAACTAGGTTTGGCTATGTCCCCATCAGAGTCGCCAGCTGTCGCTACTCGAAAAATGCATCGTGCAACGACGGGGAGGCAAAAAGGATAAACAGAAGAGTCGTCACCGAACTTTATTTATCCCATGAGGGGAAAGGAAAATATCGAGAAAACCTTAATAAACGAACGGATAAGATGGTCTCGCTACCATGAACGGGTTCAGAAGCCGGTTATGCAAGGGGAAGGTATTAGCACCCCTCGCATCCATCGTACTCGATGGGAACCATTTGTTTATCAATGTGTGAAAGTATTTGCTTAAATATTATGCTATAAAAAGTGTTCCAAAAGAGAGATAAGGGTTAGAAATAGGGAAGAAGGAGATAACAGGGATGAAAGGAGAAAGAACGAACTCGATAGGACTTTGCGGTCCAAGGCCTACATATTCTCAATAGGTATGAGAAAGTCAGAGTCGACGTAGTTCGGGGCTACAGATAGATGGGGGAAAGTTCTTGGCAAGGATTGTGGCCCTTGTTCCTACATATCTTTACTTGAAGAAGTAAAGAATCAGAGCAACCGTAGTTCGGCTTATGGTTTGTTAATGTTTTTATGGATGATGCTATCAAGCACATTCTAGCAGTTTAGGTGTATTGCCGCTCGCATGTGAGGAGACTTATGCGTTACCTGTTTGCGGTAGAACGAACGTAACATATCCTTTTTGAAATGATTAGGTATTCGCCATTCGAGGCAAGATGTCACATTTGATTTGTGAGATTGTTTTTTAGGGGCGAGATAAGTCCTCAGATAGTAACCCCTTGCTGGTAGTACCCAATTCTTTATCTCAAAGTTTTTGTTATGAAAAGGTGTGGCGAACGTAGCATCTTCACATTGAAAGACGAGTGTCAAAACCACCCACACTACAGTGAGCATCTCGACACTTGGAGAGGAAGAAGACTAAACTCAATCCTCTATCTTTAATTCAATACAAAGAGAACTTCATTCTCTTATTAAAGCCATTTTTTTTTGGTTTTGAATGGTAAGTGCTTTGCGACAGAGAACCCTACGGTAAACGTCAGCACTCGGGATAGGAGAAGGCCTACGCCTAACCACTCCACGACCATTCAAGTTTTGTTATGAAAAGAGTTTGAAAAAGCACTTGGTACGGGACCGAGGTTTTAGGTGAGAAGGTTGCAGAGGGGTGGTGAGAGATAGGTGATGGATAAAGTTGCGTCTTCGTATTGAAAGACGAGTGTCTATACCACCCACACTACAATGAGCATCTCGACACTCGGAAAGGAAGAAGTATACACTTAATCCTTTCTCTTTAGTCCAATACAAAGATAAGTTGATTCTTATTGAAAGGGATTTTGAAAATTCGCTCGGCGCGGGGCCGAGTTTCTTAGGAGGACAAGTTAAAAATGGAAAGAATTGGAAAGAAATACGTCTTCGTATTGAAAGACGAGTATCGAGACCACCCCCACTACAGTGAGCATCCCAACACTTGGAGAGGAAGAATAGTACACTTAATCCTCTCTCTTTAATTCAATGCGAAGATAATTTATTGCTTTATGGAAGTGTTTTGAAAAGGGATTGAAAGCGTACAAGCGTCTCCGTATTGAAAGACGAGTGTCGAAACCACCCACACTACAGTGAGCATCCCAACACTCGGAGAGGAAGAAGTCTACACTTAATCCTCTCTTTTTAATTCAATACAAATAGATTTGTTTTAGGAAGGTATTTAAAATGGGCTAAAAATCCCAAATAAAAAAAAAGAAATAAAATGAGAGTTAAAATAAAGGAAAAGAAAAATGGAAAATAAATTAGCACATTAAAATATGAAAAATATGATTTTTGGTATTTTATGATTTTCATAATTATTTTTAAATTAATAAGATAAAACAAAACTAAAGTAAAATAAGAACAAGGTAATAAAATGTTTCCCCCCAAGGCTTGAACCCAAGACCTTGGGGTTGCAAACCTGAAAGGCTACCACTCCGACTACCTAAACGCATGTGAAAGGTATGGGAAAGAAAGGAAACAAAAAATAAAACCTAAAAAAAATGAAAAAAAAAATAAAAAAACGCCCCCGTTGGGGGTCGAACTCAGATTCAAGGCATGGCAAGGCAAGTCACTAACCACTGGGGTGGCGATACATCCATTGTATAACGCCACCCCAGTTCTACATATGCCAAACGCACGCGAATTTCTAGGCAAGGCAAGGCAAGGAACAAACATAAAGTTTTAAAACGTGAGCAATCCAAACTTAGTCAAAACAGCATGGATTTTGGCAAAACTTGAGTCTAACTCATGTGAAATTTAACAAGGAAAATGATGGTGCACTTGGTTTTCTCAAATTATGCTCATAGCTTAAAATCTGATAGTTCATGCAAGGATGAGTTTTAAAATGCATTTTCAAATCTGAGTGAAACAAGAACATGCTTATCCTGATCTAATGCTATGTACACTTCAAAAACATGCTACATATAAGGTCTGGATAGAGGAAATCATCGACAAGGCATTAGACTTGGAAATGGCATATCAGTTGAAAATTGCACATTTTTTGATTGAAAATAAACACAGAAAGTTGCAGGTCCAAATCAAACCCACTTTCAAGCATGAGACACTGAAACACAACATGGATAAAGCATATAGGAACTCTAAGTCAAAACTGTTAGCAAGAAACTCAAAATCATGTGAGGCTGCAATGGTGCCTCCAAAACTGTTTGCAGCAGCAGGAATACAGTAAAACAAAGTGACCTTTAACAAACAAACCATCCAAAGCTCATGACATCAATTGACTCAAAATCCACAAGACACAAGCATGTCAAAACAAAAGCGAGTCCAAAGCAATTACATGTTCAGAACAGCTGGCACAAAACAAATTGGCCTGAACAGGACTTATACAAAAAGCTCCTATAAACATGTCATACTATCTTCAATCCAACAAAGTTTTAAATGCAAACAAAACTCTAAATCATACCTAGACTAAACAGAGCCAACAACTTTCACAAATGGAAAAGATCAAACTCAAACTCAACACCAATCACCTTGACAGTTGCAATACTAATGAAATTGGTTTAAAAAAAGGGCTTGGTACAATGTTAAAATAAGGATTTATGACAACAACTGTTTATCAATCCAAACTGCAATAGGTCATGAACTTCACACACATATGGATTTTAAAGATACATCTAAGTTGGTCTAAACAGCAGCCAAACAAAACTTGTGTATTTAACATGATCAGCAGGTAAAACAAACAAGCACTACACATGGAAATTCAGTAGCCAAAACAGTTGTGATGTACCAAAAGAAATTGCCACAGGTATTCATCAAAATGTTCTATACACACATGGTAGGGCAGCTGCTATTTCACCAACAGGTTTTAGTATGAAAGATAGCTTGGGAACAGCAAAGAACCAATGAGTTGACAAACTTCAATTGAAAATAAATTTGACAGCAAAGTACATGAGTTTAATATGCCAACATCAATCTTCAAGGCATCACATATTTCAACAGTTTATAACAATGCTATTACAAAATCAAGGACACACACTCACTTCCCTAATGACAATCACACATTCCTTTGTACATGAGTTGACAAACTCATACCTTACAATCTTATTGACAGCAAGATTATGAACTCAAACAGGCCAATGCTCAAACCACTCAACAACTATCCCAAAGTTTCAATCATATGATCAATTTGCAAGTTCATGACAACACCAATGTTCTTTAAATTTGAATTCCAACAAAGCACACACTCAAATAGTCAAGGCTTTTTTAAAGATTCACATGAGGTTTTGATACCAACACACATCCATTAATTCATACTTCATCAAGACATGAACTCACACATATGTTGCAAGAAAAACCTCACACCAAAATTGATAGCATATGAGGTTGACCAAATTCAACAAAAACTGATAGCAAAATGTCAAAGTAAAAACCTGTCCAATATGGCGTGTGATGCTAGCATGCAGTTCATGACAGAACTCAAACATGACTCACAAGACATAACAAAAACACAAGGCAAGGCATATATATGTTTAAACAGTTGACAAATAACAAACATAAACATGTTCACAACAAATGGTATCAACATAAAACCAAACATACATATGCATTTTGCTCTAACATCATGGCCAAGGATTGCAACAACATGCTAAAGTAACACCTCACAGTTCAAACTACCTCAACCAAACAGCAACCATGACATGAACCTAAGTCATGTGAACTCTATAAACCAGATGAGATTCTAATAAGAATAGAGGTTTGAAAAACCTCAAAAGGAAATGGACAGCAGGTAAAAACAATCAAACATTACACATAGAAATTTAGCAGCCATACTTGTACACAAGTGAGCAACATATCTTAACAAACAAAAATCAGACAATAATGTTTTGCTAAAACAGAAACCACACACTTTGTTATCTAAATGCCACACCAGTTCCAAGTATTGCATATAACACAAGTTGAGAAAACTTAAACCAAAACAGTTCCAATATCGAGATTATGAGTTCAAACATGACAATGCTCAAAATCATCCAACAACTAGTCTAACCTACTTCATGTGATAGTTACAACCTCAAAACAGAAATCGATTTAAGCTGAACCAAAATAAGAAGCAACAAGAAAATCAAGAGCAGTGTCAAACATGATATATCAGGGTCCTCAAATGCAAACTGGTGTACCACCAAATCTAAGCATGAACATCACACTTAATCCAAACAAACAAACATGTTTCATGGTTGGCAAAACAAACAAACAAAACTAAAGTCTATCATACATGTCAGCTGCAAATATTCTTGCTAAACAAGTAAGTTAGTACAAACATGACCTAGAATCTCATAATAATACAACATTGCACAATAATGAGTATTTTAAACATGTCACATAGCACCTATATGACTCACTCAAATGTTGCTTCAACATACAACCATGGTCACAGCTCAACACAGTATGTAGGATGCAAGGAAAACAGTTTATGTTCAAAGATAAAGACTTACCTCTTGCAGTTGCCTTGCCAAGTAATAAAACCAAAGATCCTTAGTTCCATTCCACAACCTGCAAATGCTCCTAGGATGCAAGACATTAGCTCCAATGATTCACAGATCAAACAGTTGGCAGCTAGGCTTGTTTTGAGTAAAAGGTCAAAGTTTGTTAGGTAGAAGGTTGACTTTTGGATACATGAAGTCTTGGACTAGTTTAAAGGTTGGAATACCTTCAAAAGGCCATTTGTGGGCTGTGAAGATGGTTTGTGGTGAGTTTTTATGTATGGAAATGGTTTTAGCAGGCTAACTACCCCAGACAGATTTTTAGGTTTTTTTTAGGATTTGAAATGGTTCACAAAATAAGAGTTTTCTGGTTTCTCAATGCAAACTAGTGGCTAGGGTTTGTGTTGACTGATATTTGGTCTTAAATATGGAATCAAATCAGGTTTGGGGGGTTTCCACCATGGTAAAGATTGAATGGCCAGATTTGCATTCCATGGTGGTTTTTTGAATCAATGGTTGATCTTCAAGATCCATCAGCCAGCTGCATTCTCTTGTCTCATTCTAGGTTGCTTGTGGGTGAAGTGAGTGACCTAGCTGGGCTGCAAGGAGCAGAGCAGTAGGAGCTGTTTGTCTTTTACTTGTTTTGGCTAAGGATTAAAAAATGAGGCGAAATGGTACAAGCTTGTGTTGGTTCATTTTAGGAAATGTTTGGTGGCTCCCAATGCAGCGTCCCATGCACATGGGAATGGGACATGAGTAGATCAATATCATAAAAACATCAGCAAGCACAAATGCCACATGTTTCACTCATTGAAAAAAGTTCAAAACATCAACTTTGAGCAATGATATCTTGATGCACAAAGATCGATTTGCCCTAAACTTGAGCTCTAAGTAAAGAGGGCATGGAGTAGAACACATTTCATGTTGGGGTCATCTTGATTTGAGGATTGGAAGACCAAGAAAAATGATGTTGAAAATCATGTCATGCAAGCTGTCCAGAAATAACTTAGAAAAATTCTAAATTATGGATTTGGCTTATTTTTCCTCAACTTTGCACATCCATAACTTGAGCTTCACAAATCATATTGAGGACTTCTTTGACTCTTTGGAAAGCTTGTAACATTCTCTACAACTCTAGTTTGGGACAAAGTTCCATTGGACATCAAGAAAGTGATGGAAATTGGCTTGCAAAGTGAGTCCAAAAATCTGTCCAATCTTAGCAATGTTGAAATCATTGAAAACCTCAACTTTGATTGATCATAACTTGAGCTCCAAGTATCATATGATTATGAATTGATACTCAAAAGAAAGCTTGAAATACAAAGAACAACTTTGATGTTTGATCCAAGTTCATTTGAAACCTTGATCATGAAGAAAAATGGCTTTGAATATGGCTGTTCCAAACATAAAACTTTCCATAAATAGAAAGTTCTAAAACCTTAATTTCCTTAAAATGGCAACTTTCAACAATTCTTGATTTTATATGGTTCCCTTGACGTTTCTTGATCAAATTCCATCCATTGGTCATATTGAACTTGAGGAACATGATTTTGACTTTAAAAAGTCAGGAGTTGACTTTTTCACTGCACAATTGACTTTTCCCCAAATCTCTTAATTTTCAATTAACTGATCAATTGAAGCCCTTCTGATTAAAATTGATGGTCAATCTCCCATCCCCAAACACCTTAGAACATATGGAAGACCATGGAAACAATTCTTGCCCTCAAAAACAAAATTATCTAGATTAAAATTGAAACCTTAATTTCACCCTTTTTGCCAGGGCATTGTGCAGATGAACTGGGTGATCATTTCAACTCCACCATGACCTCTGAGGTGCTCAACAAACTTTTACCTCATGCCTCTACCAATGATGAAACCTCAAAATTTCTTGACAACCCTTTGATGGTTTGTACCAATGCCTTTGATTAACATAAAAAGTATGGGCAAATTTAGGGTATGACACATGCTACAAATGGAAAAGACAGAACTAATTTCAATACAAGAAATCAGGATTCCAGACCTGTATCAGAATAGCAAGTACTTTCCAAAGCAGCACCCGACAGGATTTGACACTATTAATTCAAGAATCAATGCTGCAAATTTGAATGAAATATATTAATTAGACATCAACCTATAAGAAAAATGCAGACAGAAGAGGGGGGGATTCAGTTCGAAGCAAGCCAAAACACATATTGAAAACTCACAAAATCCACATTCACAGTAACACAAACATCACCCATAAGTCATATTTTTTAACAACAAAAAACCTTAAGGAGGAAGAGGAAACTTATCTCGCCGTCGATTTGCTTCATTTTAGGCAATAATTGCTCCATATTTTTTTGCCCGCTACCGCTTGCGTATAAGCTCATCAAATCCGTGGATCTTCTTTCGGATCGTGGTTTTTTTAAGTTGATTTATGGGTTTCGAGGATTTAGGGTTTCTTGTTTCCGGTTTGGGGTTTCGTTGGTCCTGTCATGGTTGGTTTTTCTTTCGGATCGTGCTTGTTGTTGTTCGAAGGAGACGGAAAGAGGGGAGTCGCAGAAAGGAGAAGATGAGATGAGGTTCACAACAACGGTCGTCGTTTGGCTTTGGGTTTCTTTTTTACCGTTTCTTCTTGGAGTGCAGGGTTTTGAAGATCCTGAACCGGGTCGGGGGCGGCCTAGCCCTTTTCCTTTTTTTTTGTTTTTTGTTTTAATCTGTTTGTGGATTTGGCTCACTGAAAACGAGCTTGAATCGCTTTGCACACACCACCATATCCGTTTCATCCCCCCTTATTTTAATCCCAATTCATTTATTTTGATAACTTTGATTTTAATTTCAATTATAATAATTTTGTTTTTTGATTTTTTTGAATTCGTTTAATTGCTAACTTTGTGTCGAAACTCAATTATAAAATTGTTAATTTGAAATTTATTTATAATCATGATATTTTCGACTTTCAATTCCATTAACTAACAATTTTGATTTTTAAATTTCAATTGTAATTTTAATATTAAAATTCAATTATAAATATTATTAGCCTTGATCTAAAAATTCAACTATTTAATTTTAAAGTTGAAATCCATTTAACTGTTAAACAATTTTGTTTTTTTTCTACAAATATAATTTAATTACCAATGACTTTAATCTAACAATCCAATTTTAATTATAATATGAAAGTCATTTATTTTGTTAACTTTATTTCAAAATTCAAATTATATTTTTAATTTTGTCTTAAAAATTCAATTATATTGGTTGTGTCTTTGATTTAAAACTCATTTATAATTGTTATAATTTTGTCTAAGAGATTTAATTATCTTGTTTTAACCTTGATCCAAATTACAATTGATAAATTCTGATTTGAGATTCGTTTATAATTGTTATTAATTTTGATTTAAAAAATGATTTAATTGTAATTTTAATTTGAATTCAACCGTAATTATTGTGATGTTGAACTGATGTTTCAATTAACTGTGGTGTCTTGGATCGGTAATTTCTATTGAATCAAGTTTTTTTAGAACATTGGACCTTAATTTTCAGACATGATTAATTCATAATCGGATTGTTAATTTTAAACCACGCTACCGAATCCTATTGCATATCCCGTTCTGTTTAATTTAATTTGTATGCATACGTCCAAGGGAAGAACCTGTGTATGAATTCATGGTTTGTATACATTGCATTTCATTTGCACCATGTTCCCCCGCTTGATCCTTGACTTTTCAAGTTGATCAGCTTAAGATTTTGTCCTTACACTTTAAGATAGGGTAGGCTTTCCTTGGTTTCTCTTTCAACTTAGATAAACCTTGTAATATAATACTCTATTCCCCCCACAAGAGAATTAGACGTGATTCATCTTAATAGTCGAGATATAATTCTCTCACCCCATAATACAATCGAGAGATGTAGAATCTTTTCCGCTTGAGAGAGGTATGTGGCATACTTGTCGACAAATCCGAGTTTTGAGCCCTTCTCTCAATGTGATGCAAAGACCATCTCCTACAAGTTGTGGTGGTTAAGTCAAGTACTCTCCCTTAAGATGACGACTTGTCTTTTCTCCTAGAATCAATCAACGAACCTTATCCCCCTGGAACTTTGACCACATTCAATGGTTCCTCAATCCCTTCAGGGGAACTACAAATACTCTGATTCCATTCCCGTCAGGATACGTAGGCACAAGATGCAATTTCTTGGCGAGTATACTTAGAAATAAACCCTTAGGTCTTTTACCCTTAGCAAACAACAATAGCACATTAAAACAAAAGGTTCCTGTAGAGTACTACAGATACTTAGGATGCTAGCACCTTCCGTTAGTATAACCAATCCCCGTACCTTAGACTCTCTAGCTTTGCATTTGCATTGTATCTTATAGGTAATTCGATCTTTTTCCCTTCCCTTGGAAAAATTAAAGACTGGTGGTGAACAATGAATTAATATTCAAGTTAATCCAATAGTTTGATATCCAATTCTCACCGCAACAGAAATGTTGACTTCACTAGGGATCCTTTTTTAGGGTTCCCCCTATCTTGTTTTATATTGTGTGTTTATTGTTTATATATATCTGCTTATCTGCTTATTTATATTTATGCCTTGGGTTGATATCCTTGTGTGGTGAGGAATGTCCTACACCCGTACTTGAGTGTACTTATGATAGGAAGGTGATATGTTTGAGAAGGCTTATAGGGAGTGATTCCCAACCAAGCTAACTTGAGAATCACTGTTCAGTTGAGGCCCTCTTGAAAATAGTACTGTTGAACGAGTATTCGTGAAAACACTTACTATTTTCAACCTAGGAGCCTGTGATACTGGGGACCTGTAGTTACCTTTAACCCCACTTGTCCTTTCTTAGGACATAGTACGATAACTATGAGGGAGTATTCCTAAAACAGTTGATACGCGATACTACACTCAAAAGAGGTTCTCTCGAGAATATTATTAACTACCGAGTATTTGGGAAATTGATAATATCCGAAAGATGTACTAATGATTTTGGGCACCCCTTAGAACCCTTTGATCTATAGGTACAATCAAACCTTTAGTCCACACCCTTTGGGAATGGGTATACCCTTTACCTCCATGCTTACAAACCTAGGTTTCCTGTTTGTTTTATCTTTGTGTGCTTGTCCGTGTTTATGCTTCTTTGCATTCATAAAGCATCATATTGCATAGTTTTCATGGAATTCCGAGTTTATTTGTAAACAATACAGGACCAATATGGATTACAAAAGGAAAATGTTTTGAAATCTTCTTTCAAGAGTCCTAACTGGATGGCTTAAGGAAGTTGGGAGCTCAGATTAAAGATTAAAAGAAGTTCAAAGACAAGAAGCTTTTGGTATTATCAAAGATCTAGGCGGACAATGAATTTCTTCCTTACTCTCTAACATGAAAAGAAAAGAGCGAGAGGATTTATTTTCCTCTATCAAGCTACTCCTTAGAAGCTGATCGTGGACAAGTTTATCTTCTAGAAGGTCCAGCTGGAAGAGCAAATCAAGCGGCACAACACAAGACTTCCTTGGGTCTTTATTAGCTTTTATTTAGTTGTTATGTCAAGACTCTTTTTAGAATATTTATTTGTAATCCATTATCAAAATAAATAATAAATGAGTTTTCTTTGGTATTCTGCGATGTTTATAAATGCTCGGGTTCCATGAAACCTTTCATCTGCATTCTACATTTGCACCCTTCATTTAGCATTTGCATGTTCATGCATCCTCTCCCTGCTGTAACTCATCCGACCTTCTGTCTTTGTCTTGTCAGCTGAAGGATAGTAAAGAAAACGAAGGATAGGGATCCCATGACCGACTTCAGAGTAGTGACCAATCCGATATTTGATTTTCCCTCTGATGACAATGTTCAACAAGTGGATGTTCATACACAATCTCAACCTATGCAAGATAACTTGTGTGTTCAAGTTGATGAAAGAGATTCCCAGTTTCCATGGTATATATCAAATCCTCAAAATGTCCATACTGAAATAAAGGAGGATGATCCTAGAATTGTAAAATTCGAGAAAGGATTTCGTGATCTCGAAGAACAATTGAGGATGATGAAAGGAACTGATGCATCTGGTCTTAAGGCTCATGACCTATGCCTAGTTCCAGGTGTGATTATTCCTCCAAAGTTTAAAATGTCTATCTTTGAAGTATACAAGGGTGTTAGTTTTCCAAGGTACCATTTGACAATGTTTAGTCGAAAGATGACCGCTTATATCGACAACGACAAGCTGATGATTCACTGCCTCCAAGAAAGTTTATGTGGGGCATCCTTGATATGGTATATGAAGCTAGAAAGGAACCACGTTCAGTATTGGGAAGATTTAGCCGATCCTTTTGTGAATCAATACAATTACAATTTGGACATGGCTCCAGACAATGATCAACTGACGAACATGAGTAAGAATGACAATGAATCCTTCAGAGAATACACGCAACGATGGAAAGAATTGGCAGCCCAAGTTCATCCTCCACTTCAAGAGAAATAACTAACCAAGACGTTTCTAAGAACGCTGCCAGATGCTTATTATGATAGGATGGTAGGCGTTGCGCCATTAGAGTTCTCCAAAGTTGTAAAAGTTAGGGTAAACATCGAGAGCGCTTTCAAAAGTGGAAGAATCCGAGATGAATCGAATAGCCAAGCTAATGAAGAAAAACCAGTTAGCAATTCTCAAGAGGAAGGAAGTGTTAATATTAACGCAATTTAGGATTCCTCTCGAATCCTGCCAGATCCTGTTCCAGTATCTTATCCTCAACACTGGTATGCAACGCCTATTTAGCACAAGCAGTGACTACCTAATATACTTCCATACCAACGACGAAGGTTGACTCCTCAAGATCAACATCAGAATCGATGGGTTCGAAATCAGTACCAGAATCAGAAAATACCTCAGAGTATTCCGAAAAAGGAACCTTCCAGTTTAACCCTATACCGATGACTTACAATAAACTATGGTCTTATTTAACCCGAAACTCAGTGATGACACCCAGAAAGACTAGAACCATGAAGTCTCGCCCACCTTAGTTCAATCCAGACGCCAGTTGTGAATTTCATGATAGAGTAATGGGGCATTCGATTGAGGAGTGCAAAGTCTTCCAAGAAAAAGTTCAAGAAATGATTGATGATGAGGTGTTGACCTTCAAGGGAGGAAGCCCAGTCGTGAACGGAACACCATAATGTTGATGAACAAAGACTTAAAAAAAATCATTTGTGAGCCGTTAAGATCAAGAGAAGGGCTCATCAGATTGTTTATTCTGTTTGCATATATGTACTTTTATTTCTTTGATTATAAAAGCATAATTGGCGTGTAAGAACTCGTTATTTTTGAACGATTAATGCAATAAATATATTTATCTTGAAGAAAACCATTCATATTCACTCATAAAATGTTTTTTCATGATTTATAACGCCAACTTTACCCAAATTTTCTCACTATGATGAAGAATTGTAAGGAGGATGACAAAGTAAAACGCAAGGTCTCTTGTTGTATGCTTTTGAATAAAACTCTACTAATGATGTAAGGCATTGTTTCAAATCCCCAAACACCGGAGGTATAAGGAAGTTAATCCCTCTTTAACCCTTTAAGCCTTGGTTGTAGGATCTGTTTTTTCTTCCTTTTCCAAATCAAAAGAAACTTTATCTTTAACTTGGGGCAGGGCAACTTTTTTTTAGTTGGGAGTGAGCATCACGAAGAATAGGTGGGTACAAATAAAATTTGACCCTTATAGCCTTTGTTTCATAAACCGTAAACCAATCAATGATACAACCCTCAAAAGTCCTAATTAAAGTAAGGTTTATTTCAAAAACATACTCAATGAGATAACATTTCCTGACTCCTGTGGGCTATGCTTAAATTGGTGGTGGCTTTATAAAACTAATTCATATCCCAACTAATTATTTTTTCACAAGTTATTGTGATATATTTTTCAAAAAAACTTCAAGACAAACATGTGTGTTACATTAGCATTTTCAGAATTAACGTTTTTATACGTGTTGATATCATAGAAAGTTTGCATATAAACATCAGCGACGAGTTCAGTCTATTGAAACTTGAAGACTCAGCTGGCCTGGGGAAAGTTATTTTCCAAATGGTTTATTCTTTACAAGTATGACCACACCTAAAAAGCTACTTTTGAGGACTCAGTTATACATAATACCGTCAATCAAGGGCAGTTATGTCAAGATTCAACGAATCCCTCCAAGAGTTGAAAGACATTGGGACGTTTTGGATTCCAAGTTTTTTTTGTAAAAATCCTCTTGAGATGACTTCTTCTCATAACCATATGACTTGGGACATTTTAGAAATGAAGATTATTTTATCCATTCACAACACTTATTGTTCAAAATGGCGACTATTACATGTTGTACCCTAAAATTTGACCAACCCCTTTTCTTGTATTTTGGCTTATGTTTCATTGCATTTTAGCATCTTGCATCTACATATCATTGCTTTTACAGGGGATCAAGTGATTGTGTGTGTGTTCCATCTAAGAGGAGAGTTTTATTGGTTTCAAGCTCAAGCAAAGACATTGGTACAAGTCATCAAGTGCGTGTTATTATCATGAAGTTATCAAAGCTCCCAGAGAGGAGAGGTGTGCCATAGCTCATTGTCAAAGAACCATCATAGGGTTTTCAAGGGGTTCATGAGGTCTTATCGTTGGTTTAAGCATAAGGTAGAAGCTTGTTGAGTACCTCCGAGGTTATTGTGGAGTTGGAATGATCACTCAATTCACCTGCACAATACTTAGGCACAAAAGGGTGAAATTAGGGTTTCACTTTTAATCAGGATAAACTTGTTTCTTGAAGAAAAACTTGTTTACATGGTCTTCCATATATCCTAAGGTGTTTGGGGATGAGAGATTGATCATCAATTTTAATCAGAAGAGCTTCAATTGATCAGTCAATTGAAAATTAGGAAATTTGGGGAAAAAGTCAACTGTGCAGTGAAAAAGTCAACTCCTGACTTTTTGAGGTCAAGATCATGTTCCTCGAGTTCAATATGGCCAATGAATGGAATTTGATCAAAAAATATCAAGAGAATCATGAGAAATCAAGAAATGTTGAAAGTTGCCATTTTGGGGAAATTAGGGTTTTAGAGACTTTCCATTTATGGAAAGTTTCATGGTTGAAGTAGCCATCTTCCAAGCCATTTTTCTTTATGATCAAGGTTTCAAATGGACTTGGGACAAACATCAAACTTTTTCCTTGTATTTCAAGCTTTCTTTTGTGTACCAATTCATCACCATATGATACTTGGAGCTCAAGTTATGCCCATTCAAAATTGGGGATTTCAATAGTTTCAACATTGGCAAGATTGGACAGATTTTTGCACCTCTTTTGCAAGCCAATTTTCATCACTTTCGTGATGTCAAATGGAACTTTGTCCCAAACGAAAGTTGTAGAGCTTGTTCCTAGCTTTCCAAAAAGTCCTAGAAGTCCATCATATGATTTGTGAAGCTCAAGTTATGAAGACTCAAAGTTGGAGAAAAATAGCTCAAAATCCATGACTTAGAAATTTTTCTAAGTTACCTTTAGGCAGATTTTGTGCCATGCTTTTCAACCTCAAATTTCATGTCCTTCAATGATCAAATGGAACTTCCACCAACATGAAATTTGCTCTATTCCATACACTCTTTCATTTGAGTACAAAATCTAAGCAAAGTGAGTTCTGTACACCAAGTTTCATTGTCTCAAAGTTGATGATTTGAACTTTGTTTCAAGGCATGAATTATGTAACATTTTGGCATAACCTTGCATATCAGCCATGCAGCCTTGTTGATTTCTCAAGCCATGCACAAGAATGTGATTTTGGAGCCTACCAACTTTTGCCCAAACAAGCCAAATACATAGTGTACCTTCTTGCACCGTTTTCTAATTTTCTTGCCAAACAAGGAAAACATAAGTTGCCTTTTGTTCTGACCATTATGAAGCTAAACTATGTTTCCTTCCCACTTAAATGAAATAACCATCTGTTCAACCATAGCATAACCCTAGCAAGGAACCTGTATCTTTCCCTTGGCATGATGGTTTTCACTTAAATTTTTAACCATGGTAACTTTTCCATCAGTCACAAAGGGCTTTATATAAAAAGAAAAAATGAACATTAGGGCAAGGAGAGAATCATTTCCAGTAGCCAAGAGTAACCCTAGCCTCCTTTGAGCAAGAACACCATAGTTTGGTTTTTGACAACCTCTGAAAAATCCATCGAATCTCTCTCCTCACCGAGCCATTCCATAAACTTTTCATCACAACATTACCTCAACCTACTCTTGCTACTGTTTGCAAAAAGAGGTAGTTTTGAGCACATCATTTCTCAACTCCTCAAAAATCACTTGAAGCTGTTGAAGAAGATTCAAGGCCATTTAAGCACACCATCATATCCCTCAAGTACTAGTGGTTTGTCTGCAGCTTTTAGGGAAGTTCAAAAGCATATTGAAGGGGCAGTGGACCACTCTCCACTAGGTAAGCATCTTTGACTTCACTTCCATTTTTGCTCATATTTGCATTGGTTCAAGATGTAATATTCATGTTCATACTTGGCTTGTGATGCTCTTGATGCTATTGCCATGTTTCTGCTTGTTTTTTGTGTGAGTTTTATCTTGGGTTTTCACTTGGACTCATATCTTTGAGCCAACTTTTCAATGCCTTAAAGTGCTTTATACTGAAAATAATGATCATGGGGTTGTTCCTCGTGTTTTATAGACCACTTTTGGTCTTTACATTTTTAAAAATGGTTGAGGCATTGATGAGATTTGGTTGGAAGAAGTTGTGGGTTCCATTCTGAAAAACACGATGCATGGCCTGGTTTTGCTTTGTTTCCATGAAGAAGAAGATGATGTGGCGCGTCGAGGGCTTGCGTGGCAGATGACTCATTTAATGAAACGCTTCGTTTCATCCTTGGCTTTTGTTTTGTTTGTTTGGCTGAGTACTTGGATCAATGGGCCTAGCGTTTTTATTATTCACACTCCATTTTTTTTGGCCCACACGCGTGTTAAAGGGAATCAGTTATATCATATTTTGCTAGCACACCCCCACCTTTTATTTATTTATTTTATTTATTTACTGTTCACATTTTATTTATTTTAAAATATTTCCAAACATCACAAAAATCCAAAAAAAATACATTCTGACATTTTAATGTGTTATTTAATTTGTCAACATTTTTATTTTTATTTTCACTTTATTTTATTATTTTATTTCTATTTTAGAAAACCATGTGTATTTTGGTATGTATCTTGTGATTTCTTTTGCATTTGAGCTCCAATTTTTACCTCCAATGACTATGACCTCTCCCTCACCTAGGTAAGGTATTGAGGCACTCTTGAGGAGGATTTTGATCCATGTTTGATCAATTTATGGTTGGCTTTGTATGGACTTTAGTTGCCCCTCTATTTATGCTCGATAAAGTGGAGCATCATCAGTCTTTGATTTTTTTGGTGATGCTTTGAGTGAAATTATGTCATGAGGTTTTGGTTTCTGTTTTTCACTTGACTTGGGTACCTTGTGTAATTTTATTGGCATTTATTGAGCCTTTTTCCTATTTTTAGTGAGTCTTGCAAGTCAAGTCACTTTTAGGGTTGTTTATGCTTGCTAGTTTTGACCTAATTTTTGGGATATGATCATGAGTGATCCCTTAAGCATTTATTAAGCCTTGTTAGCTCATGTTGACATGCTTGAGGTGCTGCCTTGCTTGTCATAGGTCAATAGCATGTGTAACTTGCATCACAAGTCACTTACGGATCATGCTTCTCCACTTGTTTAAGTGTTGAGATTGTGTTAGGACTTTGTTTCCTTCACTACATATGATTGTGATTGTGCTTTGCTTCTTGTTTGTTGCTTGAATTTGGATCATTTCCTTTGAGTTTCACTTCTTCCCCATGAGTTTTATCACTTGTTCATGATAGTTTGGTGTCATTCGTGTATAATTTGAACTTGTCATGAACATTGGTGCTTGTTTGCTTACTTTGCTTGCATTGTTTTGTTTGAGTCCAAATAATGTCATGGTTGAGATGTGCTTGTGGTGGTGGCTGCCCCACACTTTTTTCCTCCCTCCTTTCTTTGTGTTTGCATCTTAGGATTGTATCTCTCTCTTAGTGATTGATGTTTGAATGGTTGTAGGAGTTTACTTCTCCCATTTCATCTCACTCTTTTTGACTTATTTAAGTCCTTTTGTGTGAAGTTTTATGATTCATTTTGTTGCATCTTTTAGGTCTTGTATTTCTTCTTTATGTCCTTGCATCTCATGTTTGCATTATCTTGACTTGTTCAAGTCAATTTCTTTTCTTTCTTCACTTCATCTGTGAGTGAATTATTTAGTGTTTACTTGGCCTTTGGCCATGATCCCCCTAGGATTCCTAGTCCCTCTGTTTAAGATGGGAGTAGGAGAGACATTAGGTGTTCAATCCTTTGTATGATAATATTAGAGTAGTTCTCCCCTTTTATCCTGACTTTAGGAGCATTGTGTATGACAACATTAGAGTCCAGTTTCCCCTTAGTCTGTGTCTTTCTATTCTCATCTCCTAAACAATTCAAAACACCTAATAAAGGATAACATGTGTTATACACTACGAGTCTTAAGTACTTGAGGAATGATGGTTGGGGGGCCTCCTCTCAACTGTCTAAAGTGTTTAGCGTATGCCCTTTGGGCGATATATGATGCATTCGCTCTCAAGTCATAGTCTTTAGTGCAACATGGGTTACAAACCAAACTCAATTCACTTCTTGTTTAAAAAAACCAAAAACAAAAACATCAAACCTTTTTATCCCTCGGGATTATTGGAAAAATCATTTTCATAAAGAGAGTGTTGTTAACTCTTGGTTCTACCACAAACAGGTAACGCCTAAGTCTCTAATGGTCGAGCAACAATACACCTAACTGCTAGAACGAAGGTTTAACCCTACTTGGTTTAAAACACTTGAACCAACCTGTGGTCGTGTTTGCCTGAACTATGTTTTGCTCTGATTTCTCATACCAGATAAGAATACGTAGGCACAAGACGCGATGTCTTGGCGAGCAATCCCCCCTCCCCCCGTAGTTTCCCGAACTACGTTGACTCTAACTTTCCCATTGCACGAGGGAATACGTAGGCATAGGGAAGCAATGTCTTATCGAGTCAGTTATTTATGTTTAGCAGCAGCCGTAGATAGTTTGTTTTTCACCCATAGACTAGACAACAAGCATGGATATCATTGAGTACAACAGACGTGTGGGATGCTCATACCTTCCCCTTTGCGTAACCGACTCCCGAACCTGAGATTTGGTTGCGATGACATGTCTTCTCCTTTTTTCGTAGGTTTTCTCTGATCATTTCCTTTCCCTCTCTTTGGGATAAATAACGAACGATGGCGAATCTTTTGTCATTACCGGCCCCTCTCTTCGCAGCGATGCGACAGCTGGCGACTCTGCTGGGGACAATTCCCATCCCCTATGCGAGTCAACCCTAGCGCTTGTGTGTTTTATCTTTGGGTGTGTATATATGTTCAGTGTGTGTTGCATTTGCATTTTTTTATTACTTTATTGCATTTTAATTTCAACATTGTTATATATCATTATTGCTGTGTTGTGGGGGGGGGGGGGATGTTCCACTAGTGAAATAAGCCAAAATCCAGGCTTGAGGATACACATAGTATTAGAGTGGAGAGTAGTGTTGGGCCTGTATGCTTTTGCATGCACTAGTCCTCACGAAATTCGCGTTCATACGAGGTTTTCTTTGAAGACATCTCATTTTGCACATTTGTCGGGAGAAGGGTGTTGGATATGAAAGCTGTCGAATTTGGAGACCGGTCACTTGGGAGTTAGCTAAGTGAGGCCACTTTGTTAGACTATGATGCCAAACCAGAAATGGTGAACGTATCATCGTTTCTCGAAAGTCTGTGACACTGACGACCGCATAGGATGCCATACCTTGTCAGAGATAGGTTCATACCTGTGAGTGGGGAGGGTTATACAGGAAACCTTGACCTTCAACCTACCCGGTTTTCTCGTTAGTATGAACTCTTGATCCTAGATACAGTGGATTCCTTATGTCAGTGCTGTGCTATTTCTCACCAAAGCGAAGCGCTGGTTCATCTCCATCAACAACATAGCAATCTTGACCCTCTGTTGCATTTGCATATTCATTTGCATTTTTACATTGACATGTATCTGTGTTTTAGGTGTATATTTTTCCCTTGATTCTAGTCATCTGATCCTCTACTGCTATGGAGCCTGATTTGAAGAAGAGTGTGATGTACAAGTTCCCAACACCAGAACTAGGGTCTTTGCTTAAGCTAATTTCTGTGGCTGATCGTAGTGTGATGGAAGACTTCAGAAAGGAGTATGGAAAGATTTTGAGTTTTGTCTATAAGGTTTCCAAGTTTGAATCAAGGGGCTCTTATATGCTGTTGCAGTTTTATGACCCTCAGTTGCGCTGTTTTGTGTTTCCCGGATATGTTTTATTACCCACCTTGGAAGAGTTTTCTCAATTGATAGGCATTCCTGTGTTGGAAGAGGTGCCTTTTGTACACTCCGAGAAGGAATCCGAGTTATCTAAGTTGGCTGGCGCTCTTCATCTGGAGGCCTCTGAGTTAGAGGGTAATCTTGTGTGGAGACTTGGGACCCCTGTTTTTTTACTTCCATTCTTGGTGGATAAAGCTCAACACTTCGCTAAGGAAGGATGTTGGTCGGTTTTCAGCGCTATCTTGGCTTTGTGCATATATGGGATAATTCTGTTTCCCAACGTGCCGAATTTGGTTGACTTGGATGCTTTCTATATCTTCGCTTCTAGGAACCCGGTGCCCACTCCCTTAGGGGATGTGTATCATTCAATTCATTACAAGAATGATAATAGGCGAGGAAAGAACGTCTCTTGTTGCGCTCCATTACTTTACAGATGGTTTATTTCACATCTGCCTAAGTCTAAACCTTTCATTGGCAATACAGACACTGTTGATTGGTCGGAGAGGCTGATGGGTTTAACTTCTGAGGACATTGTGTGGTTCAACAGAGATCTTTTTGGTACAGAGATTATTCATAGCTGTGGAGATTTCCCCAATGTTCCTTTGATTGGGAAAAAGGGTGGCATTAATTATAACCCTTCTCTCGCTGTCAGACAATTTGGTTATGCTATGAAAGAACCTCCGAAAGAAGAAGAAATACAGGAATCTCTGTATTTCACTGGTACAGTTGACGATGAGACTTTAACTAGATTTGAGAGGGCTTGGGGAAAAAATTCACCATAAAGGAAAATCTTTTCTAGGAAAGAGTGATTCTAGAGCCTATGGATCGTACGTGGAATGGATTCAGGAAAGAATTGAGAGACTGTTGCTGCCCTTCCCAATAAGAGAGCCTTTGTATCCTTCAATAGTTGCAGAACCTACGACAATTGATATGCAGAAATACAATCAACTATGGGCCAAGAAGGAAGAACTGCGTAGGGATAACGAAGAGTTAGGGAAGGAAATCATCCAGCTTAGAAGCGAGAAAAGTGAAGCCATCTTCTTATCTAAAAAGTAGACAGAGTTAGTAAACAAGATGGGTAAGAAATTGATAAAGGAGATTAGTGCCCGAGAACGAGTGGGTAAAGATTTGAAGAGCGTCAGTGATGTCCTTAAAGGAAATAAGAAGGAGCTAGAGAAAGTACATTTAGAGATATTCAAGTTCAACACCCAGTGGAATGCTATATTTACGAACAACAAAGAGAGGGAAGATAAACTTCGTCAATAGGTTGGCGGTTTGAGAGCTCAACTTCAATTCAGGATTGAGAAAGCTCTAGGTGAATACACGCGCCTACTAGAAAGCGACCACAAACTCCATGAAGCTCTTGCAACGTTGGAGGAATACAAGCTGAGAATAGACTTGAAGAAACCCAGACTTGAAGATGCTTTTGGGGAGGATGCTTGGGAAGACTACGTTTAGAGTTTGCAAGTCACAATCAGTAAGAGGGATTTGCTCATTCAGGGATTTATTGACATACCAGATCATCCGGACACGAAGGAGTTACTAGAAGAGTTCCAGACTTGATGCCATACCTGATGCATTTTCTCTTTTATTCGTTGTTTTTTATGTTGTATTCCGATCATCACCAGGATTGTTGGATGAGGTTATGTTAATTCTATTTTATATCCTCTGTGATGTGTATTGGTACTCTGTGCCTCATTTTATTTATGAGAAGATCTTTCTGGCTACCTCTGTTAGGTTTTCATCTTCTTATCTTGCTCATGGAACTAGAATCAAGGGGAGAGTTTCCCTGAAACATATTTGCATGTCTGCATTCTGCATCATTTTGTATATTGCATTGCAGGTGTCCCGATTCCGTTGATCTTACTTCTTCTTGTGGTTTTCTCCACTAGTTTGTTTCAGGATTGAAGACCAGCCGATTCATCGTTACTCTACGCGGGGAAATCAACAAAGAGCTATGGACCAGATTCAGAACGAGCTTCAGGAGTTCTGCGATCGTATGGCCCAGTTTACGGACATGATGCAAGGAGTCGCCAATGGCCAAGAGCAATTAAGGACACTGGTCCAGCCTCTGGTAGCATGGGTTGACGGAAACGGAGTTCTGCACGGTGGGGTTGCTTCTATCCCTCCTACGACAGACGATGGCATTCCTCATGCAACTGCCATCCCAACAACTGTTATTCCTCTGGGCGGAGGTAATCAGAACGAAATTCACATCCCAGGTGTGGCAGGCGCTGTACTTGATAACAATGGTCCCCATTGGGAGCAAGACGAGCAAGATGATGTCTTCTCCATGGGAGACCTTGGGGCAGGATTACAATTTGATGCAGATAGAAGATTCAAGGAAATAGAAGAAAAGATGAAGAACCTTGAAAACTAGAACACTATGGGTTTTGACATATCGAATCTAGGACTGATTCCAGGACTAAGGATTCCTTCGAAATTTAAAGTTCCCGATTTCGACAAGTAAAAGGGGACGACATGTCCAAGGGTGCACCTTCACTCTTATTATAGAAAAATGTCAGCTTACTCTGATGATGAGAAGTTACTTATGCATTTTTTCCAAGATAGTCTATCAGGGCCATCCCTAGAATGGTACATGGGCTTAAAGCCAGTTAACATCAGGAGTTGAAGGGATTTAGCCGAGACTTTTGTCAAACACTACTAGTATAACAGTGACTTGGTGCCGAACTGAGTGCAGCTGCAGAACTTATCTCAGAGGAGTAATGAATGTTTTAAGGAGTACGCCTCGAGATGGCGTGAACTTGCCGCGAGGGTTCAACCTCCCATGGTGGAGAGAGAACTTATTGACTTGTCTGTGTCTACATTGCCCGAAATTTACTACGAGAAACTGGTAGGCAACATGTCTGGCAATTTTTCAGATCTGATCATTACCGGCGAGAGAGTTGAAAATGGCATTAAGATGGGGAAGATACAGGCAGGGGAAGGGACCTCATCTGGAGGTGGAAGAAAGAAATTTGGTACCAAGAAAAGGGAGAATGAGACAAATGCAGTGTCCTGTTTTAAGAATCAGAATCAGCGTCAATAACAACCATACTATCAACAATCACCACAAGTGGCTAGTATTGCCATCCCGGCAATGCAGCCCCAACAACAGCAACCACGTCAGCAACAATCACAACAACATCAACAGAACTATGCCCCGCAGCGGTTTCAAGACCATGGGAGAATGGTGAACATGCACTTTGACGCACCACCAATGCCCTATACTCAATTATTACAACACTTAATGCAACTGCAGTTGGTCCAGAAAAGGACAATGGCACCTCTAACTGGCCCACCACCTCCAGGATATGATGCTAATGCTCGGTGTGACTTCCACTCTGGTGCTCCTGGCCATCACATTGACAATTGCAAAGCCTTCAAACATAAGATACAAGACCTTATCGATAACAAGGCTTTCAACTTTACTCTTGATGTGCCCAATGTTGTCCAGAATCCCATGCCTAATCATGGAGGGGCCGGTGTGAACGCTATTGTCAGCGAAGAAGGCTTGAATTTAGTGTCTAGTGTGGAGGATCTGAAAACTCCATTAAGTTTTGTGAAGAGCAAGTTGTTGGAAGGTGGGGTGTTCCCTGGTTGTGAGAAAGATTGTGAAGAATGTGTAGCTTGTCCTGAGGGATACAGGGGTCTGAAGAACCATGTGCAGTGTATGATCGATGAAGGTATCCTGCAGTTTGATAGGATTGATAAAAAGAATGACGAAAGGATAATCAGTGAAGAGAAGGATGAGGTGGCCACCATCTCCATCCCTTACAAGACGATTAATATTTCTGCGCCTCCAAGGACACCCACTATCATAATTACAAAGGCAGGACCTATACCCTACCAGAGCTCCAAGGTGATCCCTTGGAACTATGGGGCCGAGGTCTATTGCAACAGGCAGAAGCAGGAACTGAAAAGTTCGCCTTTGGACTCGGTTGACAATCTGGTAGGAGTTGGTGGGATGACCCGGAGTGGGAGAGTATTTTCACCTCTCGAAGTAAGTGCTGAGAGGTCCGATAAAGGTAAAGGGAAGGTGATAGATGAAGAGAGTTCTCAGGCTGGTGAGAAGGAAACGTTTCTGAAGGATGCAGAAGAGTTTACGCGTTTGATAAGAAAGAGTGACTACAAGATTGTGGATCACTTACAGCAGACTCCGTCAAAGATTTCCATTTTATCACTGTTGTTGTGCTCTGAGGCGCACAGAAATGCTCTCCTAAGAATCTTGAATACCGCCTATGTGCCACAGGAGATATCTGTGAATCAACTCGAAGGAGTAGTTGCACATGTTAATGCTGGCAACAGGCTGGGTTTCACTGATCTTGATTTGACACCAAAAGGAAGGAATCATAATTCAGCGCTGCACATATCCATCGAATGTAGAGGGCCTGTGTTGTCTCACGTGCTGGTAGATACTGGGTCGTCACTAAATGTTCTACCCAAGAAAGCTCTAATGAAGTTGGACACACATGGAATAATCTGTACCCCAAGTGATTTAGTCGTGCAGGCATTTGATGGGACGAGACAATCCGTATTTGGGGAATTAACTTTGCCAATCCAGGTCGGTCCGGAGGTTTTTGATGCTGTGTTTTACATCATGGATATCCAACCAGCATATAGCTGTCTATTAGGTCGACCTTGGATACATTCGGCAGGAGCTGTGACCTCGACCCTGCACCAAAAATTGAAGTACATGGTGGATGGAAATATTGTGACTGTTTGCGGAGAGGAGGATATCATGGTGAGCCATCTGTCTTCATTTAAATACGTGGAGGTCAACAGTGAAATTCACGAAACGTTGTGTCAAGCCTTTGAGACCATTCAGATAAGGGAGAAAGCGCCCGCGGAGGTCAAAGAACCAGAGGTTACCATGTCATCATTCAAGGAAGCACAAGCCGTCGTGAAGTCCGAATCAACGCATGGGTGGGGGGAAGTTGTGAGCGTCCCCAACAAACAAGACAAGTTTGGATTGGGATACAACCCATATTCATCCTCTTCACAGAGCGCTCTGCGCTACAAGGGACCCGTCCAGTTCACCAGCGGTGGGGTGATATTCGAGAGGATTAACGCCGTGTCTAACGAAGAGGGAGACAGCAACTGCGTCATGGACGCATGGATCCAGCCATGTATCCCTGGCCAAAGCTTGGAAAATTGGACCATTGAAGAAGTTATCTCTATGAGTTATGAAGAGTAATTACTTTGTTTTGATTAATGAACTGCCCGAAGCATAGTGGTCTTTATTTATAGGGCTCTATCGTTTATGTCTGAATAATCGTTTTAATCATTAATCAAAAAGGCGTCTTTGCATCAAAATTTTTGTGATCCTTGTTTTTCTTGTTTTTATTTTAACAATAAAATGGCAATGTGGTTTATGTTTGTTTGTTTGCATATCATTTAAGCATTAAATCATCATCATTGTAGGTTTCACATTTCAGATGCCACCGACTCAGACTCATCTATGACTCGGTGTGACTTTGACAATCCGATCTTTCAAGTGGAAAAAGAGATCGAAGAAGACGAAGACCTGTCCAAAGAGCTTGCAAAATTGTTAAGACAAGAGGAGAAGGTCATCTTGCCTCATCATAAGGAAGTTGAAGTCGTCAACCTGAGAACAGAAGAGGCTAAGAAAGAAGTCAAGATAGGGGCTGCGCTGCAAAGTGATGTCAAGAAAAGATTGGTTGAATTACTTCGAGAGTATAAGGATGTCTTTGCTTGGTCATACGGAGATATGCCTGGGCTTGACACAGATATTGTGGTTCATCGCTTGCCTCTTCGAGAAGAAGTTGAGAAGAACCAGGCCAGATATGGCGGTAAAGATCAAGGAAGAAGTCCAGAGGCAATTGGAAGCCCGATTTCTTGCTGTGACAAATTACCCTCCGTGGGTCACTAACATTGTCCCCGGGCCTAAGAAGGACGCAAAAGTCAGGATGTGAGTTGATTATAGAGACTTGAATAGAGCGAGCCCGAAGGACGATTTCCCGCTCCCTCGTATTGACGTGATTATTGATAACACCGCACAATACTCAGTGTTTTCCTTAATGAACGACTTCTCCGGATATAATCGGATTAAGATGGCACCGGAGGATATGGAGAAAACGACTTTTATCACGCCGTGGGGGACGTTTTGCTATAAAGTAATGCCTTTTGGGTTGAAGAACACAGGGGCAACTTATCATCGGGCTATGGTGACTCTATTTCACGACATGATGCATCATGAGATTGAGGTTTATGTCGATGATATGATTGCGAAGTCCCAAACTGAGGAGGAACATATGGTAAATCTTCTAAAGCTGTTTGAGAGGTTGAGGAAGTTGAAACTAAGGTTGAATCCAAGCAAGTGCACTTTTGGTGTACGGTCTGGCAAGCTGTTGGGGTTCATCATCAGTGAGAAAGGTATTGAGGTCGATCCTGTGAAGATCAAGGCAATTCAAGAAATGCCAGCGCCAAAGACCGGGAAAGAGGTTCTTGGCTTCATGGGAAGATTGAACTACATTGCGAGGTTCATATCTCATCTCACGGCCATGTGTGAACCAATGTTTAAACTATTGAAGAAAGATCAGGCGGTCGTTTGGAACGAAAATTGCTAGAGGGCGTTTGAGAAAATAAAAGAGTATTTGCAGGAACCTCCAATACTGATGCCCCCAGTGGCTGGAAGACCGTTGATAATGTACTTAACGGTTCTTGAGAATTCCATGGGTTGTGTTCTCGGTAAACATGACGAGATTGGAAGAAAAGAGCATGTAATTTACTACTTGAGTAAGAAGTTCACATACTATGAGTCCAGATACTCAATGTTGGAAAAGACTTGTTGTGCACTTGCTTGGGCCGCCAAACGCCTAAGGCAATATATACTAAACCACACGACCATGTTAATTTCGAAGATGGATCCGATTAAGTACGTGTTTGAAAAGAAAGCACTTTCGGGGAGGATTTCTAGATGGCAGATGGTTTTGACAGAGTACGACATTCAATACGTCTCCCAGAAGGCCATTAAAGGGAGCGTTCTGTCAGAATATCTTGCAGAGCAACCAATCGACGACTATCATCCAATGAAGTTTGAATTTCCTGATGAGGAAATTATGTTCTTAAAGATGAAGGATTACGATGAGCTGTTTCCCGAGGAAGGTCCAGAAAAAGGCTCCTAGTGGAAATTGATCTTTGACGGTGTTGTTAATTCCTACGGTAGTGGAATTGGGGCAATCATTACGACCCGCCACGGTTCTCACATACCATTCATAGCTAGGCTGAAATTTCCATGCACTAACAACGAAGCCAAATATGAAGCGTGTATCATGGGTATTGAGGAAGCAATCGATTTGAGAATCAAAAACCTTGATATCTATGGAGATTCAGCTTTGGTGGTCAACCAGATCTAGGGGGAGCGGGAGACCCGCCAACCTAATCTGATCCCTTATATGAACTACACAAGAAGGTTGTTACCTTTCTTTGACCGTGTAGAGTTTCATCATGTGCCGAGAGCAGAAAATCAGATGGCAGACGCCTTGGCTACACTATCCTCAATGTATAAGGTGAATTTTTGGAACGATGCTTCCAAAATTGTCATCTCACGCCTTGATAGGCCGACGTTCGTTTTCGCGATAGAGGAAGCTTTTGATGGCAAGCCATGGTATTATGACATCTAGAATTTTCTCAAGAGCCAAGAATATCCGCCTGGGGCATCGGCCCGGGATAAGAAGACCTCGAGGAGGTTGGCTGGGAATTTCTATCTGAACCAAGATGGTGTGCTCTATTGGAGAAACTTTGACTTGGTGATGCTAAGATGTGTGGACGAAAAAGAAGCGAGTTTGCTTATGGAAGAGGTCCGCGAAGGTGCTTTTGGAACACATGCAGGCGGGCATACCATGTCTCAAAAGCTGTTGAGAGCAGGGTATTATTGGCTAACTATGGAGTCTGATTGCTTCAAGCATGCCAAGAAATGCCATAAATGTCAGATTTATGCCGATAAGATTCATGTGCCGCCGAATCCTTTGAATGTTATGGCGTCTCCATGGCCTTTCTCCATGTGGTGCATTGATATGATTGGCAAGATCGAGCCGACCACATCCAATGGACACCGATTCATCTTAGTGGCGATTGACTATTTCACCAAGTGGATCGAAGCAACCTCCTATGCTAATGTCACCAAACAAGTGGTAGCCCGGTTTATCAAGAGGGACATCATCTGCCGGTATGGAGTTCCTGAAAGAATCATTATTGATAATGGTTCAAATTTGAATAACAAGATGATGAAGGAATTATGCCAGAATTTCAAGATTGAGCATCACAATTCTTCTCCCTATCGTTCGAAGATGAATGGCGCTGTTGAAGCAACCAATAAGAACATAAAGAAGATAGTGCAGAAGATGGTTGTGACCTATAAAGATTGGCACGAGATGTTGTCCTTCGCATTGCATGGATATCGTACCTCGGTGCGCACTTCAACTGGGGCAACTCCCTTCTCGCTGGTATATGGCATGGAAGCTGTCCTGCCATTAGAAGTCGAGATTCCTTCTTTGAGAGTTCTGGTTGACGTCAAACTGGATGAGGCAGAATGGATGAAAAAAAAATTGAATCAGCTCAGCCAAATGGTCGAGAAGAGGTTGGCATCCATTGCATACGGCCGTTTGTACCAGAGCAGGATGAAGAAAGCCTTCGATAAGAAGATGCATCCTCGAAGCTTTCAGGCAGGCGATTTGGTGTTGAAGCGGATCCTCCTTCCACAGACAGATCACAGGGGCAAGTAGACTCAAAATTATGAAGGTCCATATGTCGTAAGGAAAGTCTTCTCTGGAGGAGCCTTACTACTTTCAACGATGGATGGTGAAGATTTCACGTCCCCTGTGAACACAGATGCAGTTAAAAGATACTTTGCTTAAGATAGACCCGCTGGAAAGAAAAAGAAAAATCCAGGCAAAAATGGGGCATCCCAGCGAACCATAAAAGGATGGGTTCGGGAAAAAGTTAGGGATACAAAAAAAAATAAAACCCGCGAAGTTGAAAACCTGAAAAGATGACTTTGGCCAAAATGGGTATCCCGGTGAATCGAAAGCCCGCAAGGGCGATTCAGGCAAAAGTTAGGGATTTGAAAAGAAAATGATTGCAATCTGCGAATTGAGCTTCAGAGCATAGTGGTTTATGGGAGAACCCGAGAGTTAGCCGTTCAAATCAATCTCTTCAGAAGACAAAGCATCGGAAAGGTGTCGAAGTCATGCGAGTCATGGTCGAGTCGTCCTATGGTGGTTGTCTGTGCCACATTGCCGATATTTTTTATATTCTTGTGCATTTCTGTATATTGCTTACGCAACTTTCTCATTTCAGGGGTTGCATCTGTTGTAAATTTGCCTATTTAAAGGCCATTTATCAATAAAACATACTATTCAGAAAATCTTTGTTGTTTGTTTTAGCTTTTACCGTTTTGTTTGCAAAAGACGCCTGATGTTTTGATAAAACTTTGCATACATAAACTCGCGGGCCCTTCCAACTATAATCGAAGCAATGTTTTTACTTGAGTAATGTCATAGGTGATAATTAAGATGGTGCCTGCTGCATAAAGCATGTTTATTTGTCATTTGCAGGACACTCATCCTCGAGAATTTTCCAGAAGTCCCCCACCTGAACAAGGTATGCAGGTTAAGATTGTTATCCCTCCCCAGTGTTGCACCCCGAATTTTGACCCCTTAGATCTTCATCATAATTTTAGGATCATATTCATTTGATTATCTAACCTTAACCTATTTCAAGTTTTTCTTTGTTAAGATACAAGTGAATTAGGGTTTCGTACAGTCGAGAATCGAGGTTTCGACGGTTTAATCAATCAACGTATTAGATTGGTTCTCCATGAAATAAGTCTCCACCTCATCAAATATAATCCATTAGGTCAACTATGAATCCAATTTGAGGTTGTCACCAAAGGATCAAGAACAGTACAGTTCAGGATACCCGATTTGCGTTTTCAATTTGGAAAAGTCAACCGTAGTTTGACTTTTGATTTAAATTGTGTTACAATGGTGGGATCATGGTCCATGAAGTTCATATGGCTTAGTGAAATCTACTCAAGAAGTTTCAAGGCCTCAAAAGACCCGGAACATCAACAGTCGACTCGGTAGTCATCGATCGATCGTTCGGTTGACCAAAAAGTCAACTCTTCAATCATAAGGAATTTGACCTCAAAGTATGAATCAAAAATGTTCCATTAACATATTGCACCTATCCATGAAGTTTCATGACCATTTGATCAAGGATTGAGGAGTAATCGAAAAATCAGGAAATTAGGGTTTTGAAAGGGGCAAGACCATAACTCCCTAACCACACATCCAATTGAGTTGGTTCAAAGCTCATTGGAAAGGTCTTGAAAAGTCCTAAAAAAGTACCACAGTGGTCCATGAGCAGAAAATGCATAGATTTGGAGTTATGGCCAAAGTCATTACAAGAGGAGAAAAATACTTAGAAAAATTCTAAGTTGTTGGCCTTTTTAGGCATGTTTTTAGCAACTTTGAGAGGATTTTTGACCTAGTTCCATTTGGAATATGAAGATCATGAAAACATTAAAGTTGTAGAGCTTCATGAGGGATTTCCAAAATGTACTAGAACTCCTCCATAGCCCTTATGAGTTGAGAGTTATGAATCCAACAAGATGAGAGTTATGAATCCAACAAGATGCCAAAGTACCAATCTGCCCCAAACCTTTCCTTGCCTATAAATAGAGGTTTCCTCTATGTTAAAACAGACACCAGAGCAGTCTAAAGCCCAAGAGAAAACCATAGCTCTCATCTTGCCTTGCATTTTCTTACAAGTGAAGAAAACCTTTCCAAAACCTCTCAAAAATCTGCCTTGAGCATTTACCCTTCCAAAACCATTTTCACTCACTTAAAATCATCACAAACCATCCACACAATCCAAAAATGATGTGTGGGAGGTGTTCAAACTCTTAAACCAGTCAAAAACCTCATTTTCCCAAAAGTCAACTTTCAACCAAGCAAAGTTTGACTTCACATACAAAATCTGCTAAATCTCTGCTTCGGCCTGTTTTGATCATTTTAAACTTCCAAACACCTTAGGTTTTTGATGTACCAACTGTCCATAACCTAAAATACAATCATCATCACTTGTTTCAAGTTCTGGTCCAAGATTCACTTGTTTACTTCAAGTGC